>CM054202.1:10007500-11245000 GCA_028830015.1 Eucalyptus grandis x Eucalyptus urophylla | reverse complement strand
TGCATCGCTGCCAAATTCGATAAAGCTTTTAACTTCTCAATAACAAATTATCTCAGGACACCGCATAGTAAAATAAATTACAAGGACGACCACAATTTGTCAATGTTTCCAAAAATGATAAACCACTTGAATGACGATAGCAAATTATATGAATACCCTTAAGTGATTAACACTCCCCACGACCGTGGATAGTCACATCCACTTGTTACTATGCAATTAACACCTCTTCTTCTCCTCCTCCTCCTCCTCCTCCTCCTCCTCCTCCTCCTCCTCCTCCCTCTCTCTTTCTCTCTCTCCAAAAATTATCTAGGACTATCATAGTATACATCTCTCTAGTTTTTTTCTCAAACGCCTAATTAGCTCCCTCAAATTTCTACCTAGTTCACCACCATACCAGGCTTACTAGCTTGTGGTTGCATATATCTAGAACTCTCGAGTAGCTCGAGACTACCATAGGCACCAACATTAGGATTTGGGCTGCCTTTTGAGCAAGTGCAAAACAACTAACAGGGGAAGAGATAGTGAATTGAGTGATTAGTTCTTGTGAGAGGTGTGTGTCACTATTCGGCAATTCCTTGGTGGTGGAATAGCCCATGCAACACCTGGTGAATCAAGAATACCAAGCCAACCTTCCTTCTATATTCATTCCTTAAAATAGTACAGCGAATATCATCCTCATACCAGATTGTACCATGTACAGCTTAGTTCGAGCGTCTAGTCCATCAATTGAGACAAACATAACACTTTACGCACAATAGCTAGTTTTGACCTACCATGACCTTATGAGGAAAACAGCATATACTCTCTATCAGTTTGTCAGTTTGTGCACCGAAAGCCAACCCCCCCCCCCAACCCTCTAGAGCTCTGTAAAGATGTAATCGTTATATCCTAGAACTCTTAACACCAACTTTCTTGACATCACTATCACAAAATAGTTGTATCATTCCTTATGCATCATTCACTATTCACTTGATAACCAAAACTCCACTTACAAGGGTACTTGAGTATAGAAAAATCACGGTTTGTGACATTCTCCCCCCCCCCCCCCCCAGGTGAGAATTCCACAATGCTCTCGTTGTGGGCTATTATGCGACTTCCCTGCATTCTTCAACTATTAATGCGCTCCTCTAGGTCATACATTGAATAGTTCATCAACCATTGATGCGCCACTTTGGATCAACATCGAATGGAAACGCTTGCCCAACTAAACAAGCCACTCCATTGGTAGCTTCTTTTGATTGCAGTTGTTCAGGCAACTTGGTCGCTTGTGCTTTCCCTAACAAGTGTGGCTTTTGGAGCCAACTACACTATTTGACATGATCCTATTTCACCTACTAAGCTTTTCTCGATCTCAATAGACTAATGGAGGTTTCTTTCCCAGTTTAAAATGTCGTAGCAAACCCATCTTGAGATTCGCCTATAGATCCAAGATTGTTTTCCCTATTCAATAAGGAATCAATTCTTTCATGCGCCCTTGTTGTCATCTTAGAAGCTAACCAAGAGCCACACTTTGTCTAAGTAGGTTTTGCCTCAACGATTGAGTCTCTGCCTCATAGGAACGAGTAGACCATAGGTTTTCTCTTACTCAAACTCACTTATTGAAGGAATTCTGCTCTAATACCACTTGTCATAGGCCGATAATTCCTTGGCCATGAAATAGTCCGTGTGGCACCTAGTGAGCTGAAAGCACCAAGCTAGCATTCCTTCTATAGTTGTTCCTAAAAATAGTACAGTGAATATCATCCTCACATCATATCATACCATATCCAACTTAGCTTAGATATCTAGTCCATCTAGCAAGACACACTGAACACTTTAGGCACAATAATTGATTGGCATTATTAGGAGAGTGGCATCCCAACTAGTTTATGCACAAAAATTAACTCCGCCTTCAAAGCTCCTAGAGATATAATCGTTTTATCATAGAACTTCTAGTACCAATCATTCTGACACCGCTCTCATGAACTAGTTGTATCATCCCCACTACATCACTCGCTCTTAACCCCAAACTCCACTCACAAGTATTCAAGTATAAAAGAATCACGGTCCATCACACGTGTGCAAGTGAGTGCACTGCGAAATGATGATTAAAACAATAAAGTAAGGTCTTGTGAGTAACCGGTCCCCTAGACATAGTCCTTTCAAGCAGTGGCCATTTAGTCCATGGTCCATTGGATGGTTGATGCAAGGCAAGAAATTGGAACACATTGATTCCGCCCATTCCCGTCCTTCACTTCAAGGCCTGTCCCTCAGTGTGGTCAGTACTCCATATTGTCAAGCAGTGAAGCTTACACTTGTTCACTAATTATGAAGGTTCGCTAGGGTCTCTTTCCTCCTCCCTTTTCTACTCACTTGTAGGGGTCCATCCCCCCACAAAGGGGGAGGGAGTTGATTGAATTTAATAAGGCGAGATGGAGACCTTGATTTGGACCCTTGTGATCGAGCTTTTGATTGTAAAGAACACGAAGCCATAGTCAAACGCTCCAAACCAGGTTGAGAGCATCGAAGCTTATCCACCTGAAGCGCTCACTTCTACTCATGTCCTGCTTGGAAGCAGTGGCCAGAAGCTTCACTATAGAGGCGAGAGGTCTGATGGAGCTTATTAGATCCACAATTGAGATGGAGCCACCCCTCGAACCTAGGAGCGAAGCTATCCCTCTTGAGACTGGCCAACAAGAATCCATTGCAGGATTAGAACCTGCGATACAAAGACTAACCATGGAGGTCACTAAAGCTGCTGAATCGACCTCTGAAGAAGAAGAAGAAGAAGAAGAAGAAGAAGAAGAAGAAGAAAAGCACTACTACGGTTGTGGAACAAGCCATCGTGGTTGCACCTGTCAAGTTACACGATCTTTCTATTTGCCCGCTTTGATTAGGCTTTATTCTCGAGCACTCTTTTTAAATGCTCGGGTGGAGCTGGAGAAGCAAGACTAGTCTTTATTAATAAAGCTTCGGCCCTGCCTTTTTACTCAGCATGGAACTACTAAAATTGTACAATTGAACTTGCATTTCTTCTTGTGATAAAGTTTGAAATCCTCCTTCGATAGTCATTACACTTTTTGAACCAAATTTGAGTATTCAAAAGGTTCTCCTTCTCCATCTATAACAGCTTGTACTTCCCTTAACCTCCATTTCTACTTGATTAGAACTATTAGCCAGAGACCATGAACTAATTGTGAGTTTAAAGCATGAGATTTTACATTACAAAAAACCTTCACATTATTCACTATGATTCAACGAAAGTAGAAAATTTTGCTCTCATTTTACTCTGCCAGATCAATAACAAGAAAAAATTGCAATTTTTCGAAAGGGAAAAGAAATCGGAACTCCCAAGAACCAAAGATGAATTCCCCTTTGACGGAGATAACTGCAACGAGGCAAGAAAAAAGAACAGAAAAATACACATTTAAATCATCAATCACGCAAGTGAGAGTGGCAGAAATACGGATTTAGCCAGCAAGCACAAATTCAGGGGAAGGAAAAAGGACCACCCAAGAACAAGAGGAAAATGGTCGAGCAAATTTGGATTGTACTTCACTGCAAGTCGAGGTGCATCCGCACAGTCAGACAGATTCTCAATTTCTTGCAAACATCAATGAACGAGCAACAAAAAATAGAACATCAAGAAATAAAGAACACGACCATGTCAACCATGAATCTTCTCAACTCGACACAAAATTTAAACGAAAGAGATAGAGAGGGGTCAATAGTTTTACCATCAAGAAACCAAATTTACTCATGTTCTTGAGTTTGATCGTCAACATGGGTCGTTCAAGTGCTTCGATCTCAGGTTCTTCTCTTTCTTATTGATGGTGACTTCATGTCTTTTTTTGTCTATTCTTCCTTCGTCCTTGTTTTAGCTTTTCATTTCAATTATGGGATCGTGGCACAAATAATTTCTAAACTTTACCTAAATATGCAATGCTGTCTCTACACTTTAATTTTTATAAAGGGATGTCTGAGCATTTAGTGTATGTTCAATTGTGCCCCTAAATGTTGTCCTTGGACTTAAATTAATAGAAAGACAACATTGAACATTTTCATATAATTCATGGACTAGGTTAAATATACTTCAAAACTCTATAGACCACATTGCATATTAAGCTACAAATCTATAATCACATTTGAACAAATTAAAAACTTAGGAACTAATAATGTCATTTTTTCTACTTTGACAATCTTACCAGCGAAATGACATAAATAAATCATGAGCTTTTAATTTGTTCAATATAATCCTTGAATTGTAGCCAATTAAGAAATGTGGTCATTAGACTTTTGGTACATATTCAATTTAGTCAAAAGACAACATTGAACATTATTGTATAGTTCAAAGACTAAGTTGAACATTGACAAAAAGCCTAATGACTGCTTTAAATAAATTGAAAGTTCAGGAATTGCATTGCACCTTAGGATAAAGTTTAGACATCATTTGTCTCATAATTCCTTAATTGAAATAAAAGGCTGAAATAAAGATGAAGGTAGGCTAGACAGAAAAGACATGAAGTCGTCATCCATAAGAAAGAAAGAACTTGAGATCTAAAGCATTTGAACAACCCATGTTGACAATCAAACTCAAGAACACCAGCAAAGTTGGTTTCTTAACGGTAGAACTGATGTCTCCTCTGTCTTTTATGGTTTAAATTTCCTGTCGAAATGAGAAGATTCATGATTGCCACGGTCATGTTCTCTGCTTCTTTATGTTCTTTCCCCTTTCTTTTTTTGTTGATCATTCAATGACGTTTGCATCGATTGAGAATCTGTTTGATCGTGCCGATGGGCCTCGCACTTGTGATGAAATACGATCCGCATTTGCTCAACCATTTTCCTCTTGTTCTTAGGTGGTCCTTTTTCCTTCCCTTGAATATGTGCTTGTTGGCTAAATCTGTATTTTTGTCTCTCTCGCTTGTGTGATTGATGATCTGAATGCATATTTTGCTGTTATTTTCCCTTGTTTGGTTGTAGTTATCTTTGTCAAAAGGGAATTCATCTTTGGTTCTTGGGAGTTTCGATTTCTTTTCGCTCTTGAAAAATCGCATCTTGTTCTTGTTATTGACTGGGCAATTTTCTCAAGAAGAAATATTCATGAACCGCATCATTACCTTTTTTATATTGGTGTGGTCTTAGGATGCCATCAAGTTTGGTCTTATAAAACACCTAAGGGAAGTTAGACATGTAACTTATTCCTCTTTATTTTAGGAATAAGTGCTACAGAAGTCCTAAAACTTTTTAAGAAAATACAATTGAGTCCTAAAACTTGCAAAAAGTGCAATCAAGTCCTAAAATTTGTCAAATTATTTCAATCGAGTCATAAAGTTAACGCCATTGACTTTTTTAACAGAAAATGCTGACGTGGCATTTAAAATCAATTTTTATTTTCCATGTGGCTTTTTTAATTATTTTTTATTCAATTTTTAAAAAAATAGATTTAAAAACTAAAAAAGAAAAGTTAAAATTCATTTTTAAAAATTGCTAAAAAAAAAAATGGTAGCTACTACCCATCGCAAAAGGGGCCGACGACCGTTGCTAGAGGGGCCGGCAACCGTCGCGGCCCCTCTGGCGATGGGCGGCGGCTACCATTTTTTTCATTTTTTTAACAATTTTGAAAAATAAATTTCAATTTTTCTTATTTAGTTTTTAAATCTAATTTTTTAAAAAATTGAATAAAAAATAATTTAAAAAGCCACGTGAAAAATGAAAAATTATTTAAAATTCCATGTCTGCGCCATGTCAGCATTTTCCGTTAAAAAATTCAACAATGTTAACTTTAGGACTCGATTGAAACAATTTAATAAATTTTAGGACTTAATTGTACTTTTTATAAGTTTTAAGACTCAATTGCATTTTCGTGACAAGTTTTAGGACTTTTGTAGCACTTATCCCATTATTTTATGAGGAGGTCTAGTACGAAATATTTTATAAGTTATTGGGTGTAAATGGGAGTTAGAAAACACTAAAAATATTTGAGTGACTTGAGTATGGTTGTAAATTTAATTGTATTGATTGACCTATGGTGGAATTTATTGCTACTCTCCCTAGAGGTAAGTCACTTGACCAGACCATAATTGATGTTCGATTTATTTTCTTGTTTTGTCTGTTTTATTGTTCTTTTTTTTTTTTTGGTCAGTCCTACTTTATTCCTACTCTACACTCACTCTCAGACTTTTGCCCTACCTCTTGTAGGGCGTGGGAGTCGAAACTCACTCTTGAAATTTACGCGTCCCCACCCCATCCCCCCTGAGAATGTGGGGATTTGAACCCCTCACCTCCCCCTTCCATGTTTTATTGTTCAAGTGCTTGCTTCTGCAACAGGCCCCTTGGAGGTAGGTCATGTCAGGTGTATAATGGTCCCCAAAGGTAAAATTCATGTATATCTTTGGTGTTTCTAAAAGTAGAGGTTGTAAGTGGTTATTAGGTGAAAGCTAAGGTTTATTTTTAGTATATTTCTCAAAAAAAAAAATAAACGAAAAATCATGAGAAACAAGGTATAAGGAAACGGGAATAAGCCGTCTGAGCATTGAAGAGTCCGTCATGCAGTGGTGTAAGGAATTGTTGCCTAATTTCACTAGAGACAAAACTTTAGTTTTGCATCCATTTGCAGAAAAAATATCAATCATGCAGGGGTTGAGCAAGTTGTCATTTCAGCTCATATCTTCTTCAATCGACCTCACGTTCTTATCCCTTTTACTCCACTGCCAATCGTGAAATGGTGAGCAAGGCACATATAATAAATTGACTTCGCACTAGAAATGAACTGGATCTGGTGTTGATGGCGGGGTAGTTGAATTGGATGTGACTTTTAAACTGCTTTGGTCACGCGTTACTGCCAAAATCATCTCTGTAATCATTCTTTGGTTGTTGTTTGTAGCCCAAAAGGAATTTACAAAGAGTCAAATTGATCTTCTACAAATTGAAGAATACATTTATCACGATCAAAGACTAGATATGCGTGTGCCTAAGGGTGAATAGTTTTAGGCGTCTTACAAGTTTCACCTGAAACTCAAAATCTACCCATCAAAGAGAGCAAAAACCTCTTTTTTTTTAAACTTGAAACCTATCACATCAGGGGTTTCAAAATAGGTTTAAAGGCCTAATAGATTCCTTTTTCTTTCGTTTAAATTTTTTATTAAACAAAATGAAAGTGAAAGCAATAGCAAACATGAATTTCTTTCAAATCTTTCCATCTGAGATGAGGTTCATGTCAATTTACTCTTGACAAGGCCAGATGAACTCTCTCCAAACAGTTATATTATTTCGGCTACCGCACGTTCATCAAGCATCCTCGTCTCAAGTCAACTACACTCATTTCATATCCATAATGCAATGCCCATGCTTAACTCCCCAATTCTCCCTTCCCAAAGCGTAATCAAGACTCACGGAAAGGATGCCGATTCCTTAATTTGTTAAAAGGAATACCTATCCCTAAACTAGGCAAGAGAATCTAAATTTTACAAGAGAATATCGATTCCTCAAGTTCTCTAAGGAGGTAACGATCCCTAAAACTCACTCAAGGAATAACAATCCCTAAATTCTAAGAGGGAATATTGATCTCTAAATTCTCTTAAGTGAATGCCCTTTCTCCAAACTAATTAAGGGCATAACGATCCCTAAAACTCACCAAGTAGATAACAATGAATTACTTAGACTAGGGGAATGCCAATCCCTAAAGCTCACTAATCTATTTATTTTCGCGAAAAATGAATGATTTAGAGAAAATTTTCCAAAAAATAATTATCTATATTACTTTTAAAAATGAAATAATGGAAAATAATCTTATTGTCGACAAATACATTTAGACAAAAACTATTATCACTAATGAAAATGTTATGCTGACTAATTATTTCATACAAATCAAACGATTATTTTTTTCAAAATTATTTTTCAAATCATCACAAAATAAATAAAACCTTAAGGAATTTCGATCCCACAAACTCACTGAGCCCATAACATAAGGTGGCGGCTGATATGGCTGCTGCCTTCACACACTGGGTGGTCGTATTCTTTCAATCAATTATATAAGGATGAGAAAACTTTGTGAATTTTAAGGAAGTGTTTATTACATGTAGTAGTCGAGGGGGATTGCCTCGTTTGTTTTCCTCTACTATTTTATTGCAATGACAGTCTGATCAAGCTTCGAAGATAAAGTAAAACCCGAGTAGGGGTTAACGACTCTTGTTTTTCTTAAACGCAGACGGGGCTTGACGAATCTCATGCCCCATGTGGAGGAAAGCGACATGATGGAATGACCGATCCTGCCATCTTTGAACGCAAGTAGGAATTTGCAAATTCCGTGATCAAATTATCCTTTCTAATTAACTAATCCTGCAATTTTCAACACAAATAGGGATTGACTGAATCACATGTTTAGAAAATACCTAACGAAGGAAAATCACATGGCGGGTCTTAAATGCAAGCATGAATTAACGGAGATTAACGAATGCCGCACTTCAAGATCCTTAAATAAAGAAAACAATATAACATGTTTCACCAATCTTATTAGACCTAAGGAGGCAAAATGATACCTAATGAAGAAACATCACATGGTGGATCGAAAAACCCTATCCTTCTTAAATGCAGGCACGAATTAACGGAAATTAACGAATCCTGCACTTCAAGATCCTTAAATAAAGAAAACAGTACAACAGATTTCGCTAATATTATCGGACCTAAGGAAGCAAGATAAAATCCTAAAGAAGATTTAGATGCCCAACCTCAAGTAATTCCAACTCTCATACTCGGGTCATCAACCCAAGTACTTGAGGTCCTCGAGCCTAGACCTCGGTCTCAAGCACCCAGGACCTCGACGAGCAAGAATGAGTCCCAAGAGGTTAGGCCCGAGTTCAAGGTGGCCTCGATTCCTAATCTTCAAACTCATAAGCGTACTAGATGCTTTTCCTTGTGGGTGTTTCCTACATCGATATATTCCCCTAGCACAACTTATCATCATGCAATGAACTCAAGACTTTTTAAATCATATATGCCTGAACAAGTAACATGTATTTGTTCATGATCATCCACATCATGATCTCTCTCCCACACGTTTTGTATTTACAACTAAGCAGAAGATTTACATGATAACAATCCCTACCTAAAATCTGTAGAATTGTATGTATGAGTATAAAGCACAAAATTCGCAATATGAGGAGTTCGCTCATGATCTTATTATAGCTGAACATAAAAATGCTCTCCCACTGGCGACGTCGTTTTCGCGTGCTCCCAACGTTAGCCCCGATCATGAGGATCGCAGACGCCGACCTCGCGCTCTTCGTCGACGTTGATCCCAAGCGACTCCACCACATCCTCCCTGCTCCATCCCGCACGCAATAACTCCAAGGACCAGGCTGTCACGTGCTGAGCGATGCCTCCGTCGGATCTCGCCACGTCGCCCCCGACCTTCACCATCCCATCGCAGCCGTCCATCCCCATCATCTCCCTCACCTCCTCCTCCCTCCACCCTCCGTCCCTCAGCCTCCAGAACGCCTCTTCCAAGCACGCCCCGAGTTCGCCGCCGCCGTCGCCGCCGCCGCCGGCGGACCACCACCCGCCTATGCTCACCCGCGCAGGCTCCGGCGCCGGCGCCGGCGCCCTTCTCCCACCTTTCTCCGCCACGTCGCTCCAGAACTCGATCCTCCGCGGCGCCGTGGCGGCCCACGCCGGCGTGACGATCATCGGCGGCAACTTCCCGGCCGGCCGGAAGACGCCGATTCGCAACCACTCGAACTCCTGGAAGAATCCGGCGAGGTCGAAGCTCAGCACGCGGACGTCCCCGCCGTCAATGTAGAACACCGGGTTGCCGGCGGCGTTCGGCGACGCCGGGATATAGCAGTTACGGTAAATCGGCACCATAGCCGGCGCTTCCTCCAAAAACCGCTGCGCCAACTCGACCGCCCGGTCGCGACCGCTCGGCCTCTCGCCCCACGCGTCGCACCAAAAGTCGCTCCGCGACACCTCCTTGATCAGGCACCGGCCGGGGAGGCCCGCGAGAATCCGGAGCTGCTGCGGGGACGACGACCGCCAGTTGACGAACCCGGGGCCGACGGGGAGGCCCTCCTGGAGGATCTCCCGGAGGTCGGGCGGGAAGGCGAAGGAGAAGGCGGACTCCAGGCAGTCGAACTCGGCCGCCGTGAGCCCTTCGAGGACGGGGACGTCGCAGGAGGCGAGGTGGTAGATGACGCTCTTGGCGTAGGCCGCGAAGGAGAAGCAGACCCTTTTCGGGACGAAGCGGTAGCTCAGCGCCGCCACGGCCACCGGCACCCCCGCCGCCGCCGCCGCCGCCGTCGCGACCGCCATTGCAGATCAACAGGCAGCTCAAACTATCGATCTTTCCACTCCTTTCGATGATGGGTTCGAACTGAAACGCGACGAGAGAGAGCGGAGGTAGGAAGTTTGGTGTGAAGATCGATCTGGTGGAGATGGGGTGATCGTTAGCGAGGCGTGTGCTTGGGCCGAACGTGACGGCGAGGTAAGTGAGAAGAAGAAGACGAGGCGTGTATAGAGAGAGAGAGAGAGAGAGAGGGAGAAAGGGAGGAGGGAAAGAGGAAGAGTCGGGCTCTGGCTTTGACTTATTCGGAATTCGGGGGACCATTCAACGCTGGCGAAATTTAAATGAAGCCAGGAGATTCCCATTAAAATCACTCTCCTTTTCGCTTATTTTCAAGTATGCCTTTTAATGCGCAAGAATAAGGTGGCTGCTTTGACGAGGTCTTAATCTTATTATTTAGTGTTTTTTTTTTCTCCCCTTAACCTCTCTGTTTTGGATACAGCTTGCTTGGTGTTGAAGATTTCGCTAGCCCAATGCCGACGTCCCCTTGAACACCTGCGAAACTACAATTTATGGTGTGATTCGAATCATCCTTAATATAGAGAATTAAATTTTATATATTTCGAGACAATTTGTTGTTGAAGTATAGTTGTTGTGAAAAACATTATCAAATCCACCACGAAGGTTGTGCTATTTAGAGTTTTTTGTGATAAAATATTTACTTTTAAATAAGTTTACTTTTAAATAAATTTGTTATGAGTGTATTAGTTTAAAATTCTTGTATTAACATAGGGCTAATTCCATAAAAAAAACACGAACTTTAGGTGTTATCTCAAATCTAGCCCGAACTTTATTTTGTCTCAAAAAAAAGCACAAACTTTAGGTGTTATCCCAAATCTGGCACGAACTTTATTTTGTCTCAAAAAAAGGCACGAACTTTAAGTATTGTCCCAGATATGGCCCGAAATTTATTTTGTCTAAAAAAAGGCATAAATTTTCACTTGTGTCTTAAATCTGCCATCCGTTAACCCTCATTCCACAGTCATCCAACATGACATTTCCACGTCAGCAATAATATCCAACACAGCAAAATGATGCTGTATTCGAGTGTTTGGAGGAAGTGTTAAATTTAAGTTTGCCTTCCAATGAGGTGAACTTTACAGATGATTCTCATGGGAAAAATAATTCGGCAGCTTCAGTTCCAGGGGATGAGACACATAGCTAGGGCCATTAGATCAATTAACAATTGGCAAGCTATTTGCAATGTCAAAAACTGGGTTGAAAACAGAAGATTACATTGCCTTAAAGCGAGATATTAAAAGCGTGTGCATTTTGTAGAAAGCCTATTTATAATAGAATTACTTTATTTTGTCTCAAATAAAATTTGGGCCAGATTTGGGACAACACCTAAAGTCCGTGCTTTTTTTTTAGACAAAATAAAGTTCGGGCCAAATTTGGGACAACCCCTAAAGTTCGTGCTTTTTTTTAAGACAAAATAAAGTTCGGGCCAGATTTGGGACAACACCTAAAGTCCGTGCTTTTTTATGGAATTGGCCCTATTAACATATATAACAAATTTACTCCAAACTAATTTTTTTATCACCAAAAACCTAAAATTGATACAATTGTGACATATTTACTCTCAATTAATTTCCGATAAATTGGATTAATACCATGAAAATCATAAACCGGTGACCTTGTGACAAACGGACGAAAAAACTCTAAACTAGTACACTCATCAATCATCATACGCCATTTAACTCAGGAATTTGATTGTAAAATTTAATGAAAACTAACAGATGGTAAATTTATCACATATGCATTAGTTTTTGGTTTTTCGCGTTATTAACTCTTCTTGAAAACATGAAATGACATTTGATCATGAGCTTGCATCGATTCTTCGATGTGGTTCTCGAACTTGCAACTTATTCAATGAAGTTCTAGTATTTTTACATTTTTAAGTTCTTCCATCGCCAATTTCAAAGAACCAAAGTTACAAGCTTCATGCTGAGACAATCGATACCGCCACAGGCATGAAAATCTATGGCAATCTACTTAAATGCATAGGGTCATTGTTCTTTTAGGTTGGTCGAAGCAAAAGAAATTATCTATAACAGTATCGAGTTTTTCCATATGACCCTTTTAATTGGAATCGACAAACAAGCTAGGCTCAGCTTGTTGGAATTAGAAATCAAGAGACTATTGAAAAAAAGGATCCATAAGTTGAAAAAGTTAATTGCACAAAATACAAGTTCAAGGACAACATTAAAAATATATATAAAAAATTTTAGAAATGAATGTGTATTTTTCCCTATGCTTTTAACAAAAAGTTGTTTTTTTAAGGGCACACTGTGATGTAAAACTATATGCAACGGTAGAGCTGAATTAATGCACTTTTAATAAATGAATGTGAATTAATGAGCTGAATTATGTAGTGTTTTTTTTCCCCTAACCTATGTGTTTTGGATACAGCTTGCTTGGTATTGAAGATTTCGCTAGCCAAATGCCGACATCCGCTTGAACACATTTATAAGGCGGTTCGAATAATTCTAAAAAAAAAAATTAAATTTTATATATATCAAGACCTTTTGTTATCCGAGTACATGTGTCGTGAAAAATATTATCAAATCCACCAGAAGTGTTGTACTATTTCTTGGAAACACAAACGGAAGTTCGATCATGAGCTTGCACCGATTCTTCGACGTGATGCTATGAAGGTCTTGAATGTTTACATTTTCAAGTTCTTCCATCGCCAATTTTAAAGAACTGGAGTTAAAAAAGCCTAATGCCGAGACAATTGATGCCACAACAGCATGAAAGACAATTGCGATTTACTTAAATGCACGGGTTCATTGTTTTTACAGTTTGGTTGGTGCAAAAGAAATACCTATAACCACATCGAGTTTTCCACGACACACTTTTGATTGAATTGACGAACGAGTTAGCCTCAATTTGTGACAATTAGAAATCAAGAGACTCGATCGAAAAAAGGGAAATCCATAAGTTGATAGAGTTAATTGCACAAAATTCAAGTTCAATGACTACATTAAAATAAATATAATTTTAGGAATAAATGTGTGCTCTTTTCCTTTGTCCTTAACAAAATGTTGTATTTTCAAGGGCACAGTGTGATGTAAATGATTATAGTAAAGCTCTATGCAATAGTAGAGCTGAATTAATGCACTTTTAATATATAAAAAAATTAATATGAATCCATTAATGAGATGAAATTCGTATAGTACATATATACGTGCATTAGAAAGGAATGTTATTATTTGCACCACAAGACGTGTGATATATTTTTCTATGCCGACGCAATAATTTTGTTTTTAATTTTTTTCATGAATGTAATTTTTTTTTTGGCCGATATAAAATTATTTTTTGAAAAGGAAAAGTCTTTCTATCTATAAAATAAAACTGCCACATGCCTCTGTGATGAATATGATCAAGAATAAAACCGAGTCAAGCTATTCACAGGTAACATGGGCCCCGCTCGAAGACTACTTGATTACGACTCGTTTCATTTTGAGTCGAATTCGAGCTTTTCATTATTTCTGTTTTCAAAAAAAATTATATTCTCATAAACATAGACACAATATACTTAGAATCGCAGAACATTTGAGATTATTAAATTCAAGCTCGAGCTTGAGTCGTGTTTCGTGCGGTAAATTTGGGAGTTAAGGCGAGCTTGTGCTTGGCAGAGTATCAATTCGATTAGCTTAATTACACCCCAAATTGGAACGTAACCTGTGGAAATTATGTTCGCACCATCGTGTGGAGACAATAATCCTTTAACAAACTTCGTTGGATCAAGACCACCTACATAACTCAAAAATATGGACTTAACCAATTCGTGGGACTAGTAGAGTATTCCAAGAACTCTCTAGATAATCGGGTTTCTACATTGTATCCTTAGATCAACTAAAGAAAATCAGCTGAAGAAAACTAACTAATTTGAAAAATTATTGCTTTTACTCATTCTCTTGACAGTAGTTACATCTATGGTAATTGGTCTATGAGAGAATTGTTTTTATACACTTGTTATTGAGAGTTTAATACTTTTATCAATTGATCAAATTACTGAGTTGAAGATGTTCATAACAATATTTCTACAGGCACATTAGGAGACGATAATGAGAAATTTTACTAATAAAGTTCGTCAGCCAACTCCTAATCTGTCATTTGACAGAAGAGAAGTGCAAGTTTTCAAACTCCATGCACGCAAACGTTTTCATGCCTGACCGTAATATGATGAACTACCTATATTGGGAAAAGAAATGATATCACTGACTCTCTGAGCTAGCTTTTTGCTCAGTTTGAGTTTACCCATTTATACGTGTGTGTTACTGACAAAAACGAAACGCCGATGCGTACATATTACATTGTAACGTTTTGTTATTTTGTAAAAGCTAAAACAATTAGTCATGTAAGATGGAGTAGGCAACAATTTGGGACACAATAGTACAAAGTATGATCATTTTTTTTTTTGTCGGTCCTACTTTATTCATATTCTAACTCTCACTCTTAGACTTTTGACATACCTCCTTGCAATGCGTGGGAGTCGAAACTCACTCTTAAAATTAATTCGTCTCCACCCTAATCCCCCTAAGAATGTGGGGATTCGAACCCCCTACCTCCCCCTTGCATATTGGAAAAGTGGCCACTTTACTCCCGTGGTTAAGTACGATCGTTTGAGAAACTTCTAACAGCGCAATTCATTCATTCGAGGGGAACCTATTGCCAACTTGACTTTAATGGCATATGATTAATGTACTTTCTATGAACATAATTAATTCATCGAGCGTATTCATCGAGCGTGAATAATATGCACAGTCATGAATGACATTGATAATGAAAAAGGGTCCAAGACTGATATCCTTGCATCCATAACCTATTCGACACAATCTGTGTTAGGACGCGTTGACTTGCATTGCTCCGGAAGTTTATGCCAATCACGGGTGGAGATGTGCAAGTACGGTTTCCTCCCAGTAACCTATGAATTGAATTAGGCAGGACCACTAAGAGGCGGGTGATTTGGTTGTTTTGAAAAACTTAGAAATTTTTTCCCGAATACATGATGAACATTATAGAAGGTGAACTGGCGCTATAGAAACGTATATACTTTTGCATAATCACAATTTTCTATCAAACAAATTCGGGAACTGTTTAAAGAATAGAAGAAATGTGAATCAAATTTATAGTGATTGGCCTTCCACTTGACCTACTCTCTCTCCCAACTCTTACAGTCCAATGAGACCGGAATTTACTATGTACTTCTTGAAATATTATGGTTTGTGCAAAATGTAATGCTTCAACCTAAAGCTTCAGGAGTTACTTCTACAAATTCGAGCACCTCTCAAGACACTATATCACTCTCCCTTTAGATTACATATATTCATACCCTCTAAGGAGATTTATAATATAAAAATCACTTAATTTTGCACAAAAGAAAGCAAGACAAATGCAACGAAGAGAGAGCTTATTAAATACCACCAAACCAAGTTTTTAAAGACTTTCGATTTTCAAAATAGTCATAAAAGCTTTATCCGATCAACTAGCCATTCTTTGACCATCGAAACGTCCTCATACAGAACATTAAAGGTCGATTCAAAAAGTAGGACACTTTGCTTCTATAATTTTTTTTTTTTTATCGGTCCTACTCTAATCCTACTCTAACACTCACTCTCAGACTTTTGTCTTGCCTCTGTGCAGGGCGTGAGTGTCGAAACCCACTCCTGAAATGAAATCGTCCCCACCTCAATACTCCCTAAGAAGGTGGGGATTTGAACCCCTCAGCTCCCCCTTCCAAGTTGGAAGAGTAGCCACTGGGGCGAACCACCAGTGGTTTTTGCTTCTATAATTTACTTGACCTATCTTTTGCTTATCTAGAAATGGAAAAATAGATTTGTTTTTCTACAAATTACTTTTAGCAAATGCAACACTCGAAGTTAGTTGTAATAACAAACTTGAGTCCAGTTCAAATTAAGAAAGAGCTAGTTTCCACTAAGATTTGTAAAGGCTCATATGTAGAATCATATTTGGGTGATCAGTTCTTGAGCTAGTCCAATAGGGAGGACCAATTCCCATTTTTTGGAACTGGGGATCGGACCAGATGATCCTAGGATCGGGAATCGGATCAAACCAAAAGGTTCGATCTAGTCCAATCTAGTCTAGCTACTTAGCCAAAAAAAAATATAAAAAATTTATATTTAAAAAAAAAACCCATAGTTATTACAATTTTAGGGTTTATTGTTATTTTTAAGAAATTAAGAAGTATGTTTTATTTTTATTTTTCAAAAAAAAAAAAAATTTCAGTCCAATCCAATCCAGTTCCTCCCCTCCAGAACTGGGAACTAGATCAAAAATCACTGGTTCCATTTTTATTGTACCAAGAACCAGACTGATGCCCTCGGAAACCAAACCAAACTGGCTAGTCCGGTCCAGTCTGGACAGTTTCCAATCCAGTCGGTCCAATATGTCCATCTCTATAACCATCCGCTTTGTCTATAGCATGTACTACTTCTACAAAAATGGTCCTCTCGACTTTTCATGAAATCTTATGCTACGGTCTAGTCACCTTTTGCAAGATGGCTCTTCTAAGCATATTGACGTCCTTAAGATCTGTAGACTATTCACATCCTATTGGTCCATCCAAGTTTTAATGAACTCTCATTCTACGGATGGTTCTTCTTTTACAAAGGTCTTTACAGACTCGACACATTTCCCATCAAAAAGCTTAGCTTGTTCTCCTTCTGTAGAGTCAAACATGCTTTAGATATTCTGTTGTTAACACTATATGCATATGCTTTGTGTATACAGAAGTTGTTCATTTTGCACAGTTAAATACACATATTAGTAGTCTTTGATTACATCATAAGGATTTTCTCAACAATCTAAGCTCACCAAAGTGAGAAAAAGCATTAAATAAACTTAGCCTACAATTGTAATGTTTATATGGGTGAAGAACAACTTGTCCTTCTCTTTCTCTATTTTTTTTTTTTATTGCTTCTTTGTAATTGTCTTGACCTCTTACTTAGGGGTAAGTGGTTTTAGGTTCCATACAAGTTTCACTTAGAACTTGAAATCTACTCATTCGAACGGGTTCCCCATTTTTTGGAACATGAAACTTATCTTGTAATCTAGAACTTATCTTATTTACAGGTTGTAGGGTTAATTCCAAGGTCTACCCAAATTCCACCCATATTATTAATTGAATGATTGCGGTAAATTATCATTTTTAATGACCACCACTTGATGGTATAATTTACTGACCATAACTTATATTTAAACACATTAACAATATAAAATATTAAAAAAGTAGAAGCCTCGGTCATGATATGGAAGTTCAGAGGAGTGGTTTCAAATTATACACTCATCATTGAACATCATTGAATACCATAAGATCGCACAAAAATATAAACAAAAAAAAAAATATAAAAACTTGTTACAAACTCTAGGTTCCGGATTCCAAGTTCACCAGCCTAGAACCTAGAGCCAACCAGTCAAAATAGGTTCCCCAATTTTTGGAACTTGGAACCTACCCTGCATATCTTGAAATTTGATTCTCAAGTTTTAAGTTCCACTCTAGAACCATGCTCACCCTCACTCTTACTTTTTTTTTCTCCTTTTTTTTTTTCTAAATATACCTGACTTGGTGCTAGATGTCAAAAGACAATATCCTTTCTTGTGTTTTTATCTTTTTTATTCTTACTTTCTTCTTTGGCCCACATTGTCAACGTGTGTCTTTACCCATTTAAATAAAGCCAAAATTACACTTACTTTGATGGAAAAGAACCCTAGGTTTATGTCCCTAAAATGGATCTTCGCGTGCTTAAAGCGCTATAGGAAAAAAAACACTCACATGTGATTACGAACTACCATGATGTACAAACAGTGAAAAATGTAATGCAAATATAGGGAAAGGTCGATTCAGTTTCTCAATACAATGAGTTAAATTGTTTCTCTCTTTTATTGAACTTTTGTAAAGCTTAAAAGATAAGATCAAAGAAGATAAAGGAAAATTGTCTTCAATTAAGATAATTTTCAATTTACTTAAATATATAAAGATGTGATTAGTTTAATCTACAAAACTCTCTCAAATTTTCGTAATGTATGTCTAAGTTTCATTTGTTTCTCAAAAAATATAAATTATTTAAAAACTATTCTCTTGAAAATGACAGTTTGTATAGCTTAAAATAGTTATTCAATGAAATACTTTTTTCATTACTGGCAATAATTAATTTATAAAAAAAAATTTGTAAACGATGAAAATATTTTTTATTTTTTTCATTTTGGTAAGCGAAACAAGTCAATATTTTTTGAAATATATTTTTCTAAACCGTTCATTTTTTATGAAACAAATACTACAGTCTGTACCTAAATTAAAGCACACCAAAATGAATGGAGGTGACAAAATGAGTTTGGGTTGTTCATCGCGTACGTTTAGTGGAACACGAAACAACTCGCGCGGTGGCAATATTGCACGGATTCTGGCAATGTCAGTAATGTCATTATGAATAAATAGTAAGACAAAAAGCAACAAATCGACAAAAAGGCGTCCCGCCGGTTAAATGCTTAGCTTAGCTTCAATAAATTATTTATTTGAACAACGTCTCGCTTACTCAAATTAACTTCGAGGACTACGTCGATGGAGTCCGGCGTCATGCACGTGAACTGTTTACATGCGTCCATTGCTATTAAATTGCACATGACTCGTGGTTGATCCGTTAAAGTACGATCAATTATGAAAATCAACAGTCAACTGGTAGCTTTTCCTTTCGGCCAACATTAGTTGCAATCCCGATTGTACCTCAAAAATACCCCATGTCCAAAATATCGCCACTGATTTCTCCAAAAATATCAATATGATGAGGCTATTGTTGTTCCATACAAAATTGAGGGTGTTAGTGAAGATGCAAGTTTTGATAATAAACCTCTAACTTGCCCTAATGTTATTAATTTTGAAGAAATTAATGGCGATTTTTGAACATGGCAGAAAATTTAGGCTAGTGAAGGTTTGTGGTTTTTTTAAAGACAAAAAAAGTTCGGGACATAATTGGGATTAAATCTAAAATTTGGGGCTTCTAGGGAATTCAACCCTTCTTCATAACCTCAATGAATTAGAGGAGTTGATTGAGACTCAATATAAAGCGCAATCATGAATAGTAACGAAGTTAACTCTGTCGGCCACTCGAGGAGCCGCCTGCTTATGTGATAAGGTGCAATAACCCAGTTACCACGAGATAGGGAAACAACGTGACGTCACGAGTTCAGTAGAGTGTACGCAACATATCACACGATATCTCCAGAAGTATAAATCCAAATTTGACCAAACTCAACTACAACCCCTTTCAGATTAGTCGCAAGGAAAACAACTTCCTCCTTTCGATTTCCAGTCCCGTCCAAGCACAATGAATTAACCCTTTACCTCGAACGAAACAAGCAAATGATCTAGTTCAAATATCCATTTAAAATATCACCAATTGTAATAAACGGAAAGTACTATTAGATCGAAACCGATTGAGAGGAGGAAAAATAGAATCTTGTTCCTAACATTCAGATCGAGGCAGATTCACAATCCACCTTCATTCTTTAAATATAATTATACAACACTTTGCAGTGGAGAGATCATCTTTGGATCGCACTAAACCATCGATTTCAATAATTAGCCCCATGATTGGAAACGGTCCCCTGAGGACGCGACACGCTCTATCGGTTTTTCTTCGTCCCGGCGCCCCCCTGAAAATGACGTGAAACGTCGTTACCGATTTATTAATTTTATCAGATCGCCGACCGTCGTTGCAAGAGCTCTTTAAATTAAGGTTTTCCCTTGTTTCTCGAGCCGGACTTTCTGGTGCCCCCGGCGGGCCACCACGGTACTTCAGTCATCCAATTGAAGACAAAATTTAGCTCTGGCTTCCAGACAAATGAGACAGCGATTGAACGGGGGAATTTTCTTGCCGCGCGCCATATGGCCTGGAGCGTGGCTCGCGGGGGGGTGTCGCATGAGTTCGGTTTCACGCAATTTGGGGGCGTGGCTTGTTTCCCGTAATTTCATGTATGATAAAACGTTTTTATATTGATAATAATTTATTTTTAAATATTTTTATAAATAATAAAATCATTTTTATCATTTATCATTCATTCATTTTTATAAGCAATCATTTTAATATATATATATATATATATATATATATATATATATATATATATATATATACATTTTTCAAATTATTCATTTTTACGAACAAACGAGAGCAACATTGACTTTAATTTTTCTCATCAAGACTCTTATAATTAAAACTAAAAAGGGTGTGCATGAACAAGTTTTAGCATTTCTAAATCGACATGAGTTACAAACAGGTCACGAATTTTACGTACATAATACAATTATCAATTTATAGTTTTATCATTGCTAGTCTTGCTCTATTATATTCCCCAGGCCATGAAATTACTGGTTAGTTTTGCGTTATTCCATTTCATGAATCTTATGAACAAAATGCCAAGTTGGATCACATGTAGCAGTTGACAGGTGCACTAGTGTGAAGTTTTACTCTCCATTTGTCATAGATTTACCAATTTAGAGTTTTTTGTGATATTAATCCAATTGAATGGAAACTAATAGATGGTAAATTTATCACCAATATACCAATTTGGATTTTTTGTGGTCAAAATATTAGTTTGGGGTAAATTTGTTACGGGTATACCAAATTAGGATTTGGGCTATGAACCCCTTTTAGAATTATGAAGTAATGTCATGAAGGTATGATTAATATAAGTTATAGTAACCGTAAGTTATACAACATGATCATGAACCAATTACAATTATAGGATATTTAATATGCGATAATCAATCATTAGAAACTATATAATAGCTCAATTCATAAAGCAACTAATCATTACTTTTAGTGAACTGTAACTTCAAATGATAATTTAACAACATAAGTATAGTTAGTTGATTCTTCTGATTGTCATTATTTAATTATGTAAGTGCACTATGAAATAATTTAAACTTCCTCAGTTAAATCATACTATAAATTATGATCAGCCACGATGTTTGTGGGAAAGCTTTTCTCTGTTGTATATTTAACCAAATAGTGAAAATAGAATTACTGCTCCCACCAACCATGCCTCCTATAACTCCAGTAAAAGACAATAACACCTTGATTAGCATCTCTGTGGGAGAGTGACTACTTTCAATGAACTCAACTAGGTATGGGTAGACAGGACAAAATCAAAGTTAATCAATCAAATCTGTAACCTGCTTCCACTCTAAATAGCAGACTTTGCCCAATGTCCCCACCTCTTGTCTCCATGTAATCAGAAACGTGTAAGATTATAATTTGGGCACTGTTGGCATATCATCTATTCTTGTCCAGGTATGCTAGCCTAATAGCCTTTTGTTACTACAGCCATCTAAGGCCATATATATTAGAAAGCTCTTTCATGTGAAAGGTTTCATGGGAACTCAAACAAATAGATGAAATTCTGGGTAAGGTGTATCGTCTTAAAACAATGATTTTCCTGACAGAATGCGTGATACAAGATAATCGGTTCCGATGGTCAAGATACAATGCTTAGACTCTGATCTTCCTTATTAGCCTGCGTAGTAAGCAGAGGATGAACATGATTCAAGCTTTGAAATGAAATTAGTAGTTGATTAGTATTTTCAGAAAATACGCAACAATAGGCATTTTCGATGAGAACACATATGAATTGGCAATCTCCATGGCTATTGCTTTTTCGGTCGGTTCAATCAATCAAGTCAAACCCATATTTTTCAGGCTATCTTATTTCTAAAACTAAAAATAAAAAATAAAATAAGAAAAAACAACAACAACAACAACAACAATCTACATAACTAGGGCAAGTAGCATTTGTTTGGTATGGTCCTAGAGTTTGGCAAGCCTTCATTATACTCTGCTTTTCCTGCCTTACGAGGGCTGTGAATCCCCTTGGCATGTAAAATTGGACCCAAATCTTACTTAAGCTGACGCAGGAGCAAATTATTTCCAAAATAATGATATTATTTAGTTGAGGTGATGAGTTCTTAATTTGGTTTGGTTCTAAGGTAGAATCGGGAATTAGGGATCAAGGACCGGACTGGTTGGTCCTAAAACTAGGAATTGGATGGGATACAACTAGTCACTTTTTTTTCCCACTACTTGAAGCCTTCTATTATAAAGAAGAAAAAAAAAAAGCTAGTCTTTTTTTAAAGAAATTTTAAAAAAGAGAATTTTTAGTTGGTCCAGTATAATTCCACCTTGGAACTGGACTGCCCGGACACTAGTTCCACTTTTTGGAATCAGGAACCGAACCAACACTCTCGGGAATCAGACCCAACTAGCCAGTTTAGTCTATTCTATGTGGTTTTTTATTCGAGCCGTCCCTTTTGCATACCCCTATTATTTAGGACACTCCTTTGCAATCTTAGATAATTTTATTTATTAATTTTAGTAGGTATCTGATTAGTTTAATTTATATATATGGAAGAATTTCGAATTTATCTTTATATGCTTACATCTGTATATCTATTTCATATTTTTGTCTCGTAGTTGTGTTTTTTCTTTTCTAGGGAGGGTCGTGTTTACTTTCATCTGTAATTGGAGGAAACTTTTTCTAAGCATGTCTTAGATTGAGATGGGTTACAATAATGGACATTACTCATATCTATTTTTTCATTAAGATTGCATAGGGTTGATATCCATAACTTATACTTTACCAATCCCATGCTCATGTTCATTCACCGAATTAAATAAAATAAGCAACTACTTGATCAAGAAATGCTCTTTCCTTAGCCTATTTATTTTATCCGTTACAAAAATTCAACAATTAGACAAACTCTAATGGCTTAAACTTCTTAATTGATCTATCTAATTGAGTACCCAATTAAGTTTTAGGGCACGAATGATAACCATTCTGCTGCAAAAATATTTTTTTCTATTTTTATTTTGTGGAAGAATTTCTGAGAAAAAATACACATTTGATAACAACCTAAAATGTCTGCTCTTTGAATAGAAATTCATATGATAACAACACAAAATTTCTCCCTTTCAGATGACAATAGCAAACGGCGACAGTGGCTAATGATGACCGGTGAGCAACTAGCAACGATGAATGATGGGTGGCGGCAAGTGAGCAGCCAATTAGTAGCTAGAACGAGTGATAAGAAAATTTTTTATTTCTCACTTCTATTCTAAAAATAAAGAACTAGGATTTTTTTTAATTCTCATTTCTATTCCAAACATATTTCTAGACCAAAAATTTGTTCCATAGATTAAAAAAAAAAATTGCGTCACCAAACGGATTTCTATTTCAAATCTATTTCTGAGAACAAGAAAATAATCCTAGTCAGAAATATAATGGTTATCATGCCCGCCCTTAGTCTCTTTATACACAATCAATTCAAGTTTCTCAATTTATAAATGGCATACTTGAACAAGGGCCGTGCTAATCTTCTCTAGATCAGTTCAGTCAAATTGGGTGTCTGACAATGCACCTGTTCGAATTTCGTTAGCTCATATAGATACTATTTCATTTTTTTTTATCAGTTCAAGTGGATTTAAAACAATTTTTGCATCACTAGCCTTATTTACTCCTTCCGCATGACAACTATCGTAATGACCCAATCCAATGAGGGTAAGAAGTGGTCATCGAAGCCAAAGGGCTCCAACAACGAGCGATGGTGAACGGGGTAGGAAGGAACTATTGTGGCTAATGATGCAACCTAGAAGGGGGGTGAATAGGTTTAGTAATGATTTTTTAAACTTTTGCAGATTATTAAACAATTAGCAATCAAGATGATATCTCAAATAGAATCATGTGTGATGATGATAAGCATATTAGAGTGAAGAATGACAATCACATAGTGATTTATAATGTTTAGGTTTTGTAATCAAGCACAAGTCTACTCTAAGACTAACAGTCTTAATAGTGGTTGGATTCCACTAATAATCGGCAAAGAAAATTACAACTGGCTAATGTTGTTCCTTTCAATCAATAGATCACACTATTAGGATACCAAGATCACGAGACATCACTCTCATTTTGCTTGTAAATCCAATACATCAAAAGCATAGTTCCTTGGCAAACCAAGATCATCAATGATATGTAAACAATTTCACTATTTGAACTTATCATGGTAAATGTTAATACTTGCAAATAGTTCGGTAATGATCAAAATATCATAGGAATGTTTTCCAACATGAACTAAATTGCATACCCAACAGGAGGAAAGCGTGCTTGGAATATGTATGTAAGAAATGAAATTAATTTACGGACATGCCTTTTTACGTAATAATAAGTTTTACTTTGAAATTTCAAAGTTAAGCTTACTTAGGCTAAAGCACTATTAGAATGAGTGACCTTTGAAAAGGTGCCTAACTATATATCAAAGGACAAAACAATATAGGATGGGCCAAAGTCGATAATATCTCAAATGAGTTAATTGAGAAATGTCACCACTCCAATTTTAGGATAAAAAAATGGTCAAGGTACTCAATTTAAATATGACATGCGAAGGCTAAGATGGGGAAGAACACTTCCAGGTCATATATCAAGAATTATAATTCTCCTTTTCTCTCTTATTGCTATTGTTCATGTTTTCCGGTTTCTATCTTGCTCTTTTATCTACCCGTTTGACATGGTTAAGTCCACATTTTATATTCCACTCTAAAATGTCGGTTATGCTCAAGGGAGAATTTTTAATTAAACCTATTCTAAAAGTTTAAACTCTTAGGGGATGGTGCGAATCACAATATTCAATTTTAATGATACCAAATAATCTGCCATACATCTTATAAAATTCCTAGTGCCTGTCTTTTGTCCTATGTCTGATTGCCGACACATGGGAGCCATCAAAGGTTCAGATAGTTCTTTTTTCTTTTATTTTCTTTTCTTTTTTTCTTTTTTTTGAGCCAGCAGCATAGTCCTAGGTTTACTCCAGGAAAACCGATGTGATGAAGGTGACGACGACGTTGACAGAAGTTCGATTAACACCTCCTCCACAAACCTCCTTTTCTTCTCTGGCAACAACCCATTTAGAAGGCTCAGGTTACTAGAACCTTCGGGATGTGATTGGTTGATTTGGTCATATGAGGTAGTGAGATCCATGCATAAAATATTTTTGGCATGGGGTGGAGAGATGGTCCCGTGATTTTCTTTGGTGGAGCAGCATTTTAGTCATCCATGACATGACATATATGAAGTGAAATTTGAAGCTCGGAAATTATAAATTTGGAACAAGTCAAATTGCCTAGGCTTTTGGAACCTTCGAGATGTGATTGGTCGGTTTGGTCATATGAGATAGTGAGATCCACGCATAAATACCTTTGGCATGGGCTGGAGAGACAATCCCGTGACTTTCTTTCGCGGAGCAACATTTGAGTCATCCATGACATGATATATATGAAGTAAAATTTGAAGCTCAGAAATTATAAATTTGGATTAAGTCAAATTGCCATGTGAAAAGCTTAAATTTTTCATAGCGTGTGTATAAAGTACGCAAGAGATGTGATGGTAACTATCCTCGATACAAAAGCCAAACGTTCAAAAATCAAAACTAAACCAATCTGGTTTAAGATGAAATTAGGACATCAAAAATCCAATCTCATACAATAACACAATCTGAATGTGATCACTTTTGAACTTTATGTTCTCCCCCTCAAGCAGGCACCTTGACTTCCTTCGTGCCAAGCTTGTTTACATTTAAGGATGTCTGGTAGTTGTAATCTCGTGGGCACTCCCAAACAAAATTACATTGTATCAGCCCAGGAGGACTTAAGCTTGAGTCCCCATTATATATTTTGAAGCTTTAATTTGAGGACAAAGTCCAGGTAGGCGTGATGGGAGTGTTTAAGTATATTAATGCTGAACCCCGAATCCATTTAATAGTTTAAGTCACTAGAACAGTCGGCAATCCCACGCCTTTTTATAGAATTCGTACCTGCAAAAGAATTAACATCCCCAGTTCCCAATGGGAAGAGTTTCATATGTAATGCCTACAGCAGTATCTAATTTGGGATCAACAACCAAGAGTAAAGCCTGTTTTGGTCCTCCTGGCAGGCCCTAATTCCCCAATTTGATCTGGAATAATTATAATTATGATCTTTGACCAAAAAAAAGAAAATTATAATTATGATCACCTAACATGACCCAAGTCACATGGACCCTCCTGTTAAATGATGCTTCTGCTTGCTTCAGTCTCACAAAAATCTGCTGCAGAGTCTCTTTCCGTATTTGATGAGCTTAGAAGAACCGGGAATTCATATCTGATGTTGAATCCTCAAGATAATCACATATGACTCTTTCCTTCATAGAAACAATCTTCTAAGTAACCCAGCCCTCAGATCTTCCAAGTTAAAAAGTGTACCAACTAAATGACACCATTCAGATCAACTGCATCAAGAATCTGCTGAAATGAAGAAATATCCTGAAAATAACATCCCAACCCATTATTCCTTCCTGAGAACTTCTGATAGTGTTGTAGTCTCCAGCAATCATCCAACGAGAATCAAGAACAGAATCTGACAATAACGTTCAAATCGCCCCACAAAGAGGCGCTCTCATCACAAAAGTTCAGTGCATGCACAGAGTAGGAGAATAATGACATTTTTTTTTATTGCAATGAACATATTATGCATACAGGGAGAGTTTCAAAATAACCAGTTCCACAAACCTGATAACTTGATGACTGTGGCAAGTAACTCCGTCCAGAAAACCATCTATTTTGCATTCCCATCCATATTTGTTTCATGCCCTTTAGTATCAAGTAAAGCAAACAACGAAATGCAAGAAAGTACTCACAGGTTTTAAACTTCTACATGCCTACAGGGATTGTTAATACCTCTTATATTCCCCACTATGAACTGGACGATGACCATTAAGATATCTTAGACAAGAAAAATATAATCAGTGATGAAACTGACATAAACTCCTTCAATTGTCTTTCTATTGTGATTTCAGATAACATTTTTCCAGTGCAAATTAGCCTCAACAGCTGCCCACAAGATTTCTTTCATGAGGCATGCCCTGCAGATAAAGTGGCTACCTTAGAAATAACTGGTCAACAGCACAGTTTGCAGCTGATAATTTACACTCACTTCCGACAAAAAGAATGAAACAATCTTCAGAAAGAACATCAAATTTTGTTCCTAACTGCAACCTCGTCAGGAAACGCTTCATCCTGCTGACAGTCAGAAGAATTTATAATATCAGGAGTGTTATTTGACATTCCAAGCTCTGCTCCTGGATCCACATTTTCTAATCTAACAAAACATAATCTAACATCAAATCCAGCACAAAGGGTTGCAGTATCCACTTTAAAACAGTGCTCTGTGGTCCATGCTTAGTCCAACATCTATAGCAACTGGAAATAGCTACTCCAGTTTTAGTCATAAGCTCCATCGAACTTTCTTCAATCGAATCCAGGAGGTGTAAACCATATACAGATCTTCAAGGATTGGACTGTTTGGAGGGTAGAAGTCTATTTAGACATAATCCTAAGCTGTTATATACCAAGGTCCATTCTTCAACGTCCAATCAAAACATTTCATCATTTGGCAAAAATATATACCATTTTCACACTGACACGTCAATTCTACCTTGCTGCTCCCAGAGCCTAGAAAATATTTCAAGTTTAATCAGCAAAATGCACCAAGATCCAGAATGGTATATATAAGAATAAATTTCATGCTCGAGGACCCAAAAGCAAACTATAATCTAGCCATTGCAATAACCAATCAGAAAACAAATTCCCAATATTTTCTTATGGAGCTAACTTTTTGTCTAACATTTTTTACATTTTTTAACTTGACAGTCCATTTAACTTCATTTATTTTAATAAGAAAAATCACAAGGTAAATGGAAAGCCATGTCTATCATTCTATAATTTTCTCTCTTTTGATACGCAATTTACAATTGACATTTTGCATTTTTACTAGAAAATCCAGAACTACAATTAGTTATTCTGTGTTAAATATCTGTCAACTTTGAGATATTGATACATTGAGAAAACTTCCTCCCACCCCATAAGCAGCAAGTCCCTGCGCCATCAAAAAATGAAAGCCCTAGACATTTTACAAAATTAATCTGCTCTCTCCGGTAATCACCAGAAGTCCTTGCAGGAACATGTACCATTCCTAAAATGATGGAATCTGCTCTTATCTCTCATGATGATCTCCCTCATGCTAATTCTTGAAATAAACTTAAAGAAATTATGGCAGTCATCACAAGTCCTCAGATTCTTTATGATCCTAATTGGGGATTCAGGTTCTACATTAATTAGACCAAATGCAGCAGCAAGCTTTTCACTGTGAACACGCAGCATGGCTTCCTTCTCCTCCATTTCCACATCATGGTGAACAGAACCAACTTCTGAGATGTAACCCAAACTCCCGATTTGCATATACAAGTCCTCCAACTTCTGATATATGCTTGACGACTGTGGATGGGAATTATCTCCAGTGTAAAAAACATGTACTTCACTGTTTAACTCAATAGAGCTATATGCAGCTACCTTCTTGATGCACTTCTTTCTCATCCTTAGTCTCACTTTTTCAACAGAGTCCCACCTCCCGGCAGAAGCATACATGTTAGATAATAGAACATGATATGAAGCAATATCAGCTGCTAACTCAAAAAGCTTATCGGCCGCAACCTGACCCACTTTAACATTCTTGTGTATTGCACAGGCACCCAGCAAAGCACCCCAAACTCCTGCATCTGGCTCAATGGGCATACCCATTATAAAGCTATAAGCCTCCTCAATATGTCCTGAGCGGCCAAGGATATCGACCATACAAGAATAATGCTCTCTTCTAGGCCAAAGATTCCGATCATTTGAATCCACAATGTAGCTAAAATAAGCCCGACCTTGACTCACAAGTCCGGCATGGCTACAAGCAAATAAAGCTCCAAGATAAGTGACATAATTTGGTTTTGGCCCTTCGTTCTGCATTCTAGAGAACAGAGCCAAAGCTTCTTCACTCTTCCCATTAACTGCGTAGCCTAAAATCATCGTGCTCCACGAAACAACATTTCTAAGACGCATTTCATCAAATAAAGTTCTTGCCATGTGAGTACTACCACATTTCATACACATGTCGAGCCGTGCATTCTCAACAATAATATTGCTCTCCATCCCATCATATAAGGCAGAGTCATAAATCTTATTGCCAATGTTTAAACATCCCAACTGACCGCATGCCGATAGGGCACTGACAATAGTCACAGCATCAGGCTTGATCCTGGCCAAGCCCATCCGATGGAACAGTGCGAGGGCCTTACTAGCATACCCCATCTGCACGCATGCTGCAATGAAAGAATTCCAAGCCACTAGATCTCTCTCTATCATAGTCTCAAACAAGTAATCAGCCAATCCCACGTCCCCAAACTTCACGTACATTATCATCAATTCATTTCTCACCATGGGATTATACTCAAGCCCATACTTTACCACGTGGGCATGGATAGTCAAAGCGGCCCAGGAGTCGGGCAGCTCGGCGGACGCCTTCACCACAAATGGAAAAGTAAATCCGTCGGGGCGAACACCGAGAGAACTCATCCTTCCGTAGAGCGAAACCGACTCCATGGGCATGTCATTCTTCGCATACCCCCGGATCAGGGTGTTCCACAAGAAAACTCTTGGTTTGTGCATTTCATCGAACAGTTTGCGAGCGTACTGAACGTCACCTAAGATCACGAGATTGGCGAGCAACTGAGTGATGAGGCTGTTTTTCACCGAGAGCCCAGAAGTCAGGACGAGCGCATGGATCTGCGTGAGCTGGTGGGGTTGAGAGGAGCATGCTTTCAGTAAGGTGGCGAGGGTCTGTTTGGTCGGCGGAAACGGTAGAGAGAGCTTTTGGCGGCATTCCGCGAGCATCATAAGGGATGTAGAGAAAATGGGTTCCCCAGGATCACATCGAAAAAGACTTGCTAGTTGCTAGCACGACGGCGAGGCCGAAGTTCTCGTTTGAGCTCCGAGCGGGGTAGATCGGCGTCCAGCAAGCTTTGAGACATCCAAGTGCGACTGTCTGTCCGTCTCTAGATTGCCTCGTTCCTTTGAAATTTATCATTTTTCGATATAAAAATGATGCAATCATTTACTAAATTTTGACTCAATGTATAATTTATTTTTATTTTCTTGATATTTAGGTTCCGGCCTAGCACGACCTTGCCAGTGCTCACGGCCTCCGAGGGCCCGACAGGCCTGACGACAACTACCGACTATACCTAGAGGGGAGGAGGGGAGCTGGTCCAAGAACCCACCACCAAGGCCCCCTACTTAAAACGTTAGCAACGAGAAGATTCGAACTCCCGACCCTATGGTGGAAAGAGGGAGAACTTATCAAGTGCTTTTCCTGTTGGTGGGTGACTCAATGTCTAATTTGATTTCTAAACTTTTAATTTATTCAATATGATTTCTAAACTTTTGCTTAATATACAATATGATCTATGAATTAATTTGTTCTTTGTAATCCTCGAACTACATTCTACATTGCAAATTTAAAATTTCATGTATCACATTGTATATTAAGCTAAAATTGAAAGACTACATTGAATAAATTAAAATTTTATGAATTAAGTTGTATATTAAATTAAAGTTCGAAAATTATTTGTGTGACTCCTTAAAATTTGGAAGAACGTGGTGGAGGGGATGATAGTGACCGCACCTGATTCCTTAAAATTTGGAAGCAAATTTACTTTGTTTGGCAGATGAAGTTGAAGGAGGAAAAGAAAATACAATAAAGAAAAGAAGTTAACAGAAGATAATTGAAAGGAGCTTCCTTTGTTACCTTGGATTAAGCATGGAATGGAGGGCTTTGAGGGTACTAAGCTATGACATTGCGACGTTATTGAAATTAAGTACAAAAACCCCCATAACACATGGCAAAATTGATTGGCGACGTGTGACAAATCATCATGAACATACGAACACTTCAACATGCATATTTCCCTTCATATGAAGACATTATCATGAATAGATGAATTTACTTTCTTCCTCAATAGAAAAATATTGTACACATCGATTACATAACTGATATACCAATTTCAACATTAGAATTGTGCGGACCTTATTTTCTACCGGTTGATTTTTTTCATATGTCGTTTTCACGTAACATTTCTTGCTACCCCAAATTTCACGTTTGCTTGATCCACCCGATAAACCTATGGGAGGGAATTGGATTGAGAAGAGACGATTGGGCGTGATAAGTGGACGTGGTGGAATATAAGAGAGTGGACAAGATCGCAACCCTGATTGCGTTTTATGGGAAGCCCATACTATAAGTAAGTCTTCGTCCTTACCGGCCATATCATCATTGGCCCACTTGAGCTGGGCGCGAGCCTAATAAGAAGAAGTGAAAATTTCTGCTACAAGAAGTATATAGAGCCTAGTCCATCAAATGGGTCGATTAAGTCAATTTGAAAAATGGTCAATTGTTGACCCGTTAAACTCATTGATTTGCATGCAATACAAATGTCTTAACTCGTACTTAACTCATATCTGACATTACCCATATTATTAAAACACTTCCATAGTTAACTCAATCTAGGAAAACACATTCCCAAATTGAGGTTAGAATGTGGAGCGAGCAAGCATGAGATAGAGCAAAACACAATGAAAAAAGAAATATAGAAGTTACTTGAGTTTAAGTAAATTGTGAACCTATTTAACATTCTTATTATTTTGAGATTTACCATTGTAAATACATTTATAACCCATTTACTCAATTTAACTAATTTACATGACAACTTAGCCATCAAATATGAGTTAAGAAATGGGCGTATGACCTATTTAAATAAGTCTAATAGAGCCCGATGGACAAGCTTCAAAATAGTATGCAACTCATGAAACCACAGAATTAGATCATATAGGACTTCACATGAGCAAGCTTAGGTGACGTGGGACTTCGTCCCTGCTTAAAGATGACTTCTTCTTTTTTTTATAAATAAGAAAAAAAAATCAATGAGCTAGACACAAAGTTTAGAGAATCAGTTTGAGAAAACTCACAACAATTAGACAGGCAATGAATTATATATAGCCTGACATACTAGTCCGGAAAGAGTACTCGACTCTTATAATTGCAAAATCAAGTTGTGTACAACTTTGCATGTGCACACTTAGGCAATGTGAGACATTCATCTCAGATTGAATTCCTTTTGTTGTCAACAATTAATCTCTATAAAGGGAAAAGGGTGGGGCTATATGCATAAATGTCATTTTTGGCTTAAAATCACATGTCTGGTCGATTGCCCAAATTAGTCTTTCACTTCATCAAGCGTGTATTGATACCTAATGTACATCCTTTAGGCAAACTAATGGTTTATGAGTTGATACTTTCCCATTTCGGTTTACCATAAAAATTTCCTGTAGTAATTATTTAAATTGTTTATTTTTCACACCTAACATGAAGAAAACAATTTTATATCTTTCGAAAAGGGAGCAAAAATAAAACATCGGATATGTATTTAGCTAGAAATTCAATTCAATATCTCGATTTGTTTGTTCTGTCCAATCTCCAAAATTGAGATCGTTCCGAACGACAGAATGGAAGTACAATTAACGCAGTGGCCCAAAAAAAGCATAATGGGCCCAAAAATCATGGCCAACCCTAGTCAAAGATGGATTAACCGGCCGACAACTCTTATTCATTTTTTTGGGCCCATTTGATAGAACTAAAAAAAATTAAGTGCTGAAACATTGAAGTACTAACTATTAGGTTGGTAAGTGCTGGATGATAAAAATAATAAGTGGCTTGATAATAGATTATTATTATTAAGTAATAATTTTTTTGGCTTCATACTAAATATGAAATAGTGAACTTTATCAAAAGGTTGTGACGATATGATAGATAAGATTTTGATTTTTGATAAATATTTTATCAGTTAACCAATTAAGTAAGTTGTTCTTTGTAACACATTGATTTTTTTACTAAAAGCAATAAACCAGTTGGTGTAGTTAGAGGTTATTAAGCGCACTTAACGACATTGCAAAAAAGCTTAGTATTCGGCACTTAACGCGATTATCAAGTACAACTCATTCCCACTTCAACCATGTTGATTAATTCCTCTTCATTCCGAGTAGGAGAACATCATTTAGAGGGGAATGAAGGTCTAATTCTCATTCCACACATTTAATTCTGAATAAACAAATATGATCAAAATACTTGATTTAAGGGAGGCATATATTTGCCTCCATACAATTACGCAACTTTTTTTTTTTGGTCGATCTTACTCTATTCTTACTCTAACTTGATTTAAGGGAGGCATATCTTTGCCTCCATACACTTACGCAACTTCTTATTTTTTGTCGATCCTACCCTATTCCTACTCTAACTCTTACTCTCAAACTTTTACCTTGCCTTTTTGTAAGGCGTGGGAGTCGAAACCTACACTTGAAATTAAATCGTCTTCACCCTAATCCCCTGGAGAATGTGGGGATTCGAACCCCCCACCTCCCCCTTCCATGTTGAAAAGGTGGCTACTAAGACAAATCTCAGTGGTTTACACTTACGTGACTTACATGAACAGAAAAGATTATTTATATGCATCTGAGCTGGAGAGAGATTAGTTAAGCCGAAACATTTGGATAGTCCGTAATTCCAGTGAAAAAAATGGAGGGACATAGGCGAATCTCCTTGCGCGGTTGTAAACAATTCCAGTATGAGACTGGCTCTCCCGTGATGGTCGGCGAAAGATGTAAAGGGAGAACTCACTGGAGCCCTTATCTTGTGGGGATCCCCCGACCTTTCTTTTTCATCATATTTGTTCATTCTTTTCCTTAAAATCACCCGACCAATTTTTGTCAATTCCTCAAGTTGAAAATGGAGAGCTCGTCTTTTTGCACAACCCGGCATTCGGTCTCGTCCTCGTCTATCACCCATCATTTTCCACATTGTGTGTCGTATTCCGTGTTCATGTTGAAAATTAAGGGCGTCCTTTGTTTTGCTTTTTCAAGCATTTCGACTGGAATGTTTCCAAGGTTTCTCGCCGTACCTTTATTTTTCAAAAAAGATTTCAAGTCGGTGACGCTAAAGTTTTTTATGGTTGCAGTATATTTTTATCTGTAATTTTTCTCTTGAGATCTTGAGGCTTACTTTTATAAAATATTTGAACAGCTTGAAGATAAAAAAATATATATAGTTATTTAAGATCATTATTCATCTTATCAAACTATGTTAGGTGCCCGGATGAGTTACTAGAAAAGTCCCTCATTAGAAATATTGTGGTGTGTAACAGACAACATATTCTGATTGATCTATAATTAATTACTGAAAATTTTGTATAAATGTGGGGAAAGGTATCGAAAGAGTCATGAACCTACTATATTAGTGATTTTTCAGTTGAACCAATTTAATCATAAACCTTTTTATATTTATACAAATTCAGTTTATCCGGCCAATTTTGGCCAACCGGTGCTAACATGGATGATGGCCATTGGTCGAATGCTGACATGGATACTAGCCAGTGGCCAAACACCGACGTGACAATTTTTATTCTTTTTTTGAATTTCTTATTAATATTTTTCTTTTTTTCTTTTTTTCCTTTTTCCTTTTCTTCTCTCTCTTCTTCCTCCTTAAACTGTCCTCATGATGGCTAGTGAGTCTTCGGCGAGGGTGGCTAGCCACTAGGCGATGAGGGTTGCGGCCCTTGCCCAGCCTCACCTAGGGGTGTGGGTGAGGCCAGAGAGGCAAAGCAGCCTCGCTTGTGGTCCTAGGCAAGGCTAGGTGAGGGCCGCAAAGTGGCCCTTACCCAGTGGGACACTTGCCGGCCACTGCGAGGACAATACAAGGAGAAAGAAGAAAGAAAAGAAAAGGAACCAAAAGATAAAAGAAAAAAAGAAAAAAAAATTTAAAAAAATTGACAGAAAATAAAAGAATTATTAAAAATTGCCATGTTAGTATTCACAGATCGACTGGTGTCAATGTCAATGCCAATTGGCCAAAGTTGGCCGGATGGACTGAATTTATACCAATGTAAAAATGTTTAGGACTAAATTGGTCAAATTAAATAGTTTAGGATTGAATTGATATTAATGATAGGTCTATAAATGTGAGCTCCATTATATATGTTAATGGGCTCAACTTGGGCTCCTTCTTCACAATTTGTGCAAGTGAAGTTATTGGACTTCTGCTTTGTGATCTACCAAGTGGTGTTGGAATGTCACTACCGAGGGTGGCAATGCGCTAGGTTCAACCCAAAAACCAATCTAGTGGGAGTTCGACTCCCAATTCAAAGTCCTCATCCGTCAGTTCTCCCAAGAAAATGGGTCCAACCAAGTCAATTCTTAGGTTGAACCAAGTATGATCTAAAAGTACTTGATTCAAACAAGGCATATTATCGCCTCTTCACTAACCCTACTTTTTTTTTTGGTCGGTTCACTTACCCAACTTACATGACCAGAAAATATTGTTTTGTATGTGACGAACTTTCTCGTGATTCGGATAGTCCGTAATTTCAATAAAAGAAAAAAAAAGGGAGGGATAAGTAAGCAATCTCAACATGCGACGAGCTTTCTCGTGATGATTGGTGAAAGAAGTAAACGACATTGCACTGGAGCCATTGGAGCCTTTGTTTTGTTGGATCCCCCGCCCTTCCCTTTACATCATATTTGTTCATTCGTTTCCCTAAATCACCGGACAACTTTCCGCAAGTTGAAAATAGAGAGCTCAGCTTCTTGTGAAAGACAGGCTTTCGGTCTCGTCCTAGTCTATCACACATCATTTTTCACCTCGTGTGTTGTACTTGTATTCCATGTTCATGTCGAAAATCAGGGGCGTCCTTTGTTTTTCTCTTTCAAGCTTTTTTTGACTGGAATGTATCAAAGGCGTCTCTCTGTACCTTTAATTATTCCAAAAAGATTTCAAGTAGGTGACGCTAAAGCATTTGTGGTCGAATACCAAATTAGGTTACTGTTTGCAGTAAACTTTATCCGTAAATTTTCTTTTGAGAATTTGAGGGTTACTTTTTGAACACCTTGAAGATAAAAATACATATAGCATATAGTTATATAAAGATCATTTATAATCATATCGAACTTTGTTGGGTGCACTGATAAGTTGTACTAGAAAAACCCCTCATCGGAAATATCGTGGTGTGTAATAGGCTATATATTCTAATTGATTTATAATCACTTAAATTTTTATATAAATGTGAGCTCCATTATATATGTTAATGGGCTCAGCTTGAGCTCCCTCTTTGCAATTTTTGCAAGTAAAGTTATCGAACATCCACTTTGTGATCCACCAAGTGGTGTCAGAATATCACTACTAGGGTTGGCACCATTCAAGTTCAAGTCGAGAACCCATCTAGTCAAAGTTTGGCTCCCGGTTCAAAGGCTACACTTGGCAATTCTCCCCAAAAACTGGTCCAACCATTTGTGGAACGGAACGAACTTTTGCACTCATAAAAGAACCGTAATTTTTGGCATGATCCAACAACCACATAACTACTTGACCAAGGAATGCCTTTGAAATAAACCAGTACAACTTTTATTATTTATTTGGGATTTTTGCTCAAAGCATAAGAATGACCTAGTTCTTAGGTAGAACCAAGAATTGGTCTAGCACAAACTGATTTAGAAATTGACAATTCTAGAACCGACATATTACGTTGGAATGGGTGATTGCAGGGTCTATTCTTATTGTAACCTGAGCATCAGTCCACCATGGAATTGATCACACTAAATGCCTATATATTTATATTCACCACTTGATCATATATAAATTTCTAGGATTTTGGACGTGTTAAGGAAACAAATGGAAAGAATAAAAGTTCATTCATCAATACACAAATCCCTCCAATGACTTTATCCCTTTTAATCTTGTCCCTCTAACCTTTATCTTTGTCCAAACAAAATTGTGTTTTTAGAATCATGTCTCTTCCCTCCTAATCCCTCCTATTAAATTACGTGTTAAAAGATAAAGAGGGATTGATAGTCATTGGAGGAATTTTCAACATGATTTGAAAAACATGTCGACAATCATGTTTTAAGAATCATGTCTCTTTCCCTTCGTCAATGCGCCATTTCATGTGTCTTCGTGGGTTTGTTTGAACCATAGGAGGGGTGAACCTAGCTGCACGCCACAAAGCAAGGAAATCCTCACGTACTTGGTCACAGAAGGATCCACCAATGCTAGAGAGAGAGAGAGGCAGTCCAAGGGAGGATCTTCTATGGGAAGAAAACTAATGGATCATGAGAAAATGCGTGACTCACCTCTTTTAAGCTAAGGTCGTTACCTTGAGGGCTGTGATTACTCTCAAAGTCTTCGTCCTTACGGGCCATTCCGTCATTGGGTCACTTGAGCTGGACCTGAGCCCATAAGAAAAAGTGAGAATATTTTGCTACGACAAGAAATATATAAAGCCCAACTCGTTTCAACAAAGTACTCGACACTTGGAACCGTGAAACCAGGCTGAACCCGAATTCGCACGTGCGCACTTAGGGCATTTCGGGCTTCATTTCTGCCCATTGTTGACATTGTCTTCATAATTGATTAATTAGGTATAAAATCTAGAGAATCAGTGACAGAAAACCCACAGCAACTGGATAAGGGTGGAGAAATATATAGAGCCCGGCATGCCAATTTCAAAAAAGCATCCTGCTCTTATAACCGTGAAACCAGGTTATGTACAATTCCACGTGGACAAACTTAGGCCATGTTCGGATCAAGCTGGGGCTACATATCCCCGTCCTTTTTGGCTTAAAAAAACACCTTTTTATTTGATTGATAATGTTAGGTTTCAACTTCGTTAAGCATGACATTAATACTTAAAAACACACCTCTTTTAGAATTAATGATCCATGAATCGATATTTTCCCAATTCAATTTACTCGAAAAGGATTTCCTTTTGCATCCTTTTTTAACTAACGAAGTGGTCCCAAAAAAAAAAATCATAATTAGCCCAAAATTTAGGAATTAAGATGGCCATTAATCTTCAAATTATAGTGTTTGGTAACTTCTTGAAATAAGAATGAGGATCTAAATTGGTATAAATATAAGCAAATAAATGAGATCGGGAAAATATACCTACCGTACCTAAGTTTCCCTCTTATAAAGGTAGCCAAATTCAAAATATATTTATTGGTTAAATTTAAAAATTACCAATTAAATCTATCTGGTCCTATTCGCTTTTTCAGGCTTATTTGATATAATTAAAAAAATAAGAGCTGAAAAATTAATTATTGAATATTAATTTCTTATGTACTTTTTTGACAAAAAAAAAGTACTGAAAATAAAAATAAAAGGCTGTGATAATAGATGAAAATAAAGAAAAAAGCTAGCTTCTTACCGGAAATGAATTAATGCACTTTCTTGGAACGTTTTAACGATATTATCAATAAGATTTTGATTTTCATTGAATATTTTATCATTTAACTATTTTTTTTGTCTGTTATACTTTACTCCTATTCTAACTTTCACTTTCAAACTTTTGCTATACCTCGTTGCAAAACATAGGAGTCGAAACCTACAATTAAAGTTAAATTGTCCCCCTTTGAAAAAGTGAAGATTCGAATCCCCCATAGGAAGATGGCCACTCATTTAACCAATTTAAGCAATTCATTTTGTATAAATCACTACGTTAAGTGATCTTTTTATTGGAAAAAAAATGAATTAAGTTGTTGTAGTTAGAGGTTGCTAAGCAAATTTAATGACATTTGGTGCCAAAAACCTTTGTTTTCAACACTTAATCTGATTATTGAAGACACCTCACTACCATCTCACCCATGTTAATAAAAACTTAGGAAAAAGAAAGGACCTCTCATCCCAAGTTTTGATACCCATTCCTCTTCATTCCAAGTAAGAGAGCATCATTTAGAGGAGAATGAAGACCAAACTCTCATTCCACTCTTTTAATCACGAGTAATCAAATATAACTCAAATGATTGATGGAGTGATTAAGTTATTAATTTAAATGTGGCATATTTTGGCCTCCACATAGTTACTAGACTCACATGAACAAAAAAGGGTTTGTATGTGTCCGCGTACCTAAAGTGATTAATCAAGTTGAAAGATTCGGAAAACAAGTAATTCTTGTGAAAATTAGAGTGATAAAGGGAAGAAGATCTCTGTGTAGCAAGTAAACAATTCCAGTGTGCGACGAGCTCTCCAGAGATGAAGACAACTCATTGGAGCCCATGCTTTGTAGGGACTCCCCACCCTTTCTTTTTTATCATATTTGTTCGTTCTTTTCCCTAAAATCACCGGACCACTTGTTGTCAATTCCTCGAGTTGAAAATGGAAAGCTCATCTTTTTGTGCAAGACAGGCTTTCGGTGTCGTCCTCGTTTATCTCTCACCATTTTCCATGTCTCGAATTCCACGGTTGTTGAAAATCAAGGACGTCCTTTGTGCTGCTTTTTCAAGCATTTCCACTGGAATGTTTCAAAGGTATCTGACCGTACCTTTAGTTTTCCCCTAAAAAACATAAAAAACAAAAAACAAGTTGACACTGAAGTTACGTGCGGTCGCATACCTAATAAGGTTAATGTTTCCAGTAAACTTTTATCTGTAATTTTTCTCGAGAATATAAGGCTTACTTTTATAGTGTATTTTAACAGCTTGAAGATTAAAAATACGTATAGTTGTTTAAGATCATTAATGTTCATATCGAACTTTTGCACGCATACGAATGAATCATACTAGAAAAGTCTCTCATCGAAATATTGTGGTGTGTTGGTCAATTTATTCTATAACTAATTAATTAAAATTTTGAGCAAATTGTAAGCTCCATTAGATATGTTAATGGCTTAGCTTCGGTTTCCTCTCCATAATCTTTACGGGGGAAGTTATCAGACTTTTGCTTTGTGATCCACCAAGTGGTATCGGAATATCTGTGGTGGCATTGGGTTAGGTTCAACTTGAGAACCAACCTAGTTAAAGCTCAGTTCCCAATGTGAAGGCCGTATTCATCAATTCTACCTTGAAATTGTTTCTCAAATGAACCAATTTTGAACTTGTTTTGGAACAAAAAATGATCCAAAAACTACATAAACAGTTGACCAAGGAATGCATTTGTAATAAAATAGTATGGCTTTTATTTTTTTTTTGGGATTTTACTCAAAACAAAAGAATGATCTAGTGCCCAAATAAAACTAGCAACTGGCCTCGTGTTAGCTAGTTTAAAAACCAATGGTTGTAAAATTGATCAGTTAGGTTGGAATGAGGGTCACAAGGTCTATTCCCATTTTAACTCGAGCATCAATTCATCCTAAAACTAATCACACAAATATCTACTTACGATTTAAATATATATATATATATATATATATATATATATATATATATATATATATATAATTTTAGATGTAATAAGGATATAAATGAAAAGAAGTAAAGTTTGTTTATTAATACACAAATCCCTTCAACAAATTTATCAATTTATCTTTCCTTCTTATATTTTCCTTCATCAAAACAAAATTGTGCTTTTAGAATCATGTCCCTCGTCTCCTATTCTTTCCTATTAAAGTGTGTTTTAAAAGGTGTATGTCAATAAAAAAAAGAATTGGTACAGAGCAACGAGAGCCACGAATTTTTTATACATTCGTTAAAGGTTTGAAGTGCTATATGTTGTCAATAAGCTCATAGCCTTAAGCCCCCGAATTGAAAGTTAAGAAGCGCCTTCGAAGGTGACCAAAATGTAATGGGAAAAGGAGGGGCCAAATCGATGACATTCCTCAAAATTTTGAAAACCTTCCTTCCTACTAGTTGATTTTTTTTTTCACGTGTCACTATCACGTAACATGACTTGCCGCCCGAATTCATGTTTGCTCGAACCACCCCGATAAACCTATGGCAGGACTAGGAGGCAGTGATAGATTATAGAGATCAATAAGCGACTTGGCGTGGTAAGTGTACGTGTGGAATAGAAGGGAATGTGTAAGATCCAAAACCAGTTTCATGCCAAGGCCATGCTATGACTTTTTACACTGCTCAAATGCGCTTTTGTGGGACTAGCATTTGGCATACACATGCGAGGTGAAAGAGAAAAGATCGAACTCCTTTTCGTTTTTTTTTTTTTTACAAGCGATAACCTAAAATATAGAAAGTTTGTGAGAAAAAAAAAAGGACGGAGTTGGAGAACTGTTGATGCACTATTTCATGTGTCGTCGTTGGTCGCAAAAGGATCCTCCGATGCTAAGAGAGGATCTTCTATGGGAAGAGAACCAATGGATCATGAAAGAAAATGCGCGACTTACCTCTTTTATGCTAGGGTCGTTGCCTTTCGGGCTACGACTACACTCTCGAAGCCTTCGTCCTTATGGGCCTTACCATCGTTGGGCCACTTGGGCTGGGCCTGAGCCCATAAGAAGAAAGGAGAATCTTTTTGCTACAACAAGAAGTATATGGAGCCCAATGCGTTTTGACAGAGTATTCGACCCTTGGAACTACGAAACCAGATTGAACCTAACTTCACATGTGCACACTTAGGCAGCATTTAGCGTTCAGAATAAAATTCAAGATACGATAAAATTTATATTATCTTGCATTCGGTGCCTCCTTAAGATAAGATAAAATTATAATATAAAATGGATATAGATCAGATAAAATTATCCTATGGAAGAAATGAGATAAATGCGGATAGGATTTCTAATATCTATAATATAATAGTTTTTTTTTCTCAAATAACAAATTTATTAAATTAACAAATTAGAATTATATTTCAATATAAATAATATTTGAATTCTAATATAAGAAATTCAAAATAACAAAAAATAAAATTTTATTTTTTAAAATTTAATCTTATTTTATTTATATATTCAAATTTTATTCTATATTATAATATAAATTCAATATATAAATATATATTTATTACATATTTTAGGTGTTTTAGTATTTTAGGTATATTAGTACAATTTTCTATTTGATGAAATATTATTAGAGAATGATGGAAGGGGATGAAAGAAATAAAAAAGAAATTAATTAAAAAGAGAGGGAAATAAATAAAAATAAAATAAAAATAAAGTAGACAAGAGTGTCGTGAGAGATTTTTATCATCTCCATTTGTAAAATTTGTTATTCATATATAAGTTTATACCAAACAATATATATAATATGATATGAATATATCCGACTTTATTATTGAAATCACCAATCAGTGGATATGATATAGCAAAATTTACTAGATTTAATATCCTATCCTATCTAGTTTTATCTTAGTTAGAAATCTAAACGACCATAACCTTAGGGCATTCCGGGCTTCCCCCTACTCGATGTTGACATTTTCTACATAATAGATGAATTAGGTATAAAGGCTAAATAATCAATGAGAGAAAACCCACCACTATTAGATAAGGATGAGAAGTATATACACCCCAGCATGTTCCAAAAAAATACCCTGTTCTTATAATTGTGAAACCAAGTTATTTACAATTTTGCATGCACAAACTTCGGCGATGTTCGAAAAACGGTTGGGCTACATATCCCCACCCTTTTTAGCTTAAAAAACATCTTCTTGGTTGATTGACCATATTAGGTTTCAACTTTGTTAAGCATAGCATTGATACTTAGACTTCATTTGTTTTGAGGAAAATCAATTATTTGAAAAATATTTTTCAAAAAATGATCACCCATATTAGTTGAAATAACTAATGGTGAAAATATTTTTCGTTCATTCATTTATAAGTGATACAAATGATTATTTTAGGAAAAATATTTTCAGATCATTCATTTTTTATTAAACAAAATGGAGCCTTAATGCCATGTCTTTTAGAATTGATGATCCATGAATTAATACTTTCCGGGAAAAAGTTTACTTGAATTTTTATTTATTTATTTATTTATTTTTGCACCTACCATGAAGAAAACAAATTACCTCTTCCTCAAAAAGAGCAAAAACAGAACATCGGATAGGTATTTAGTGACGAGTGTATTTCAATACCATGATTTGTTTGTTATGTCCAATCTTGAAATTAAGGTCGATCAAACAATAGAATAAACGTAAAATCAACGCAGAGGCCCAAAAAAAAGAGCATAATTAGCCCAAAAATTGTGGAATCAAGATGGTAATAAATCTTCAAAATATAGTGTTTGGTAACTTCTTGAATAAGAATGAGGATCTAAATAGCTATAGAAATAAGCAAATCAATGAGATCGTGAAAATACACCTACCGTACCTAAGTTTCCCTCTTATAAAAGTAGCCAAATTCAAAATTTAGCCATTGGTTCAATATAAAATTTTACCAATTACATTCATTCATTCCTATTCACTTTTTTGGCTCATTTGATAAAATTAAAAAATAAAAGTGCTGAAAAATTAATTACTGAATAATTAGTTCCAAAGTACTATTTCGACCAGAAAAAAGTACTAAAAATAAAAATAAAAACAAAAAGTTAATATAAGAAAATAAAGTAAAAAAAAAAAAAAGCTTCTTACAGGAAATATTGGAAGGCTTTAATGATATAATATATATGTATATTTTATTTTCATCGAATACTTTACCATTTGATCAATTTCAGCAATTCATTTTGTATAATCTACTGCATTAAGGGATCTTTTTTACTGAAAATAATGAATTATGTTGCGCGTAGTTAGAGGTTGTTAAACGCATTTAATGAAAGTAAGTGCTTAAAAACTTCATTTTCAACACTTAATGTGATTATTGAATACATCTCACTATCATCTCACCCACGTAAATCAAAACTTAGTCATAGAAAGCACCTCGTATCCCTAGTTTCGACACCCATTTCTCTTCATTCCAAGTAAGAAAACATCAATTAGAGGAGAATGAAGGTTTAACTCTCATTCCACTCTTTTAATCATGAGTAATAAAGTACGACTCTAAGTGATTAATTGAGTGACTAAGTACTTGATTTAACAGTGATACATCTTTGCCTTTCTACATAGTTGCTTTGACTCATGTGAAACAAAAAAAAAAAAAATTGATTTTTATGTGTCTACACTTGGAATTATTTGTCAAAATTATTTGTCAAATCAAAAGTTTCAAAGAGAGTGCATAATTCTTTTGGGAATAGGAGTTATAAAGGAAAAAATTCTATCTTTGCGTAGCAAGTAAACAATTCCAGCATAAGATGAGCTTTTGCCGTGATGATCGGTAAAAGGTCGATGCAAAAGGGAGACAACTCATTGGAAGCCTTCGTTTCGCAGGGATTGCACAACCTCTCTTTTTCATCATATTTTGTTCATTCTTTTCCCTACAATCACCCAAACCCTTTTTGTTAAAAGTCGTAAAGTTGGAAACGGAAAGCTCCGTCTTTTCGTGCGATACAGGTGTTTAGGGTCTCGTCACGCGTTTTATGTTACATCATTTTCCACTTCGGATGTCTTATTCCATCTTTATGTCCCAAATCAAGGGCGTCTCTGTTTTGCCTTTTCAAGCATTTGACCTGGAATATTGCAAAGGTATCTCACTATATACCTTACTTTATTAAAGCAATTTCAAGTTGGTGACACTTAATTGCGGATGCATACCAAATTAGGTTATGTTTGCAGTTAACTTTCACTTGTAATTTTTTCTTTTGAGAATTTGAGGCTTTTTTTTTTGGGGGCCAAATATTTGAACTTGAAGATCTAAAAATACATATAGTTATTTGACATCATTTATACTCATATTGGATTAGTGTGGGTTGTATTTGAAAAGTCCATCATCAGAGATATTGCAGTGTGCAGCAGTTAATATATTGTGGTGTACCATTTTAGATATGTTAATAGGCTTGGTTTGGGCTCCCCCTCAACAATTTTTTGCACGTGAAGCTCTCAAACTTCTGCTTTACGATCCAATAAATGGTACTAGAATAACACTACTCAGAGTGGCATTAGGTTAGGTTCAACTCAAGAACAGGTCTAGTCAGAGACCAATTCCTAGTTTAAAGATGCATCTGCTAGTTCTATCTGAAAATGGATCCAACCAAATCGATACTTGAGTTAAATCAATTTTGAACCTATTTTGGAACAAAAAGTACTTTCATACCCATGAAAAATTGAACCATAATTCTTTATATGATCCAACAGCCACATAATTACTTGACAGAGTAATGCTTTAAAAAACTGGTGCTATTTTTATTTTTTATTTTCATTTGGGATTTTTACTCAAAACATAAAATTGACCCAACTCTTGAGTAGAATTAGCAACTAACTAGGAGTCGGCCAATTTAGAAACTGGCAATTCTAGAATCGATCTAGTTTGGTTGGTATTGGGGGTCACAGGGAATGTTCCCATTCTATCCCAAGCATCAATCCACCCTCTAACTAATCATATTGAATGTCGACATTCTTACGTTCACTAGTTGATCATTTATAAATGCGTAGAATTGTGTGCAGATGTAATAAGGGTATAAATTGAAAGGAGAAAAGTTTGTTTATTAGTATGCAAAATCCTTTAAATACTTTATCAGTCCCTCTTAATCCTTTCCATCCTTGTCTTTCCCTTCAACCAAACAAAATTTTGCGTCTAGAGTAATTTCCCTTCCCTCCCAATGCCGCCTCCCAAACTATTATGTGTTGAACGATTACTGTAAACAAAACATATTTTATAGAACAACGAGAGACGAAAAATTCCAGTACATTCATTAAAGAGTTGAAGTACTATATGTTCTTAATTATTGCATAGCCATGAGCCCCCAAATTGAAGGTTCTAATAATTGGACACGATCATTTCGTCCTGACTAAGAGAGAACTTATGAGGAGAATGGTACACTAGTGGAATTCAATTTTATACTATTCGACATTGTTTCTTTTATAATGCCTCGTGATCGAGCACAGGCTATTCATCATGTCAAGATGAATTCCATCGTGCCTTCAAAGGTACATTTCTTTCATCCAAGAACTCATTTATTTAATTGCCCGCTTACAATCAATCACTTTATCAAGCAACTTTGTAACCGATGTCCATTTTCTTAGCGTTATTCTTTTTTTTTTTTTGGGTAAAAGGTAAGAATTTTCTTAGCGTTATTCTTATTCCCTACAATAGAAAATAAAATGTGAAAGCAAACAATCCTAGGGCAAAGACCTACGTATCAAAGTGCCCAGCTGCAGAGCAAATCGGTGCAAGAGCAATAGTATAATGTAGACCAACAACTAGGGCAATTGGGAATCGCCAGTCAATGGACGAAAGTCTTCACCAAATTCAATGTCACCAGAGCTGGATCGCATCGGAGAAAAACCTAATGCTTCTCCACCGAAATTGCATGGAACGTGAGGAGATTCCCTCCCTATGCAAAAAGCCCTCCCCCGATGGGACATCCCACGTCAAACTAAAGCGATCCAACAAGACAACAAAGAAAATTTTAGCCCCTGGCTTGTCGCATCGGGATCGATCAATCACCTCCCCTGGTACCTCGAACATCTGGGACCCCCGGCAAGATTCTACGATACTGGAGACATGATTTTTCTCATTCACAAGTCGAACTCTGACTAGGAACATCGTCGGGCTTGACTCGATTTATAGCTAAAAAAGTCTTCCAACAGGAGCAGAATTATCAGCTCTGGTCTAGTTCTTTTATTCATTTTCATTTTCAATCTATGATAAATTTACTTACCGTTAATTTCTTTTAAAGTATGACACGTGATAATTATTGAATATATTAATTTAAGGTTTTACTTTTCATTTGTTACATATATACTAGTTTTGTGGCTTTTTATAATATTTATTCAATCTAGCGGAAGGTATCTTTATTGCAAAATGTCAAGATTTGGAATTTTTAGTGCTGCAATTTAAGATTTTTCATAGTCAAAAATTAATTTAAGATAAATTTATTATATATATCGGTTTATTTTTTTTTCATGATATTAATCCTTTGCAAACAAAAGTGAAACTTCACAAATGGACATTTAGTTTTTTTTGAAAAGTTTCAGATACTTTGAATTTAGAAGGAGAGTCACAAGATTTAGCAAACATTAAAAAAAAAAAATTGTATTAAAAGTCACTCAAGTCTGCAAGCACATGTCAACACTTTCGCGTAAGTTGATTTTAAGTCTATGCTAATTTCATAAAAAATGAATTAATTGAAAAATATTCTTCTAAAAGTTATTGTTTTTATCATTGGGAAAAATTAATCAATAAAAAATACATCTATTATCAATAATAATTTATATCTAATTATTTTAATTGATGACAAAAATTTATATTTATATTTTTTCACAAGTAATATAGGCTATCATTAATTTTTTTTTTAAATTGTAGATTTCGCAAAAAAAACGTATCGTCAAAAATAATCTCTTTTAAAAAATGAATTTAATTGACATAATGACCATGCATCATACACGAGATAGTGCTCACTAGTTACGAGAAACATTATATTTCTCCATAGCATAGGGCCAAGAAACCGCCGTCGCCGCCTACTCCTATAATCTAATTTTTTTATTGGGGAAACGACTTAGACAGCATTGGATAATCAAGAAAAATTAAAAAAATTGAGAGTCCTTACCTAAAACATGTTAGCTGAATAGACTGGTGAATAGCCTCTCGTAGATAATATTTTTAATGGTATTGACAAGTGATGCCGGTTTGCCTCCCAAAACCTATACCCAAATCAAAAGAAGAAAAGACCGTTTAACCGAGCCCTTGTCTTTTTAATCGAATAGTAACATACGTCCTCTTGAAAAAATATTTTATGTGCCGATCACTCAATTGATATAATATTATGCTTTTTGCATATTTTCAAGCAACATAAATACCACTTCGCTTTCACCATCAACTGTGTCAATTCGACTAAATTATATCATTTCTCTTTCTCTCGTTTTCTTCTCCTCCAAAATAAAATGTACACGTGGATACAATTTGCAAAATATAAGAACCAATCATAACATATATCCTTCATAATATATTATATAGGTCTCTATATATATATATATATAGACACACAACAATTACCATGCTGTAAAATTGTTATATACGTCGTCCTTAATGACAATAACTTTTGAAGATGTTGCTAAGATAATAAAAAAAAAAAACGGGTTAATTTTTGAAATACTGGGGGTACGGATAGAATACTTCATTGCAAATATCCTTGATTGAGTTAATCAATAGTGCTCCGGAGCACTCCTAATTACATTTACCGGGCCTACAAATTTAATGATTCCAGTCGTACGTGATCTACCATCATGTACTGAAGGTGCGAAAATTTTCTCGCCGTTCCACGACACATAACTCTCCAATTTAAGATTCAAGAGGTTCAACAACTAAAGAGGGTCAAATGCAACTAATTCCCCCAACAACTTTCTCTGATTTGCCCGACCTAGAACGGCATATCCCATCACCGCACCTTCCTAAAAATAAAAGCAAAGGGGCCGTCCATGAATAGTTGAAATCATCATTCCAACCATAAGGTAAGGACCTTCTTAATTGTAATACCTTATGCGTACGGATATGGAAACTCACATAACATTCTGGAACTCCATAAATTGATTAAGTCCAAAGTCTTTAGTCTTTGCAAGTGGCCCTAACACAGCTGGTAAAGTCCAAACCTTTCGTCTGTGTAGGTGGCCCTAACGTTGAGTAATTTGCATGCAATTAGCAGGATTTGTGATTTTCAGTTCTTGAGCTGGAAATCCCTCACACCCTCACTAACTCGTACCAATGTACAAACTTGGGTTGTCTCTCATGTTCCTTTAGTTTGCCTTTTATACACTGTAGAATCTTAACCTAAGCGAGTTTTAAATAGGAGAAATTACTTTCTTTTGTAATAACCTTTGTACCATGATCACACTTACGCATTGGCAGAGAATGATCTCATTTGTGGTCCTTTTATTGGATATTATTTATGACTAGGGAATCTGTCCTTCGATCATGCCATATAAAAAATTAAGTGGGTTAGTAGCTGCCGTGTCAAAAGTAAAAGATTTTTTATGCAACATTTATATGATCATCTACGGATCTAAGAATGGCCGAAAGAGTACTCACGCCTAATCAACTGGACGCTTAAAGAGAACGAGATAAAATGGAAGCTTAGGTGTTTTTTTGAATAAGCAATCATGTGCTATTCTCTGTGATTTATTTAGGGAAAATAGAAAAAAAAAACGCACCTCACTTTTTATTCAATGACCAACTACATACCTTTATTTTCGAAAAATACCATTCACATGCCTCTAAATCAAAATCCTACGTCGGAAAGAACAGGTTTAGATCCTTGCAGACTCATCTAGCATATTATTCAAGGTTTTGACGGTTTGGTTTGGAGTAGGCTTTGAGTGTTTTAGGTGGGTGGGAGGATTCCTGACGTAGGGTGTATAGATTTGGAAAGAAGACGACATTTTCGAGACACGAGGATATTTTAAAAGATAAGGGTATGTAAATGGTCATTGGATGAAAGATATGTCTTTGATCTTTATGCGAATTTGTTTCTCCTCGTCTCCTTGGAGTTACACTTCTGCAGAACTTTTTATCAGCTTCACATCTGAATTTATTTATTTTTATCCATCGACGTGAGATCATACGAAACCCAACATGATTTATAGCACCTAGATGCCTTTCTGACTATGGCATTTCCATCTGCCCCCATCTCATCTCATCCTGCAACCCAAGGTAGAGGAGGAATTATTAAGAGAGGCAGCTAGGAGTTTTAAATGAAGTGAGGTCCATTTTCCCCTTCTGCAGAAGCAGAAGCAGAAGCAGAGAGACAGAGAGCACACAGACCAAAGCCATGGAGTTTTTCACTTCCCCACCAGAGGAAGAAAAACCCTCTCGTCTCGGTAATTGAAAGGACAGGCTCTGTGACGTGTGCTGTGCTGTGTGCTGTGTGCTGTGTCTGGGTTGTGTAAGGTCTGTCATTATTACTGTTCCTCCAACATTACATGCGTCCTTGTCAATATCTGACTCCACACAAAACTCATAAAAAGCTTTCCCCAAAAACTTCCTGCTACTCTCTCTGCCTCTGATGATTACTCTGTATCTCAGTCTCTGCAGAGCTAGAAAAACCAGTCACAAAAGCCCTTACTTGATGATTCAAGATCACAGGCCATAAGTACACTTCAAGATAAAGGACAAAGATTCATGACAAGATAACCCCCCCTCGCTGTACACCAAGACAAAAGGACTTTTAATTCAACACATTAAACCCCCACCCCCCCTCGAGACCATAGTTAAAGAAAAATTGGATAAGCATGAACTCCCACACAAACAAGAAAGTCTACTAAATGCTTAAAAGATCGGGCGGCGGTGGTGGCGACTGGGGCGGCGGTGGGAATCTACGACCATCTCTCGCTTCTTTCGTGGGAGACTCCAGTGGGCTCGTTAAGGGTTCGTCCTGTTTCACATTGCATGGCTTCGGGAACTCAGTCAGGATCTGGACCACCTCCCGCATGGTCGGGCGCTCGACCGCCTGTTCCTCGACGCAGAGCATGGCAACATAAAACAAGTGCATGGCCTCATGGAGTGGGACGGTGTTCAGCCTGGGGTCGAGGATTAACTGGACCTCCTCCTTGTTCGAGTTGGTCATTTTCCGGACCCATTGGACAATGTCGACCCCGTCCCCAAATTCCCCAACTGGTTTTCTTCCGGTGACTAGTTCGAGCAGGACCACGCCAAAACTATACACATCGCTCTTCTCATCCACCTTCAAAGTGTATGCATATTCTGGAAAAGGGAAGCAAGCAAGTTAAAATTGAATAAAAGATTCTACCAAACCAAAATCCCAAAGCGCTTGCAATTGGTTTTTTCCTTGATGTAGAAGCAAAATCGCCAAATTACAAGCAAACCGATTTGGTTAATGTGAAGAGATCATCTCTTTTGGAGCTTTCCTGTGCAGCTAAATATCAGTGCATGGGTTCATAACTTCATATAGAGACAAGATGTTGGATATTTTGTCATTATGGTAGGTTACCAATAAAAACATGAGATTAATTGAACTCTTGGGCCTGCCAAACTCGAGAAACGAATTGCAGTAAAGAGACTCCCATTTATGTGGCAGATCAGAATTTATGACATTGCATGCTTGTCTGAAAAGTCAAAGCAGAAGTGACTCCAAGAAACTCTGGACATAAATACAACCCATCTTCATGATTGCAATGAAGTCTACTCAAATCTCAAAAGAAGAAGAATCCACCAAATCTGGAGATTTATTCAACAATGCGCAGGGGAAAAATTTGTCATTTTAAGTATAGTGCTATTATCATCATTGGTGAAAAACATAACCTCTAACTTATCAATTACTAAAAAACAAGAAGAGAAGATCCTATGATTATCGGGAAGACAATTCTCATGATCAAAACATGCTTTCGCAAGACGTGATTGATCTCTGAAAGTATTGAGTTTGAACGGTACCTGGCGCAATGTATCCATAGGACCCAGCAATGGCCGACATGCACTCGGATGCGCCCGAATCTTGAAGGAACTTGGCGAGGCCGAAGTCGGCGACGTGGGCTTCAAAATCAGAGTCGAGCAGGATGTTGTTGGACTTCACATCCCTGTGCACAATCAGAGGCGAACAGTCGTGGTGAAGATAGCAGAGCCCTTTCGCAGCTTCCAGGGCAATCTTATACCTCACGCTCCAGATCAAGTGGCCTCCTTTCTTGCCATGAAGAACCTCGCCCAAGCTCCCATTAGGCATGTACTCATAGACCAGAAGATTGGTTTCGTGGTTTGAGCAAAATCCCAGTAGCCTTACGATGTGCCTGTGCCTGATTTTTCCCAGAGTTTGTATTTCAGCGTTGAATCCGTGATCGTGGGAAGACCCTCTTCCCATCACGGGCAGCCTTTTCACGGCGACATGATCGCCATTCGGCATGCTGCCTTTGTACACGATCCCCGCGCCGCCTTTCCCGATGATGTTGTCCTCCTTCAAGCTATCCAGGACATCCTCGCAAGAGAAGTCCAGCCTCTGGAAGGCGCTGAACTTCCATGCCCTGGCATCGCTGGCTTTCTTCAGCGATCTGGCCTTGATTATTGCCACGATCGCGAAGATGATAGAGCACACGAGCAACCCGATGACAAGGAGGAGCTTCACTGAAGCAGAAAGTGGCCCTTTGACATGCGCTTGATGGATTCCAGTCATTTCTCCATCTTTGCAAGGGCCTAAGTATGGTCCACAGAGTTCAGGGTTACCCAGAAACGAAGTGTAGTTGAAGTAACTGAACTGGCCGGTACCCGGAACTAGACCAGACAGATTGTTGTATGAGAAATCAACAGAAGTTAAGCTCTGCATGGTGGAAATAGACGGGGGAATGCTGCCGGATAGGTTATTACTCGACAAATTCAAGTAGTTCAATATCCTCATACCGGTGATTTCGTTCGGGATCTCACCGGAGAGCTCATTCCCACTGAGGTCAACAAAGGTTAACAGCTTGCATTGGCTGATTTGGGCCGGAATTGGACCGGAGTACCTGTTGCTGCTGAAATCAATCTTAGCAAGCTGCTGCAAACGTCCTATTTCAGGTGGGATTTGTCCCGAGAAGTCATTGCCATCCAGGAGGAGCTTTTGGACCCCTGAGTAGTTGCCAATAGTCGGTGGCAAAGACCCACCAAGTTTGTTGTTCGAGAGAGTAATCTGACCAAGCTTCAAAGCTATCGAATCATCGCTCACAGGAAACTCTCCAACAAGGAGATTATCCTGAAACTCAACTTGGTTCAGCTCCGGCAACCCGAATAGCCCTCTCGGGATCGACCCGTTGAGGTAGTTTCCCCCCATTCGGATCCTCTCCAAGGACCGGCATTTCCCAAGAGACTCAGGAATAGGGCCCAACAGGTAGTTGCTAAGAGCAATCAAAATCTGAAGCTGATTACCATAACACAAATCAGGAGGAAGAGTACCCGTCAATTTATTCGACGAGAGATCAACGATCTGGAGATGCCCATTCTTGCCCAAACCCTGAGGAATACTGCCGGTGAAATTGTTCTCCCACAGCTGCAGAACCTGCAACTCGGGCAAATCAGCAATGAACTCAGGAATCTCACCATTCAGCTTGTTCCTGAAGAGATGCAGAAGAGTCAGGTTCTTCAGCTGAGAGAAGGACTCGGGAATCTCTCCCGCGAACATGTTGTTGGACAAATCCAGAGACTTGAGGCTATTCAAGTAGCCTATCTCAGCAGGTAGAGACCCTGCAAACCCATTCACTTGAAGAAACAGAGTGTCGAGATTCTGCAGCTTGGCAATCTCAGGCGGTATCTCGCCGGACAATCCGCAGCTAGCCGCATCGAGCCTGACGAGTTGAGACAGGTTACCAATCTCCGGGGGCAAGCTTCCGTCGTAGCTATTGTAGTATCCGAGATAGAGTTCTCGCAGCGTCGTCAGGTTCCCGATCTCCGGCGGGATGGCGCCGGTTAGCTCGTCGCCGGAGACGGCCAGGTACTCGATGAACTCCCACCGGCCATACTCGGGCGGGATCCTCCCGCCGAAGTAGTTCCCCCCGAGGTGCAAATGGCGGAGCTGGGGCATCTCGGCGACGGCGACGGGGAGGTCTCCGGTCATGTTGTTGTTGTAGAGGTCGAGGACGCGGAGGTTCCGGAGGAGGCCGAGCCGGGGCGGGAACGTGCCGTTGAAGACGTTGTTGGAGAGGTTGAGGTAGCGCAGCGCGGCGAGGGCGGAGATCTGCGGCGGGATGGGGCCGGAGAGCTGGTTGGCGGCGACGGAGAGGGAGGTGAGGAAGCGGAGGTGGGCGACGTCCGGGGAGAGGGCGCCGGCGAGCTCGAGGGACGAGAGGTCGAGGGCGGTCACGTGGCGCCGGCGGGCGTCGCACGTGACGCCCCGCCACGAGCAGTGGCTGCTGCCGTTGGCGGCGGCGGCGGAGGTCCAGGAGGAGAGGGCGGACTGGGGGTCGCCGGTGACGGCGGCCCTGATGGAGAGGAGGGCGAGCGGCTCCGTCAGGCGGGTGGGGGCGGCGGAGGCGGCGGCACCGCGGCGGAGGTGGAGGAGGAGGAGGAGGAGGAGGAAGAAGGGGCGCATTTTCTATATTTGCTAAAGGAGCGGAAGAGCGGGATTTTGAGATGAGAGATGGAGAGAAGAGGAAGGAGTGAAGTGTTGGAGAAGAGTGAAGGGAGGGGACTGATTATATTGTCGTTTTCTTGGCTTTATTTATTTATTTATTTGATTTTTTAATTTTTTAATTTTTGCTTTTTTTTTTTTTCTTATGTTGTCTGTTTCTCTTTTCATGGGCATTGTCGTTTTCGCTGTTGGTATTTCCCCACTTACTGTGAAAAGACCAGAGGGGGATTCACGTAAGCAGTAGGCTCGTTTTTTATTTCTTTATTTCTTTAAATCTATTTCACCACGAGAAGTTCTTGCCACGTGTGTAAATTTAAAGAACATTTTCGTGAAAATTTTAAAGCATTCCATGTGCGAGCAAGGATCCGAATTAGCCAAAGGTAAAATCGTTCACGGCGGCTTACAACGTTTTGCTTGGTCTTGGTGGAATTGAGTTTTGAAAATGAGTGTTATGAAATGTCGAATCAAGTGTTGTCTTGTTAAAGGATTAGTGTTTTGCTAATCAAATCAAGTTGGCAATTCAATCGCGTAAGAGAGGGGTCGGCTTGTTTTTTCAGTGCTTGTCATTCACTTTTTTTTTTTATTTGTAGATTTCATGAATTTAGCTCAATCCCGACTATCGATGGTTTTATTCCATGCACATCACAAGAAAGGATTCAGATTAGCCAAAGGTAAAATCGATTACGACGGCTTACAACGTTTGCTTGGTCTTGGTGGAATCAAGCTTTGAAAATGAGTGTTTTGAAATGTCGAATCAAGCATTGTCTTGTTGAATGATAAGTGTTTTGCTGATCAAATCAAGTTGGCAATTCAACCGCGTAAGAGAGGGGTCGGCTTGTTTCTCCGATGCTTGTCATTCACTTTTTCTTTTTATTTGTAGATTTCATGAATTTTGCTCGGTCCCGACCATCAATGGTTTTAATAATCTCATTCGATTATCCCTCCGGTGGTGCGATAAGATTTTCTTTTTTTTGTGACCCTTTTGCTAGAATTCTTTGTGGGGTCCTTCTAACTAATTAGATCAGATTGAGTCCCCTTACCCATTTCCCATTATCTAAATTGAGTTGAATTGGGACTGAGCATGATTACATGAAAAGTTGCATGATTGGGGGTCTTGGACAGCAACTGTTCTACTATTTCAAAAGAGAGAAGCCTTTTGTTCAAAGATTCTTTGAAAATTTCATTTTTTTAATAAATTTTTGCAATTATTATTATTTTATTCTTCCCAAATGTAGGGTGCTAAAAAGACAGGCAAGGACACCTTCGTTTTCTATCTTCCATGCAGCTTCACCTGTCCTCTAAGTACCTCCGCGAGTGCGCCAAATAGTGAAAATGATCATGGGGCCTCTCCTTATAATAAATATTGCTAGAGCAAATAGCATCCATGTGGCACCAAGACCAGTCCTAATGCGCATATAGTTTATTCATCTCGACTCTCGAGCCAGTTCTATTATGAGTAACTCGAAACACCAATCACGCATGCTCAATTCGGGCTTGCCCAACGTGAGAACAATTACTTAACCAGCATCTTTGTAATTTGAGCCATTAACCAGATCTTTCTGTTCAGTAAAACGATTATCACATAGCAAGTTCTTTTGCAAAAAGCATTATTGACATCATGATGGGTAATGTAAATTAGTCGTCAAAGCTTGATCTCGTGCGTGTGCACAGTTCATGCAAGATTGATTACGCTGTCGTTCAATCATAGAGGTTCTAAAGCAAAGGGATTGGTAATTGATTAAAGTGGGGAAGCTTAATGCTTCATTATTCAACAATCCTTCGTTAATTGTCGTTTTGCTCCTTTATTCTTTCTTTTACTTTCTTCATTAGTTGAAGATGAGACTGGTACTTACCGTCAATGGATGCTTTCGCAGGAAATCAGAGAGTCCAAATTTTTACAGTTGGAAAGTTAACAAACCTTGTCATGTAGCCAAAAAGAACAAGAGGATGACACTATTCATCCATCACGTAGTGGGATTTAGATGCGCTGGTCAAATGAGTGAATCGGCGCTTGGCAAATATGATTAGATAGAAAATGTCATGCATTTGTTGAGGTGCACGTGGAGACCCGCTAGGCGAAGTTCTGTAATGAGTCATAATGCATTGTATTTACATAAAAAAAAAAAAAAAAAAAAACCCATTCACTATGATCGACGCATTATGAGGACTAATCGACCAAGGAATATTAATTACTAAAAGTATTACAACACATAAAGCAATCAATATCAATGAGAGAGATTTATTGAGAATTGTGCGTCATTGATATCGACATCAGACAAGTGATCTAGAGGCAATATCGATATCCATGGAATTGTTTAATGAGGCTCCATCATATAAAAGGTTAACCATTTTAAATTTTGGCTAAGGGTTGAGAACAAGAGGACACCAAGGTCAGGATACAAATTGAAAGCACGAACACCAAGCAATTGTTGAGTAACCCCGCGGCATTGGAAGCTGTAACTATTTTTGGATGAGACCAACGTGTGAATTGGAGGCTTGAAATCTTGTGAATGCAGTTGTAATTGTGCTTAGAGTAGTAACTGCTAGTGAACGGATGCAATTAGTAAGCTATGAAAATGGAGGTGCATGTAATAATTGAAGACACTCGTAATCAAAAACGCTTATTCCCAGCGTACTTATTATCATCTTATTAATTAATAATTGTCCCCTCATCTTCAATTTTAGTCATCACCGTCATTACTTTTCTTTTGTGTTTCTTGTTCATTTTCACTATAAAAGCCATGAATTCCTATCCATAATTGCCACTAAACCCATTTCATTAAAAATCAAAATTTAATTTTTCTGGTGAAAGATTTTTCACTATCTAGGTCAACACCCATTTTTGGTGAAACGCATAAATGTTAAACTTTTTGAGTAAATATAAGTTTACGAGTAGTCTATATACTCTTGCTAGAAATATAAAACCATCCCTTTACTTTTCTTGGTTCAAAATGATCCATACATTTTTAGAAATTTTGATACATTGACCTTAGAGTCCCACTAAGAACTCAAACTTTGCATTTGTAGGCCTTTGGGCCATCCTTGCCTTTGTTTGTAGCCTTTGTGGGCATGACGGTGGTCGCTCTCTCCATCCCTCTCGACCATGACCGCCACTCGCGGTGGTCGTGTCGCGGTGGTCGTGTCCAATGTGATGGTGACCATAGACAAATGTAGTTGCTTCCTTGACTCTCATTGTTACTTTAAAAAAAAAAAAACAAAAAATTGCTGATGGGCAATTAATCCATTTAAGCATGTGTTTTAATGTCTATATCAGGATTGCATGGTACTTTTACAAAGAGGGTAACGATGGATACTTCAAAATATACCTATACTATTTTCAAAAATAGAGTAAATGGATGATTTTGAATTTTTAGTAAGTATGGAGGGACTATCATTGACATTATGTCGCATGTTATTGAGCTTCTATTTGGACCGTGGTACCTCTAAGTTGAGATATGAGACTTCCGCTGGACGTTCCGATAAACCCTAACTAATTCCGCTTCAATACGACAGCTTCTTTCATGTTTTTTGTCGTCCATCAGTAGTTAAAGATTAGACCGATACTAACCTTAGGAATGTTTTAGAGAGTCCAATATTACAGTTGGCAATTAAGTTTTTTTTTTTTTTTGAACAGCAGTTGGCAATTAAGTTAACAAACCTTGTCATTTGGCCAAAAAACGAGACGGATACATTTCACTCCATCACGGGGTGACATTAGTAAGTGCTGTTCCAATAAATAAATAGGTGGTCACCAAATATCATTAAACAAAAAACGTCTGGGTTAATTTTCCAATTTGTTATAAGAGTTAATATCGCAAAACCTCAAACTATGTTCATCGTGATACATATATCGTGAACTTATCATTATTATTATTATTATTATTTTGTGTTACTTATAACCCTAAACTTGCCCATTGTGACACCAATGCCTCAAATTATTGTTATTTTTATTTATGTTATAAAAAGGCCTGAATTTATATCAGTGTAACAAGTATGTCTTAAATGAGAATTGAAATAGAGGGTAAATACGTTTTTCATGACACAAAAAGTTGGCGGTATTAGTGTCACAATTGGCAAATTTAGATGTTTTGGTGACACAAAAAATGTTGGGATATTTTAAATGACACTCGCCTAACTCTAAATATTCACCTGAAAATAAAATAAGAAGCATTCGTGTTAAATTCCTTGAGATCAGAGCATAAAATTCATGGTATCAAAGAAACAACATAACAAACACGCAACACCTTCACCCGCTTGCTCTTTCCTTTCTCTTAAGCATTAGAAACAATTCACTAAATATGTTGACAACCCTCACATAAGATGAGACTTGATAGACTAGATTTATTGAGTGATTTCGTTTGATAATCCAGGAGAAAGCCTCGATTTCTTGTAAGTCCATGCAACACCAAGTAAACTCTGTGAACCGGTCGAATTCGGGCATTTGCCCTGTCGAGATAATCCTGATCCAGAGCGGCATGCGTGTGCCTAAAGGGATTTGGACGCCCTATCTACTCTCCTTTTGAAAATCAGAGGCTCTTCGACCGAGGAATCAATTTGGGACCAAATCGCATTCCTAAGCCCGATGCTCTTCGTATTCCGCAAAACGCGAAGCGAGGTTTATTCAAAGCACTGTTCTGTGCATGGGATTGTGTTCGTTTGTCCCCTTCCTCTTTGGATTCCATTCTTATCCTCCCTTCGATCGAGTTGGCAATTTAATATAGACGAATATCTCTGTTGGACACTGCTCTTACTCGGGACTTTCTAAGCAGTTCTGTCTTTGACACAGGGACTAAGTGGATGGAGGGGAGAAAGCAATGCTTTCTCAAGGCCTGGCCATGGATATGAATCTTATCATGCTCAAGGACATGATTACAAGATTTGTACCGACTTGCCTGTCAGAAAGTATGCCATGAATTTGGACATGTGATACAAAAATACATTTGCAACGATCCGTTTAGTGGGACCCACACCACACTAACATTTGACCCATTAAAATTGGTTTGTTAATTTTAATGGTTAATAAATACTATCAAAATCTTCAATTAATTTTTGGGTCACAAAAACTCCAAAAATAATATGTTCGTACCGCATTTATCTCCATATAAGTTTTGCATAGTAAAAAGTCCTAAACTAGTACATTTGCAATGATCCATTTAGTGGGACCCACACGACACTAACATTTGACCCATTAAAATTGGTTTGTTAATTTTAATGGTTAATACTATCAAAATCTTCAAATTAATTTTTGGGTCACAAAAACTCCAAAAATAATATGTTCGTACCGCATTTATCTCCATATAATTTTTGCATAGTAAAAAATCATAAACTGGTACATTTGTATCACATTTATCTCAAATGGGTATACTCATGTCGCTTTAATTCCATTTTAACAAGAAAATGATAGCCAATAAGAGATTCAAATTTCTTGAGATAAATATGGTGCAGGTACATCGGTTTGAAATAAATGTGATAAGTGCGTATCAATTTAAGATTTTTTCTAACATAAAAATTTGTTTAGGATAAGTGTGGTGCGAGTGTATCCATTAGAGCACCAATTTGAAGCTTTTGGTATTTAATAAACTCATCCAAAATTTCCACGCGCAGCGGAGCAAACTTGCCAATCACACTTTTCTAGGTGATTTCATGTGTTCTTTTTTCTTTTTAACCTTTTGAAAAATTAAAGTGTTCTTTTATCTTGACTACTTGACCATTTAATCATTGCATTGCCCCAGGTGACGTGCAGTTTAATTATATCTAAGACCATGAACTCGTTTGATAAAGTTAAAAAGCAAGTACCAAAAGTTGAACTATTGAATAGTAGGCGTGCCCCATCATTTTAATGTTGAAAGTGAAAATAAAAAGTTACTTTATTTAAGATGGAAAGTCGATTAACAACTAGTATTAGTTTCAAGGATATTGTAGGTAGGTTTAGGAATACTTTTCACCAACAAATTAAGTAATTTCTGTCTTGAAAAAACTGATAATTAAATTGACATTTATACAATAAGATTAAAAAGTTAGAGATATCTAGACTGCCATATCAATCTTATCCTGCAAAAATTCACCACAATGACTATATTGAAATTTCTTTAAAAGATTTAGGATTAAATTAATAAAATTGAAAAGATTGAATTGATATCTAAATAGTAAGTTTAAAGTTAATTGTATAATTTTTCATTTTGCTTTTTTTCTCAAATTTGGACCATTCGTGTGTCATTTTCGTGCCTTATTTCTACACAAAGCATTCATAGGATCTTATAAATATAGCGTACTTTGCACGTGAGCTAGCCGCAATTTAGTAGCGAGATAAAGTTTAATCTTTTTAGCATCAACAATACGAAAGGCAATTATTGCTTTTACTCGATGGAGAGATGTTCCACTCCACTTTTGTAAAATAATCATGTATCATTCGGATTTGTTCAGTAACACATTCGGACAATCTTTGATAGGTTTATGGCTCAAAAAAGGGATAAGCTTTACATATGTTACAACAATATAATTGAGTTCTACACCCATCTCTTTCTCCAAGGGGTGCGTGGTTTTCAATTTCAAGATCGTTTCAAGTTCTACTTAGAACCTAAAATATTCCTGTCGTCGGAATCAGTTCCTAAAATTTGAAACTTAGGATCTACCATGCATATTTTAGAATTTAAAATCTACCCTATTATATGTTTCAGAGTCGGTTTTAGAGTTATATCAAGTTTCACTTGTATTAACGATTGTAATGAATTGTCATTTCTAATCACCACTATTTACTTTTACAATCTACCTATCATAATTCATATTTAGATACGCAAAAAATATGAAACATTAACAACAACAAAATTCCATTCATTGATATATTGAAAATGGAAGTTCAAATTAGTAGTTCTAGATCATACATTCATCATCGAGCGCTATGCAATCCAGCAAGATTGCATGAAGATATGGGATAAGAAAAAAAAAAGATTTGTTTCAAGTTCTACCTAGAAACTATTTGTTAGAATAAATTCCCTAATTTTTTGAACATTTGTTGTTATCTTGCCTACATACCTTAGAATTTGGAACCTGATAAACATGAGAATTGGTTTGATTTTCTGATTCCCGGTTCTTCCCTAAAAAAATACTCACTCCTACTTTCTCCTCCCTTTCTTTCTTCTTGTACCTTCTATTTACTCACGTTCACCTCACAAGAGTCTCTCTCTCTCTCTCTCTCTCCACCTCTAGTTGCCGCTACCGCCATTGCCTCTTTGCTTCTAGCAGCAACCATGCGAGCTCCGTCACAATGCTTGCTGGGACCTTATCTAGTCCAAATCGGTTCGCCCGACCTCGATCTAGACCAGATCCTAGGCAGCGATTGTCGTCAGTCTTGAGTCTAAAGTTCAAAGCACTGTGGGTGACTCCCATTTTACCCTTTTATGTTGTACACAATATTCATGAGGTGCGGTATATGTACTAACTAGTTTGATTCATTAAAGTGACGGGTGTCTCGTGAGACTTACCAGATATATGCGACCGTCCAGATATAGTTTAGAATATGTGTTGGGTTTACTGAATAATTCTTTGCTGATGAATAAGTCGAAACTCCATCTTCGCAGTCGGCCCACATTTCTGTTGTGTTCCCGCACATCCCGACCTGATCAAGCCAAGCAAACTCCTAAGATCTCTTCCAGATTACGAAGAAAAAACAGCTTCTTTTGGGAATGCGGTCTAATTTCTGTTAAATAGAGATGGGAAGTGATGCAAAATTGAACAAGTATGGCCAAACTTTGAAATTAGAGATGATTTGTAGTTGGAACACTATTTGATAGAAAAGTTCAGAGAACAATCCTCTTAAGTACCATATTTTCTGGTGCGATCAACTTTCCAAAGGGAAAGTCATAGACGGAGGTTCATCCGAATTTATGTTCTGCATTTCCCCTCGGATTTTCGGAATTTATACTTAATAATCCATGATCTTGCGATATAGAAAATAGTGAATGAGTTACTTTGCTAGAATCACATGCCTTCTCTTTGCCTTCATCGGATTTGTGGTCCAAGCTTGCTGCTAATATCCGATCTAGCCAACTGCGAGATCACAAATTTCAGCCAAAAGACGGTGAGTTTGGCTGCTCGATAGAGAAATCAGCAACCCTAACCAGGCATTGCAATTGATTTTATGCTTTAAATGTTAATTCTGACTATACAAGTCCATGACAATTACTCCAAAAACGCAATCCGCATTTGAATCTACCGAACGAATTGAGTTGACAAGGATTTACTGTTATCTTATTTTGGAGAGACTGTAATGGCTACCGGTCATGGTCATAGTCGACTATATCTCATTAAAGAAGCTCTGTGAAATGATTCTGCAGTACATGTATCCGCATTGTCAAATGTCGGCTATGGAGCATGCTTCTTCTTTGGTCACTCGTTTGTTTTCATTTTCTCAAGTTCATTCACAAGTTCGCATGTTTTTGGGTCTTTCTTTTAAGGCATAGATCTATTTCTGCACGTAGCTCTCGTATCAGATGTGCAAGATCTGCTTTCCCATATTCTGCTGCGGTTCTTGGCATGGCGCGATACTCCATCGACAAACTAGGTGAGGCGGCTTCTGGTTGCATGTTGGGAGGTCTGTTGGATACCTTTCGACATTCTTTCGGGATGCTTAGGACGCTGCTGTGCTCTAATCTGGTGACTCGTATTGAACTTGCTTTCCCATGTGGCTTATGTTCGAGCATACTTAGGTTTTCGGTTTGAATATGTACCAGGGAGTGAAATGGCGAGGCTTGTGTTCCTTCCCTTTGAAGAAAGTCCAGTATAAAAATGGGATTCGTGATGAAAGGCTACCGTAGACTCTGCATTGACACAAAACTGAATCTATTCACCCATTACGTTGGCGTGAATAAAAAGGAAAACGTAGGGCGAATGACTGTCGTACTGTAAGATTAAGTAATGAATAATTTCTGACATATTTCGTCTTCGCACGTATTGTTTAATTATGTAACTTTTAATTGGGTCAGTACCTGTTGTGGCGAGCTGAAATTCCTATAAAAGCAGCCGACATTTCATTCACGCCTGAATTTTGGTAATTTCACCGTATCTCCCCGAACCCTACCAATATTATTGATAAGATTGGTTGTCAAGTTGGCCGTGTATCCGACGGTTGCTTTGAATTGCTTAATTCTGACAATTTTCGTACACCTTTGGATCGATTAGGAATATATCTTTCTGATTTGTTTGTACTTAATGCCAATTTTGAATCAACCTTCGGAGCAAAAAAAAAGTAGAAGCACTCGGATTTTCCCACGGCAAGCTCCCTCTCTCCGGCTATCTCCTCCAAACCTGGCGTTGCCGCCGTCCCCTGACTGGTCCCGCCACCTCGCTCGATGGTTCCCTGCCGCCAGTACCCTCACGGGGCCACCTAAGCTCGCCTTCCGTCCGCCTCTGATCAGCTGCTGTTCTCAGTCTCCAGCACTGCCCAGAACCCGCTGGCATTGCCGCTCGCCTCCACTAGTCGGTGCTGTTTGCCCCCGTAAGGACCCAGTCACTGTCCCTGACAATGGTCCCGTCACTGCCCAGGTCCCGACGTCGCTGCTGTAAGCCTCGCATCACCACTGCTCGAACCGGTGACCCCTGTTGGTCCCAGTCGCTGCCACCCAATTTGCTGATGCCGTCTGATTAGTCCCGCCAGTGTCACTGTCGATTTCGGGCCCCGCTGTGATCGTCCTTTGATGATCGCTCCTGCCGGTGCTGTTCGCTGTACACCGTCGATCACCTCGTTGCCGGTTCACGTGGTTATCTTGCCTGAGGTAAAATTAGGTAACGTGCTATCCAATTTAGCTTGCTTTCCTATTTTGGTACATTTAATCTTTGAAAAAATTACCTCGCGTATATCCCCCTGCACATCTTAGATAGATTAAAATATTTAACATCCTATTTTGATTGATCTTGAATTTGTTGAGGATATCTTAAATGGGGAATCGAATCTTTGAGCTGGAATATTGAACCCTAATTAAAAGTTTCCTCTTTTATGTGTCGTGAAGTGATATTTAATTAGCTAAGTTTAATCTTAATAATTATTAAAAGCACTCAAATTATTTCGTTAACATAATTAGATTAGGTGCATCACATAAAATAAAAATACAAAAAAAAAAAAATCGCATTGTATCTAAAACTTGGATGTGCATTCATGCATTTTTCCTAATTTAGAATTTTATAGCATTAGGAATCATATAGCAATTTTATTTAATGCCTGACTAGGAATACATATGTTATGTCCTAGTTAATTTAAGTCATCGCATAGATTTAGGAAGTATCCTACTACTTACTCATAAAGAAAATACCAAAAAAATGTTGCATCCATATTTCATATAGATTGCATTTAATTGTAAGAGTTAATTCATGATTAGTTCTATAATGTTCATGTTGCACATTGCACGTCATTTAATAAATCAAATGTCTTTAGAAATTCATCTTATTTATCATCTCATATAGAACAGAATGCATTTAGGATTAATTATTACTTAATTCCATTGCATATAGTTTAATATTGCTTATGCATGTCATGCGATAAGGTTGATTCATGTCATTCAATAATGAATGCATGCATGTAATTTAGTCCATCTAGAATTCTAGGTATCAATTGCATGTTTGCACATTATTTCTTCGTATATAATTATGCAAAGTCATTGATGTTACGACAATTTGCACTTGCTTTTCATACGAATAACTTGACGTATGAGTTAAAAACCCCACTTCTATTTTAGTACACCAAAGGCTCGCTCAATTGTTGAGCGTAGCAAGGAATGGGCACGGTTGAACATTTCTTGATATAAGGACCTTCTCAAAACTCTGATATCTAACTTCTTTATATGACCCCAAATAACCAATCAGATTTGGATATCCAACATCTACTTAATAATATTTACCTATATAAATATATTATTTACCTATATAAATACATTTCTTGATATAAGGACCTTCTCAAAACTCTGATATCTAACTTCTTTATATGACCCCAAATAACCAATCAGATTTGGATATCCAACATCTACTTAATAATATTTACCTATATAAATATATTATTTACCTATATAAATATATTGTAAATTTAATTAACATATGCCAATTAGATATATGGATGTATCTAAACCATTAAATAACATACCTAGAGAAGGATGGAGAAAATGTGCGTCATGTCTTCTAATAGCTTCATAAAAGATATGAGTATCATGAGCTTGTCTCTCCCAACCGGCCCAAATATACACAAATTTCATATCAAAATTACATATGGCTAACATGTTTTAAGTTGTTCATTTTCGACCAATAAAATGAATTTGATCATACATAGGTATGATGGCTGGGATATATGTAACATCAATAACTTAAATGCAATCCTTAAAATTGGATAAAATCATCGATCTTTCCTGATCTTCTCTAGAACTTTTATATATTGTCGATTAATTGGTTGGATTAAAAATTTTCTCATATCACATACTTTATCTAAAACTAGCTATAGTGCCTACTTATGGTTTTCCCGGAACGTAAAAAACGCTCTTGTGCTAACCTATTACCTATACCATGTCCTAAAATATAAAGAAAGATACCAACCATTTCACTAACATCAGTATTCCTAGATTCTTGAAGGCCATAACATGTTACTAAATCATGCATTAAATGGTTAAATACAATATTATGCATTCTAAACATATTGTAGTGCTTTATTAGATTAGCATCTTTATCAATAAACTCTTTTAACCATACATAACTTGTATATGTTGAGGTCGTGCAAGGTTCTTTGCAAAGGTTGGTCGCTTGGTAAAGAATTATAACTTCAGCGATTGAGACAAGATCCCATAATTCATTTTCCTCTTACTCATGATTTTCCCTTGTACGTGAATCATCCATAATTGCTTCAAGTAACAAAATATGAAGAAAAACAATGTATTAATCATCACATATATGCAAACTATCACATTAAAAGAACACCAAATGAAACTAATTCTAACATCAAACACTAATTGAAATTAGGTTCACAAGAACTGCAAATAAAGATTCATAGATAGAAACAAAGTGGAATAACTAAGCTTCAAGCTTGAGAACAATAAGATGCTAACATCCTATTTATAAAGACTTGATTCTCTTCTTAATTCATATTTGAAATACTTTACTTTCTTTGCATAATCTTTTAAGCTCATGAAAACTTGCATATTATCTATATTTTCCTTTAAATGAGAAATTGCAAAAAAGTACAAGTCTTCGTCTTCCACAATCTCAGGTATGGAATCCAATATCTCTATGAGGTCCTCGTAAGGACTGACTAAATTAGTTGCTTAAGATGTAGCGGTGGTAGTGCTCATACTCTCAACAACTGTAAATAGCCTGTTAATTTGTGTTTTGAGCTCTTCTCTTATACTTAATTTCTTATCTTTCTTTCTTTAAGCTTGCATCTTTGAAGTCTGCACGGCTCTTTTATGGGTTTGAGTTCCAGTTGGTTCAACAACGATTTCATCTACATGAGTAGACCCCACAACATCATCAATACCAGGCTGTGTGGCCTCCAAATCATTATTAATACATAAACCTTGTGCATGATTCCACATAATTCCTTCAGTAGCAAGTGTATCTTTGAACATCATATCTAACTTTACTTCAAGATCAAGATACATGTCTTTCATCCTAAAAGTCTTAAACTTTGGATTGGCTTGTTATAATGAAGTATTTGCATAAGTTGTATCATTAAAGATGAGCTTAACATGAAAGTAAAAAAAGAAGTGAGGAAAACCTGAATTTTACTCTCCCACCATTCGTCACTCGCATCAATGGTTTTCTTCCTTGCATCCTATCTTAATTCAGTTTCATTGTAAAGTAATGACCTCCATCTTTTCCATTATTCCTTGAAGTTATCCCACTTACTTTTCATTTGTTGTTTATCATACTTTTTGTCTGCTAGCTTCTCGAACTTACTAATAATGACTGTCTATCTATCTCTTTTGTTGTTTGCAGGATGATTGCCTTTTTTCAATTTGTTCAATGCACAACTTACAAAAAGTTTCTACATTTTCCGAACCTCCACAATGCATTTTCCTTTTATAAACTCATCTACTAGTAAAGTGACATGAACAAATTTAAGAGACACAAACAAACAATATCAACCATGAACCAATCCAAATGAAGAATATAAACAAACAAGTACAAACAAGTGTATTCCGTCAATTTACATTTGACAATTAGAGAATAACACACAAAAGTAGAAAGGACACAAACACATAAAGTTAAAGCACATGACTTCATTTCAGTTATTGCACCTTGCAGTGAAATGCCTTATCTTGGATCAAAAGCATTTTTAGCCATAAAAAGCAAAAAGCAATCAACCAAGGTCATTGGTTCACATGTCAAAGCAACATAGAGAATCTAACACAAGGAGAGTGAATTCCGTTACTGGATTAGTGGTGTATGTGCATATCTTATCAACATATGAACAACAATAAGATATTCTTCCTAACTGACGAATTAATGCAATAGTGATTGCATGTGTGTATCGTTTTATAAAAGCTAACGATTGTACACAACACTTGTAGATACTTCCAACCTATGAGAACTGAAAAACCATTCAATAGTTGCTTCAAATTCCTCAATGTAACTGGCAAGTCAACTAAATTGCTGCACTTTGTGTAGCTTTTATCATGAAGATTAGATGCAAGTGAGGAAGCAACACTCGGCACTATTTTGAAAGAATATTAACATTAATGGGCAACATGAAAAGCTCCATATAGAGAGTCAATCTTGCTGCATGTGTCAATACTTCACTAGAAACACTCCTCACATCATTACGTGGATAGTGAAATAACCACAACTCGCCTCCTAAAATATGACATCAAAATGAAATACATCTCATATTTCTTTTCTCAGTGTCCTCCCTAATTTATATCCATCTTGTCCTTCCAAGAGGGCTCTAGGGAAGAAGTTCATTTGCGCAAAAATAAATAAATAAATAAATAAAAAATTGCCTCCCCCATTGCCCTTTTGTTTACTAGAAGTGCAACAAATTATTACAACATAAATGCACTTCATGTTTAGGAGAGAAATTCTCTTCCCAAGGAGGATATCATTAGATGTGAATTCAAGTAAAGCTGCCCCATAGAACAACAATCTCACACAAATTGTAATCAAGAACCTAAAGTAACTCCAAAGATATAGAAACGCAAATAGCCTACTTACAAACAAAAATCCCTAACCCCTCAATTATTCAAGGCAATCCCACAAAATAAAAAATAAAAAAGAAGTCACTCGGGTCATTCAAAGGCCAATGTAAGTGGGATGATAAACCTCGATGCCTTCCAATCACCAAAAAGAGAAGGTTTTTTTTTTTTTTTTTTTTTTTTTTTTTTTTTTTTTTTTTTGCAAAGGAAACAACCCTATAGATACCACTTAAAACATAGTTTGCATTATATAGATACCACTTAAAACATAGTTTGCATTATACCGACAATGGATTCACCCATGACATTTTTATGGTAGTATTAGTTCAGCATTGAGACAAATTAAAGACGAACATAGCAGAAACCAAATGCAAGAGGAGATCCAAAGATGAAGATGCACCTACACGACCTCAACAGAGAGAGAGAGACCAAATGCAAGAGGAGATCCAAAGATGAAGGTGCACCTACACGACCTCAATAGAGAGAGAGAGAGAGAGAGAGAGAGAGAGAGAGAGAGAGAGAGAGAGAGAGTGTCCCACTGAAGATGAACCCTTCTTGCCCAAAGACGAAAGTTGTCAAGTGAATCGCAAAAAGAGAGAGACGAGGAAGAGAGACCGACTGTCACGTGATGGAGTTGAGAGCAAAATAGAGAAAAGCATTCTAGAGAGAGAGAGAGAGAGAGAGAGAGAGAGAGAGAGAGAGAGAGAGAGAGAGAGAGAGAGAGAGAGTTAGGGTCTTGTTTTGTAAATGGGTAAAATTGGACTTTTCATAATATTGAGGGTAAAATAAGCAACTAGCCAAAATTCATTAATTGAGAGGAGTAGCATTTCAAAAATGCTGAAAGCCTAAAGCAAGTGGGAACTTGTTTAGGCTTTCGGCATTTTTTTTTTTGGGTCGAAATATCGTAAATTCATTGCTAGCCCACTAAAGGGGCATCATCATTTGGAACATCTAAACATAAGATTGAAATTAAAGGCTGAGGAGGATGTGATAGCCAATTACTAGGAAGAGAATTTGCTCGATGGGCTTTAGTGACCCAATCCATGGCTTTGTTGGTTTCTCGAGGCTCATAGATGACCGAAATTCCACTTAGCTAGGCTAGTAAGCTTTTGCAATCCTCCACAATGGACTGGGCCGGCCAAGGGGGCTCTTCCTAGCCCGGTAAGCAACACATAAGGGATAAGTGGTCTGAAGATAAGATCACCTACTCTTAGCTTCCCGTTGGAGATTAATTCATGCGTTTCCGTTCTGTTTAACCTATAACATAACTTCTCTCATAGTTAGGGTTTCGGCTACCCAAACGGACAGCACATGGATCCTCTTGGTGAAGCCCGTGACGAGAAGACCGGCAGCATTCCCACACACGCTAGCCACCGATCTCGCCATCGTCGAAGCACACTAGGAGCTGTCAATGTTCAGCTTTAGCTCGCTTGTACTAGGTGGGTTCCATTTCAGCGTGCTATTTGGGCTTTGTGTTGATCCTCTGTTGCCGCTCATCCCCCTTGGCACACCATTTTGTGTACACAGCAGCAGCAGTTCGTGCCTCTTCTTGGGTGTTAGTTGGATTAGGCAAAATTCCTTGGACAACCGCTGAGTTGCGGGTCCTCCAGATCCGTCATGACAGGCTTGCGAAGAGGGTTTTTGATTTAGGTCCTGCTCTTGAGGTGAGATTCTCAAAGATCCATTTGTTGATTTAGGTAACATTTATTGGAGATGTGTCGGCTTGGAAATTAGGGGTTGACCATAAGGTTTTTGTTTAGTTGCATAGGAGGAAGAGATGCTCTGCTGTCATTGGTGCATGACCACAGATTTGACAAGTTGGATCAGGTATCATGTGTCTTTTATACAGGTTTTTCTTTGTTGGAAGAGCATTGTTACATATTTTCCATAGCAGGGATTGAATTTTGGGGGAAGGTAGGGAGTTTTCATATCTTGTTCCATAAGGATTTTTGAACTTGGTAGAAAGGACATGGGTTATGTTTGGTGAGGATTGCTGCTCTGTTATGTATTTGGTTGTAGCCGCTCTTAATGGTATAGGACCTCGAACTGTTGGCTGTCCACACAAGTTGATTAGAATAGGGATTTAGGCTAAGAGGGTTAGCTAAGATCTCTTAAGATACTATTTCCTCAAAAAATTCATTAACTCTTATAATATCCTATTCCTTGGCTTCGTTATCAATCAATTCAGCCACCACTCTTGGCTCATTCCAATTTGCTGGGCCTATGAGTCTTCTAGAAGGAAGCCACCACTCTTGGCTTATTTCGATTTTTTGTCCATCTAGTGGCAGGTTTGATTGCATCTCTCCCCACCAGTAAACTTTGACAACCCCACAAAGGACGGAAACCTTTGTTTGCTACCCAGAAATCACCTTGAGAAAAATAGATACTTTTAAGAACTTGACACCATAGGGCATCCAGTTGTTGAACAATTCTCCAAGCCTGCTTCCCCAACATTGCTTTATTAAAATCCACTAAATTCTTAAAACCTAGGCCTCCACAATCCTTCATAGTTTTCGAATCTTCTCAGTTTTTCCAATGAATACCTCTTCTAGTAGCATTTTGTTTCCACTAAAAGGAGGCTATTCGCTTTTCAATAGCGCGGCAAATGGAAGTTGGAATTTTAAAAATGGACATAGCATATTGGGGTAGAGCTTGAATAACTATCTTAATGAGATCTTCTTTTTTCACCTTCGATATCAGCCTCTCTTTCCATCCTTCAAGTTTCCTCTTAACTTTAGCTAGAATCCTTGCAAACATTTGTTTTTTTGTGTGAACCCAATCCGATGGGATTACAAGGTATTTCCCTATGTCTTTTGAGATAGGAACTCTTAACTCAATTGCTAAATTTTGTTTCAAATTCAGTGGGCAATCTCTCTCAAAGAAAATGCCTTATTTATTGAGGTTGATAGCTTGTCTTGACACATAACAATATTGGTTCAGTACATTGGCTACATTATGAGCTTCTCTTATCATTCCATCTAAGAAAAAGATGGCATCATCAGCAAAGAGGAGATGCGAGAGTGTTGGGCATGTTGGGTTTAAGTGAATCTCCTTTATACTCCCATCTTGGACAGCTTTACTCATAAGGGTCAAGAGGGCATTGGCCATGACAATGAATAGATAGGGGGATAGAGGGTCCTCTTGCCGAATACCTCTAGTAGGCCTAAAGGCAACTGAAGGCTCACATTAACAAAGATGCTGAAGGATACCGATGAGATGCATTACTTTATCCAATTGACCCATTTTTCATGGAATCCTATCCTCAGCATATAATCACATAGAAAGTCCCATTCAACTCTGTCATATGCTTTTTGCATATCTAGTTTTAAAATGGCTTGAAATTTACACTTCATTCTTCTCACCCTTAGTTGGTGAACCACCTCTTGGACAACAAAGATGTTGTCTTGGATCTGGCGGTCACTTATAAAAGTAGTTTGCTCCACAAAGATTATCTTTGGCAGCCAAGTTTTTCAGCCTATTAGCCAGTATCTTCACAATGATCTTAAAATTGAAGTTGCAAAAGCTTGTAGGTCTGAATTGGGTAATGTTTTCTGGATTTGTTACTTTAAGGATGAGAGTAATAAGCATTCTATTGAGCTCTGGTTCAAGTGTACCTTGGTTGAAAAAAGATTGCACCATGCTGAAGATGTTATCATTAATGATAGGTCAATGACTTTGATAAAATAAACCATTTAGCCCGTCCGATCTTGAAGCCTTTGTAGTTCCTAGTTGAAAAACAACAGCTTTAACTTTCTCTCTTGTGATTGGTTTAATCATATCTTCATTCATCTCCTCGTTGACCACTGCTTCACATTGATTTAATATAGGTTGGTAGTTCCTGTTGCCCACTGAAGTAAATAAAGATTGGTAGAAGCTTCGGATATGGTGTTTGAGGGTGAGGGGGTCCTTGCACCAAGTTTGATCATCAATTTGCAGCATGTATATTTTATTTTGTTGTCTTTGTTGGACTGTTGTTACATGAAAATACTTGGTATTTTGGTTTCCCCATTTCAACCAGCTGATTCTTGATCTCATGCACCAATATATCTCTTCTTGCTTCCACAAATCCGTAATTTTCCTAATAATGTTGCTGATCTCCTCTCTATTTTGCTCCCCATTTGTTTTGTTATTCAGCTCCATAAGCCGGGATTTGAGGGAAAAGATTTGTTTTTGAGCACTTTTAAATTTCCTCCTACTCCATTTTATTAATTCAACAGCAACCAGCCTTATTTTATATACAAGATTGATTTTTGTTGTTCTATTCTCTTACCAAGCTCGCTTGATCGCCGCCTCATACTCGGGGTCTTCTAGCCAAAACGATTCAAATTTGAACATTTTCTTGATTTTCTTTTCCCTTTGATCGAGAGATAGTATAATTGGACCGTGATCCGAACCTATCGTCGATAGTGCAAAAGCCATCGCATTTGGGAATAGTACTCTCCATTTTTACATAGCGCCCTATCTAATCTCTTCTTTACTAATGCACTGCATTCTTTGTTATTTGACTAGGTATAAGCGTAGCCCTTACTTTTGATGTCCATCAAGAAGCAATCATCTAAAAACCCCCCAGAAAGTTGCAATTCGATAACGGCCCACCTCTCTATAGCCGACCTTTTTCCAATGGTAAAATATTTTATTGAAGTCTCCTATGCATAATCATGGGAGTGGATTGTTTTAGTTGTTGTCTTTCACAGCTCGCCATAGCCTTATTCTCTCTTGAAAATTTGTTGGTGCATGTAAAAATGATATTCGCATCAGGTCAACTCGAACGAGATCCTTGCATTGAATATTGATTAGTTCCCCGAAACTTCCCTCCACTTCCACTTTTACCTCCTCATCCTACATAAGCGCCAAGCCTTCAGCTTTACCAACTGGTTCAAGAATAAAAGAAAATTTGAAATGAGTCCTTTTTCTCACTCTCTACAATGGTGGTTTTTTTTTTCCATGAGGAAAATCAAATTGAGCCGTTCTTGAGTCACTAAGGCTCTGAGATGCTGGAGTGTCAAGGAAGTGCTCAGCCCTTAACAGTTTCAGCTTAATAGTTTTATCTATTCTTTGGTGGCTTATTAGGGCCAGCTATCAAAGCCCATGCACTAGCCCATTCCCATGTCTGAATTGGGGCATTCAAGAGTGTTTTTTCATCCACCAAGAGATCCTGTGAGGTTTTCTTTTCATAAGGACTAACCCACTTTTTTTTTTTCCACATGAGCTTTATACACTATCTTTCCTTTCTTAGAGGTTAGTGAAAGGATCTCATTGCCTATTAGAGAAGGGAGCAGCATTGTTGTTTGCTCTGTGCATTGCCCACTGAGTATAGTAAGTTGCTTTGGCTTTCCTGACTCTTCCATAACCTTCTATGCACTAGGTAGGACAGTAACAATTGCCAGTTCATTTGGTTCATTTCCCTCTAATCTTAGGGGTATTTCAGTAGCCATTGTTGGAGTTTCCATTACAACCTCTTCTTTTATGGCAGAAAGTTCAAGTTTGCCACAAAAAGTCTTTCAAAAGGGGCTAACCTCTTGGACTTTAGCCTTTAGCAATGAACAATACTACCTTGGTTGATCTTGGGCAAGTTCAGTTTCTTCATAGGGTATTTCAGTGCAAAAGTTTGCATAATACCCAATGTGACCACAAGAATAGCAAAAGTGAGGGAGCCTTTCATACTTGAAGTATTTCCACCATTTTTTCCCCATAATTAATCACAGTTCCTGTTTGAGTGAGCAGGACAGATTTAGATTTAGCAACACTCTAACCTTTCCATTTTTGCGTGCATTATTATTTTTGGCTTCAATTTTAACCTCCTCAACTTGCCCCAAGTGAGAAGCTTACAAGTGTATGTCATTTTCAGTGATTTTTAGCACGAGGAAGGCCTATAAAATGCACCTAAAAAACATAATGCGTAAACTCATAACAGTGTTCAGGTATATTTGGGTCTCTTTCTCTGAGGACTAAGAGGTTACTTGTAAGGGACCATGGTCCCGATTTTAACACCCTCCTTTTTTCTTCACTTGATTGGAATAGAAAAGAGAAAAAACCTGGTTTAATTAACTCACATTTTACTGAATCTGTTTTCCATGTTCTTTTCATAGTATTGATGAAAGCTTGTAAAATAACATTTGGCTTAAAAAATAGCTTGCCGTAGAGAGTGAACTCACTTTCTTGCTTTTCTTCCTCTAGAATTTCAACCCCAAGATCAATGATATCCTCGTCTGATCACAAGTCTCCCATTTTTCGACATAGAGCTACCAATCGGAGATGGTTATCCTCATTGCCTTCCATTTCCTGTCACATTTGCTAGATGTGCTGAGAAGCTATAGATGGTCTGTATGGACTGAAGGGATCTCTAAAGATGATGGCCATTCAAAATGGGGTTTTATTAAGAAAACAACAACCAGGGGATACTCTCTTTGAGCAAGTAGAGCTAATAAATGGATGTGCAAATACCTAGAGATCCAATACCCTCCTTCCACTTTAGACAAATGGGTAGAAAAGACACTTAGGTGCAATGATTTCCATGGGTTGCCTGGATGAAGATAAATCTAGGGGATCTACAAAGAAAACCTAGTGAAATTTCAAGCATCCATCAGTCACTTGGAAGAACGAAGACCCAGGGGAAATGTGAAGAAATCCGGTGAAGACTGCCAGCATTCTACCAGAGGAACACCATCAAAATGGAAGATCTGGATAATGATGGCTTAATTTGGGGGGGGGATATGCCTGGACTCTATCGTGGGTAGACAAGATTAGGGTTTGAGATTTAGGAACTTGATAAAATAGGGTCAACTATCACCTAGAGGGATAGAGAGGAACTCCAAGGCTTGAGAGAGCTCAAACTGGCGTCCACAGCAGCTAGCAACCCTTTTCAGTGATATCATAAGAGTCTCACGCTTTCAGCATTTCAAAAGCAAGTATTTGACCAATGAGACTTCAGAATGCTAAACCAAATACCTAATATTTTTCCCAATGAGCTTTAGAGACTCAAAGCCCCTTGGGAATGCTGAACCAAATGGAGCTTATATGTTGAGGTAAATCTTTATTTCCCTCGCCAACATTATTATGTATGTTATTAGAAATTTTCACCTCATATAATTATAAGTCCTTATTAATCTTACTTCTACTAGAAAATTCTTCTAAAAAAACGTGACATCTCGTGACTCCATTTTAGTCACACTTTTATCAGTTTGTTCATTTATGAACACATATTCTTAGGAGTGTTCAAAGTATCTTATAAAGATATTTTTTCCCTTTATGGCTAAATTTGCCATATTTATGAGAAGAATTATGAACATATGTTGCAAACCCCCAAGGTCATATATTACTTAAGTCTGATTTCCTACCAATTCACAATTTATATGTGGTGAAATGAATTGATTTAGATGATATATGGTTAAGTGTATAAAAAGCAGTCAGTCAATAACACATTTCCTCTATATGGACTAGGTAGATTGCTTGTGTTACTTTAAACCTATTTCTTCTCTCAACAACCCAATTTTGTTGCGGAATACCAAGAACAGTCAATTGTCTTATAATTTCATTTTCATCACAAATAGTTTTAAATTATTTAGATAGATACGCACATCTGTGATCGATTCTTAATACTTTTATTATTGGGATAAATGCAAAAGAAGTCCTAAAACTTGTCAGGAAAATGCAATTGACTCTTAAAATTTGTGAAAAATGCAATCAAGTCCCAAAACTTGTCAAATTTTTTCAATTGAGTCCTAAAGTTAACACTATCAACTTTTTTAATGGAAAATGCTGACACAATGCGGACATGGCATTTTAAATAATTTTTCATTTTCCACATGGCTTTTTTAAATTATTTTTTATTCAATTTTTTAAAATTAGATTTAAAAACTAAAAAAGGAAAGCTAAAATTTATTTTTGAAAATTATTAAAAAAAAAGGCAGCTCCTCCCTCGTCGGCCCCTCCGGCGATGGGCGGCGGCGAAGGAAGCATCGGCCTTTTTTTTTCTTTTCTTTTTTTTAACTGTTTTGTTTTTTTAAATAAATTTTAACTTTTCTTTTCTAATTTTTAAATCTAATTTAAATAAAAAAATTTAAAAACCACATGGAAGATAAAAATTAATTTTAAATGCCACGTTAGTATTTTCTGTTAAAAAAGTTAACGGTGTTAACTTTAGGATTCAATTGAAACAATTTGACAAGTTTTAGAAATTGAATGCACTTTTTGCAAGTTTTAGGACTCAATTCCATTTTTGTGATAAGTTTTAGAACTTTCATTACATTTATCCCTTTATTATTTTATTTAATTGATTCTCTAGCAAAACTATATCTTGTCTAAAGCAATCCAATGCTTTAGATTTGTGGGAGATAAGAAAGATTTAATCGAAATATGTGAAGTCATCTATAAATGTAATAAAATATGAGGCTTTATGCTTCGCCTTCATGTTCAATGGACCACAAATGTCAGGATGTATGAGTTGTAATGAAAACTCAACTCTAGTTCTTTTACCAAATGGTTTTCTAGTTATTCTTCTACAAGATAATGTTCACATATAGGTAGATCAATTTTAGCTAGCAACCCTAAAAGGCATTCTTTAGTCGACCTTTACATTCTTTATAACCTAATGTGATCTAATCTAACATGCTAAGTACTAGTATCAATTTCCACATTATTAGAAGATGCAATTAAAGAAAAACAACAATCAACGTTAATATTGAATATGCCATAGTTAATGTGTAACATCATAAAACCATTCACCATATGACTATAACCATAATAAACTATTCCAAACACGATATTAATACAATCACCATAGAAATTCAATACATAACCTGAGTTTAGAAGAACAACTACAAAGACCAATTTGTGCCAAATATTTAAAGTATAGAGAACATTATGTAGGAATAAATTTTGGCCATCATGCAAAATTAGTTTACATGTGCCAATACTCTTTACTTTAACTTTAGAGATGTTTCCAACATATATCAATCTTTTTCTAAGTTGTATCCGACAATACTCCATAAATGTTCATTGGTCTCTAGTTATGTGGTCTATTGCTTCTAAGTCTATAGTCCATATAGAATGAAATTCAACAAACATTACAGTGCTAGAAACATAAGCATCACTTAAAATAATGGAGAATGTAATATCGCTTTTGGCTTAATACATTCACAAGTGAAGTGACCCAGCTTGTCACAATTATAGCACTTCATCTTGGCCTTACCTTTCTTCTCACTATACTTCTTGCATCAGAGAAGCTTAGCTCTCTTAGGTGCTTGATTAATTTCTTTTCCTTTGTTCTTGAATTTTTAGTTCCTCCTGCGCTTGAAGCCCGAAACTTTGTGCGAACTAGATTTAACAATAAAAACATGTGTAGAAGATCTCATAGCCTTTAAGTGTTTATTTTTTAATTCCAAATGATGTGTTATATCATCAAAAGTGACAATATTCTCATTGTGCGTCATGTTGATTTTTATATACTTCAAACTCTCAAGAAGAGACGTTATAACAGCCTAAACTTGTTGTTCATTAATAAGGGTATATCCTAACATCTTCAGCTCACTATCATGTTTGACATCTCTCAAAGTACCGCCTCATGGTTTGATTTTAGTGCTTTCTATATATGTCAAACTTGATGGTGAACCTCCTCAATTTAAAGGCAGGCATAGCCCTAAACTTATCTTTCAAGACAACCTAAATTGCTTGAACTTTGTCATAACTTTCACACTCACACATGATATCATCTTGCATACAACTCAACAATATGATGCGAGCAATGCTATTTTTCTTTTCTCGAACTTTATAAATTTCTTGATCTCTTCTATGTTTTTTTCTTTGACTAGAAACAAAGCTGATATTATTAGATACTAGTCAAAGGTAATATAGCATGAGCATTAGTACAAAGAAGATCCAAAAGAGCAGAGGGGGGACTAGACACCCAGTTGTTAGGAAAAAAATTAAAACGCTGGGCTTTTGCAACCCAGTCAGTAACCCGATTAGAATTCCTACTACAGTGAGCTAAAGAAAGACCCGAAATAGTCTCCAATTTGTGCTTGGCCCGATCCACAAGGGGTTGCACCGACCAATTTAAAGTAGAGGATGACAGTAGATTGTCCACTAGCAACCGACAATCAGATAAAAGAAGAAATTCTTTTTTTGGGGAATTTAGGATTAGGGTTGAAGAGATAAAATCTAGGGTTTCAACCAAAGCGACGGCCTCCGCTTGCTCAGCCGAACTTACCTCAATATGCTTTGCAAATCCATTCGAATCCTCCCAAAAGAATCTTTGCAGACACAAGCAATAGTGGCACGAGGTCTTGATCTTGGATGCTGAGGACCAAAAGGAGCAGATCTGGTATGTAAAGAGTCGAAGACGACTGCCGTCGTCTCTCTGGATGGGCCGTGGCTCAATGCCAAAGGTAAAGGTCTTCTTGCAGCTCGATGGGAGGGATGAGGTCCAGGATGAGGGGCTTCGCTTGCTTCAACAGCACAGGTGCGTGGGTTGTTCATGCCTTCTTCACTGTCTTCTATGTTAAGCAAAAGTTTCATGCTTAAGTTTGTTCATGTTGTGGTTGAGGGTTTCCAAAACCTCTTGTTTCTCAAGGATGTACTAAGCTTTTTAGTATCAAATATCATAATTATCACCATTTAGCTTCTCACCCTTATTGAGGTCAACCATTATATTCTTGGATGCTGAGGCTATGATCGATTACTATTACACATTATCATAATAAACATAGAATCGGTACTAGCATATTTTTCAATAAAAACAAACTAAATTAATGATAATTCAACAAAAGACACAAAAATGAAAGTTCACAATATTCCTAATCAGCTTTCGTGTACGATTATCCTACTATCATTAGTTTGATCAATTTGCGCAAATTTTAAGCTCTAAGTGATAACTCATTTATATTCTACCAACCTACAAACTCCCACTTGTAAAAACATTGCATGACTTTATATAATCATTAAATTTTCTATTAAAAATCAAAAAGGTATAGCATGATGAACCAACATACAAAATATTCATACATCAAGTATAATCATATGTGTAATTCACGATGTAATGAAAAAACAAAGATCTCTAGACCATTATTTGAGTTTGCTCATAATTAGGAAAAAGCAAGCACGTCAAACCATAGGCATGCTCTCATTGAACCAAACTCTACACAACTTGTATGTTGTCATTTACATGTATGCTAGCTTATGTATCTCCGAAACCATAGGGAAATACAAGTAATAAGGAAAAAACTATGCACTTATATAAAAAAAAATACACATATTTAGGGTTCCATACGAACTTTTATACCTTTAAAAGCTTCAAACATGTAAAATAACTATGCCACAATGAAGAGCATTTCAATATGAACACAAGACACCAACTATGCTCCAATTGGAACCCACACGCGCCCACACACGCTGCTTGACTGTGTGGTGCGTGTGGCACACATCCTAGGCCAAAAACCGGTTCTACTAGACTGGTTTGACTGGCCCGATTGGTTCAATCGGCCAACCGGTCAACCCAATTTGATTGTTTGACCAATTAACCGAGTCGGGTTCGATCGGATCTTCGGGTCAAGTCAGTGGTCTGGTTAGGGTAATGACATTGTCGATGATGTCAGCGAGTTAGTTACTGATGGTTTGCTAACGTTCGTGTTACATGCACGATCGACACGCGTGTGGCCGATGAAGTCGCCCTTTACAACAATGCATGAAGTTGAGTTCGGCGTTGGTCGGTAGCATGTGACCCTCCTTTGTACTCATTTTGACGAAATCTTTCACCTTGTATATTCAAAAACAATTTTCACTGTAAATTTTGTTTGAAATTTGGCCGAACAAAACAGTCCATGCAATGTCCAAACCCGTTCTTCGCTTTGGTTCACATTGATCGTTGATTTTCCAATTTTTGGGCAATAAATATGTAGATGATATAAAGTTCAACCTTGTAATCTTCATATAAAATGGCAAGTGAAAAAATACAAAGGGAAAACAAGGCATGATCATAATACAAGCTCTAATACCAATGTTGGAAAAAAGTTGACGGAAGAATCAACTAACCTATTTGATGTACAAACAAGCGAATTACTCATGAATGTACGTTAAATCGTGAGCAAAACGATAGATGATATGACCTCACGAGGGTCCGAATACAATCACAAAGAAAGTATTCACATTCCACAACATTCATGCTGATTCTCTTTTTAAAGTAGTAATGGAAGTCTTTTGCATAATGTTCTTTGATGGAGAAAGCAGGAGAAGAGAGAACCGTTCTCTTTTAGAATGTTCTTTCTTCCATTGACAAAGGCGGTTATCTCTAGAAGTTATTATGTCTGGGAAGTTAAATAACTCCCACTTAATTAAATAAGCCTTCACACCTCTTGAGAATGTGTCTCTTCATCACATCACATCAAGACAAACCGCTGCATTTTATTGCATCCCATCATGGATGAACCAATGAAATATAACATGGATCATCCGTGAGCAGATCATTCACATTCTTGAGCATGAGGATTGAAATTATTAGGATATTACTCCCAATCATCAACCAAAATGTGCTAAAAAGTTATGTTAAACTGCGCAAAACAAAGTGATGGCACAATAGTCTCATGAGAGTGTGTGGTAGACTTGGATAGATTTTTTTTATCAAGAAAATTATCCAAAAAGCCCCAATACTTCTTTTTTTCCCAATTGAGTCCATCTAACCAATTTTGGTCAGAAATTGTTAACGTAGATGTTAGCCATCTTACGTGGTGCAATCAGTGCTTATTAGACAATTTTAATAATATTTTTATTTATTTTTCCTTTAATTATTTTTCCTTCCCTTCTTACTCTAGCTAGTCACTGAGCCCTAGCAACAGTTGACGATTGGCTAGAGGTGAGGGCCATCAAGGTCAACCTCACCCACACGAGGTTGGCCTTGGCATGTTTGGGCAAAGCTCGACCTCATTGGATTTGACAAGGTTCACCCTTGCTAGCCTGACAATGGTGAACGTCACCTGTTATTGGCAAGGGTCAAGCCAATGGTCGAGGGTCAAGCTTCGTTAAAGTTGGCTCTCGCCTCAAGCTAGGTGCTAGGGCTTGACAACTAGCTCGAGGAAGGAGAGAAGAAATAAACAAAGGAGGAAGAAAAGGGAAAATAAGGGAAAATAATATATTAACAAAATATTCAAAAAAATATTAAAAATTATCAACATTATTATTGATCATGTCACATAAGATGATTAATGTACACATCAATGAATTCTAATCAAATTTGGCTAGATGGACTCAATTGACAAAATGTGAAAATATTTAAAATTCAATCAGCACAATAAAAGGATTCAAGACTCAATTGGCAATAGTACACTTTTTGGACTATTACCCCCACCCCCCTTCTAATTCTTTATCTAGAGAAATTACTTAGAGAACAACTAGATTAGCATTGACTCCATTGCTTGAGCTACTACAATTCAGTAGTTGGCTTTGCACGGGAATACTCTCGTTCTTACTTGGATACTGAAATCCACATTTCCTCTTGCAGGTGGTAGCCAATACGCTTTGTTCGATCATGAAAGGGGAATTAGATTGAAAATGACACATGACCATGAGGAAATGATTGGTGATTATACCGGCAATGTGCTCAATTGCACTCCAATAATCTCACTGTAAGTTTGAAGCAAGTCAAATTTTAATATGAAAGTTCAACTTTTCATAAACTAGAAGTTAGGTTACCAAATATCCGATCTCATACAACCACAAAATTTGATTGTGAATCACTTTTGAACTTTATACGCACTTTTTGAGAGCTTTGAATGTAATAGCAGAAAAATTAGAGATTGATGAGTAGGCATTAGACCAGGCATTCCTTCAGCTAAAGTGAAAATCCTACTTTCAAAAAGAGAATGGTGGAAGTTTGAGAATTTGCATTTGAGGTAAGAATCTTGAATTCTTGCGGGGGTCTTTTTTAATGCTGGAAGGTGCGAGAAACAAGCCTCCATAATCACGCCGAAAGTGAGCTGCTTTTAACTGTATGTCCGAGGTAAAGTGGTCCGACTCATCAATGGTTTACCAGCTTTTGGCAGAAAAACCCTTAAGAAAATCAGTTTGTTTAGCACAATAAATCACTAGTCTGAGTTTGGTGTCAGATAATAGTGCAGCGTGATTCCGTCTGTTAATTGCATCTGTTTATGGGCATTCTTGTGATAGGCTTTTCATTAGACTCGCTGACAGAAGAAATTATTTTATAACATACATCATTGATTGTATGACATGCCTCGAGATTCGGCTACGTGACTTGTTCATGTCGGTTGTCTGACCTTTTCGCTTGGAAATTGAATGTTCTTCTAAACCAATTCCTTCCACAAGAACTGTAACTCACACAAGGGAAGAAGCTATTTAGCAGATGCCCCAGCGTCGGTTATGTCTATCTTTGCAGCACTATCAAACGAAACAAGAATCGAGGTTTTAACATAGACTGTATGTACTGGGTTAGAGTTCCTGAAACTAGCAAAATAATCCATTTGTGTTTTGGAGAGCTTCGCTACTTTAATTTATCTAACTTTTTATGTATCAGCTTCAGCAGGGCCGGTCACTCACTTCAGACTCCATCAGCAGAGAATGAATGTTGGGCATTAAAGTCTGCTTCGAAAGAGAGAGATTTCTTTGTTAAAAAGCCAAATGAAAACTAGGATCGGGAGATTTGCGGGTGTAGATTTGGTGTGGATCTGACCTTTTTTCAAGACGGTAACAAAAATAGTGACGTGAGTGTAACACTGATTGTAAGTATGGCATCTCGAGGTGATGGGCCAATATCCCTTATTTTGGCAAGCCAGACAAGAGGGAAAGTTGACCCTTAATGGCAGAGTAATAGCATATGCTATTAGTGTAAAATGAATATTTCCACGAGCGATCTTGTCCACTCTTGATTTGATGGTTACCTAGTGAGAGTAGATAGTTAGCATATATGTGTAAAAAATTTCTTGACGTTGACCGTGTATGTCCAAATCAAGAAAACGTGAAAGCCATTCAACTTCCTTTCCTTATGTTGGGATGAGATCACAAAAAGAAGTCTCATTAAGGAAAGTGGAAGTTTGGTGAGGATCCATGGCTTCTCTTAAGTTGAATCAGACTATAGTGCTAAACTTTGTTGGCAGGCAATTGCTATTCGCCCCTAAGATTTTTGGGGTCATTGCAACTTGCCTTGCGGTATCTCAATTTTGGCATAAATTCCCTACTGTTTTCAAATTGAGTTTGATGCCCCCAGCGATGATTGCAAACACATTGTCGCTTGAAAATGATTAATTGATGGCACGTGATCTTTCTTCTAGAGCCTGAATCACATTTTTGCCTTGTATATTTGTTGCATAGATCCAAATTACCATCTGGTGTTTAAAATATTTTGCCATATGCCCCTTGATCTTTTGAAATTTGTTGCATTCTTCCCCTTACAATAATTGTAAAGTCAAATGACATTAATTATGACTAAAAAATTAAAGAAACCTCAACAAAAGGAAATGAACAAAAAAATGTGTGTTTTGTTATGTTTTTTTTTTTTTTAATGAGAAACTTTATGTCGAAGGACATGGTTTTATCCGAACTTTATTTTCAAGAAAAGTGAACGATTTTTCCTTATTTAGTTGTGAGCATGAGAATGAAAGGAATTGCAGAGGGGGAGAGAGAGTTGCTTACTATTGTTGCACTGATGGCACCACATCGGCATATGGGGAAAAAATAGTTCCTCTTTCATGAGAGGGGGGCGTTTGTTTGGAGTGAAATTGTTAATTCGGAAAATGTTTTCATATTTTTCGGCCTCCCCCCACCCCACCCGAACTGATTTAAGAATAATCTTAATGTCATTTCTTTTAATCAAATCCAATAATTGACGAATCTCCTCTGGGTAGAAGGGTGAGATCGGCTTCAGATGTGGGAGAGTAAGGAACCTTTCAAAATTGATTTGCCTATCATCGCTAGAAACATTTACTTCACTTCCTTCTTCTTCTTCTTCTTCTTCTTCTTCTTCTTCTTCTTCTTCTTCTTTTGCCTTTTACTATTTCTTAATTAAAAGTTATATTTTTCATTTTACAATTAATGTTGGGAGAAGATTGCAAAAATTTCAAAAGATCAAAATGCACATTGCAAAAAAGTTAACATCAATAGGCAAATGTTACTATAAGGAGGCCAAAAGTAATTTTCCTAAATTTGTCGGATCTATTTGCCCCTCTAGTGGCAGCATCTCCTAGTTACGCGAGAGCACCGGATTGACTATTTGATGAGAATTTAGAGAGAGTCTACGTTAGGGTTACATTGAAATCGATTTGAAAACATCAGGAAGGTTTTTTCCAAAATTGAAATATTGGAAGGCAAATTGCGGCAACCGTATAAAACCTGGACTAGTAACGTTTCCAAACTTTGCTTCATCTATCTTGATAAAAGTTCTCTCCATGTAAAATACTGGTTAAGATTGTACAGAAAACGTAAAGCTTTCCTGCTTAATATATGGAAAGAAATTCATGAGTTAATTTTTCTTGCTCTTTACGTTCTTCTCGAGTGAGACTATGCTCTTTTTGGCTTGAAATCTGTATGCATCATTTGGACATCACATTATGTTTATATCTATGGTAAAAAAAACAATGTTATTAATTGTTAAAAAGCGCCCTAGCCTTGAGTTTTATTATTAATTATGTCCATTGGGCCTATGTAAGCTAAATGGATCAGTGACAAGATGTTGAGTTATGTTTACCATTTCGGAACGTCCTGGAGACTTTTCGCGTGGTGGGCTCAGAGATGGGCTCATTAGAAGACGCCTAATTCGGTCTTCCCCTGAACTCTTTTTTCTAAAGGTGCTTAATGTTGATTCGTATCTAGATTACAAGGGCCACCTATCTTAACACTGATTGATCCACCACCTACTGATTACCGCATGGCAGAATCTCATTTAGCAGCCATTCTATGCATCTCCTTGTGCATGACAAGATCATTCGGGATTTCATCGTTGAAGAACGACAATAGTGCTCTCTCCAACAGCAAACGTGTCTCTCCTCAAAAAAGTTTTACCTTACCATGTTCTTCGTCATGTCACCTGGCAATCCAGCCTTCTAGGATGTAAATCCTCTCACGCCCCCTCGTGGGAACCCTAATTCTTCCTCGAAGCAAGAACTCACGTGCGAACTCCCGTTCAATGCCCTCGACAACGTGTATACTAGAATCTGGTTTAGCCACCCGATTGTATATACCCAACAAATGTAGGATCTTCATTCTGAACGATATCTGCGAACTATAAGGCTTAACCACGTGCGGTCCAGGTGTCGAATTGCTGGATACAAACAGAAAACACCTCCCCCCACCTTCTCTCTCCTCAATAAAGACAATGAAAAATGGGCAAAACCCCAGAGAGTTTCAATCGAAGGTATCGACCGAGTCATGAAAAAGATAAGACAGGATCCAAAAGGGGATCGCTTCAGATTGTTGTTAAGATCCATATCTTCTATTGTTCTTTAATTAATAGTATAATTATCGAGTTGGTTCAATCCAAAATCCATTTGATTATTCATTTGGGTTATTTTTTAGTTCATTCCAAGCTGGATGTTCTGTATATTTGAAGGACATCAAACCAAGCTGTCCTTATTGAAAATACACGTGGGGCTTCAAATGTGCAACTGACGTGGCTCAAAGTAATCACAAAGCTTGACTCCCAACTTGCCCATAAAAGATATGAGATGTAATGTAAGAGAAGAGATGAGATTTATTTGACAATTATAAAAATATATACACATATATATTTGTATATACACACACACGTTATGAAGTTATTTTTCCTAACAGAAGATAAATTGATAAAGGTGATTTTATTATATAAAGATGGAAGCCATAGTGGAAATAAGTCAGTTAGAAAGGTAAAAAATGAAACCGAATAAGATAAAAAAAAATTATGTTTTAAGTAAGTTGCAAATTAATATGATTTTCCTTTAAAAATATTTTATTGTAAGTTTGAGATAAAAATCAAGCTTTTTGGTAATATTGAAGTAAAATGATTTAATTATTCCGTCTTATTCCCTCACAATTTAAATATAATTTAATAAATTGAGTTATAATTTAGGTTTAGTTTTATTATAATCTATTCAGTTTTCAAATTAAGTGATTGAAGATGCTTACTTTAAATTTTAATGCACTATTCGACCAAAAAAATTTTTTTTAATGCACTAAACCAAATTACTTTTTTTTTGTCAGAAAAACAAATTACTTTAATAAAAATCAGTTATGTTTTAATTAGCAATAATATATATCACTAATATGTACTTTTAAAGTGGAACTTATTCAGTTTAAGTTATAAATTGATCCCTTTATATGTTGATAATTATATATTTTAACTTATATTTTAACTTTGTCCATTACTAATCTGATTCAAATATTAAAATTAAGTGATATCTCATCATCTAATAAAATAATATATACTGAAAATTATGTACTTAAAAGTAAATTGATTTCATTAAATTCAAAATGTATGTTTTCAAAATAAAATATATCATTTAAAAATTGTATTAAACATACTTTATCGGGTTAATACCCTGAAAAACCCCAAACTAGTACACTTGTGACAAATTTACCCCAAACTATTTTTTTAACCACCAAAAACCCTAAACTGGTATACATTTGACAAATTTACCCCAAATTGGTACACTTGTGACAAATTTACCCTCTATTAGTTTTTATTAAATTTTATTCTCAAATCATTAAGTTAAATGACACGTGACAATTAACCAGTATACCAATTTAGGATTTTATGCTCCATTTATCATAGTTTACAATTTTTGTGATTTTTTTGTGGTATTAATCCAATTTAGCAAAGGGTAAATTTGTTACAAATTTACCATTTTGTGGTTTTTTGTAGTCGAATAAATTAGTTTGAGATAAATTTGTGATAAATGTATCAGTTTAGGATTTTTTTATAATTAGTCGGGGTAAATTTGTGGCAGGTATACCAGTTTGGGGTTTTTTATGGTAAAAAAAAATAGTTTGAGGTAAATTTGTTACAAGTGTACCAGTTTGGGGTTTTTCAGAGTATTAAACCTACTTTATCTGTATTAACTTTTCAAGTTTAAACTCAAATATTTGAATTGCCGAGGAAAAAAGGACAAAAGTTGTATTAAAAAAAATTAAAACTCATGAACTTTCCCCTTATCCATATTTTTAACATATTTTTCTTCATCATTGTAATATTCTTTGATGTACTGAAACTAATCACTGGCATAAAATAACTCATAATTAAAATGAATAATACTATATTTATTATTAAAATATCCCTTAGTTTGTTCTAGTTTTGTTTGGATTTTTATCAAAGGATTTCTTTATTTTAACTACTGTAATTTGTCCAAAAGCGAATCTCATCATTTACGAATAGATTCAAAGATGTCCTCTCGTTATCTATATATTTGTTCTATTTAAAATTAAATATTTAACTTGAAGATAAAAAAATAAAATGGTACTACAAAAATCTTTTTGATTGATTGTTGCTTACCAACTTTGTAGTTATCCATAATTTTTTTTCTTTTTAAATTTTAAACTCGATAATAGATATAGATCCAAAAGAAAAAAAAAAACTCAATAAGAGATGGAAATCAGTGGATGACAAATTATTTTAAGCTGAAAACTTATTGGTCGAATGTGGCACTTGAGAAAACGATGTCATATTTCATACCATGTGGCAATCACAGAGGCAAATTGAAGTTCCACGAGACTTATAGAATAGAAAATATTCTCCTTAGCTCCCACTTTAATTATATATAATAAATAAATGGGGGGCGTGGAATAAGCTCGTTGTTTTTGTCCTAATCCAATATCAAATGTAATTGCTGGCTCTTAGATAAGTATATTTGATCCAACATTTTGCATATCCATCTGGAATTAACCGCATGCATTCAGGAAGAAAAAACCTCTCCCTTTTGTTAGAGTGTACGCGATTTATGGCAATTTAATTATATCGGTTATATAGCAAACTTGTTGGGATTTACCGTGATTATTGTTATAATACATTTAAAGATGTAAAAACTTTTGAATAGATGAGCAACGCAAACAACTAGTTTAGTCCAATGATCTTATTAAAGTTACTATTTCCATGAATCTTCCAAATACATAAGGGCAATGAGAACAGAAGAAGAAGAAATCGCATGGAAACATCTTTTTTACATCATGCGTGGGTTCACTCAACAAACAATGTTGAACCACGCAAGAGTAAACGAAGGCAAAAAAAAAAAAAAAAATCTACCCAAAATCACAATCTTCACGGACTAAAACTTTGGCAAATTGGGTTTTTACAGAGGACGAAGCAACGTTAATCAACAATGAACTTCAACATCTTCATCTGAACCAGAACTTCAATAGTGAAGACCGCAGATTTTTCACTATCTCCTTGACCGTCAAGCTAAACCCATCATCCATCTGGCAAATAAATAGATAAACAAAAAAGTTAATAAAAAGCTAGATAGTAGAAGTTCAAAATAAATAGAGTAATTGTTTTGTTAGATCATTAATAGGTCAGGAGAGGATCAAGCTGCATTTGGATTTCATAATCTTTTTTTCAGCTTTTCTTTGTGTATAATGAATTTCTTTTATTTATTTATTTTTCATGAATCCTCACTTTTCTTATACTAATTTTTCTGAAATGCACTACCTTTCTGAAGTTTTATCAATCGCCAAGCCTTTCAATGTTTCCGCACCCTCTTTGCTCTAGTCACGATTGAAAATCGAAATAGGATTAAAAACATCATACCCTTTTCCCTAAACGCGATCTTCCTTGTATTTGAATTCGAGACCAAAGATTAGCAACTTTTAAGACAAAAGAGCCCAAATTTGCATTCAAAGATTGTACTTTCACAAAGATATAAAACTGGCAAAGATCTTCAAACACGACAATTTACGTTCATTTCAAGTGGAGTAATTTTTAATAAACTTAGAAGAAGATGCTCAGATTTATATTTACCTGAGCAACAATGGTGATGTCAAGAGTGGAGCTGCCAAATCTCACCACGTTGCTTTGAACAATGGAAAGGTTAAGCTTTTCAACCTCCCCAAAAATTCTTGCTGCAATAGCCTTTTGATTCTCGCAGTGAATGCGGATAAGCACGTCCTTGTCCGCAACCCGAGCTTCAATCTCCGGTAATGCTTGGTCCGCAGAATAACCGTCTGAGGACTCATCGCAAGACGAGCCATCATCATCATTGCTAAGCTGATATTTCTTTATGAAGACCGCCGATTCCATGGTTTTCTTCTTCGATTGCTCCTCTAGCGACTTCACACGTTCTTGAAGCTGTTTCAAGTACTTGATGGCATCTCCAAGAACAGAGGCCTTGTCCATCTGTACAGAAAAGAGATCAATTAAGATATTCGATTTCAAATTCGATCAATTAATCGACCACGATTGGCCTTTTGCTTACCACATGTATCCATTTTGTGGCATATAATGGAATCTGATTAATTTAACTGATAAAAATATCAATTAGTACCTTTTTTAGGCCTGGAACAATGGCAGATAGAGCAATAAACCTCTGGCTAAGCTTCTCTCTCCTCTTTCTTTCAGCTAAAATATGGTCTTGAGCACTTGATGGAGTCCGTGAAACAGGATAAGCTCTCTTAATCCCCAGATCGGCTTTGGGGCTGGAGTTTTGGTTATTGGGATGAACACCACCCGAGCTCAAAGATCCAAAGGTCATATTGTACTCTTGAGAAACTGCCTCTTTCTTTGGAGTTGCGAAAGGGTTTTGCAAATTCCCATAAACTTGCTGTTGCAGGTTCGAGGCCATTGAAGCCGATGTACTGAACGAAAAGAGGTGTGAGGAGGAGGAAGAACCGCAGGTACTGGCCTTCAAGAGCTTGGCGGGCCTCTCATGGCCAGTCCAAGATCTCTCGCTGGACGAGTCACTGCATGTGGTGGTGGTGGTGGTGGAGGTAATGGAGTTCTGGGAAGTGAAAGGAGGATACGAAGGATGGAGGCTTGGATACAAACAGTTCTGCAAATTACTGTTTTTGTTATTAGTCTCTCCCAGGGCAGTTGCAATTTCTTCAGTCATGAGTCCGCCATTATCAGGAGAGTTGGTGTTGTATTGGTGGATGAAGTTGTTGAAGTCATCCATTCTCTGTAACATTTATGATACCACATGGCAGAAACAAAAAAGTCCATTATGACACTACTGAAACAGATTTTTAATAAGTCACTGCATACATAATTTTAATGGCTCAAAGTTAGAAATGTTTTGTGTTACCGTTTCGGTTATCCATTTTGCAGAGAGTACTTCCATTTATGAAAATAAAAACGATGCGGATGATTTCCTTCTGAGTTCTGCATTAGATCTTGCAGGAGTTAGACAAAATTCTAGTCCAGATAATAAATAGACGATGTATGATGCAAATGCGATTGAGGAGAAAAAGCAGCAGTAGAGACTGTGCAGATGCTCGGAGGAACACCGTCGTCGTTCACAAATTAGGGCACGAGAGATGAGATCTATGGGACATGTACTTATGATCTTGTAACACAAGGAGCTAAGACAGATTCAAGTGAAGAAACTAACCTTCTTGGCTTTTTCTGAAAAATGCTCTACCTGTTCCGTTCCTTGTAGGCCACAAGACAACCACAAGGTATTGCTTTTGAGCCTCCGTTTATATACTTGCTCTAACTTGCTATTGATCCTTCGTTTTCATTCAGTCCCACGTGTGAATTGTTCAAAAAATTCTCTCTCTAGCTGTTGAGTGTTGAGGTGGAGTTGCTTAGAGAATAGACCAGACAGATTCTTAAAAAATGCGTGCTGAGAAGATACGGAGACGAATGAAAAGATTTTTCAAGTTTTTATATTGTAGAGTGCCAATCGGAAGCCTGTCTGTGCCCAATTATGGGATTAGTTCCTAATTTAGTCTCTTTTTCTTTTGAGATGGATGGAGTAGTTTAGTTGTTAACATCGTATTTTATACGAGTAGACCATTTTTTTAGGGATATGCAGGCCTTCCGTCATAAAGTATCATCACCAAATTATACGAAAATAAATAAATTAAAAACACCAAAACAGAGGACAAAGCTCCTGGCTAGGAGACCATAGAGTGGACCTAAGGAGCCTTTCTTCTATAGGTGATTTCAGGCATTTACTTTGAAAGGTTCTAGTTGATATAGCTAGTATGCGGAATAAAATAAACTTCAAATAAAACAAAAGAGTTAGAGAAGAGAATAAGAACACAGAAATTATAGTGGTTCGGCTTAATCCAAGCCCACGTCCACTCTCCCACGCTAACAGCCTTCTTGGCTGGATTCCACTATGCAATCAACAAGAGATTACAACTTCGAGTGCAAACACTTAGTAGTAGATCACACTATCTCACTAAGTCACTCTTTTGGTATTTCTCTCCCGATTACAAACGTTTAAGCTCTCAAGAGACAAGTATATGATCAAAAGTCGCTCAGACTTTGGAATTATAAATTCTACGCTCCGTCTCTTACTTGCTCATCGGTCCTTCATCTCCTTAAATACTCCTCCACTTCCAAACTAGCCGTTGGACAGCATCCCGGAGAATCGTCTTCCAATATACCCATTGGACAGCTCTGTATCTAGAAGATTTGGTAGCCGTTGAGTGACAAAGGTAGAATCCCAAATTGATTCCGATCGCCCATACAAACGAAATCTTGGTTTCCATAAGTAAAGGTTCTTCGTATATAAAGTTCTTGTCTTCAATCAAATCAATCTTGATGTGGAATCCAAACCAGATCACTAGACGTTATATGATTGGGCTTGAGTTACGATTTATCGTAATCTGGATGTAAAGTCTGAGTCTTTAGACTTTACAATATGAGTCTCTAGACTTTACAATCTGAGTTTTGAGTCTGGCAGTCTTCAGACTTTGACACAGAAGTATGGCAGTCTTCAGACTTTGAGTCTTGAGTCTTGAGTCTTGAGACTTTGACACAGAAGTCTGGAAATCTTCAAAATATACTCTGGACATATGTTACGTTCAGTCTTCTGGTCGTCTTCACACTTTGACAATATCTTTTACATGTTCTATCATCTGTATGGTCTATTACTTAACAATTAAACATGTTAGTAGCCTTTGATTTATTTTGTCATCTTCAAAACATCATTAGGGATTTCCCTAACAATCTCCCCCTTTTTGATGATGACAAAACAATCTCTGAATATGCAGATTTGTAAACATACTTTTAAAATAAAGGATATCAGAAGATAACAAATAGATTGAGCATAAGGATATATAGAAAAATAATCGCAGCTCAATATTATGCAATAATATAATATCAACCAATCAGCACATATGCATATTCATATATTCTCCCCCTTTTTGTCATAATCAAAAAGCGATAATAATGGATTCACGTAGAGAATGATAACAAATATTTTGCATGAATCACAATTTCCAAAAATCAGCTTTTATAAAGTAAGTCGAATATTAAAGATATGCAATATAGCTCACTTCGATTATATCAGTAAATATCCAATAAAAATCACAGATGCATCATGGAATTCACGTACACTTTTTGTCATAATAAAATGATAATATCAGTAAGATTTGTTAATGACAAAAGGTAATAAAAGATGCACTAACCGGATTTTTTTTTTGGACAAATTCTGACACATTTACCTTTTATTCCATCCATAATAAGATTAAGATCAATCCAAAAAGATTTTTCCATAATTGATCAAAGCTCCCCCTCAATTTGTTGCCTTTTTGAGGTGATCACGATTCTTTTCCTTTTCTTTTGGATTTGCTTTCTCCCCCTGTGATCATGACAATATTTGCGAATAGAATTGTTGCAATTGTCACGGGAGATATTTTCTGATTGCACCAAAATCTGCGTAGATTTGTAATCATCCTTCCCTTAAAGAATTTCCTGCAATCAACTCATTTCCCTTTTTGGTATCCATCAATTTGGATCCTTCCTTGACGTTAGAGCAAAATATATAATCTCCATAAACAAATATTCTTTCTTAATTCATCATAACAAATTATTCAAAGAAAGAATATTATGCATAATGATATTTTGAAAAATAAATTCTCACTTAGCCATAATACAATAAAATCAGAGAGAATAAAATCCTTGAATATCTCAGAAAAAAATATCTTGCAAAATTAGTATAATGTAGAATCAGATTTTTACTTTGCAAAATATGACAATTTGAGAGCATAAAATTAAACCAAATAATCTGAATTATCTCAAATAATCACACGTACTAGATCAAATCTCAACTCACAAATCATAAAAACAAATCATACGATTCTTTTTTTTTTTTTTAAAATCTCAATCAACCAAGTATATATCGAATATCAAGCATAATGAAAAAAATTCCTTACCAAATCCTCTTTCTTCTTTCTTCTTTATATCCTGCAAAAATAACTTATCTTTTCTTTGGTACCCATTTTTTCTTGGGTCCATGAGAGTTAGCAGAATATGCTACTTTTATCCAATATTTCTTAAAAGGTCTCCAGACTTTAGGACAATCTTTTTGCCTAAGCTGAGAATTCTCCTTTTTAAGTTCGAAAATCTTTTTAAGAGAAGATTTGAGATTTGAACAAAGCTCATTTATATATTTTGAAGCTTTGAAAGGAATTGCTAAATGACTTACCTTGATTTCCTCATCGGATTCTGAGTCTGGTTCTGAATCAGATTTTGATTCTGAGACTGTGTCTGAATCAGACTCAGATTCTGAATGTGCCGTCAAGCATATATTTTCTTGATCATCATCTTCTTTCATGATTCTTTTATGGCCATTATGCTTGTATTGACTTCTTCCATCGAATTTCCTTCCTTTTCTACTCAACTTTTTGAATTTCTTGACCATAAATGCAAGTTCTTCATCGTCCATGTCATTTTCTGAATCTGTTTCATCAAAAACAGCATTAGATATTAAAGCGATGGACTTCTTACCTTCGGGATCTTCGTCATTAAGTTGTTCCACTTCATAAGATTGAAGAGTGCCAATCAATTCATCAACGGAGAGTGGCATAATCCTCTGAGTCTCCCGGATTGAGGTCTTGAGATGATTCCAATCTTTTGAGAGACCTCGCAAGAGTTTGTTGACCTTCATCGGGGTAGAAATTTGCTGACCTTGATATGCTAAATCATTTACAATTTCTGTAAAACGGCTAAACATATCTCCAATTGATTCTCCTTGCTTCATCTTGAAGGATTCATATTGGCTAAGCAAGAAGTTTACTTTTGTCTCTTTTACACGATCGGTCCCTTCATATGTAACATGAAGTTTATCCCAAACTTCTTTTGCTGTTTCACATGAAGAGATTCTGTTATATTCAGCAAGAGATAAAGTGCAATATAAAGAATAAATGGCTTTTGCATCAAGCGCTTCTCTTTTGGACAACTCCGTCCGAGACATAAGAGCGGGGGGTTTGGTTTCTTTGTCTTTGCCATTCTTGTTTGATGTAGACGCAGCGATGGGGTTGATTCCTCTTTCCACAACATCCCATTGCAAGAGATCTCTGGATCTTAGGAATGCTTTCATTTTGTTCTTCCATACGTCGTATTCCTTTCCATCAAAATATGGTGGCCTTGTGTTGCTTTGCCCTTCCATAAGTCCTGGTGCCAACATACTAGCCATAAAGAATCTTTAGCTCAAAAGTAAAAACACTTTTATAAACCGAGCACTTGGCTCTGATACCAATTGATATAGCTAGTATGCAGAATAAAATAAATTTCAAATAAAACAAAAGAGTTAGGGAAGAGAATAAGAACACAGAAATTATAGTGGTTCGGCTTAATCCAAGCCTACGTCCACTCTCCCACGCTAACAGCCTTCTTCGCTGGATTCTACTATGCAATCAACAAGAGATTACAACTTCGAGTGCAAACACTTAATAATAGATCACACTATCTCACTAAGTCACTCTTTTGGTATTTCTCTCCCGATTACAAACGTTTAAGCTCTCAAGAGACAAGTATATGATCAAAAGTCGCTCAGACTTTGGAATTATAAATTCTACGCTCCGTCTCTTACTTGCTCATCGGTCCTTCATCTCCTTAAATACTCCTCCACTTCCAAACTAGCCGTTGGACAACATCCCGGAGAATCGTCTTCCAATATACCCATTGGACAGCTCTGTATCTAGAAGATTTGGTAGCCGTTGAGTGACAAAGGTAGAATCCCAAATTGATTCCGATCGCCCATACAAACGAAATCTTGGTTTCCATAAGTAAAGGTTCTTCGTATATAAAGTTCTTGTCTTCAATCAAATCAATATTGATGTGGAATCCAAACCAGATCACTAGCCGTTATATGATTGGGCTTGAGTTACGATTCATCGTAATCTGGATGTAAAGTCTGAGTCTTTAGACTTTACAATATGAGTCTCTAGACTTTACAATCTGAGTCTTGAGTCTGGCAGTCTTCAGACTTTGACACAGAAGTATGGCAGTCTTCAGACTTTGAGTCTTGAGTCTTGAGTCTTGAGACTTTGACACAGAAGTCTGGAAATCTTCAAAATATACTCTGGACATATGTTACGTTCAGTCTTCTGGTCGTCTTTACACTTTGACAATATCCTTTACATGTTCTATCATCTGCATGGTCTATTACTTAACCATTAAATATGTTAGTAGCCTTTGATTTATTTTGTCATCTTCAAAACATCATTAGGGATTTCCCTAACACTAGTGAGCGAAAAAATAGAGAAAAACAAAAGGTATCTAATCAAATGAATTATTGACCTTATTTGGTCGGTACAGTCAAGTCTTTCCATTATTTACCGTCCAATTTGATGAAGGTAGAGTAGGGGTGGTGGCGGTAATTGGCCTCCAACACATGCGAGCGTAGAACTCCGATGAGGGTCAACCCTCACTAGACGGGGTTCACTAGGTGCTTCCCAATAATGAGGCCCTGCAACTCTCAAATAACCTCTGACGGGTTCATTAGGCTTCATTGGCCCTCTCCATTTTAGAAGTAAAATATGATATGCAAATGAGGAAGATCCACCATCTAAGTACTCATATTTTATCTTCCTCAAAAAAGCAAAAACAAAAATATTTGAACCCAACAGAGAGAGATAATCACATCCTCCATCTCCCAAGCCTTTCTCATTGTCTTTTGGAAAGCTAGGACATTAATGTTAGGGTTTGTCCGCAGCTTCGTAAAGAGCGTCAAGTTGACAAATTGACATTCTTTCAACTTCACTCTTCATACAACTCCATCCATAGCTACGTTTTTTTAACTTCTGACTATTACTTTCCCAATTTTCTGCAGGGATGGGTCGCTCGAGCATCCGGATGACCCCTATCATCCATTTTAGCCCAATACAGAGAAAGCAGCACCAGTCACAAAGGTGCAAAATTTAAAACGAAAAGAAGAGGACGAGGGGAAGGATCACCTGCAAGGGTTTAAGGGGGTTTTCTAGGGTCTGGCGCCCTTAAAGGAGCTACCACTGACATGGGTAGAGACGACTCTTCCTAAGAGAGAAAAGAGGAAGAAAGGCTGTGCCGGGATCTTTCCTCCTTTATCTAATTCATCTTCTAGGGCACGTTTGAAGTCAATTTGACTCTCACGTTCTTGTATACTCAGTGATATCTTGGACACAATCAAATATAAGAGTATTGCTAGCCTAACAGTATCGTTAGCTAACGGTGCAATTCAAAGCACATGCTAAGAGAGTACTAGTTTTTTTTTTTTTTTTTTAAAGAAACAAATCTACTCAAATTATCCAAGCTGGAGATCTAAAGATAGAGAAGCCATCATTCCTTGTGGAAAATTTACGGTACCGTCACATCATCATTTCCCCAAATATGGATTATAAAGAGTGCTCCATTATGTTTCATTCCCTTTTCTTTTCATCCCATTTCCATTTCTTCTTATATATTTTTTTCCACCTCATTCTATTTCTACGTGGCACACATACATCGTAATCGATCACCAAAAGCTCAAACCAGTTAAACATTGGTTTGCTTATGTTCTATGGAGAAACGGGCTATTCGTTACTAAATAAAATTGTCCTTACATTCCGAAGGAAAAAATTTTGTGAGATGCAGCAATTCGCATGACGTGAGACATTGAAACCAGAGTTTTGTTTCATTACATATATTCAAATCACATCAAATGTGGCTTAATTACGGTGTTTAGGGCACGTAATAAAAGTCTCATTTTGTTATTTTGTTATAAAATGATATAACCACAATTCGATCGGGTCCGCGTTGAGGCCATAAACAAGAGTCACCAAGGATTTATATTAGCTATTTGTTGATAGAGAATCATTTACACAATATCATGGGTTTACCATATCTTTTTACATATAGTGAGATAAGTGGTGCTGGGAAGATAAAATAGTTCTTCAGACGGTGGAACAAATCCAAATTTCGAGAGATTCAGAGGACCATTTTGTTGTCCTTTTTCATTAATTTTGAATCACCAAGTGTTATGAACTTCCTATTTTCCTCTTGAAAGTATATTTTGATAACAACTTATTCTACCTGACAAGTTGAGTTGAAAGGGCTGGTCCTTTTTTAGTATTTTTATTGCGCGACTTCTTATGAACATCATATGTTTAGAATACCTATAACTTTAATAACATGAAAAAGGACCAGTAGTTTGGTTTTAGTGGTTTTCAACTGAGATGTCATTTGTTGTGAAATCGACTGGACTAAGGTCTGATTCTTGGTTGATATCCGTCGAATTAGCTGGTCCAAATTTAGTACGTAAAAGCTCTAGACATATCTTAAGATAATAATAATGATTATTCTTTATTTTTACAAGAAATGAAATGACAAGAATTGGACGAAAAGCTGATGGAATTTAGTAAACTTTTTCTGGGAAGCATATTTTACAAAGACGTGTCACATATACTCATGCTTCTTGATTGCTTTATAAAACCTAGGGTACTACCTGCACGAAAATGCTCTTTCGTCTCGATCTTGAGAACATAGTTTAGTATTTTATGGTCAGAATGATGTCGTTTATTTAAACAACGTGGCCTACTTAGTTTGACAGAAGCGGATTTCAAGGCTCTCCTCAGGGGCTGTGCCCTAAAGTCGAATTCACCAACAATTTATACCGTCTTCCTGTATTAGCTGGAGCCTGGTCATTATAGGTTATAGATTATCAATATTATAGACCGATGACGAAAGACATTGTTAATGCGTCTATATGAAGCCTAACTGTCAGTGGAAAAATATTTCAGTTGCCATATATTCATAGGTGGAGAATTGTTTAAAAAAAAAAAAACAGAGAGAGAGCAAATTCTTTAACAGTTTAATTGATACTTGCTAGGTTGGTCTTGAATTCGATTACCCATGTTTAAGAGTCTTCAACCCCTCCTTTAAAAAGACGGTTATAATCCATTGAAAAATGACATGGATCTACAGTTAATGGCCCAATCGATACACATAAAAATCAGTCATATGCCAATAGAATTTTCGAAATGTTTGATTTTTAAAAAAGTTAATGAGTCTCTCGAGGTTAATCATTAAATAAGCAATTAAAAAAATTACAGTTCTCAACACACCAGTTTCCTTGTGTTACGTATAGTCACTATTTCAAAAAACAAAATGGGTTCTGTTAAAATGTGCCCCTAGATACTAGTTGAGAAACCACATAAAGTAAGGTTGCAATTTCTCAATCACTATTTTCTCATATTAAGTATGTGTAACAAGTACTCACAAAACACTCATTAACAAGATTAAAAGTTTCTCAACTTACAAGGAAGAAGAAATCTTTATAGTGAGAAAATAATTGGCTAGTCTTCACACAAAATCTTTTCATCCAGGAGCCTAATAAGAATCTTTATGCTAAAGAGAATGGGGCTTTGGCTCAACATGTTTCTTAACTTCGTTTTCTACAGATTCGAATCTTTGAGCGGCTCTAAAGAAGGCTTCCAGACAAATGGGAGATGAGGATGGTCTTTTCTTGAACCACAACTTTAAACTTGATCTGTACTTTATTTGCAACTGATATTCTCCCTTCCCCCTTCCCATGTGGTTCCTTCTGTCATTTGGTCAACAAATCTCCGTACCCATAGAGCACTCGATCTTGTTTGTCGCAACTTTAAGCCTTAAGTGAGCCAAAAGAACATGGTGCTCTGAAAAAATATTCAAAAACCTTTCTTCCCATTTCATGAAAATGATCCAATTAGTCATAAGTCTGTTGTACGAATATTAATTCAATTACCACCACTCACGATGGCCACAGTGGCTAGGGCTTGTGCCCTCCACCAAGAGGGGAGGAGTTTGAAACCCTGTGTTTCCATTGCACGACTCACCTGCGGCTGGGTCTGTGGTGGCAGCCCAATTCGTCTCGGGTTTACCCTGCTGGCTGCCGGCTGTACGAAGGTTCTCGGGTCATAAAAAAATGTATTAATTCAATTACATTTTTTTTTCATTTTACCAATTTAGTCATAACCTTTTTCACAATATTCCAGTGTAATTCTTTTGGCCAAATTTAGCTGAACCATTAACAAGATGGCATGCCGCGTAGAATGACAGGTAATAACTGGATTACCACATCAGTAATTTTCTATGAAAACTAATTGAAACAAATATATTAGAATTTTCTATAAAAGTTTAGGACTAAATTATCAAAATTGAAAAGGTTATGACAAAATTGACATACGTATAATAGGTAGAACTAATTGAGATTTCCCCCTCCCCCCTCCCAAAAAAGAAAAAAGAAAAAAGAAAAATTATGGCTAAATAATATTTTTGGCCACAATACTCGATCTTGGTTTTAAATTAATTCAAGTATTAGTTTGAGGATGGTTCAAAAGCAATATCGTATATACTACGTAAATATAAATAAAATAAGACGAGTGTTGTTTAGGGGAAATTATCCGAAATCATTGAGAATTGTCTTCGCCGCATCACCCAATTACCATTGACACCTTCAGTCACTCTTATATATTTATAAAGACTTAAATCGATGGCGTGGAATTTTGACGAAATTGGAATTGCTTGTTTAGATCTAGAATGAAGATCTAAAGTTGTCGATCTATGAGCCTTGCGTTTAGACAAAGAGAGATACTGAATAGTGAAAGCACTTACTTCAACATTCTGGAAGAGCTGTGGGGTCAACATGGCAGGATGAACCACTTCATCATGAGATAAGACACATTCATTGTGGCAACAAATACACTATAAACATGAGAGTGCCAAATCATGATATGGAAAGAAAGGTCAATATCATTAGAAATTTCAAATTGATACCTTAATGATATATTTATCAAAAATTAATTTTCATTTCACCAATGGTATCTCATAACAAATTTACTCCATCACTAGTTTTCGTCTAAAAAAAAATTCAAATCGGTACTCTTCTCCGAATCTCCCTCTATTAGCATTTAGTTCGGTATACAGTTAAAATACATATGTATCAACGTGCTCATTATTGTAAGACGAATTTGACATAGAGAATGACAAATCTAACATGGAAAATCCACACATGCATTATGATGACAGGTAGACTTGGTTCGAGGGTAAGGTGTCGCAAAAGTATCAAATTGAGATTTTTACGAGATAAAAAATCAATTTATGATAAATATATAATTGTGATACCAATTCGATATTTTTAATGGTATTGACCGTTTAATATAAAGCAAGACTTTTTGTACATGTTGATCTTTTTAAATAGATAAATCCCGTGTACAATCCTGTGCGGGCCATGTGTTCGAATGGGGAAAAAATAAACAAAGAGATATTCTCAAGAAGTTCCATCTGACCAAGTTATGGGAATGATAAACGGGATACGAAAAGCAGATCACATTGAAAGATTGTCGTTGAGATTCGTATCTTCTGTTTAATATAAGATAGTGGTGTTAATAATCTTCCACGAATGTAGCACTAATGATAGTTCATTCGTCAGGCCAAAACCCCTTTCAACATTTTTTGTTTCCTCTTTCTTTATTGAAGAATTGAAAATTGGGCCAACCTGGCGATATCATTATAATTTGGGAGGACATCGAAGCAAGTACTCCTTTGTCCCGTATTAGCTAACTCGAGATTCTGTCATATTCAGAGCGAGAAAAGAATGGATTTTGTCATATGGGCTGTCTTGATTCTACAGACATGTTTGAACTTGTCTGTGGTGCGAGGGTTTTGCAAGTGAAGCCATTGTCCCCCTCAAGATCCTGAAGGGAACGTTCTTCTGCTTATGACTAGTTTTGGCGCCCTCAGAAAGCCAAGTTTGACGTCAAAGGGTACAATTTCTTTACATGTTTTTTCTTGCATGTTTGCCCTTCTTCTTGTAATTCGAGGTTTGGTGTTAGACGACCAACCGTGGTCCTACTTTGTAATGAGCACATGAACCGAGTTCTTTCTCCTTTCTAGGTTGGAATTGTCTGCCAATCAAATATGATGGCTGCAATGTGACGTCGGAGATCATCAATCAGGTTCGTTTAATCAGCACTATTCAATTGACAATTGTTGTTGATGATTTTTGAGTGAATAACTAGCAACACAAGATACAAGAAATGATAATTGCTAGGTTTCCCAGGCTTCTCTATAGGATCAATCTAATACGGGATATGGCAATAATTTGGAAATTCATATTGATGGGAGAACAGTAGCAACCCAAACAATATCGGATTAACGTAGCAGAATAGAATAATTTCCCCTCTTGTGTAAGTCTAATAGGAAATGATATAGTAAAAAAAATAAATATCAAGCACATAAATACAAGTCGATTTTTTTTTTTTTTTACATGGGAAACATCCTCGATGTCAGGAGATAAAAAATCACAAGACCGGAGTCCTCCCAAAAGCTTTACTATCAACAAAATTAGGTGAACAAAGTTCTCTAGTACATACTAGAAGTATATAGTAGCAAAGATCTTAATAACATCATTCTTGGCAATACACATAAAATTCACAAGAAATTAAGGATAAATATGACAAAAAATGCAAGTTTTAATTAATCCACGAAAAACCTAACATAGGGAGTTTCGAACGAAAATTAAACTGTCCAAATTCGAGAAAATGCGCCACAAATGTGCTGACTGAATTCAGCTCAACCGGACCATGAAGCTACCTCCGATGCCAGCTTAACCTAAATCAAACTGATCCGCAAACCCTAAAGTTTATGTTTTATTTTTTTTCTCATTACTATATTTCTTCCGATTTATTTTCCCTTACCACTTACAAGATAGTGAGAAATTATATTTCTACATATAACTTATCATATGGGCTTAAGCCATTTTAGGCTTATTATTTATTGGGCTTCTTCCACATGGGAGTAAACCTTGCTAACACATATAAGTTGATCATAGCCGCCACTATAATAAAAAATCTATCATAGGCAAATTTTACGGACCAAACTTCCGATGTATCCTCAATATAGTTTCTACGAAGTAATTGGTTACCCTTCACCATTTTTTCCCTCAAAAGATAGGCCTAATTCCCTAAAAGAAACCCCTACTTTAGATCCAATCTCAATTATACCTTGAACTTTTTTGTTGTCCCATAAAAATCGCCAATTTAAATTCTAATCCCAATTCTATCCTAAAAAACCACTAACTTTTGTTTGAGTCCCTTATCTGCCCCGTCAACCCCCCATCCAAAATTTATCTTGATAAACAAGATATGAAAACTCTTGAGCTCGAGCTATTTAAGCATCATGAGTTGAGTTTCTCAAGCATGAGCTCTCTGACAACAAGAGATGGAAGACTCTTGAGCACAAGAAATTGAAGATTGAGCACAAAATCAAAGATCCCCGAGCGAGATGGAAGGAATATTCTCTTAAGAGTAATAGTAATTGAAGAAATTCAACTTTATTTTTTACCCAAATTTCAAATCCAATATGACGTTGTTTGGGGTGACATGAAAATTAATCTCCAAAAGATATCTTCCTAAATATGAAATTTGGGAAAAAAAAACCATAGCAATGACATGGAAATACCATAGCACTAGGGGCAATTTTGGATGGAAGGTTAATGAAAGCAAATGTAAAGCTCAAGTAATAGTTGGTGATTTTTATGAAACAAAAAAAAAAGTTTAAGGAAGAATTGGGATTGGATGTAAAGTTTATGATTTTTTATGAGATGAAAACAATTTCGGATAGGAATGGGATTAAAGCTGAAGTGTGGATTTTTTTGGGGGGGGGGGGTGGTATTAGGACAATTTATATTCATGATGTCTATAAATAGTATAGAATCAGGGTCCAAAAGGCCCAATGGATCGGATGAAAGGCCCAACGAAGAACTCGTCTACTGACAAAAGTTTAAAGAAACCCATCGATTGATTCATACCTTTTGCTTATGAAATTAGCAAGCATAGAAAGATGCGTTTCAAGTGTATAAGTGCTCCTTAGTCCATTGCGTTCTATGCTATTTTAGAGTAGTCCCTTGAAATTTTAGTTCAGGAAGTTCGAGGAATAACACCAAGTCCATAAAGTTTAAAAAAATATCGTACTTTCATTTTAGAATTCAACTACAAACAAATAAACAAATTTTTCTCTAGTTTTTTGTGCTCATTGTTGTTTCTCGTCAAAAAAAAAAAATCATTATTCTTGCATCATGAAGCACTCTGCAAACCTATAAATCAGTTAAATTTAAGTCTTAGTTTTTGTAGGTGACTTCGAGACATGTGACCTCTAGTTCCCAAGTCGCAAATTTCTTGGTGCTCCAACCAACCCCGCCAACCCTTGGTTAAAAGAAAGAAGGGTAAAACAAAACTTCTTATTTACTACTAAATCAAAAATTTTCTATGATAATGTAAATTTGAGATGTTAACGCTGACACCAAAAAATGATCCAAGACTTAGCGGAAATTGTCGAGATTGAGTTATCAATGGATAAGGTCAACTAGATTGATTGCAAATTGACGAATGCTTGATTGACGTAATGAGACTATGGTACTATCAATGAAAAGAGACCAAGGAAGCTATCGACATAAACAATGGCAATCAAACTCACCCAAAGAAATTCTAATTGAAAGAAACCTTAAAGATTATAATTGCCTCCAGATAAGAATATGCAGTTAAAGATCATGAAGCACAGAGCCAAGAATTTCGAAGGTAGCTAAAGTTCATGATTTAGAAGATAACCACACATTGACAATTATACCCTGTGAAGCCCAGTAGAATCAATTGTAAAGGATCCGCAATCAACAACACTCGAAAAAAATTCTACAGTTCAATTTATTGATTATCATTCTTATTTGCAATTCTTTATTCTTTAAGTTCTATTAGTTTCATTAGCATTAGTGATTCATTCCATACACATTGCTTCCTATCCAAGTTGCTTTAAAACCCAATTCACTTAAAAAACCAAAGATCCATCCCTTGGTGAAAGATATTTTGTTAACGAATATTTTCGTCAAAACAGTTAAGAAGAAAGAAAAGTATATGAAAAAGGAAAAAAAAAAAAAAGTGCATTTTAGTTTGGTGTTCGGAATCTAAGGCTCGGATTTGTGTCCTAGAACCCGAGTCTGAGGTCCTCGTGACCAAACTATGCCGCGAGCTAGTGTCCATGTCTTTAGGGGTCTACTCCAGGATCGAGGGATTGAGGTTGGATTGATAGAATTAAAAATTGAGTGCTCAGTTTTGCAACCAAAGAAATTGTCTCTGTACTTTGCGTGTCGGAGATAAAATTCTCAAATACTATTCCCAAAGGGGCAGTACCATTAGTTTACCTCTCTCTATGATTGGTTTGAAGAACTTTGAGATTCGGGCAATTATAGGTTATATAACTATTTACTCCAATAATGAATTAATGGTTTAAGTTTAATTAAGAAACTAATTGAGATAGACAAACTTTTATCGATTGATCGAGTATCTCAATTGGATAATCATCATGGAGGGAAGTTTTGATATAGCAATAGAGATTGGGAAAAACACTAACTCCAAAAGCACCTTGTTTGGAGAATGTATGAATTGTTTGGTTGGTACAAGTGATCAAGAAGTAATAACCAATATCATGGGAGGAAATTTTGCACAAAATTCATTCACTTCCAAATTGCGTCCTAGATCATCATAGGGGATCCAAAGATGAAAGGAGAGACAATAAAATATCACTGTAGTTTAAATACGTATTTTGAAAAGCAAGCATTGCACAATCTTCAAAATCTCTCTCTCTAGATCATCATATCAAGTAGGTTCGTTTAATTAGTACTATTCAATTGGTGATCACCATTGATGATTTTGGAGCAAATAACTAGCAATACATAATGTAAGTAATGGTAATTGCTATTCTTACTAGGCTACTTTATAGAATCATTTTTTTAGGCTGTGTTTGGTCATTTAGATTTTTTATTAGGATAGGATTGGATAAGATAGAATATAAAATCTAGAGATTTTGTTATATTCTATCAATTGTTTGGTGATTACAGTAATAAAGTCAAATATATGTATATCATATCATGTATTTTGTTTGATATAAATGATATATTAATATAAATGAATCAAAAAATTTATAAATAGAGATGATAAGAGATGATAAAAATCTCTTGCAACACTTTTGCCTACTTTATTTTCATGTGCTTATTTTATTTTATTTTCCTATCTTTTTAAATTAACTTTTTAAATTTCTTTCTTCCCCTTCCATTATTCTCTAATAAAATTTTATTAAATAGTAAACTATACTAATATACTTAAAATACTAAAATACCTAAAATATGTAATAAATGTAAATATATATTTATATTTATATATTGAATGTATATTATAATAAAGAATTAAATTTTAATATATAAATAAAAATAAGATTAATTAAAATAATTAAATTGTTATTTTTTGTTATTTTGATATCTTATATTAGAATTCAAATATTATTTATATTAAAATATAATTTTAATTTGTTAATTTAATAAGATTGTCATTCAAGGAAAATAATTTTCTTATTATAAATGTTAGAAATCGTATCATCTTTTATCCCGCCTTCCCAATAAGATAATTTTATATGGTCTATATCTCCCCTTATATTCGACTTTGTCCTATATTAGGCAAACACCAAATGCAAGATAGGATAAATTTTATCTTATCATCAATTTTAGCCCAACCGCCAAACACAGCCCTAATAAATATAACAAAAAATGAGAATTCATATAAGTCAATTATATTGATCAATACTTTCACATCAGAGACCAATTATACAAGCTAACCTTCCGATATATTCTCAATATAGTCCTACGAAGTAATGGGTTACCATGGAACCCCTTTTCCTCAAAAGATAAGCCTATTTCCCTAACAAAACCCAAGTTTAGATTTAGACCTAATTCTATCTTAAACTTTTTTTTGTCCCATAAAAAACCCTTAGCTCTAGGTCTAGTCCCAATTTCACTTTAAAAAAATCAATAGCTTTTACTTGAGTCTCAAATCTACCCTCGTTAACCATCTATTCAAAATTTCTCTTGACAATCAAGAGATGGAAAACTCTTAAGCACGAGTTGTTTAAGCATCACGAATTGAGTTTTTTGAGGAGCTCTTCGACAACAAGAAACTAAAGATTGAGTGCAAATTCAAAGGCCCCCTAACAAGGTGAAAGGAATACTCTCTTAAGAATAATAGCAATTGAAGAAATCCAACTCTAATTGCTCTAATTTTTACTCAAATTTTCAAAAGGTATACTCTTGGATATGAAATGTGGGGAAAAAAGGCAGAACAATGACACAGAAATGCCACAACAAGAAGGGTGATTTGGACAAAGAGTCAACAAAGGCAAATATGGTACTCCAGTAAATGTTAGTGACATTTTATGAGAAAAAAAAAATATCAAGGTAGAAGTGGGACTGGACATTAATTTGTGGTTTTTTATGAGACAAAAAGAGTTTAGGATAGAATTGGGACTAAAGCTAAAATAAGGGTTTTGTTTCGGGTATTAGGATAAAACATATATTCATTATGTCCATAAATAGTATAGAAACACGGTCCAGAAGGCCCAATGGATCGGGTGAAAGGCCCAAGGAAGACCTCAACAAAAGAGTAAAGAAACCCATCGATTGATTTATACCTTTTGCTTATAAAATTAGCAAGCATAGAAAAATATGTTTTTTCGGGGTAAATATGCTCTTTCGTCTATTGCATTTTTATGCTAGTTTTTAGGTTGTCCCCAGAAATTTTAATTGAATGAATTTAGGACTCAAATTTGCAATAGAATTTTATGGTGTCCTTCGGGAAGTTCCAGGAATAACACAAAGTCCATAGAGTTTTAAAAATTGTACTTTCATTTTAGAATTCTTTCTGCTTTTGGTCATAGTACTTTCATTTTAGAATTCAAGTACAAATAAATAAACAAATCTTTCTCTCTTTTTTTCACCCCGCGTATCATTATTCTTGCACAACGAAGCACTCCGCAAGCTCAATGGACCTGTTAAATTAAATTTTTTGGTTTACGTCAGTGCCTTGGAGCCAAGTGATCTTTAGTTCCCAAGTTGCAAATTTCTTGGCGACCCGACCAAATGCGCCAACCCTTGGTGGTTAAGCAAAGAAGGCTAAACAAAGCTTTTCCTTATTTTGTTTTACTACTAAATCAAAATTTTTCTAAGTTGCTATAAATTTAAGATGTTAATGTTGACACCCAAAATAATTTAAGACTTAGTGAAAGGCGATGAGATTGAGTTATCGACGGAAAAGGTCAAGTAACTTGATTGCAAATTGATGTAACAAGATTATGTTACTATCAATGAAAAGAGACTGAAAAAGTTGTTGACATAAAACAACAGCGGTCAAACACATTTAAAGAATGTCTAAACGGAAGAAACTCCGAAGACTGTGTACAAGGCTGATTTAGAAGATAACAGTACATTGACAAGAAAATTGACAATTACACTGTGGACAAGGCTGTATAAGTCCAAGTAGAATCAATTGTTTCTATAGTTCAATTTATCGATTTATCGTTCTCATTTGCAATTCTTTATTCTTTAAGTTCAATTAGTTCCATTAGTTTCATTAGCATTATTGATTCATTCCATGCACATTGCTTCCTAATTAAGTCGCCACAAAACCCAATCTACTTGAAAAATCAAAGATTCAACCTTTGATGAAAGATATTTTGTGAACGAACATTTTCAGCGGCATAGTTAAATGGGAAGAAAAGTGAATGGAAAAGGAAAAGAGTGCATTTTAATTAGGTGTTCGGAATTTGAGGCTCGGACTTTGGTCCTAGAACCCGAGTCCGAGGCCTCCCTGACCAAACTATGTTGGGGACACTACAGGATCGAGGGACTGAGGTTGGATTAATAGAGAGTTAAAAATTGAGTGCTTGGTTTTGCAACCAAAGCAATTGTTTGTGTACTTCGTGTGTAGGAGATGAAATTCTAGAATACTATACCCAGGGAGGCAGTGCTGTTAGTTTACCTCTCTCCATGATTGCTTTGAAGAACTTTTTTGAGATTCAGGCTATTGTTGTTTATAAAACTATTTACTCCAATTATGAATTAGTGGTTTAAGTTTAATTAAGAAACTAATTGAAATAGACAAACTTTTTTATACGTCTCGTAACGATTGATCGATTGTCTCAATTGGATAATCATCATGGAGGCAAGTTTTGACATAACACTAGAGATTGGGAAAAACACTAACTGTGAAAGCACCTTGTTAGAGAATGTAGCGAATTGTTTGGTTGGTACAAGTGATCAAGAAGTAGTAACCAATATCATGAGAGGAAATTTTGCACAAAATTCCTTCACTTCCAACATTGCGTCCCATATCATTAGAGGGGTTCCAAAGATGAAAGGAGAGACAATAAAGCATCGCCATGGTTTAAATACAGATTTTGAAAAGTAAGCATTACACAATCTTCAAGATCTCTCTCTTGTTTCTCTTTTATCTTTTTTTTTTTCTTTTTCTTTTTGTAAAGAGAGACGATCCTCCATTTTTATTCCCGTATGTCATATTTTGACACCAATAAACAATCTCGAGATTAGCTGTTATAGACCCTAGGTTGTGTGTTAGATATCAAGTTTGGGAGTTGTGGACCCGTACCTAAGCCCCTAGATCTCAAGTCCCCTTACCAAGATCACAAGTTGTGAATTGGCAACCAAGTTAGCAAGGGATCGAGATGTGATTGCGAATTCCAAGTTTGTATTATATTATCTCCTACTTAGAGTAACCTTGGAAGCATCTAAAGGAAATTCAATTCACCCAACATTGTTCTTAAAGGGAGATCTCATGTACCGAATATCATTCAAATTTATGGATCTACTGTCATTATCTATCTCTTAGAGTTGAATCCAATTACAACATCACAAGACCTAGAAACCATCTCCAGGTTGAAGGGTGGTCAATTCTCGATCCAATCCAATGGAATCAATTTCTATTTCTTTTTATGTTTCCGTCAAGATATCTTATTTCAAAAGCATAATCAAAAACAAGTTTAGAACTCTTGGGACAAATTTTATACTTCCATCTAAATATCTTATTATCCAATTACACTCCTATTTCTTCAAGAACAATAAATTAAATCCACTAATTTTTTTAAAGAAATAATAATAATAATAAATATATGTAACTAGTCCGGTTTAGTCCAATTTTCTTTTGGAATCATGAACAAGACGGACACCGGTTCCATTTTTAGGAACTGAGAATTGAACTGACACTTCTAAGATCGAACTGGCCGGTTCAGTTCGGTCCAAGTGATTTTGGATTAGGGCAGTCCATTTTGCACAACCCTAGTAGGTTTCTGATTAGGGCGGTCCATTTTGCACAACCACTCATAAAAATAAATCCAGTTCACAAACACTGCGCAGTTTTAGACACAAAGCATTTTTTATGTGTAGGATGAGACTCGTAAATGTACATACGGGTGGTTTATATGCTTCATCGCATAAGAAACAGATTAGATTTCCAGATAGCACTACAATGCATGCCCAAACGAATTTCAAAGAATTTTACAAGCTGAAGTAATTATTCACAAAATCCCTTGGAAAGGAAAGCTAAATGTCAGATAAAATGAACCCATAAAAAGCTTGAGATTTCTTCGCCGTTTTATTTAATCAACAAAACCTGTCCAAAAACTTGCAAAACAAATCAAAAGACTAAAATCCATAAATTTAGACATTAGCATGGCTTCACCATTGCAGACAAATTTTTTATCTACATCATCTTCTACGTTGACGACTGTGTGTCATGCATCAAGCTCTGCATGAATCGCCCCAAAGCCCTTATATGTACAATTTAATCACAGAGTCCCCCGATGAATACAAGATCCTAGCATGCCTTGCTGCACGTAGGTCACCCTGTTCCATAAAGAAATGGAATTTAGCAGGCAGCATAAAGCAATGGGAATCTCCAGCAAAGTAACAATCGAGAGATTATTCTGCGCTAAGGAGTATTATATTATAAGTTTTCCAATGCAAAGGAAGAGTATGAAGTCTTACAAGGGAAGAGACACGAGCACATGCCATAGTGCTTTGGTTGATGCGTCATACTTCATTTACGCTCTCTGGATTGCTCCCGTCGAGCAATGGTTTCAAGTTCGCTTTCTCAGTTGCGGGTGCTTGAGTTACACTATCCTCGTCAAACCGATCCTCACTTTTAAGAAAGATTCCTGACAAGAAGCATGAAATGGCTTATGTCAATAACACCAATCCACCTCAAAACAAGCATCCATGAGCAAAAGAAACTAACGAATTCATGTTTGCATCGCAACAGGATCTATCTCCTTTTGGCATTATTTACCCAGGTTTACTGAAACAAGGATCCAAATTACCCACCTATAAACCAAATTCCAGCAGCAAGAAACAAAATCGATGTCAGAACTAGTGCTGTCTCCCTCCAATTATTAACATGATCCTGCGAATCATGAGGATGAACAAAATACCATCAGAAAGTGGATGTATGACAAGGATCAAATAATTGCATAAGGACTGCTATTTTCCACCTAAGTTCTTTTGGACATGATCAATTGAAATTTGAATAATCCAATGACATGAAAATAATTATAGTCCACGAAAAATAACTAAAAATGGCAAAATAGTCAGAAAAGAAAGCAATAAAATCAGGATTATTTGTAAATGCCAGCACTTGAACAAATGTGAGCAACCAACAGGCCTTTCTTGCAGGTCAAACAGTTTGTTTCTTTGAAGAATAACACAAGAGAAGTAACAAAAGAAGATAAAGACCAGGGTATGATAATTCAAGCATCATGCTCAGCAGGCCATTCTCACTCTTAAATCAAGTTTGGGAAAACCACTTTCTGGTTGGTATACTAGCTTGATGAATAATCATAGAAGTTAGATATTAGCCAAAAAAAGAGTTGTTTGAAGCACACCTGGAAAACCCCAACAAGTGGTGATGATGGCACATCACCAAAGACGTGGATAGCGACGGTTGAAATAGCCATTGATAATGGCCTTAGACTAGGTGTGACACAATGGAGACAGACATAATTAACTGGAGCCTGCGAAGGAAGAACCGTGGAAGAATATTGTAATAAGTCAAGATATACAAGAAAAATGCCAGTTCATTTCAAGCAAAAGAATTTGAATGCTAAAATGCAAGGAATGCAAGGGATTGAATATAGAATAATAGGTCCTCAAGCTATCAACAGAAGTCACAAAAGGATAACCACTGATATGTCATTTGCACGTGCAAGACACGTCCTCTCGAAAGAAAAGGCAAGATACAATATCTACATGGTTGATAGCATCTACAAGACAAAAGGAGTACTGGTATAAACATGATAGATATGCCCAGCAAAGCTTGCAATAGGATGAAATATTATATGACGATATCATCAATCAAAGAAAATATAAACTGGAGAGTCCTTTGGAACCACTACTCCTCCCATGTTCACATTCCAAGCCATTAAACATGTGGTGAGGTGGGGTCTGGAGCCTGTGCCCTATTATTGATGAGTGTCCAGCTCTTATCCAGCTAGGCAGGCAACCTATTTGTCAGCATTGTGCCAAATAATTTATTCAAAAAAGATCTTAAGCTCTTCAGGAAAGAAGTATTCCTCTGAGTGACACAGTCTAGAATCCATGAACTTTATGAACTAAAAGCAGGCAGACACAATCTAACCAAAACATGTGTCAAAGGCTCCATCATTAATGAAAATAAACCCAACAGTTTGGATCGTTTGACCATGGAACTGGTTGAATAGCAAACAGCCAGCTTCTGGTTTCTAAACAGTATAATTTTCAAAATGGCAAAAATCACATGAATAGTAGGAAATGCAACTCACATACATTTTCAAATACCATCAAAGCTGCATAGACAGAGTATAATAAGAAATTGAACAGTTTAATAGTAGTCAGAAGACTACAATTAATGGTAATTAGTACTCATTGCAAACTGCTTTAAATGGTGCACATGATTCTTTACGTTCAATTCACACGCAATAGAATCTTCACAATCTAGATAATCATGAACAGAGGTAACTTAATAAAAATTTTCTGCTTCTGGTAACTTAATTGATTAACTTAGTGTGAAATTCCCAACTAGAAGTGAAAATATGAGGCAAAACTTTTCACTGCTAGTACACAGCATAATCTACATCAAAGTGTCAGAATACCCAACTAAGTGAAGAGGCAGTCTGTCTTCGGAGAACCACGTTTGGAAAAATTCACTTGAATGATTACCTGTGTAGCAAATACAAGTAGCTCTCCCAGTGCAAAAAGAGCTATGAAACCATACAAGCTCCTCATACAGAAGGCAGTGAAGCAGAAAACAGCACCTAGAAAGGTTGTTCCACCAAGAAGCTGCATCAGAATAACAGAGAAATTACCAGTGTCAGAAGGAAAAAGAGAAGAGTTGATGCAAAAGGGGTCATAACAACCCCCACAAGAGAAACAAAACATTTGCTCTAGATTCACTGACATGATAGAAGACTTCTCCAAATGTATAACATAATTAGTACTTAAAGAGGCAGATGGGTTGCCATTGGGTGGAGATAGAAAGATATGGACCAGTGACCAAAAAAATAATGGGTCCAATAGAAAATAAATTTTTATTTACCGGAAGATGAGACACTGTGAGAGTTTTGAAACCTATCTTAAAGAACATTATTACAGATCACATGTTACAGTTTTCAAACATCCATTTATCTTTGTTCAAGTATAAAAAGGCTCAGGGACCCAAAATATAGTAAACCTAAAACATTAATGGATTAATAATGGGATCATAAATAATGCCAGAACTTACCTTAAAAGCATTAGAGATGGTAGCATTCATGCGATCAAGAACAAATCCACCAGCTAATGTTCCAAAAATCCCACAGATGATGGTAATTCCACCAAACATCATATCTGCACTACTCTGTTAACCAGAAATATGTACTTACTAGATGGCCAAAAAACTGCTTATACTTTTTTAAGAGAACTTGCAATACATTAAAGAAAACACTACAATGACGCTAAAGGAAAGCAGCCGTGATAAGCTAAATTCTGCAAACACTGATACCATATGATAGATGTTATAGCCAGCCTTTGGCCCCCAATATGAGTATGCTCCAATGACAAAGTTGTAGGCAATATAACCTGTCATTTAACAAGTTATACATGTTAAAAGATTTGCTGTGTCAAAACAATAGCAAATAGTAAACACATAATTAGCACAGTAATATCTTATTCTACCAATGTCATTAATGAATAAATAGATAAAATGTTGGTAAAATCTGTGATAGCCTAGTGGCCTACAAGTGAAAAAAACTAAAAAAATTGAATTACCCAAAACATTCACAACAAAAACTTGATCAACCAGAAGTGCTTTCATATCTTTTGAAAATCTTGCTACTTCATTCCAGATTGTGGACAAACAGCCTGATCTCCTGCAAAGAAATAAATAAGCTCATAAAAAGAAGGCACAGAGATACAAATATAATTCCTTCCCCTCCTCCACCCTCTTCCCTCCATTCTCTTTCTATCTGTCTCTACTCATTCATGCTCATATGCATCAATCTTCTGCCAGCAAATAGAAAATATGAGGCTCTAGTTGCAAAAACTTGAATAAATTATTCAAGTCACAGGCCCTTGAATCAGCAAAAACTTTTGCTGTTTCAACCTTAGTCACGAATTTAAAAATGTTTCAGGAACTATTTTCTCGTGGGCCCTTGTCATTTCAACGCTTCAACTAATGGCATTGCCAATTATACTCCATTTGGAATCAGTTTTTGCATGTCTTAGCAGGCAAAGCTTCTACCCAAAACAGTAAGTGGAGAATGCATTAGGTGCAAATCAAAGATTCCATCCCAAAAAACTTTCATCCTTCTGGAAGAACAAATTATCAAAGTCCATTTTGGACCATGGATTCGCTTTTTCTGCCAGGCATTGTGTTGTGTAAATAATTATTGCAAGCCTCAAAACGGAACATCATTACAGCCTTCTTTTTACTAATTAATAATTGCAAAGATGCTTTACAAGGCTGGCTCTTTCAGGCACTAACTCTAGACTCCAGCACTTTTCTACCAACAGTACAATCAAGTCTATTATCACATAGAATAGAGGCTTTCTATCCATCTACTTGATCAAGTTACTGTAGAAGCAGAACGTTGTTAAAATGATCAATGATCCTAGCTCAAGAGTCCCAACTTATTGTACATCTACTTATGAACAATTTCCATCTATGATTACCGAGAACCCTGAATTGCTATAATTCTATAATCAAAGCTCAATTAAATTTCTCCTAGTTCCTTTCTCAATTGAAAACTTTTCCACTTCATGAAGCAAACATGAATTCATAACGGTGTGCCCTACCCACTGCGAACTCTTCTTCCTGAGAATATTATATACCCAACTGATCAGCATTTATGAAACTCTTTCAGTTTTCCAGCCTTGTTGCTTCAAAATATTCGTTGCTGGAGATGCCATTTCATTGATGATTAACATATTTAATAGACATACATGCACAAATAGTAGATAAGTTAATACACCTATCTATCTACATTTATCTCTCCATCAGAGAACCACTTACTTGGATGGCTCATGATAAGCTTCACTGCCAGTACCTTCATTTCCAACCAGTTTAGAGGGATTAATACTCAATGCATCTGCTCAAGAAAATAGGAAACATTTAAAAACTAGAAGTAGGAACATTTATACAAATTACTGCCAGGGAAGTGGTTGCCTACATTAGAAGTAGGAACATTAATTCCATTTTTTCAGCAGATTCCAACAAATCATGTTGCAGACTGGGATGAGATAAGAGGTTATAACACCTTAAATTTATTAACTGAACCAAAGAATTTTTCCTATTATAGCAATCCAAGAAAAGGAGAAAAATCAAAGATTATCCAGTCGTCAATTGCAGATTTAAAAATATCAATCATGCAAATATTAATGATGAGACAGGTCATGCAAACTCTGGGAACAACACTTACATCATGAAATGGAGCAACGTGAGCACAATAAGACATCAATCCACCAGAATAATGAATTTATCCTTTGTTTGCATATCGTACCAGAAAAGCTACAACACTATTCAAGAATTGTTGACCGATCACGAAGATTCAATACATGGTGTCACTGAGTTGGTGTACTTTCTTTTTTGTGCTGTATTATATCCACTTGCCAAAAGAAATCTTAAACCAAGCAAAAGCCAAAAAAAAAAAAAAAAATATGCAATATTTTGGTGGCCCTAACAAAATGCAAATTGAACTCTTCCATTCTTGAAGCTTTGTGAGCAAGTATTGTACTGTTGCATCAATGGCTTCTTATGGACTATAATAAGAAAAAGGTCTTACTGAAAGTTTTTGCCAAAGTACATGAAATAACACATTAAAAATTTTAAGATAAGACAAAAGAAAGTGGAATTCTATCTGGAAATTCTAGCACACAATATTAGAAGAATAATTACCTTCAGTCACAATGGCAGCTGTTTCAATGGATGCCACTGACTTTTTTGAATCAACGGGAGCAAAACCTGCGGTGATACGCTAATTTGTGGGTCTAAAAAACAGATATCTTTTTCTTCTTTATAGGCAAAGACCAGATAGAATCTTGCTGCACTCTAGATGGAAATGCACCTTTTAGCTGCAGAGGCTTCATTACAAATCCCAAAACAGCAAATGGAAACATCAACAAAGCCTCACCCCAAAATGCATACCGCCAATTGAAATGATCTCCAACCTAAAACAAATGGGAAGAAGAGGTCAAATTATCAAAACTTTAGCAAATGGCAAATAATTATAGCTGGCAAATGCCACCAGGCAGCGACCGAAAGAACAAATTTTCCACCAGGCAGTTGACAAGTGATACTACTGCCTCTATATTGATCTACTTAGACTTGGCATGTTCAAAGGATGCAGATTGAAAGCCTGTCATACTACTAGCCCAGACATAATCAGCAAAATCAAAGAGCGAATGTGAGGGAATAAACAACTTACTAATCCTCCATACACATAGCCCAAAGCTACTCCAGTTGGTATACACATGTAAAACATCGCAAGCCATGCTGTTTTCTGCCAGAAATAATAAAATCTTAGCTAATATTGTTCCCAGGAATAAGAATAAAATTTACAGCCAACTTAACAATTACTTATCCACAAGAAGTGTGCTTATTCTAACAGCAATAGGTGTGGCACACCTGAGCAACAGGCGCATTGTCATCTATAAAAGGTGCTGCTAGACTTATGAAAGAAGCCTCCCCAACTCCAACCAGCCTTTAAGAAGTAAACCCGAAACTGTAAGCCCTTAGCACAATTTTAAAGTTAAGGTACCAAAAATTACAATTTAGAATGTAAAAGCCGCAAAGCTTCCGTACTCACATCCGGCATATCACAATAAACCAGAAGGTAAATGAACTACCACACCCAGCTGCAGCCAGTGTCCAAACAGATAGTCCAACTCCGATGAGCCTAAATGGATTGATACTGGAAAGCGAAAAAATTATGTAAGAATTTTTATAACAAAATGAAGAGAAAGATAAACTGTGCATACTTAAAACCTGTAACCTGCAGCAATCAGAAAGATGCAGCCAATTTTTTTTATTATAAATGGAGAATGTTTAACACTGAAACAATTAACAACAGGAATATACAGACAACAGATAACTTCTAATGATGATAAACATATATTTTCCATCAATAAGAGAGAAAGAGCGGGAGTTCTAAGAAATATTATTTAACAACTATCAACTTTCTGAAGAGAAAAACTTCCCTTCCCACCATGGACAAATTCAAGAAGGGAAGAGAGAGAGAAAAGGGAAGGGGATTGGGGAGGAAGAAGGGGGGGGGGGGGGGGCTGGGCTGAAATAGTTTAGAGAAGAAGTTATTAATAAGTCAATATTATAAACGATTCCTACAAGAGCGAACACTGAAGGTTGCAAAAACTGATTGAAGATTGTGAGAACTGAAAGACAGCAATAATGCACTCAGTTTTAGAGGTGCATAGGAACACAGTCATGGGATCCTTACACTAGAACCAATCCTCTGGACACAAAATTCCAAATTTCAGCCAATTTATTCTCACGAAGTTTCTATGTTCTTTTTAACATTTTTTTTTTTACAAGAAAAACTTTCATATCAACATAATTAACATATAAAACCAAATGGCACATTAGCTATAATTACAAAAGATAAACACATCAATAATAGAAACAAGGAGGGCAAATAGAAAAATTGGAGGTAAGTCACTCTTGTTGACGTCAAGGATTGGAAGATTCATAAAGGTTAAAGATGAGCCACTAAATGTGAGCGAGTGAGCTCAGTGAATGACAACTACAGTTTTTTTTACAAATCAAATTGGATTCTCAACTTTCAAATGCTATTTTAGTTTTTCATTTGTGGTTGTCTCTTGCCAAAACTAATGAAATAATGGACTAGCAACCTTATTGTTCTGGGCTTTCTTTCAGCTCATAAGAAAGCGATCAGACTAATTATCATTTAACCTAATGAAAAAAGTGATGAAAAAAGTGAGTACATTGAGCATGTAAACCCCGTACCCATTTACGTTTAATATATATTATGTTACAGGTTCCTAATATTTGGAAAAAATTGATAAATGTAAATGTATGATAGAGTCCACAATCCTATATAAGCTAAATCTTAACCTTGGCCCCTCCAAATTGTTCATTGTATACCTGCTGTCTAAGTATGTGGCACTGAAATTATGAGCAAAGTTTTAAAGTAATGTACATCAGTACCTACTTAAAACTAGAAAAAAGAAGGCAGAACAGATATTAGTATAGAGTAGAAGAAATTCACCAAAGGATATGATAAAATTGCTTCAGCACAGGAAGATATAGCTAAAATACTAAATAATTAACACCAACTAAGGTTTTCAAATATATCATGCAGAGGAGAAGCAGATACAATTCACTCAGAATAAAAGCAAGTGTAGTCTATATCATATTTTCAAAATGGTTATGTCAATATCATATTCAAAGCAGCTAAATTGATTTGAAAACTCTTCAGGATATTATGACAATATAAGCCAAGCCACCTTAAGTACTTAATGTGGAAAAATATTCAAGATTATCTTGTAGCAGCATGAGATCCCTGACTAAGGACATCTTCCAAGCCCACACAACCAAAGAATGACACCAATCAAAAGACCAAGGTTTCCATCATGACCTGTGCTGAACATGTTCAGGATTAATACTAGAAGTGATTTAGTCACTCTCCCACAATCTTCTCTCCCCATTCCGTGAATGGCAAGTTCTTCATATATAATTAGTAACATTGGGCAAAGCACACAGGGTATCCAAGCTGTACTGGAATTGGGCATTACCTCTTTGCTAGTGAAGCAAATATAGGGGATGCAACAAGAAGTCCAACCATAAATGCAGATGACAAGACACCATCCTGAAAATTATTCAAGTCAAAGTCCCCCCTGCAACCAAAGTGCTATGATAAGGTTATAAGACATTAACACTATACTATAAATTCCTAAATGCTTGAAAAACTAGCTATGATTACAATAATGATGGTAAGAGAAAAATTGCCCAGAAAATTTTAAAGGAGAATAGGATGGAATTTCGGCTTTGACTTAGGAAGATGATAAACACGGAGACTGGTGCAATGCAATGGAGATTGTCAGCTTACATTTCTTTACTATTCCACAAACTTTTATTAATAGAATTATGTTGGACCTTCAGAAGTTTTTTTACTTTAAACAAAACTGTATAGTCTGAAAACATAAAAAGGAACCCCAATAAGAAGAAAATCAAAAGCCTCCAAGAGAATACTAGATATGTCAATCATTGTAATATTTTCAGCAAAATGGGAAAAAGATGAGAATGGCAGTACAGGAATACAAATTCTGGTTCTTGTTCAGAAAAAAAAAGATTAAACTCAATTTCACATTCAATCTGCTTTAGATCGGCAACAACAACCAGAACCAGTTCTCAAAATGTCCAATATAAAGGTCCATGATACCGAAACAATAGACTTGTCTGCATAATCAGACAAAACAAAATTCTTTACTTACTGGATTCCTCTGCCTGAAGTGCATTTTCCATCCTTTGTGCAAGTACTCCGACTACCATTCACACCATTACTGGCTATCACTCCTCGATCCACGTAATTTAACATGTTAATCACACAAAAGATGACAAGCAACCTGCATACAGAAAAGTAAAATTCCTGGTTATTGCCCTAAACATCTCCAATATTTTAGTTACCCATTTCTTCGAGTATATTCTCTTAAAATCCTATACAATCCAGTAACTTCTGGTATGTAGATAAACATTGCGTGATAGTAACTACAATTACACAACCAAATAGAACAAGTCATCTCTGCTTAAGATTAGACAACACATTCAGGAAATTTTACGCTTGAAGGTCATGGCCAGCCTCAGTCACACTTGTGAGGAAACAATTATGACCTCATTGACTTCTCAGAAAAGTTGAACCAACAGTTAGCCAACCCACATTCTACTTTGGAAGCAATCTCCTTCATACAATACACGGTACAACAGGGCACTGTCAGCCATGGGTGCATGCAACAAGATCACTCTCCAATCAGATGACAAAAGAATACATGACAAGTCATTGACCTGCCATATTCAAAGTGAGTCCAATCTAAGCCACACTTGATGCTAAGGCCAGAGAAGAACATCAAATGGCCGAAACAATAACTAACAAAGCTAATCCCGATCGACCGGTAATTTTCTGTTTCCAGAAATCTCACAGAAACTCTTTCCTCATAGAAACAAACGGACATCTCATACATGAGTAATCACTAGTAAATTGACCCAAACCCCAGCATGCTTTAATTCCCAATAACCAAATTACCAATCAAAAACCAACTGAACTCCGCAGTCCACAACGTGCTGCAATTGTCCAGCAACTATCAGCCCGCACCCACCATCCCTCGTCACTTCATCGGGCACCACGCCGCACCACAATTAACATAAAACAGCTAGAGAAAACGACACGAACGGAGCTTCAATGTCCCGAGCGGCGAAACAAGAGCAAACAAACTCTACTCCCCATTCACCAATTCCCCAGCCGCGAAGCAACCCACGACCCAAAATCCGACCACGACGCCGAAAAAGGCACATAGAGAAAGAAAAGCCGATCGAGTACCGTTTCGGCGTGAACCAAGAAGGAGCCGGGGGCGAATCTTTGAGGCGCCGCCTCGCCATCTCCTCGGCGTCGGCGGGCTTCCGCGGCTGCGCGGCGGCGGCGGCGGCGGGGGGCTGCTCCGGCGACAGCCGTCGGGATCGCGGCGGCGGTGGGCCAGGGGATTCGGCCATGAGGGCCGAAAGTGGGCGTGAATTTATAGATGTCTTGATCGGCGTTCCCATGGTGTCACGCAACGGAAACCAGGAAATCCCCCGTGGAAACGTGACCCCGCCGCAGCTCTCCATTTTATACGGGGCCAAAAAGAAAAAGGTTAAAATAAAAAAGCAATTTTTTTAATAGGAAAACAAAGGGTTAATATATCCTTTTCAAGGAACAGGTAATTTACCCTTTTGCAAACTAAACCAAAAAATAGATATTGTCCGGTTAAGAAAATTTAGAATGTGAGGTTTGCTACAATAGTTCTGAATTTTCTTTTGGCTAAGTATCGTGTTCAAATGTTGATAATCATCATCGAGAATCTTAAAAGATTATTTTTGTCCGTTTCCTTCTTTTTTTTTTATGGGTATCTTAGAGAAAAAAAAATGCATTCGGAAAATGTCGCCAAAAAAAAAAAGCATTACAACACGTTTCTAATGTGTAAGGTTTTAAATTTAGGTTTCCTCTTTGAATTTACAACAGACACTTGGTGCCAGGCCTATTTAATGTAAGTTCTCAATCAATTGGTGAAGTCAACTCATTGTCAGTACGAAGTCAATGCAATTATTTGGCATCCTTGTTGATTAAGTATCAACTACCATTGCGGTGAAGACACTTGAAAGAAAGTGGGGCCCATTATATACCTTTCTGTATGATGTGCTTTAAAAGCATAACCTAGCATAATTTCATCAATATAATGTAAATGGTGCTCTTTCTATAGCAGTGAAGGACTAAATAAAATAAAACAAAATAAAACGTGAGGATAAATCTATAATTTATATTATATAAGGGCTTGTAAATACTTGGTAAAATTTCCTTGACGTCCATGATATATCAACCTGAATATCATCTCACGAATTCATTATTCAAATGAATGTGTATACTATAAATTCTAAAACTTGTTAATAAAGTGCTATTGAGTCCTAAAAGTTTCAAAATGTATAATTAAGTTTTAAAATTTGTCAAATTGATTCAATTGAGCCCTTCCATTAATACCGTCAACTTATTTAACCAAAAATGCCAACGTGACATTTTTAAATTTATTTATTTATCTTATGTGACATTTTTCGTTACTTTTTTTAATAAGAAATAATAGTAAAAAAGCTAAAATAATTTTAAAAACAAAATAGGAAAAAAAAAGGGTGGGGACCATGGCTAGGCATCGCCACCACTGCTACCATTGTCGAGGGGTCGGCTACAAAGGAGGGGCAGCCCTCGTCGACTCGGGCGAGGCTTGCCCATATATGGGCAAACCACTCTGGCCCTAGCCGAGGTGTCCCTAGATCTAAGCGAGCCTCGCTTGAGCCTTGCTAAGGCCAAGATGGCCTTACTCAGGCCGGTGAGGGTCCCCTCACCTCTACCACCTAGGGCCAATGACCTTCGCCGGCCACTATGATGATGGGTAATGACGTGCTCAACCATGATCCCTCCCTTTTTTTAAAAAAAATTATTTTGGCTTTTTAAATTTTTTTACTATTATTTAAATAATATTTAAAGAAAAAAGTAATAAAAATGCCATGTATGATAAATAAATTAACTTAAAAATATCACATTAATATTTTCCATTAGACAAATTGATAATGTTAATGGAAGAACTCGATTTCACCAATTTAACAAGTTTTATGACTTAATTGTATTTTTTGAAAATTTTAGGATTCAATTACATTTTCATAATAAATTTTAGGACTTGCAGTACATATCCCTTATTCAAAATAAACGTTTGAATATTTTACACGCCATTCATTTGTGTCCGTAAATAAATCAGCCCCAAAGCCAATTTGGGTTCACATTCTAAAGTGTTAAATTAATATAGCTTAATCCTTTATTTAGTTTCTAAACTTGTAATTGTGATAATCTTCAAAGCAATTGACCCATATAAAAGCCGACCATGCGATGTATAGGCAAGAGCACTTTTTATTTTATTTTATTTTTTATTTAGCTTTATAGGCAAGTGCACACGTATCCGTCCTTCTTCTGCTCTAGTCCATAGTGGATAAATGTTCTACCAACAAACTACACGTATATCAAGGACATAGGTGTAAATGAGCACAAATAGGAAGCACAAATAATTTAAAGGGAAAAAGTCACTAAAAATTTTAAATTATGTCCACCGTGACATATTTACTCTAAAAAAGTTTTGTGACATAAAAGATCCCAAACTTATATCCATATAACATATTTATTCCAATTTACTTTTTATGAAATCAAAAATCTCAAATTTGTACTCATGTGACATATTAATCAATTTTTGAGGTGAATATGTTGCACAAATACAAATTTATGATTTTTTATATTACAAAAAAAAATTGAGGTATTATGCCATATAGGTATAAGTTTGAGGTTCTACAGGTTTGAGGGTGCTCTTTAACTATCATGTATTCTTTTCATTAATTTTTTATCAAAGAAATAATAACAAGATTCACCACCCGTGGTGGTGGTGTAGTGGTTGGCGCTGGTTCCTTTCGCGAGAGGTCTAGTGTTCGAATCCCTGCGTCGTCTTCCTTGTTGGAAAAGAGCCCATGACTTACTCGGGAAGTAAGGGTGGTGGTGACTTTGGAGTCCTCTCATAAAAGAGAAAGTTATAAATAGTTTTATACACATGTATTTAATGAAATATTATGAGGGTGTCATGTCTCTTCCTATATGCACCCTGCACAGAATACATGGGACAAGCCTACAAGGTATGTGGTGGACATGCCTCAAACGTTGGAACCTACTTTGCACTTCGTGTTTTGATACTTTGGAATTTGAACCTACCTTGGGATCTCTGATATTTACCCAGAATTTATCCGATCATGCTGGTTGTTGTAAGTTCCACAAGTTCTCTCACACACCCATAATTGTTATATAGAACAGTGAAGAACCTATACTATTACATCCCACAAGTATCGTATCCGTGGACATATCTGTATATTAGTGATTATCATCCATCTCTCAAATGCTTCGATATTGAAGTATAATCCTCTCTCTCTCTCTCTCTCTCTCTCTCTCAACCTTTGTAAATCGAAAACAATTCCGATTCTTGAATTATGCTTCTCTTATCACAAATATATATAGAAGATTCTTTTTTTTAATACATTCACATCATTATTTAATAATTGAAATACATCATAGTAAAATTATTTGCTTAATCTTCCAAAGTGATCTATGGGCAAGAGGACACTATCCTTTACAATTTTATAAGCACAAAGATTGATACACTTATAGAGAGACAATAGATAGACAAATTACTGAAATGGCAAGAGATTGATAGGACACAAGAATGAGCTCAAGATATTATTGGAGGGGAGAAAAACACTAAAAGTGTCAAAATTTGTGTACTGTGCTCATTTTAGGGTAAATTTTTTTTGTTAGTTATGCTAAATCGAAGAAAAAACGATCACTAAAATACCATCGGTAAGAAATTCTTATCAGAAAAATTATGTGACTTTTATAATTAATTTTTTTATTTGAGGTGGCTTTTTTCCCACTGAAGTGATCACATTTTTGTAATGATCGGCGTTGAAGTTGTCATATTTTTAACAACAATTGATATTGAAATGATCACTTTTTAAGCTATTATATAATGTTGTCTATCGATTATATGCTAAGTGGGCATGCCGGCAAGCCATGTAGGATTGAGAGATTAATAAAATATGGCCAAGTTGGATTTCCAATTATTCAAATCGGAGTTGACACTTAGGTGATTTTTTTTTAAAGGTGGCATTTAGGTGATTTGGAAAAAAAATTTCGGCACTAAAGTGAGTGCCGAACTTAACTTTTGAAATTTCCAGTATCCTTCTCCTATTATTGAAGAGTTGAAAAAAAAAGCAAATAATTTAGACTCCTTTTTGTTTAACGGAAAATGAATGTTTTGAAAAATATTTTTATAAAATTAATTATTTGTATATTTGAAATAATTAGTCAATAAAAAATATTTTTATTATCAATGGCATTTTATGTCTAAATATTTTCGTGAATAAAGAAAACATTTTTCATTCGTTCATTTTCATAAGAAATACAATCCATCATTTTTTGGAGAAAATTTTTCACATCATTTTTCGGAGTCCCCAAGGGGCCGACAAGAATCCAGCTGGGGTTTGCAATGGAGACATCGATACGATGGAATGCGCTCGGGTGATCGCTGCTATGTGGCAAGTATATCAAAGCTGTCCCCTTGAGAGTTGCAGGCCAAGTCCAACTACAAGATTGCAGGGTTAGGTACGAGCAATATCAAATTTATAACGGATCGGATCCCCCAGATTAGTTCCGTTGAAAAATCACGAGTTGAATTGCAGGTATAGCAAACCCATTAGTCCCTATATCACTGTGCAACAATCCTTCTGCATATCCTTCTACAAATTCAGCCGCAATCTTGTGATTGTTTAGCCATTTTGTGGGAACAACCTGAATGTGGATGAAACTTGTTCCCTATTTACGTGAGCTTGAGAATGAGGAAAAAGTGGAGTGAGCCCGAGATCACCATTGTCGACAGGACTCTTTATACTGCATCTTCAACACCCATTCTATTTATCGTACGAGTCATGACACAATGATGCGGTGATCAGTGGCAAAGGATCAGCGTCTGTTGCCTGAGTACAGTTCGATCTGTGCAGTGCTCTCAGACTTCTTGATTGCATCTTCTACACTCTCATTGCCTATTTCTCGATAATATATGGTTATGCACACAGACGGTGATGCAAAAGCTTAGCCTAATCTGTTTCGATTGTGGCCGCACTTAATAACAGTTAAAGTTCCTATCGACCCAATCAAGCCTGCAGCATGATTAGATGGTGCTGGAAGAACTTGCATCAACTTAGAACTACTTGACATTGAGACTTGACAACTTGTTCTCTGCTTGAATATGAAATATATTTTGTTATCTCTTCTTTGTGATATAGACTTGGAGGAACATGGACACTTGACATGCACCTCTGTTCCAACTGAGAGACACTGAGAAAATAAATTGCAGGAGAGCATGGTGTGATCCTACCAAAGAGTCCAACCAACTCAATCCCCTTAAAGTCTCCGAAAAGAAAGAAGGAAAAAAGGAATATATAAACTAAAAAATCTTATTTACATCCATACCATATAAAATTGATGGTGCCATTTGCGGCGCAGAAGATGTAAGAGACCCCTCTGCTAAGGTATGGACAAGTTTGTGGGAAGCATCCATTTTCTTTTTCTCCTTTTGTCTTCTATATCCAACAACTTTGTCCTTAATTGCATGTCGTTGCTCATTTTTCAGACTTGTAGTTTGCTTCTTCTGTTCTATCTGTAGATCAGCAGGCAGATGTATTTTACTTCAGTCTGTTACCTTCAAGTTGAAAAGTCTAACCTTGAGTTACACTTCCTAGATGACTACTTGCATAACTTCTGTGAACTTGTACTTTGTTGAGTAGATTCCTTGCCGCCCGATCGTCATTTATGGCACGTGTGTGTACATACATATACTCATACTACTAGTATGAGCTGAGTAGAACTTGCCCCAAAAGTTTAGATCGCTCTAATAGAATTTACCGATACAGGTAATTACTGCAAAGTTTCTCGAACCTTTGCAATTAGTCTGTTCTTTATGGAGGCTTGTCTACTCTCTGGATTGTCAACGCATTACTTTGGGTCCTTCATCATTCCATTCTTCAGCTCTTTTCTCTAATACGCCTACCGTTAAACTTCCGGTTGTGTACGTTGCTCCTATGGGTTTTGATCTATTTAATCCAGATCTGTTACTTCCACAAGCATCATGATCAGCTCCTGTCTTTAAGTTATAATATGCTGTCAATAAGCAAATGAACACAAATGGCAGTGTTCTCGGCGGCCCAAGAACTTACCAACATTACCATCGTCCGGTAGATTGACTCATCAATCTCACTATTTCTGGACCAATATTGTGCATGGCGCTCATACTTCCACGAGCTAGAAACCGCATTACAAGTAACTCTTCATCTGATTAGGGTAAACTGCATATTTCTTAGGTCACTCGCCTGTTTCTAAGTATTGATGAAATAAACAACTGTTTCCCGCTCTTAGTTGAAAGGCTAATATTGCACAGTGGCGTCTTCTAGTTGTGGAAAACCACTTGGCTCATTTCTATTCAACAACCTTGGTGGATCTCGTTGTTAAGATTTTGTGGGACCATTATCAACTATTATAAAAGTTTAAGCTATCAGATGAAGTATTATTATCTATAGACTAGAATTCAGGTTTCACGCTTCATGCAGTCGTACCCTAGTTTTTGTTGCGTGAACAAAGCATATGTAGATTGACTGTTATTTCATCAATGAAAGAAATGTCCCAAGGAATCATTCGGACTTCTTATGCACCCTCAAACCATCGAGGACATATTCACCAAGGGACCGCCGTGCTCGATTTTCCTCGTCTCTTCAGCCAGTAGGGTGTCTCGTCCTAGATATCCACACTCTAACTTAAGCGGGACCATTCACAAGCTAAATCCGCCATATCATGCGATCATCCTTGAATTTATCGTGTACTATGTTTACAGCGAGATGCAGGAAAAACATCTCAATTATCCCAACTTAACAGCTGTTCATGCTGGGTTTATCTATGAGTAAACATCTACGCATATGCCATGGAAGAAAACTTGATGCTCTCTAACTTTTCATCTTCAATTACTTTTTAAACGGCATATAAGAAAACGAAAGTCCCCCCCTTGCATGTCATGCTGGTTGAGACAGATCCATCCCATCTACTCAAAAGTCACACAAAATAAATTTGTGCAAAGTCCAGTCACATGAAAGTGTTACGGCCCGAAAGAAAACCGATCCAAGAGATTTCTATGGGCCAGCCCTGACACGTCTACGGATCGAGTGACCATCGGCTTATATCCCTGACTGTTAGGGTTTTCTCAAGTATTCTAGAATACTCCTAGGGACGGGCGATACTGTAAATGTATTCGTATGTAATAAATGCGGTTAGTAGGTAGTTGGGAAGATGTAATCTCCACCGTTAGATCGAGGAGAGATCTACGGATACGGTTTGTTTTGTCTTTGTATAAATAGGGGTCTCCTCCCTTTCATTGTATCACCTCATTCATAAGTGAAATACAATCCAGAGCTTTTCTCTCTAGGTTTTCTCTCTCTTTAAGATCCTAGGTGGTGCATTATTTACTTCAGATAACAGACTTTTGTTAATGATTCCAGAATTGTAGAAAACTTAACACATCTATTCCATCTTCACAGGGGTGACCATGTGGTGCATGTGATTTGAATAAATTTAATTCCTGTTATTTGACAGATCTTTAGTGGACCTACAGAACGTTTATATTCTTACATGGATTTGTCCTTGGATTTTTTACTGAACTATTGCTTTTTTCGTTTCTGAACTGTTGAATTTGTGCAATTAATATTTGTCCATATCTCTAAGAGGAGAATGATCAGATGACACATTTATGTCTCTAACGTGGTAAAACAAGCTGATGAAAGATATTTATATCTGCATTCTTGGCAATACCAACATATAATGTCATTTAATCAGCTAGTTCATCAATCTTTAAATATATCAAATGCTTTTAATATATAAATTTCCTTTTCGACCTACGTGGTAAGTTAGGGAATGATTTCCATGGGTGCGTCAGATTCAGTTGCTTTTGAGTTAGATGTATTGATTAGCAAAGATATCTCTTACTAGAAAATCTTGAAATCTAAATGTGCTGTGGCCATTGGAACCTTTGCATGCATCCGTTATGTTGATTCTTTCGGGTGGTATTCTTGATGGAATTTTTTTTTGTGTGATTGCAGGTAAGAGAAATTAGTAAAAGTGTAAACCTGACTATCACTCGTTGGACACTAGAAGCTCTATGTACTATTCATGAGGTATCGATGCCTTTTGCTATTCTATATGCTTCACTCAGAGTCATGACCATTGAGCAAATTTCTTTTCGGTGTTAACTGTCTCTTTGTTTTACTTTAACTCGGTGTTGTGAGTAGAAGCTGTTTCATTTGATACTCAAATGCTAAGAAAAAATTGAGCAGTGTCTATGATTTTTATTTTTATTTTTTTATGGCTTAATGTGGTTGATTGTACTCTTTTACTATAAGTTCTTTCTTTATGCAGGCAGCAGAGGATTTTCTAGTTCAATTATTTGAAAATGCAATGCTATGCGCTATTCAGACAAAACGTGTTACCCTTAGTAAGTCCTATATTCTCTAGTGTCAACAAATTATGCTATGTTGGTGAACTATAGATAAGCTAGGAGAAACAAATCTTTTTCCTATATGGAATTTGGAGACAAATTCGTTTCTCCCTATTTATCTATATTTCACCAGCATAGCATAATTTGTTGACCTTAGAAAATATAGCACTTACTAAGGTATCACGCTTTGCATGGATAGTGCATAGCATTGCATTTTCAAATAATTGAACCAGAAAATCCTCTACTCCCTACATAAAGAAAGAACAGCATAAGTTATAGTAAAAGAGTACAACCAACCACGTTAAGCCATAAAAAAAAAAAAAAATCAGAAACACTATTGAATTCTTTTCGTAGCATTTGAGTATCAAATGAAATAGCTTCTACTCACAACACCGAGTTAAAGTAAAACAGAGTCAGATGTAGTTAACATCCAAATGAAATTTGCTCAATGATCATGAGTCTGAGTGAAGCATATAGAATAGCAAAAGGCACCAATACCTCCTGAATAGCACATAGAGCTTTTAGTATCCAACGAGTGATAGCAAGGTTTATACTATTACTAATTTCTCTTGCCGGCAATCACACAAAAAAAATTCCGTCAGGGATACCATCCGAAAGAATCAACATAACGGATGTATGCAAAGGTTCCAATGGCCACAGCGCATTTAGATTTCAAGATTTTCTAGTAAGAGATGACTTGGCTAATCAATAAATCTAACTCAAAAGCAACTAAATCTGATTTCAAGATTTTCTAGTAAGAGATGACTTGGCTAATCAATACATCTAACTCAAAAGCAACTGAATCTGATTTCAAGATTTTCTAGTAAGAGATGGCTTGGCTAATCAATACATCTAACTCAAAAGCAACTGAATCTGCACCGATAGAAATCATTCCTTGACTTACCACGTAGGTCGAAAAGGAAATTTATATATATATATATATATATATATATATATATATATATATGTATATATATGTATATATATGTATGTGGCAAAATGATCCAGAAGGTTTGGAAGGTAAAATTTGAAAGTTAATAATACTCCCTAGACAACCTGTTCATCATGCTTAGCCCTTTCCATTCTTACACCATCTTGATTTTGCTTAAGTGATTACATTTAGACATGTATGTGTGTAATACATTGTACTGTAAAGCTCAGGAAGTGGCTGATGAGAATCCCATTGAGAAGCAATATACCCCATTTACTCCTATTAATGCGGCGACGCCTCCTGCGGTTGACTAGATAGAAACTGCTTGCATCACATTTGACATACAACTGATATGATCAAATCTCAATGAACTCTTAGATCCCAATGACCGCAAGTCTCTTGATATTGATTATGTTGACAGCCACTCTCGATACTTGGACTATGATTTGCTTCACTTATAATATTATTTTACTCTTTCATCACAGTGAGAAAGGATTTGAGCTGGCTCGACGGCTTGGAGGCAGGGGCCACCTTTGATGAATGTAAATAAAATTTACCAAAGATCAGCAATTTTGTGGATGTGGGGAGGCTGTTGCTACAGTCCTGTGACATCTCGATTTTCCGATTCTATTTTCATTAAATTGAGACGGGCATTTCGTTGGCACACATATAGTTCTTTTCCTTGAGTCGGCCACTCATGTGGAAAACTAGTCTATCGGGTGAAGCTGTTAAGAGTTTCTAATGCATCAGACTCGAGAATTTGACCAGGAAGCGATCTTTCGACCGAGCTAATCTGCAAGGATCATTACGGCACAATTAAAATCGATTAGAGATTGGACATAGGTCGACTCGACAGAGGCATGTGATTAGGTGTGGGTGATTCCACCAGATCGCACAATTCTTATCGATCGACACTGGACCGACTTCTCTGTCGATTGGGTACCCTGTGTTCGTATTTGAAACCTTGAGATTACCCCGACAACCGAAAGTCGCCAATGTTTCAGAGATGTACATTGTGGCTTGAGATGATCAACCACATGTCAAATGCATGAAAATTTCTAAAGGCTACCCGATAGGTTGGATCGCGCTGGTATTGTGCCAAAGTGAAATTAACTGTGAAATTGAGATCGAATTCAGAAATTGGATGTCGGGGTGTGTCACAAATCATTTCAGGATCATTGAATCATCTTTGGAAGATTTTTCATGTAATCAGAATTTTTCAGCAAGTAAGTCAGAAAATGGCTAATTTGGCTCGAGAAATTAGTAGGCCCGCTTTTGATCGTACTTTGGGGACTTAAGTTGGTTCTACGGACAAGTGAAGATGTGAATTGAAGTGTGGTGACATTGGATTAATTTTATAGACTTTAATTTGGACTCAATTGGAAGAGAATTGATGGGAATTGTATAAATTGGATGTACAAGAATTGGACCCCGGCGGAAAATGAAAGTGCAACCATTGGAGAAGTTGTGGAGGAATTGAGTGAGTGGAAGATGACATGGGATGATGTCATGGTGGTGGGCCATTGTGTGGGATTAAAGAAAGAGAAAAAGAAAATAAAAAGGGCCCCCCTCCTTCTCTCTCCTCCCTCTTGTCTCCTTCTCCCTTCCGTTGGTTTCTCCTCCATCTTCTTTGTGCGAAAGACCAGAAAATTTGCAGAGGAAGAAGCCGAAGCAGTCCCTCGCCGTCTGCCTCCTTCGCTGCTCGTCGCTCGCCACCGGTGCCATCGTTGTCGCCGCTGTTTGCGCGCGCAGCCACGCGTCCGCTCACCGTCGCCCTCTCTCCTCCATCTCGGGTTCTTGCTCAAAGACCCATAAGATCTGAGCTTGTCGAAGAAGCTGCAGCCATGGCCGTCGCTCGTCATCGGTTCGCCGAAGCTCGCCGTCGCTGCTTGTCCGCCCGCGCTCGCCCGCGCTTGGCCGACGCCTAGCTGTCTCCGTGGGCCTTTGCTCGTGCGTCCCGGGGGCTATTCGGCCAGCTCAGGTCGCGATTCAGTCACCTCCGACCACCGTGAGTCCCGCCGGAGCTACCACCTCGCCTGCCAAGCTGCAGCCACCGCTTCTCTACCGTTCCTCCGCCCATTCCGGCGCCGGATCCGCCTCCTCCAGCCCCAAATCAGTGTCTGCAAAAATGGGTATGGCAGCACCTATCCTTCCCGAGCTTGGATGCTCGGCTCGCTTTGAGGAAAGTCGATCATCGCGTCGTCCCCGTCGTTTTGGTTCGCTCGGCTCGCTAATCCGGTGAGTTTAGCTCACTAAACCTCGCTTAGAGGGTTTATTATGCTTAGGGAGGTTTAGTTTATGTTAAGTATTATTAGGTTGTTAGTTTAGGTTAATTAAGAGTAGATTTGATTAAGGTGGTGGTTTAATTTAAAGTGTGCTTAATTAAGGGTAAGTAGGTTTATTTAAAATAAGCATTGATTTGACATAAATGAATTTACTTTTGATTTATTTAAATGTCTCGAAATTATTAAATAATTTAATAATATATTTTATTCGAAATTAATAAAATATTATTATTTAATTATTTTCGGAATAAATTTAATTATTTATTAAATTCTGAAAATTTTGTCAAGACCCTAAATTCTCAGAATTTCGTACCGGTCGCTACTGTGTAGTCAGATTTTGAAATTGATGATTGGATATTATAAATCGAGTGTGGATTGTGAAAGATAGGGATATTATTATTTAATTAATTTTCAAAATAAATTTAATTATTAAATAAATTCCGAAAATTAAGTTGGGGCCTTAAATTCTTAGAATTTTGTGCTGATCGTTGCTGTGTATTCAGATTATGAATTTGATGATTAGATATTACAAATTGAGTGATGATTTGTGCAATTAATTATTGAATTGTTGTGTGCTGGTTGAAAGACTCAGGTCGCAGTAGTGGCTAGGCAGACTGGATCCTTATTCTACTAGAAATGCCGTTAAGGGAGAGTGACATGGCTCGGGTCGCAATAGTGGCTAGGCCGACTGGACCTTTGTTCTTCTAGAAATGCCGTCAAGGGAGAGTGACGTGGCTTGAGTCGTAGTAGTGGCTAGGCCGACTGGACCTTTGTTCTTCTAGAAATGCCGTCGATGCATTGACGAAGCCGCGCTCCAAGGTGGGGAGGCGATGCTTGGTTATATGCCAGTAGATAGCTGAACTGCGAGTAAGCTATGCCCTTGTTTGGCCGTGAATGACAATTGGAATGCATGTTGAGTGTTGTTGATGGGTCGGATTATGGGACGGAATTGTGCGGCATGGAATGGGACGTGTCATAACAATTTAGTCTTATAATCAGAACCCCCGTGGTTGTTGGTTATATGAAAGTGAATGCGTCTTGGTTGTTTAAGTTCCTATTACTATTTGTGATTGAGTGATTTGAATTGTGCTAACCTGCAGGAAAGAATTGAGGCAAGGTAAGTTCTCTATGTGATGTGGCTAGGCCACCCTTGAGCGTATTTTCTTTCTAATAGGGGTTTAGGGGGTTGAACTTGCTGAGACATCGTCTCATCCCGGTTGTGGGATTAAAATTTCAGGTCCCTAGTGGACGGAGCGACCAAATAGCTTTGGTTGGCCTTGAGGAGTTGTAGATGTGAAGTCATAAGATTGGAGAATGGGTCCGACTTGTAGGTCGTAGGACAATTCATTTTTAAGAGCCGGTCTTTTGTAGACTTTTGGCCGCAGATCTCTGTTTGTAATTCTGTTGAATTATGGAAGTGTTATGTTGTGGCCTTGCTTCCTGCTTTTCTATCCCGTATTTTATTGTCAGGGGTTTTATAATACGTTCCGCTTGTGCATTAATAAATGTATGGGGTCGGCGACACTATCTGGGAATGTCGCATTTGTTTGACCACAATGGGATGTGCTCGTGCTCGGGGTTCGGGGCGTGACAGGTCCCGACTCCAATTGCCATGCCTAATTCGTTTGAGATCCACAATAATCGTTAGGATGTTAGGAAAATAATCTGGTAGGCACTAACTGCAATCTCTCAGTATTAGCATTTGTTTTCATCCCCAACCATCTTCTACATTTCAAGGAAACAATTTGCGTCGTAGAGCTACGGATGACAAAGAAACTCCTTGCTAAATGTTTTGGAAGGAGATTTTTTGGCCTGGCAATTACATCGACAGGAACAGAGAATGTTTCTGTTTCTTCTTGTTTTGCATTATTTCAGAAGAAAAACAAGGTGGAAAAAATGAACACAGAGGATCCACCAAGTCGGCCAAGAAATATACAGGGGCACTTGTATCTTTGTGCGGACAATTAACGGCGGATAAACTAGAGAAAACAATACAAGGCTTACGCAATTTTCACCCAACAAAATAGCTTCGCACACTCCCTAAAGTTTAACTGAGCCAATTCACATAGAGCTCGTTAATGGTAAGATTGACCGAAAAATAATATGTTTAATGTATATATTCAATCCGACGATTTTCATTTTCTTACATTGTTGTTTCTATTCTTTTATATTAGAATCGGAGAAGTGTACATATTTGTTACCCTAGGAGTGACGTAGTTGACTTACCTAGAGTTTCGGTAACTTAATTCTACACGTTATCTAACGAATGTGTATACTACGATTTGAACATGCCAGCAAATTACTTGGAAGAAAATATTTTTTTAACTCCTGTCTCGATATAAGCTAACTAATTTTAGTCAAATTGCAATTAACTACCATACTGAACATATAGAGGGGATGCTTGGTATGAATTATGGTTTTTGAGTCTCGACTTACACTTTCACTATTTGAGTTAAATCAATCTTTGAGGATGTTACTTTTTCTTAACTGAAAGAGAAAAGAGAACTTCATTTTCATGCTAAATTTTCAAATACTATTCAAATTTTCATGCATTTAGTTGAAATGTCTATGAGATTGTATTTGAAAGTAACGGTGCAAGATTGAAGCAATAATGGCAACGTCTTGTAGAATGATAATCACGTTAATTATGTCTGTGGCTGTTATTGTCAAGTTGTGTAAAACCACAGGTAGGTCCAAATGTCTGAATTGCTGATGGTTTGACTCCATGACCTCAAAAAGTTCACACATATGGTTGGTAGTGCGAATATATGCACCCTAGCTAGAGATAACATGCTATAATTGTCATGTATCACGCCCATTAGTGCTCATGCTTAAGGATTGATGGTTCCACAGCTCCATGATATGTGTGTTCAGCATACCATGATGAGCTGATCAAAAAGCATAGATTGGAGAAGAACAATTAAGAAATGCACCACGACAGAAAATCAACTTGCTGGAGGAAATGTGAATGGCTTGGAAAGGAGCAACTACTGATTCTTAAGCATCTTACCCAAGGGAAAATGCATGCATAGAAAGGACGAGTAGCTGATGCTTAAGCTCGACATCTATATATAGTGTTGAACTTGTAAAAAGTTAAAAAGGAAGGCACTATGTTATCAGTTTGTAATAGTTGGAATCATGTCCCTTTAATATCTTGGTGCATTGATTGTTTGTCTGCCAAGATGACGTTGAGTTCTTCTGCGTTTTACTTGGTAAATTACCTAGTTCCACGCAGTTCTGAATTGACAGGCTTCCTTATGCATCAATAATTCAAATGTAGGGTTCATCGTGCTGGACCTCGAGAAGAAATATATTTTAGGCCAGAAGAAGTGAAGGCAGCCATTGTTACTTGTGGAGGACTTTGCCCTGGTCTAAATGATGTCATCAGACAGGTTGGACTATGATGCTAAAATGCCACGTATTGTTTCATAAGCACAGATCTATCATCCATTAGTGTATATCCTTACTAAAAGAATAATTTGTGTGTTGGAAGATGTTAGGCAATATCTTTGGCACTATATAATTCTGGGAAAGGATAATAAGAGAAAACTACTGAATTCATCTTTTACTTTTTGTGAGATCTTCTCTTTTTGAGAGTTACATTTGACATGGGTTGACCTTGATGCTTATGCAGATTGTCATCACTCTAGAAATATACGGAGTGAAAAAGATTGTTGGCATACCTTTTGGTTATCATGGTTTTGGTGATGCAGAATTGACTGAAATGCCGGTGCATTCTGCAGCTTTAAACTTCTTCACCCTTAAACATCAATTAGCCATTAAAACCTCTAATTCTATAACTAAGGAGAATATGTACGGCTTCTCTGATGTTTTTGCAATTTTGAATCAACTGTTTCATTTATGGCGTTGACCATCAGCTGTCAAGGAAAGTTGTTTAGAATGTTCATCTATCTGGTGGAAGCTTGTTAGGAGTTTCACGTGGAGGACCCAGTATTCCTGAAATTGTGTACACTATGGAGGTAACCTTCATTTGGTGGAAAAGATGTTGCAGTAATAGCAGGTCTATCCATTGTGCGGTTAGTAATCTTGCTGTTGAAAGTTCTGGTGTTTATGAATTTGCTTATCGATGCAAAAAAGAGGCATCGACATGCTTTTTGTCTTGGGTGGGAATGGTACACATGCAGGGGCAAATGCTATCCATAATGAGGTCGTTACTCTTGACCTCCATGCTTGGTAAGATCAACCCAGTTATTTTTTGTAATTAGTAGAGTCAAAATTGTGATCTGACATAAGCATTCTCTGTGTACTACCTAGTGATAATGATGAATAGTTGTCTTTATCTATTAGTTTGTCATATGTTCTGAAGCTAGTTAACTGGGGTGATATGGGCAAATGTATGCTTGAATGCATCACACAGATTTGTTTGAGTGTATCTCATCCTCTCCACATTCCTATGAGGTTTCTCGTGTCAGTGTGGCAAATAATGGCATAGTAGCACCAAATGATCTGCAGCCAAGTGTTCTGGTTGTCTTTTTTGTCATGCAGTGCCCTGAGTCTGGCTATTATCACGGTGGAGGATGTCTTTGTGCTGTAGGATGTCCTTAGACAATCAATTTTAAAAAAGTTGGCGAACCAATTGTCAGTTTGGGATACTTTACAATCGTTAAAATCTGCTTTCGTTTCTTGGTTTACCTCTCCCTCTCATGTGACCTTATACCTAATTATGTCCATAATGCTGATAGAATGCTTCTGTTAGATGGACACAGCACTTTCTTAGATGAGTAATAATTTGAAGGAATAATATATCACGTGTTGATTGGGCGCGTTATAAGTAGTAAACATGCCAGAAGTTAATTATTTTCTAGTGTAACTTGAGAGATTAGAAAATCAAATTGCTAATCTACTTTATAGGTTTTATATCTTTTGAGCATACTCATTTGAGATGCATTATTAAACAGGGTACAGTGTTAATCTTTGAATGGTTTATCTCATTTCTAGTATTAAATGAAAATGTTCACTTTTGACAAAATGTTTGCCATGTTAAGGATCCACCCTGCTAGGCATGGTAATGAAGGTTTTTGACAAAGTCATTTTGTTATTGTCATATATGGACCAACATAAATATCGAACCTTATTGGCATAGATCATGTGAGACACATGAATGTAAAGAACTCCTAAATTGGTCCTCCTTTTCGATGATTGCATTATTTTCCTCTCAAATTCTGCCTTCTAATTGGTTGAATGTGCATTTATTATGAAAAAAAAAAAGAAACTTATTCCTCAAACTAAATTTAGCTTGGAATAGCTTGGATGTGCCTTTTCTCAGAGGAGGAAATAGAATTATGCTTTGTGATCGAATGCACTCCAAGTCATGTGACTGTCCTTGCTTTTTTCAACTTTAGTCTCGGAAAATGGATCTTCCGGGTTCTTACATTTTGCTCACATTGTTGGTTTTAGTGCCGCAAAAGACGTTTGAGGGTGGCTGTTGTGGGTGTCCCAAAAACTATAGACAATGATATATTGCTGATGGATAAAACATTCGGTTTTGATACTGCTGTTAAAGAAGCACAGCGTGCTATAAATTCTGCATACATTGAGGTACGTGTTGGTTTTGGCCGCTAACATTTTTTATTGATGTGAACTGTGATTCTGAAGTCACATATATTGACTCTCTCTCTCAAGAAGAAAGTAGAAAGAATGAAAGGCACAAGGGCAGTTTATAGACTCATCTCTAACTATGTATACCAATTAAGCGGGATACTTAATTCGCATCCTAGTGGTTATCATTTGCAGATCCTGTATATTCCTTTCAATAATAATTCTCGTGATGCCCTCCCCCCTTTTAGGCCGTTTCTACGTATCTCTATGAAGATAGGCAAGGTTATATATTTCTCTGAAGTTAGTCAAGGTTGTTTTGAAAGACATAAAAGTGCAGTCTTTCTGTAAGTTACCCATCGCTAGGGCAATTGTTATCTTGCAGTCGGTTTGTACTGAATGTGATCATTTCAACTATTGCTTACAGAATATATGCTCTTCCGGGCAATAAATATCGGTAAGTTGAAGGTTTTCATTTGAAATATTTCTTGTCCTTGGTTTTCATGTTAGCAACTATTTTAGATGGTGTGGAAGTACCGATATGTCATCGATTGGCTAGTGCGAAGCAACCCACGACCTAAAATCCGACCGCGACTCCGAAAAAGGCATGGAGAGAAAGAAAAGCGGGTCGAGTACCGTTTCGGCATGAACCAAGAAGGAGCTGGGGGCGAATCTTTGAGGGGCCACCTCGCCATCTCCTCGGCATCGGCAGGCTTCCGTGGCTGTGCGGCAGCGGTGGCAGGGGGCTGCTCCGGTGACTGCAGCCGTCGGGATCGCGGCAGCGGCGGTGGGCCAAGGGATTCGGCCATGAGGGCCGAAAGTAATTTATATAGCTTTCTTTGTCGGCGTTCCATGGTGTCACGCAACGGAAACCAGGTACTCCCCCATGGACATGTGAATCCACCGCAGCTCTCCATTTTATATGGGGCCAAAAAGAAAAAGGTGAAAATAATAAAAAAGGAATTTTTTTTATAGGAAAAAAAGGGTTAATATTTCCTTTTCAAGGAACAGGTATTTACCCTTTTGCAAACTAAACCAGAAAAATAGATTTTATCCGATTAAGAAAATTTAGAAGGTGAGGTTTGCTACAATAGTTCTGAATTTTCTTTTGGCTAAGTATCGTGTTCGAATGTTGATAATCATCGTCGAGAATCTTAAAAGATTATTTGCGCCTGTTTCCTTCTTTTTTTCATGGGTATCTTAGAGAAAAAAAAATACATTCGAAAAATGCCTCCTGAAAAAAAATGCGTTACAACACGTTTCTAATGTGCAAGATTTTAAATTTAGGTTTCCTCTTTGAATTCACAACAGATAAATTGGTGCCAGGCCTATTTAATGTAAGTTCTCAATCAATTGCTGAAATCATTCAATGTCAGTACGAAGTCAATGCAATTATCAACTAACTTTCCTCAACCAGTGAGGTGTTGACACTTGAAAGACAGTGGGGCCCATTATGTATCTTGTTATCATTTGCTTTAAAAGCATATCCTAGCATAATTTCGTCAATATAATGTATATGAAGTTCTTTCTATCGTAGTGAAGGGTAAATGAAAAAACATGAGGATAAATCTATAATATATATTATATGAGGGCTTTGAAATGCTCGATAAAATTTCCTTGACGTCCGCGATATATCAACCCAAAAATCATCTCACGAATTCATATTATTCAAATGGATATGTATATTAAAAGTATTAAAACTTATCACAAAAGTGCTATTAAAAGAAAAGGTTTGTGTGCAAAAATGTCTCCGTTTAAGGTTTGCTCCAAATTTCCAAGCCCTATCTGAGTCTTCTTCTCCAGTTTTCTTCACTTCTCCTAATTTGTGGAGTTTTCTTCTCAAGTTCTCCTCACCTCTTCATCGGTCTTTCTAGTCCATGCCTCCATGGTTTAATTCTTGTTTGTCAAGTCTGCTTCTTGTTCATCAATCCTCCTATTCTTCATCTGAGTGTCCTTCTTTGTCAAGTCCCCCATTTCCTCTTTGTTCATCAATCCTCCTATTCCGTATGTTTTAAGAAGCCAGAGGCTTGTGAACATTTGAAGACCACTAGCATCAATGCAGTAAAAGTGTCTAAGATAAGGTGTTAAAAACTAGATCACAATGTGAAGCTTGAACATGTGCATGTTTTAGATGTTGATGGTTTGATATTCAGCTGTGAGTATGATGAAAGTCAGTTTCTCAATATCATGCTCGAGCTCAACTCTATATAGCATATTTGAGATTAAACTCGATTCAGTTCAATTATTGATAACTTAAAAACTAAATCACAATGTGAAACTTGAACTCTATCTCTAACTCATAAAAATATAAAGAAAAATGAAGTACTATTTTTCTTTCATTTTCCTAACATCCTTTAAATTATTTACCTGGTTTGCAAGCCACATGAAATGAGTGAGCTAATCACAAGCAAATATTACAATATAAAGGTTGACTAATAAATGTATATGAAAATTCTTTCAGCTCTATTGCGTTTTATTTCTACGTACATATATCTAGTTACTTTTATCTTGATTTTTTTTTTTTTCAGTTTTACGCTACCGACGATTACCAAAGAAGTCTGGGGAAGATTTGGGACTAGTCAGACCAACAAAATTTGTGTCAAGTTCTCGAGTGGTACAGTGTTTTTTTACGAGTAAACGGATGGTTTGGGCTGGGCCCAGGCCTAAGCACTATTGCCCATTGCAGGCCCAAAAATCCATTGAGCTCCAATGAATATCGAGGCTTGTCCATGCAAGTCACTTTTCTTAGCTAAGTCCGCCCATTCAGAATGGGCCCCCAGGAGCACATCCATGATCAAGTCTATTAGTTATTTAACAAGTGCTTTACGACATGTTGGGATCAGCAAAAAAATTTTAAACAAACAAATTATATAAAGGTCAATTAAATGACTGCATGTGCATGCGCATGCAAATGCAATAAAAGCTCAAATTGCTTTTCCGATTTTTAGGAAAACTTGCACGTGATGGCTGGTGAAGGGCAGGCAAAGTTCGCCCCACCTAAGCGACCTCGACCAAAGGTTGCATGACCTTAGACGACCACTGCCCAAGTCTAGTGACCATAGGCAATCCTCGCGACCCAAGTGGCGGTCGCCTATGTTGCGTGCCACCAAGTTGCTTAAGGTCGGGTGATCTTAGCCAATGATCGTCAAGCCAAATTTGGCTCATTGACACTAGCAAAGGGTTTGAGTTCTTTATCAATAAAAAAAATAGTCAAAGCCTATGCATAAATTTTCTGCCAAACACTACTTAAACCTAAAGTCCCTTTATAAAGAGTTTTTACTAAATACAATTTGTATTTCCCCAAAGGGTTTTGGTTTTCCACATTGGATTACACCAAAAACTCATTTGTAAAGTTGAACCAAACTCACCCTTTGAAATGACCTCATCCGGCTTTTCTTAACTTTCCTTTCATCTTCCATTTGTCACTCTTTATTCTTCCTTTAAATTTTACATACGATAAGAAAAGCTTTTGGATTTCGTGAAAATATTACATATGATTAGTTATATGGTGTTTCGCCTTAGCTGAAGATCAGGCTATCAGAATCACAAGAATTGAAAAGAAAAGAAAAACAAAATCAAGAAATGAAGGTACTCGGGAGTTATGAAGCTCGACTTGCTCCTCCTAGAAATTAAGCGTCACACAACAACTAAGACTCTGAATTTTAGTTTTCTTTTGTCAGATATTGATGCAAAGGCTGCCAAAAAAAAAACATAAATGAATCAAATGGATCGATGACTTTATAAAGATTATGGAAAGCCCATTTAATCACAGAACACAAATCACAACAAAAAGGCAAATACTTTTAGCGTTTGGACTTGCGCCTTCTTCGCGTGATACTGAAAAAATTCTCTACAAACTGGAGGACGTCAGTCAATTTTTACTGGCGTTCATTATGTATTAGACTCTAGATTGCTCAGAGAGCAGGAGAAGGATACCCTATGTCGCTGTGTTTTCCTTTTTTGCATTCTAAAGCAATTTTAGCTGCAGCCCGAACATACAGCTGCAGGTCGCTAATAGAAGGTTCAGCTGCACATGAAAGAGGTCCTATCATCGCTATAAAATCTTTTCAATGAGCTTTCTTCAAAGACAGCCACAAGTAGACACTTATGACAAACTAATAGTGAGAATGCTTACAATGAACCCTACACCTTTGAAGATAACACTAACCTCATCCCTTCAAGTGTGGCTCATGACTCAACGATGGCAAGTACCAAATGATGCTTGGAAATCTCTGTTGTGTGTTATGATGGTCATCATCTTACAAATCAAAAGGCATAGGAAAGAAGACTAAGCATAATGGGCATGAAACCGACACAAGAAACCATATTAGTGATCACTTAAACATCGCATAATTAAACCTTCAATAATTCGGACTGGAGAAGGACTTAGAGAAAGCTTAGATCACAAAAAGTAACAAAATTAACGGAGAGAGGGGCTCATAATCAATCTGTAAAGCATATCAAAACATAGAGAAAATGTTACGTGATTGCACTAAAAGCTTACTAATTAAAACAAAATAAACGAGACGTGATCAACCACATTTTCCATCACTTGAGAAAATATGCAGAGACATGAACAGAGGAGCTCCATTCACTTCATTGCAAAAAACAGGGTTATGAGTGGCCAAGGCATCTTATAAACACTACGACCAATATTGAATGGCTGTAAATCAAGAGGCAGAGTTCACAAATCACAATCATTGCTCCAACCCAGTAAACATGAGAAGTTCGATTATGAAAATAGAACCCTAACTTAAGAGCAAGGAGAAAAATAAATGCATTGAGGGCCAAAAGTAGAGCAGTGCAAGATAATCAGCATATGGTATCAAGTAAAATCTAGTAAACCCACACATCAACAGAGACTATTTCCAAGCATTTGACCGTGTCCCTCAACCACTCTCAAGTGCCAAAACGAGCAACATTTCAACATTTCTTCAACAAAAAAGATAATGTGACACTCCAAGATCCAAACAAAGATGGACAAGAGGGCTCAATAGTGACTATCTAGAACCCTTGAAAGAAAGAGCAACACCCAACAGTGACTAATAGGGGCAATCACTTATATATTTCAAACTAAACAAGAGGGACAAGGCATAATACAAGAAAAGTAAGCCCAAAACATGATTAGACACAGCAAAAAGGAAAAACATGGATACGCCATGCTACATTTATATTCCACTTTCAAGCTCCATTGAAGCGATACTGATGCCAAACTCCTGTTTCAAGTCTATCCACCAATATTTCCTTTAAACCACTTGGTGTCCAATATCCAAGACACTTGATATTTAGTAAATAACGCACCTTTCACTATTTTAACGTTCAATGAAATTAGTCACACCTCATGGCTCATGACATAGTTCCTAGTCCAGATCTTGTGAGACCACTTCAAGTCCGCCACATGCTGACTATTTTGTATAATGGTAGACATCTTTTTGAGCCTATAACTCTTGTACATCTCTATTTGTCTTTTGTAATTGCTCTTTTGTTGCCTTCAGTATTTCCTTCAACTTGTGAAGCTCTTCATCTTTCTCATTCTCTAACCTTAAGTTCTCAGTTGGAAGACAACTAGATTCCTTCAACTGAATCTCTTCATCCTTCTTCTTTGGCCTTAAGTTCTTGGTGGACAACAAGATTGCAGGCCCCAAATCACTGGGACATGGGCTAAGCTCTGGCATTAGACATGTCCAAGTTTCTCTTTTCCCAACATTATAGAAACAGTATTTCAAGTGGGTATTGCTCTCTTAAGTTCCAAATATACCTCCATGAGATCATTCATACTTCCATGCAGTTAAGTAACATAAAGAATTTATTAAACTAATGATGTTACAATGTATTGGCGAGCATTTAAGCTGAATTCATAAATACACATGATTGCCTTCAATTCCTAACTCTGCTTCCTATCATGTGCTAGGACTTGGTTAGTCAGCATAACTGAACAAGCCATATCAATAAGACATTTGATATTTCACACTTTCCAGTGAAACGAGGAAAGATGTCTAGAGATATCAAATTAAAAAAGTAATCACATTCTTCCTCTCTATAGTTGTTCCTTGTTGATTGCTATATGACTTGTCATCCACCGAAACCTTAAGAAAACACACATTGGGAAGTTAGACTTTTGGTTTTGATTTTAGACTATTTATTCCAGCTTGCCCTCTTTTCTCGATCCATTTATCTTCTGCTCAGATATTTGCATAAATTCCTAATACATTGTAGCATGAATATTGTCATGAACTATATTGAATGGCTTTTCAACAATTGTGGGGACGTGTGCATGCATGTGAAATGCACAACTAGTAATTGGGTAGTCTGGGGCTGCAATACTTTCCTATTCGATCTCTCTCATTAAACCAATATGTGGTCACGTTAGCATATTAATAGAAAATTTTACAAGTTTCACCATCTCAATACTTCATAGCTCTATGTGCCCTAGAAAAGCCTGAACCTAGTTGTGGATTATTGTGCAGTTACTAGCAAATCCAAATCATAGAGCTATGTGAATGACAATATATCAATGCAGGTGCTAAGAACTTAGACATTCTTAGGGAGGCAATTCTAGCACACGTCCTATGTTTTTTTCCTATGACAATTGCTATTAATACAAGCCTATTGTCGGAAAAGTGGCAAATATCTCCGGACATCTTTACCTTAGGTTCAAAGATGTGTCGCCTCAGCAGCATCTTTTGTACAACAAAATTATCAATTACATTGGAAATATCACTTACAGGGAAACACAAAAATTTAAGATGAAACATGAGAGTAGCTTTGCTGCTGTTATTCAAGCAATATTTATATTCCTTAAGGTGTGTTATATCTTTTGCTTTGCTCTGTCAGCCTTATTTGCATCACTTGGCTTTTGCAAAAAAAAAAAAAAAAAAAAAATTCAAGGTTATGACAAAATAGTCATTGACAGGTAATGAAAGTCTATTTAATGTCGACGGATCATATTAAAACGATGCTAGAACAAGATTTGTACCTCCCCTTCTTTTGAACTCCAAAAAGCAATGAGATTTTTCCATTGATCTCTTCTCTCTCTCTCTCTCTCTAACAGATTCTTCTAATGATCCAATTATGATTTAGAGTTACCATAGTGAGCAGCTTTTAGATCACTTTTCCAATATCTCCATTTAGAATTTGAGGAATCTAGAATCCATTTTTCCATTGCTGGTATGAGGATAATCAAACTTAGACTGCAAGGAAGAAAGATAACAATGATGTTAAATTTATTAACAAAATGAATGGAATTTCATACGAGTACAAGCTAACTACCTCTACAATCCTAATCATAGCGTTTCTCATATCCTTGGTAATTTGCCTCAGCGTTGTGAGCAACGACACCGACTCGCTAGCAATGGTTCCAAGAGACTCTCCAAACCTCCAAGGCAGCATTTTCTTCCCCAACCTGAAAACGATGCATTTCCCAAGACAAAATATGGCCAATAGACACGAAATTCTAAATAGCTGCACTTCAGAAATTCTAAATAGACAAAATATGGCCAATAGCTGCACTTCAGAAATTCTAAATATGCAAAGAAGGATCTAATATCATCAAACCAAATCGATACTTGGACCATTTCAATAGAGTATGACGAAAAACAGTATGCTATATGTAGGCAGGCCTTACCAGATGCATTCACATTTGTAGTCTCTTCTTTAGACTACGAAGTTTCAGACTCTGAATTAGAACATAGATTGTCATCATTGTGTAATTTTTCAACCTTCTCGTCCGATTCACAGCTTATTTGCACTGTGCGCAAACCCACAAATTTGAGCATCCATCTTGTGTTTCCCATGGATATAAATCACCTAGACATAAAGTATTAACATTTCTTAGTAAGAGATCAATAACTTGATTAAGATGTTCATATAATTATATATATTATCTTCATTTGCCGCGGGCAAAAGGGTTACAAGAATATCTGACAAGATCATAAATGTAGCAGGAAATGGCCACGATAAGAAAGGCAAAGCCATGAATAAACTCGTCCAAGTGAAACCCAACACGGAATCCTAAAGACAAAGCTCTTAAAAGTTCAAACCCTCACCCAGAACAAATCCTTAGGATGATAAAATGCGACCAAGGCATACAGCAATTGGAACTCAAATGATGTAAACTACACGAATTGGAAAGAAGACAAAACAGGGTGAAACCCCATAATTCAAGTAGGAAACTAGAATCTATCAGTAAATAACAGAGGTTAAAACTTGCAAACCAAGAAGAAGAAAAGAAACCAAGGCAGGAAAAAAAATGCAAGAATCGATGGAAAGCAAATCATAACAAACGGGTCCACATCACAATCGACAATCAGCAAATACATTTTAAGGATATCAAGTTGATTCATGAGTCATGAACCTACATCACTCCAATTCCTAGTTATCAAAAAGCCAAACCGAAAAGAAGAAAAGAACATAGAAAAAACCACAGCAAATGACACCATCGATGAACAGAGACGAACCAGAGTCAGCGTCACTCACTAGGCATAGGCATTAGTGAAAGCGAAGAAGAACGGAGAGAGAGCACTTGAGCTTGAGCTTACAGTGAACGATGTGAGCGATGAAGAGAGAAAAAGTCAAGACAGAAGCTGAACGGCTTGTGGAGCAAAAACTTAGTTTTTTATTTTTCAAAGTTAAGGATAACGTTTGCTCAAAAAAAAAAGTTAAGGATAACGATGCGGAAGTGATTAATATGGAATTTACGTATATATTTCGATGTTCTAGAAGAGAGGAGTCGAGAAGCGAAAAGGCAGAAGAATTAAGTCGGCCCACACTTTCACGCGGCACCGCGCGAATGGTTGGGGACCATGCTGACATGACGCTCCCGAACCACTCAATATTTTCTCTTGAAAGTGAATATACATACGAAAAGAATTGTAAAGTGTCGAAGATTAAAAAAAAATCCAAAAATTATAATTTAGATTTCGCCGCGAGGTACCGTTATCATCTATGTTCGTTTGGGATTAAACAAAAGTAAAAATTGTGCTTTTTCGTTAAAAATTTAAAATGTCATATTAAGTTTGAGGATTTATGAAAGCACAATATGTTAACCTACATCTTCTTTTTTGGCCCAAAAAAGAAACAAAATCGGCATGCACGGTTAAAAAATATATGGCTGATCATTTTGAAATTTTTTTACCAAAAAAAAAAAAAAAGATATGGCTGATCAGGAATTTTTGTATAAGATATCGCATCGGAAAGGTTTTCGGAATCATGCCTAAAATCTAGAAGAGAAAAAAATACACGAACTGGAAGGTGAACTGATGCCGGCGTCCATGGATTCTCTATCTCCAAAGAGGCTCCGTTCTGATCCTGAAGCCGAATCTGCAGAAGAGAAAAAAATACACGAACTGGAAGGTGAACTGATGCCGGCGTCCATGGATTCTCCATCTCCAAAATCTCCAAAGAGGCTCCGCTCTGATCCTGAGGCCGAATCTGCAGACAAGGTAACGAATTTTCGGTTGAATACACTGGCTGATCGAGCAAAAGCAGAGCTTTTCTTCTTGGTAGGGTTAATGGGTCATCAATATTCCTTATCTCGTTGTTTCTGACAGTAAGCTGAGTTTTTTCTTATGTTTGTTTGTCCAATTTTCCTCCTTCCTATTTTCCATCCATCTTATTTACGGATTTTTCTGACCTTTAATTTTTTTTCTCTGGTGAAACTCAACCCAAAGGATCGGATCAGCTGTTTGCCCGAAGATATTATAGGCTTTATATTATCTCTTCTGCCATCTAGAGATGCACAAGCGACTTGTCTTCTTTCCAGAAGATGGAGGCATTTGTCTACTTGTCGGGTTACCGACCTTGATTTCGACCGGTCTGACTTATTCACCAAGATGAAAGATAATTGCAAGTTTGCGGAAGAGGAGAAGGCAAGATATGTGGAATGGGTGGACAATATCTTGCAGTGTCTAAGTGGAGGATACCATTTGCGTAGATTCATGTTATGCTTTGATCTGACTATCTCATATAAGTCTCATATCGATTGATGGATTAGGTTTGCATTGACAAAACGAGTTAAATTTCTCCGACTAGATTTTAGGCCGGCCTCTTCTGAGGATTTGTGGTCTACTTGTCACGTGCCATATCTGTTTGGGCATGAGACACTTATAGATGCTGATGCAGGGTGTTCCCAACGGGCTTCAGGTCTTAGTAATTTTGGCTTGAACCCTTCTAGTTCTTGGCATGTTGGCTTAAGGTATCTTGAAGAGCTCACCTTGTGTCGAGTCACTGTGGAGGGAGAACTCATTGAACAACTGCTTGTCAATTGTCCGATTCTAGAGCGATTGACCTTAGTATATGCTCTTACTTTGAAAAGGCTTAGAGTATCTGGTCAATCACTGAAGCTGAAATACTTATCCATTGGATGGTGTGATAATCTTGATCGTGTTGAGATTTATGATACAGATCTTGTGTCCTTCACTTTTGAGGGAATGAGAACTCGATTGCGTTTGTACAAGCTTCCCCAGCTATCTGAGGTGTCTATTACAGGATATATATGGGAGCTTGTGGGTGTTATGCGGTCTCAGCTTTCAAGTCTTCCTTGTCTGCATATTCTCAATCTGAAATTTTATTATTCACTTAATGTAAGAGCATTGATTGATTTTCATAAGGTTTCATAAGTTATGTTCTTTTTCCAATATTTGTTAGTCTTTGATTCTCTATTTGTCTAATCCGTAGGAAAATTTGCCTATTCGTCAACTACCAAAATTGACAAGTGTCAAGCAATTGAAACTGACTGTTGACGGATCTACAAATGCAAGTCTATTTACGTTGGCTGTCATGATCAAGGCATGTCCATACTTGCAGAGTTTTGGGTTAGAGGTGGGTTTCCGGGCCTCATTCAAGTCTTCATCACTTTAGGCATTAGACAGATGCATTATGATTGAATATGTTAAACCAAGTCACTGTAGAATCCTATTCTAGCCTCTGCAAACGGGTGAGTTATTGAGTCATCATGTGATTGGTATCTGCTTGATGTGACAATCCAGAGACATACTTTCTTTTGCAAGTTCTTTCTTCCATTGACATTCTCCAATGCATCAATATCTTATGGTAATTAAGAATATACGACATTCCTTTTGCCACAGTTGATGGACCCATGGTGGAGGCCACACAGGCCGAGAAGAGAGCTGAAAAGAGTTGTTAGACCTCTCCCTCTCCATCGATACCTTAAAAAAGTTGAATTCTACAAATATTATGGTAGACATTCTCATCTCGAACTAGTGACTTGCCTTATTGCGAGTGCCGTTGCCCTTGAGAAGTTAGTGGTGAATACCTATGACAAAGAGTATGTTTCGGGGGAATGGAAAAAGTTGGAGGAACCTAGAGAACGGGCTTTGCAACAACTCAAGGGAAAGGTACCTTTAAAGATTGCTCTGGTGATTAATTAACGGAGCCAAAGGTATCCATACAAGTGATATGGATGGTGTTTTGCAACCTATTCCTCTTCCCCTTTTCAAGGTTTTTCTTTTTCTTTTTATTGCGAATATAAGTTTTTTTATTAATAATTTATTATTTTCTGATTTTATTTTAGATGTTTAAGTTATGCGATGACTCAAAGCCACGAATAATGGATGTTCGTGCACTTCTCATATCATTTTAATCCGTCGAGGACTCCTAAACAACCACCATTTTGTGTTTGCTGGGTACTTGATTAGTCATTAAAGTGATGGTAAGAGAAAATAGACATGTCACTTTCTCATGTGCTTTTTGGATGCCTCCCAATCTATATGTGGTCTCAGTTTGGTGTCTCAATTTGCGAAGTTAGAGATAATTCTCTAGAATATATTCCTTTGTTAGAGATAATTATTTATATTATGCATATACCTCCCTTTGATTGTGTATATCATTGATTAATATGTTATATAAGGTAATTATTTAAGGAAGCCAATTTAGGCTTTCTCTACATATATACTTTTGTTAGTCCATATCCATTCTTCTCATTCATTCTCACTTGGTAACGAAACCTCCCTTGTTTCTAAGCTTTTTTCTTTTTCTTCTAAACCCAGCGAGCTGTGCGAAAATAAGATTGTCGCATCGAGTCAATATTAAACTACTTGATTTCACGACTCCTCGCCCATATGATCGGATACAAGTTGGATTCGATAGGGGCTTGGCTTATTCTCTCCTATCCTACCACATGTGTCGATGGCTAAATATATGAAGACTTAATGAGGTCTGAAGATCCACTTCTAATACAAAACTCTGAAAGTAGGGAAGTGCCTAAATCACGAGAGTCGGCAGAAGTAGACTTCCCATCTTTCCATTCATCAACTTAAAGCCAATTGCTTGGCATTTGTTAATTTAGGCAATTGACGATTCCATGGTCCCTTTCTTGCAACTAGGGTTAGGTTCCAAAAAACTTATTAATTTATTCTGTAGTTTAGTCGATAGTGTAAATAAAACTTATTAATTTATCTAGGTTGGGAACAAAATCAGTTTTCATCAAAGTTGTGATATATCTAAAAACGCAAAATGTATTTATTCCTACGCATTGACGAAATTTAATTAGCTTTCACAACTATGCTGGGATAGAGAGGACGGAAAAGGAGGAGGGAAGGCTTTATCTACTTTTTTTTCTTTGGTCGAAAGACTTTATCTACTTGATTTGTAACTACATTTTTTAATTTTCTGGTAATAAGATATTGCCATATGTTACTATTCTAATCGACCACGTAGGGTATGAGTTAAAGATTGGTTAATAGCTTTGGTATAAATTTGTTTCCATGTGCGAAATCGTGCTCGTGATGTGCCCAATCTGCATACAAAATCCCATTCCTTAATGACTACACAAATACCACACAAGATTTACGGTATTTTTTTCACATGATATTTTTTCCTATTATATATAGATCTTTTCTCATATTTTAATACTAATGCAGTTAACCTACATATTTGACTTTCGTCAATATCTCTTTAAGGAATTTAGAACATCTTCTATCTAATTTCTTGTATATAGTGGATCAATACACTAAAAGTGTCTAAAATTAGCTATTTCATTATTTAAAAAAAATTGATATTAAGGCGCAATCGAGAAATTCATTTGAAGTGGTTTGTTGGTGCAAAATTTAACTTGGTGTTGATGGTTGGATATTGGACTACGAATATAACAAAACTTGATTTGTCAATCTCATGTTTAATATAGAATATCTGTTCGAGTTCAAACTCGATTCCAACTCAATTATGAACAACTTATAAACTAAACCGCAATGTGAACCTTGAAATCCATCTCTAGTTTTGAGGAGAGGAAAAAAAAATAATATCATAATTTCATATTCCTAACATCCTTTAAATTACAAAATTTGACATCTAGAGCATAGTATCGAAATTGGTGAGATAACCACAAACAAATATTACATTATAAAAGTTGGCTAATAAAGTTATATGAAAACTCTTTCAACTCTATTGTATTTTAATTCTATGTATATATATCTAGATACTTTTATCTTGATTTTTTTTTTTTTTTGGTTTTCTGCTATAAGTGATTCCCAAGAAATTCTTGGGGAAGATAGGGGACTAGCCGGACCAACTAAATCCGTACGAAGGTTCCCAGTGGTGCAGTATTCTCAGAGAAGTAAACGGGCCAGCTAGGCTGGGCCCGGGCCTAAGCACTCCTGCCCATCCCCGGCCCAGAACTCCGTTGTGCTCGAACAAATGGCGAGGCTTGTTTATGCAAACCAACTTTCTTGGCTAAGTCCGCCCATGATCATGGTCCTTTAGTTACTTAACAAGTGCTCCATAAGACGTTGTAGCCAGCTAAAAAAAATTTTAAAAAAATTAAGTGTATAAAGTTTGATTAACTGAATGCATGCGTATGCGAATGCAATAAAAGCTGGCCGTGTCAATGAATTGCTTTTCCAATGTTTAGGAAATCCTGTACGTGAAAGGCAAAGAGATACTCATGCTCAACAGTTTCCTTGAATAAAAGATGAGAGAGCAATTTTCTCTTATCCAACCTCCTATTTTTTAACATAATCTGGGTCAATGACATTTGAAGTGGAAAGATCGTATGCCTCTCTCTCCATCTTGATTTTGCATGCTATGGAGGATTCCCAAGAAGTTCATATCAAAGAAGTTCAAGGAGGTGACGGTATTACTGCTTCATCCTTGGTACACAACTGATTTTAGATGGTAACTCTATTGATATACCATGGTGGACTAAGTCAATAACTCTCTATTGAGAATGGACACACTATATATTTTCAAAATAATTCTAGCCAACGCCCTTCAAAATGGAAACATTCTCTCTCTCTCGATCGAAGCATACTCAAGCTTCCTTTCCCTCCAAAATTCAAAGGAGGGCCATTTTCAGATTTACATGAAAATGCACATTGCAAATTTTCAAAGGATTTTGACAAAATTCTTACAATATTTAAGATGTTGCCTCATCTGGCTTTTCCAACCCTTCTTTCAACTCCTATTTCACTCGTTATTTTCCTTTTAAAATTTTACAAACCGAAAAGAAAAGTTCTCAGATTTCATGAGAACATCATATATGATTGCTTGTATAGTGCTTCGCCTTATCTAGAGATTAAGTCATCAGAGTAGCAAGAATTGGAAAAACAACTTATTCAAAATCAAAAGAAGCTTACCTGCTCGGGAGTTATGAAGCTTAACTTGTTAGGACTCCGAGAAATTGAGCCGTCACACAACAGATACGACCCTTTGAAAAATTTTCTTTTACCAAAGACTGCAAAGAAAACATAAATGAATCAAATTGATTCATAATCTTATAAAGATTATGGAAACCCTTGAATCATCATTAATTTGATCATTTAGCACAAATCACAACAAAAAGGCAAATACTTCTCATAGATGGACTTTCACCATTTTTGCAAGATCTGAAAAAATTGTCTAGACGTACTAAAGGACGACGGTCAATTTTACTTATGTCCATTGCTGCAACAAAAACACTATGTTGCTGTGTTTTCTTTTTTCACATTTTAAAGCAATTTTAGCTGCAGCTCAAACATACAGCTGCAGATCACTAACATAAGTTTTAATTGCACATGAAAGAGGTTCTATTATCACTAGAAAATATTTTCCAGCCTCGTACATTGAAAATGCAGGAATTGTACTAGTTCTTCTAATGAGCTTTCTTCAACAACAGGCACAAGTAGCTGTTTAGTTCTTTTTTGCTAGACAGAAGACATTGATGACAAAAACAAATAGTTAGAATGTGGGCTCTACAATGATCACTGTACCTTTGGAGATAACACTCGATGATGGAGAGAGCAAAATGATGTTCGGAGATCTCAATTGTGTGTTATGATGGTCATCATCCTACTTATTTAAATGAGTGTGGGAAAGAGCACTGAGCATAATGGGCACGAAACCAGTACAAGAAATCATGTCACTAATCACTTGAACATTACCCAATTAAACCTTCAATAATTTGGATTAAAGAAGGATTTAGAGGGAGCTTAGATCACAGAAAGTAATAAAATAGATATACAGAGGGGCTCACAATTAATCTGTAAATCATAGCAAAACATAGGCAAGATAAAGCTTATTTCTTTAAACAGAATGAGCAAGACATGATCAGCCACATCTTCCATCACTTGAAAAAAATGCAGAGACATAAACAGAGGAGCTCCCTTCACTTCATTGCAAAAACATAGTTTTGAGTGGCCAAAGCATCAAATAAACACTACAACCAATTCTAAATGGCTATAAACCAAGAGGCAGACTTCACAAATCACAATCATTGCTGCAACCCAATAAACTTGAGAAGTTCAATTATGAAAATAGAAGCCTAACCTTAAGAGCAAGAAGAAGAAGAAGAAAGGGATTGAGGGCCAAAAGTAGAGCAGTGTAAGATAATCAGCATATGGTATTAGGTAATCTAGTAAACCCATACATCAACAAAGACCATTTCCAAGCATTTGACTGTGTCCCTAACCACTCTCAGGTGCCAAAACGTGCAACATTTTGACATCCCTTCTTTTTCTTTTTCTTTTTCTTTTTCTTTTTCTTTTTTCCTTCTCCTTCTCCTTTCTCCAGCTGGTCGACGGACCTTGGTGACCGGCCAAAGGCAACGGTAGAGAGGTCGAGCCTCGCCCATGGCCGGCGAGGCTTGACCCTAGCTAAATTCGGCGAAAGTGAGCCTTGCCGGCCTAGCGCGAGGCCGCCCTCGCGGCCTGGGCAGCCTTGAGCTAGCCTTGTGTCGGGCTAGCAAGGGTCAAGCCTTGCTGGCCATGGGCGAGGCTTGATCTGCTAGATCCGGCAAGGCTGGACCCTCACCAACCCGCCGCGAGGCCACCCTCACAACTACTAGTGAGGGCTTGAGCCTCGCCAATGGCTGGCGAGCCTTGTCAACTAGTACGAGGCTACCCTCACCAGCCATCGCCTCTAGTTGGTTGTCAAAGTCGGACGACCAATTGGAGGAAGGAGGAGGAGAAGGAAAAAAGAAAAAAATAAAATAAAATAAAATAAAATAAAAATTTCAAAAATTTTGTAATATTATTAAAATTTATCAATGTCACTGTTGATCATACCACATTAGCTAGCCGATGCCCAATCAGTAAAATCTGGCCAAAATTAGCCATAAAAGATTGAATTGGCACTAAGTAAAAAGGTTTACAACTAAATTGGTAAAAAAAAATAGTTTTGGACTAAATTGGCATAAATACAAAAAATTTAAGACTTTTTAATACTTTTCCCCTCATTAAAGCGCTCTCGTTTTGATTCAACTCACTTTTCAATCTTGTCAAGGGTTTCATGCAACTCAAATGCATATAGTTAAGAACAACCTTAAAAAGATTTGTAGTTTAATCTCCTAGTAAGATACACACCTCGATAGCTCATTAAACTTTTGGTAGTGGAAAACCTTTAAAGAGTTTCCCGGCAAAAGCAAGACAGCGGATAAACTTGGCACTTATATACCATGACCCGTTCCATGTGTTGCCAGTTATGTAACCATTTTTACAGGCACTATTACCACGTGAATCATATAGCTCTCATCATCGAGTTCAAGTTGAGGGCAAAGGCCTTATATGATACACTTTTTTTCTTTCAATGTGGCGTGGGTAGTTACAAGTTATGTGGCTTTTTCTTTCTTTCTTTTTTGCCAGTATTTCGAGATGGAAAAAGATGTGTCCAAAGGTGAAGATATAATTGATAGATAATAGATTAAGGCAAAGGTCGCTTCTTATGGATATAGACATGCATGCATGCATGACTCAATCCAAGATGATGGTCAAGGTTATTGAGCGACCTGATGATCGCTCCTCCAAGGACTGTTTATGTGAGCTTATGTGAATTTTGAGTGATGTTACAACATGTTGACACCTTAATGTTGACCCTCAGTCTTGTCGTCCATCCCATGAAAATTGGGATCAAGTTCGTTGATAACATAAAATTTGGCATTTAAATAAACAATATCAAGCATTCTTATTCTTTAATTAATTCCTCCGCTTTTAGAAATTAGAGATGAATATGAAATTTATTAAGGTAGAGTGATTGGTGGTCTATCGGAGAAATCTTGGGAAATAATACGTCAAAAATTGAAGCATGAAGAATCTCCTCAACGAAAGAAAACGAAGAGAGATTGCAGCAAGAGAAAATTTCCTTGGTTGCTCTTTCTTGTTGTAAGAGAAGATTTACTTTAGGCAATGAACAAGACCACCGTTAAGGCGGTATCTTCACTCACTTGGAAGGAGATAACTCGATTTGTTGATGTTTGGTAGTCGAGATAAAATTCATAATATGATAAAATTTATTGCATCCTATGTTTGATGTTTACTCAGAACTGAATAAAATCGGATATAAAAAAGATATAATCTAGATAAAATTATCTCATAAAGGAGGTGGGATAAACTATAAAGGTAATAAGATTTTATAAAAATTAGTTTTCTTGAATAAAAAACTTCTTAAATTAATAAAATTAAAAAAATATTTGAATATAAACAACAATTGAATTCTAATATAAAAATAAAATAAAATAAAAACAATTTTTATCCATGTTTTTATTAACATTTCATTCTTTCTATCTTATAATTATATATATTTATTACATATTTTAGCATTTTAGGTATATTTGTATTGTTTACTATTTAACAAAATTTTATGAGAAAATGATGTAAGGGAAAAAAAAGAAATTAAAAGAGATGGAAAATAATTAAAAATAAGCAAATAAAACTGAAGTTGGCAAGAGTGTCATGAGATATTTTTACCTTCTTTATTTATTCAATTTTTTATATTTTTTTATATTAATATGCTGTTTATACCAAGTAATGGATATCATAGGATGTAAATATATATGGTTTTGTTGTTATTGTAATTTACCAAACGGTGGATAAGATATATCAAATTTCTTAAATTTCATATCATATCCTATTTAGTATTATTTCGTCTAGAAATTGAGACAACCAAACATAATTTTCTTACTCTAAAGAACATAGAATTGTTGACTTTTAATTTTTAGCCAAAAATTTAAGCAAAATTAGCAATTTAGGTAGTTTTTTTTAATTAAAAACGGTGAAAAAGCCACAAAAGCCCTAAACTATGCATGTTGTAATATATTTACCCCGTAATTTTATATGACATCAAAAATCACATGCCGTCTCATTGTGATACATTTACCTAAACCCTAATTTTGTACCTATATGACATATTTACTCTTTGTTAAGGTTCCATTAGATAATTATTTAGCCAAAACATTGTTTTTATTTCATTTTAGTCATGTGGGTGAGTATTTTTTTTTATGGTGCTCATTCATAGAACCTTAATGGAGGTAAATATGTCACACAGGTACAAGTTTGAGATTCTTTTTTTGTGTTATAGAAAAAAGTTTTGAGCACTTGTGTTATGGTGGATGTAATCTGGGAGTTTTGGTGGTTTTTTCCTTTAAAAATACTAATAAATAAAACCAAAATTCTAAATACAAAAAAAAAAAAAAAAAAACAGAAAGGGCTTAAATTCCATCAAATGATTGGAAAGGATGTTAATTATATGCACTGGGCTCGATCCAATTCGTCCAAGCCAAGCCCCTGGCCCATGCACTTTTATTAAGTCTATATGTTAAGTCCAACTTGCATTACAAAGACCCCTTGAAAGCCCAGAAACCAGACTATCTCTAGCCCTCAGTTTGTTCATTATATCCTCGTACCAGAAACCAGCCCCATCAAATTCGCTAGAACACTCAACCAACCCAGCCCTAATTCTCGTTCTTGACCCTGCCATTCGAGGGAACGAGGGGAAAGCGAAGCAACCGTGGGAGAGCGCGAAAACGTGAGGAAAAAATCGGTAAAAAATCTTAGCATTGCTGTGTCATGGTTTTTGCAAAATAATCGACTTCTCATCACGTAGACGCGAGGCTGACAAAGCGAAACAAGAAAAGAAGGTTTTTTTTTTTTTTTTTGAAGTGGGGGTGTGCTGCTAGGGCTTCAAAGAAATTCCCATCGGAAGGAGAAAGTCTTGTTGCGAGGGTGAAAAGGACTTAAGCGGCATATATACTGCGCTAGCGAGCATTGGTTTAAAGTGTAAGTTAACCTTATTGTTAGAAAATTAGCCATTAGAAAGGGGCATATATAAATCAAACGAGCTCAGAAAAGGCACATGTCTCATAATCCGTGAATAAGAAAAGTAACAATAGTCTCCAGATATATACATCAACGATTCAACAGAGATCGTTCAATAACTAAAGACATCACAGCCAAATCATCCTGATAGTTCCCGACACTAACTCCGCCGTCCAACCGGCAGAGATGGAAACCAGAACGATCTTTCCCCTAAATCCGCGCCGTTGCCTCGAGCCCACCTCAGAAAACCGCATCCAGCAGACAGCAACAGCAAAGTGCCGCTAAGCTGCAAAAAAACCGAGATGGAACACGCGCGTTCATGAGTTCAGGAGCCGAGCAAGGAGAATACGCACGCCCATAACAACAAGCTGCGGGAAACCGACTGGCTCAAATACAAAGTAGATTTGAACAAGAAACTAGAAGATTCACACTTGATTTGATTATATTATACTTTTTGACAAGCAAATTTAGTCGCGTGCATTACCATCCCTCAAGAAAGCCGGTGTCCTTCCGGCGGCGCTGCTCCTCGTAGTAGGGCTGGGCCGGCTGGCCATATCCTTGCTGCGGAGGATATCCCTGTGGAGGATACCCCTGTGGCGCGTAACCCTGCGCCGGATACCCTGGAGGAGGATAGCCTTCGACTTTCGGGTACCCTGCAAGTAAAATATTTTGTTTTACGATACCAAGAAAGACCCGCAAAAATCAGAAACGAACATACTACACATTCCCAGGAGACTGCAGATGATGAACTTGAGAAATAGCAGAAAAGCATGGCGAATCCAAGAGAACAAGGTTACCTTGCGGGGGAGGGGCGCCGACGGGCGGATGATTCTGGTTGTAGTAAGTGCTCATCTCTCTCTCTTCTCTTCTCTTGCAAGCGTTTCGGAGCGGGAGAAGACGAAGGTGAGAGAGGCGAGGGAGGAGAGGTGGATTTATATAGAGAGAGAGAGACCGGGACGTGAGACGTGCGGTTGAGGGAGCACCCAAGAATTTTCTTCTTCTGGAGAGAGGAAGAAACCGACTAGCCATGGCGGTTGACGAACGCGGTATCTTGCCTTATAAGGCTTCGTCCAATTGAAATGGCAAAGTAAGCTTACGTGCGCCGACCGCGAAGGTTCGCTGTTGTGTCGTCGTCCACGTTGGAAAGGAGAGAGTTTTTGGAGGCGGCCGTTCTGAAACGGCAATCTTCGTCTTTCTTCTCCTATTTTGAAACGAGCTATCCAGATATTCACACGGTGCGAGATACTAATTTTTGTGACTATAAACATTGCTCAAAAGTATATGACCCATGACGTGGCACCCACATGACGTAACGACGCATGCACATCGAATTCACGTATACCGTGTAATAATTGCTCATAGAAATCTATTTATAACATATACGTGGGAATCAATAAATAAAAATTATGTTTTTTGGACTATAACATACAATAGTCGATTTTATGTTACTTTGGACCTTTGGTTCATTTCACCGCTTTTTCCGTTCTATTTTGAAAATTTCGTAAGTGGAAAGTACCATGCTATTGCTATGTAGACATCTAGTTTTTCATTTAAGAATTTTCCAACGTGATTAGGATTTCAGGAGCTTAATCAAAGAGAGTAATTAGATGATGCTCGTTAGGATCTTTCTCACGAAGTCTACTCCCATCTCTCATATAAATTCTCTTTTTTTTTGTGTGTAAATATCTTGTTTATTGACATATAAATTTTTGCCTAAAAATCATTTTTGGGATAAGACTATATAGTGACTAACTATTGTACGGTACTTTTTAGGTGCCAAAATATTTCAAAAATTCATTTATTCATTTTTTTTGGTTATTAATACAGCAACTTTTCAAAAGCAATTACATAAGTGGCTCTAGCTGCCTGTGCTTTTAGAAAATCTAGCTTGGCATTTTTTTATTAAAAAAAAAACAAAAAAAAAAAAAAAAAAAAGCTTGCCTGAGACAATTATAGGGATAAGTACACTAATGGTGTCATAAGTTGTGTACGACACTCACTTTGGTGACAAAAGTTTCCGTCGGATCACTTAAATGCCAAATCAGAGGAAAAACGCTCACTTTGGTGCCACTGGCGAAAGATTCCGGCCACCGGCGAAAGATTCCGGCCAAAATGATTTTTTTTTTTTAAATCGATAGGCCTTTAAAAGACGTCGTTTTCGGTCCTCCTTAAGAAAACGACATCGTTTTCCCGTCCTACGTGGATGGCTTCACGGAAACGACGTCGTTTAGCTCACATGGGATTGAAATTAGGGTTTCCATCGCTCGGCCACCGTCGTTCGCCCGCCGTCGCTCGGCTATCGTCGCTCGACCATCGTCGCTGCTCAGCCACCGTCGCTCAGCCACCATTATAGTTGCTCGACCAGGTGAGCAAGGAGAGACTGAGATTGTTGTAGGAAAAATCGAAGGCGAGGGCGGAGGAGAAGGAGGAAGAAGATGGGTCAAAAGGGCTGTTGGTGCGCTGTTGCTGCTGGTGCGTTGCTAGTGTCGTTGCTGGTGTACTGTCGGTGCTGTTGCTGGTGCCGTGCTGGTGCCATTGCTGGTGTGGATCTTCGAGGAAGAAGAAGACACGAAGACGAGCTTTCCCTCTCTCTCAATTTGGGGATTAGGGTTTCAAAGTTGGGGGAAAGATGCCAAACGGCGTCATTTTGGTGTTTGGATGCTGACTCAACTCTCTGACGAGCCATGTCGACTTCAAAAATTAATAAAAAAAAGGCCATGTCGGATTTCCAGCCAATTTCATCGGCGTTGGCACCAAAGTGAGCGTTTTTCAAATTTTTTGGCACTTAAGTGATCTGACAGAAATTTTTGGCATCAAAGTGAGCGCCATACACAACTTATGCCACCATTAGTGTACTTATCCCAACAATTATATAGTCAGATTTTAAGGAAAAAAAATGGCACTATAGTGATCCACCATCAAGTTTTGGTACTAAATTGATGATAGCAAAGTTTTGGCACTAACACATGATTTGAGTTGTGCAATGCGCCAATCATGTCAAACAACATCTTTGACTACATTTCTTTTTCATAAACTGAAGAATTGGGATGGAATTGGTCCCGAACATACTCTGTCATTGCTGTCCATACTCACAAGGTCTGAAGCTTTCGTCTTTCAATCTCAAGAGAGAGCAAAGTCAGAGAAGAAGCAAATGCAAGGCTAAAGAGGAGAGATGAAGAAAATTTTGTTTAGTTCCTCCTTTTTCTTATTAGAGGAAAGTAAATAGATTGTGATTTTAAATGAAATTATTTGTAAAAGAGAGGGTGTGCGTGTGTTTGTGCGTTGGCGTTTGCGTATGAGTCTAAAAATGCATAGAAAATTGGTGGCTAATGTAGAATTTTTATTTTGTGATAAACAATGCAAAAAGCGTGAGGTTCCCTCCAGGCGGTTGGGAAAAAGCAAGAGAGAAAGAGAGAGCGCGCGCGAATCAAATCCCAATGTCTTCTGGAAATCCGAGCTCACCATTTTCCCTCGTCTCTGAGCTCGCTACTCCCACTCAACTCCCTGCTCCTCTCTCCTCATTTTCTCCCCGTCTTTGAGCTCGCTCACTCGCGACCTCCGACTCAGCTCCTCTGATGGTGAGACTCAGGGCTGCTCACAGCCTCGCTAATCTCAGTCGGTTCTCTCTCTCTCGATCGACATTTACTCTACTGTTCTTTGCGTCACTTTTTGATCGGTCTCTCTCTCTCTCTCTCTGTGCAATGCAGACCCCGTCAACAGCTCGCCGTTGCTGGTGTCGCCCGGTCCAAACTCTCCGATCCCCCTCCCTTGCCATCGCCGGCATCGCCCGTACATCTCTCTCCGATTCCCTGCTTTTCTAATTTGAATAGTGAAGAATAGATGAACATAACAAAAGATGAAGATGAATGAAAAATACTCTGTATTTTATTAATCAAATGAAGAATATATTCATCCGAGAGCTTGCTCTTCTCTACAACTCTCTTACACTATCTCTCTCTGTTGTTCTCTCTTGTTTTACCATAATCGAAAAACAGAGCTCAAGGAAGAAGATGAACTACAAACTTAAATAATTCTGTTATATCTCTAAACCTGAATGATAGTAAAGCACGTGAGTTGCTTCTAATAGATGTCAATCTCGAGCTTCTAACTTCACTTTCTTTATTTCTCTCAACGACTTTATATTCATGTGTTGTTACGGCTGTTGAAATACATGCACATGTAAACTGTGGCTTCTTCAATGAGTTCAGCATCTTTTTTACTGCCTTTAACTATGAAGAACAGATGAACAGAACAAAAGATGAAGATGAATGAAAAAATACTCTGTATTTCATGAATCAAATGAAGAGTACATTCATCCGACAACTTGCTATTCTCTACAACTCTCTTACACTATCTCTGTTATTCTCTCTTGTTTTACCATAAATGAAAAATAGAGCTCAAGGAAGAAGATGAACTACAAACTTAACAGATTCAATTATATCTCTAAACTTGAATAATACTAAAGCACGTGAGTTGCTTCTAACAAATACCAATCTCGAGCTTCTACCTTCACTTGCTTTATTTGTCTCGACGACTTTATGTTGATGTGTTGTTATGGCTATTGAAATACGTTCACATATAAACTGTGGCTTCTTCAACGAGTTTAGCATCTTTCCTTACTGCTTTTAACTGTGAAAAACAGATGAACAGAATAAAAGAAGAAGATAAATGAAAAATACTCTGTATTTCATGAATCAAATGAAGAGTACATTCATCCGACGGCTTGCTCTTCTCTACAACTCTCTTACACTATCTCTCTCTGTTATTCTCTCTTGTTTCACCATAATCGAAAAGTAGAGCTCAAGGAAGAAGATCAACTACAAACTTAACAAATTCTGTTATATCTCTAAACCTGAATAATATTAAAGCACTGCTTCTAATAGATGTCAATCTCGATCTTCTAACTTCACTTGCTTTATTTCTCTCGACGACTTTATGTTCATGTGTCTGACGCTTTCGTCTTTCAATCTCAAGAGAGAGCAATGTTAGAGAAGAAGCAAATGTAAGGCTAAAGAGGAGAGATGAAGAAAATTTTGTTTAGTTCCTCCTTTTTCTTATTAGAGGAAAGTAAATAGATTGTGATTTTAAATGAAATTATTTGTAAAAGAGAGGGTGTGCGTGTGTTTGTGCGTCGGCGTTTGCTTATGAGTCTAAAAATGCATAGAAAATTGGTGGTTAATGTAGAATTTTTATTTTGTGATAAACAATGCAAAAAGCGTGGGTTCCCTCCAGGCGGTTAGGAAAAAGCAAGAGAGAGAGAGAGAGAGAGAGAGAGAGAGAGAGAGAGAGAGCACGCGCGAATCAAATCCCAACGTCTTCTGGAAATCCGAGCTCATCATTTTCTCCCGTCTCTGAGCTCGCTACTCCCACTCAACTCCTCGCTCCTCTCTGCTCATTTTCTCCCTGTCTCTAAGCTCGCTCACTCTCGACCTCCGACTCAGCTCCTCTGATGGTGAGACTCAGGGCTACTCACAGCCTCGCTAATCTCAGTCGGTTCTCTCTCTCTCGATCGACATTTACTCTACTGTTCTTCGCATCACTTTTTGATCGGTCTCTCTCTATGTGTGTGCAATGCAGACCCCGTCAACCACTTGCCGTCACTGGCGTCGCCCGGTCCAAACTCTCCGATCCCCCTCCCTTGCCGTCGTCGACGTCGCCCGTACATCTCTCTCCAATTCCCTGCTTTTCTGCTTTGAATAGTGAAGAACAGATGAACATAACAAAAGATGAAGATGAATGAAAAATACTCTGTATTTCATAAATCAAATGAAGAATACATTCATCCGAGAGCTTGCTCTTCTCTACAACTTTCTTACATTATCTCTCTCTGTTGTTCTCTCTTGTTTCACCATAATCGAAAAACAGAGCTCAAGGAAGAAGATGAACTACAAACTTAACAAATTCTATTATATCTCTAAACCTGAATAATAGTAAAGCACGTGAGTTGATTCTAACAGATGCCAATCTCGAGCTTCTAACTTCACTTGCTTTATTTCTCTCGACGACTTTATATTCATGTGTTGTTACGGCTATTGAAATACGTGCATATGTAAACTGTAGCTTTTTCAACGAGTTCAGCATCTTTTTTACTATCTTTAACTATGAAGAACAGATGAACAGAACAAAAGATGAAGATGAATGAAAAAATACTCTGTATTTCATAAATCAAATGAAGAGTACATTCATCCGACAACTTGCTCTTCTCTACAACTCTCTTACACTATGTCTGTTATTCTCTCTTGTTTCACCATAAATGAAAAACAGAGCTCAAGGAAGAAGATGAACTACAAACTTAACACATTCAATTATATCTTTAAACTTGAATAATACTAAAGCACGTGAGTTACTTCTAACAGATGCCAATCTCAAGCTTCTACCTTCACTTGCTTTATTTGTCTCGACGACTTTATGTTGATGTGTTGTTATGGCTGTTGAAATACGTTCACATGTAAACTGTGGCTTCTTCAACGAGTTCAGCATCTTTCTTTACTGCTTTTAATTGTGAGGAACAGATGAACAGCACAAAAAATGAAGATGAATGAAAAATACTCTGTATTTCATGAATCAAATGAAGAATACATTCATCCGACAACTTGTCATTCTCTACAACTCTCTTACACTATCTCTCTCTGTTATTCTCTCTTGTTTCATCATAATCGAAAAACAAAGCTCATGGAAGAAGATCAACTACAAACTTAACAAATTCTGTTATATCTCTAAACCTGAATAATATTAAAGCACTGCTTCTGATAGATGCCAATCTCGATCTTCTAACTTCACTTGCTTTATTTCTCTCGACGACTTTATGTTAATGTATCTGAAGCTTTCGTCTTTCAATCTCAAGAGAGAGCAAAGTTAGAGAAGAAGCAAATGCAAGGCTAAAGAGTAGAGATGAAGAAAATTTTGTTTAGTTCCTCCTTTTTCTTATTAGAGGAAAGTAAATAGATTGTGATTTTAAATGAAATTATTTGTAAAAGAGAGGGTGTGCGTGTGTTTGTGCGTAGGCATTTGCTTATGAGTCTAAAAATGCATAGAAAATTGGTGGTTAATGTAGAATTTTTATTTTGTGATAAACAATGCAAAAAGCGTGGGGTTCCCTCCAGGCGGTTGGGAAAAAGCAAGAGAGAGAGAGAGAGAGAGAGAGAGAGAGAGAGAGCACGCGCAAATCAAATCCCAACGTCTTCTGGAAATCCGAGCTCATCATTTTCTCCCGTCTCTGAGCTCGCTACTCCCACTCAACTCCTCGCTCCTCTCTCCTCATTTTCTCCCGGTCTTTAAGCTCCCTCACTCGCGACCTCCGACTCAGCTCCTCTGATGGTGAGACTCAGGGCTGCTCACAGCCTTGCTAATCTCAGTCGGTTCTCTCTCGATCGACATTTACTCTACTGTTTTCGCGTCACTTTTTGATCGGTCTCTCTCTCTGTGTGTGCAATGCAGACCCCGTCAACCACTCGCCGTCACTAGCGTCGCTCGATCCAAACTCTCCGATCCCCCTCCCTTGCCGTCGCTAGCGTCGCCCGTACATCTCTCTCCGATTCCCTGCTTTTCTAATTTGAATAGTGAAGAATGATGAACATAACAAAAGATGAAGATGAATGAAAAATACTCTGTATTTTATGAATCAAATGAAGAATATATTCATCCGAGAGCTTGCTCTTCTCTACAACTCTCTTACATTATCTCTCTCTGTTGTTCTCTCTTGTTTCACCATAATCGAAAAACAGAGCTCAAGGAAGAAGATGAACTACAAACTTAACAAATTCTGTTATATCTCTAAACCTGAATAATAGTAAAGCACGTGAGTTGCTTCTAATAGATGCCAATTTCGAGCTTTTAACTTCACTTGCTTTATTTCTCTCGACGACTTTATATTCATGTGTTGTTACGACTATTGAAATACGTGCACATTTAAACCGTGGCTTCTTCAACGAGTTCAGCATCTTTTTTACTGTCTTTAACTATGAAGAACAGATGAACAGAACAAAAGATGAAGATGAATGAAAAAATACTCTGTATTTCATGAATCAGATGAAGAGTACATTCATCCGACAGCTTGCTTTTCTCTACAACTCTCTTACACTATCTCTGTTATTCTCTCTTGTTTCACCATAAACGAAAAACAGAACTCAAGGAAGAAGATGAATTACAAACTTAACAAATTCAATTATATCTCTAAACTTGAATAATACTAAAGCACGTGAGTTACTTCTAACATATGTCAATCTCAAGCTTCTAACTTTATTTGTTTTATTTCTCTCGACGACTTTATGTTGATGTGTTGTTACGGCTGTTGAAATACATGCACATGTAAACTGTGGCTTTTTCAACGAGTTCAGCATCTTTCTTTACTGCTTTTAATTGTGAGGAACAGATGAACAGCACAAAAAATGAAGATGAATGAAAAATACTCTGTATTTCATGAATCAAATGAAGAAAACATTCATCCGACAACTTGCCATTCTCTACAACTCTCTTATACTATCTCTGTTATTCTCTTTTTTTCACCATAAACGAAAAACAGAGCTCAAGGAAGAAGATGAACTACAAACTTAACAATTCAATTACATCTCTAAACTTGAATAATACTAAAGCACGTGAGTTGCTTCTAACAGATGCCAATCTTGAGCTTCTTCCTTTACTTGCTTTATTTGTCTCAAAGACTTTATGTTGATGTGTTATTATGGCTGTTGAAATACGTTCACATGTAAACCGTGGTTTCTAATAGATGTCAATCTCGAGCTTCTTCCTTTACTTGCTTTATTTGTCTCAAAGACTTTATGTTGATGTGTTGTTATGGCTGTTGAAATACGTTCACATGTAAACTGTGGCTTCTTCAACGAGTTTAGCATCTAAATAGATAAACAGAATAAAAGATGAAGATGAATGAAAAATACTCTGTATTTCATGAATCAAATGAAGAGTACATTCATTCGACAGCTTGCTCTTCTCTACAACTCTCTTACACTATCTCTATTATTCTCTTTTGTTTCACCATAATCGAAAAACAGAGCTCAAGAAAGAGTATGAACTATAAACTTAACAAATTTAGTTATATCTCTAAACCTGAATAATATTAAAGCACGTGAGTTGCTTCTAACATATGCCAATTTCGAGCTTCTAACTTCACTTACTTTATTTGTCTCGACGACTTTATGTTGATGTGTTGTTATGGCTGTTAAAATACGTGCACATGTAAACTGTGGCTTCTTCAACGAGTTCAACATCTTTCTTTATTGCTTTTAACTGTGAAGAACAAATGAACGGAACAAAAGATGAAGATGAATGAAAAATACTATGTATTTCATGAATCAAATAAAGAGTACATTCATCCGACAGCTTGCTCTTCTCTACAACTCTCTTACACTATTTCTCTTTCTCTGTTATTTTCTATTGTTTCATCATAATCGAAAAACAGAGTTCAAGGAAGAAGATAAACTACAAATTCAGTTATATCTCTAAACCTGAATAATATTAAAGCACGTGAGTTGCTTCTAACAGATGCCAATCTCATCCTCTTAACTTCACTTACTTTATTTTTCTCGACGACTTTATGTTGATGTATTGTTATGGCTATTGAAATACGTGCACATGTAAACTGTGGCTTCTTTAACAAGTTTAGCATCTTTCTTTACTGCTTTTAACTATGAAGAACATATGAATAGAACAAAAGATGAATATGAATGAAAAATACTCTATATTTCATGAATCAAATGAAGAATACATTCATCCGATAGCTTGCTCTTCTCTACAACTCTCTTACACTATCTCTCTCTCTGTTATTCTCTCTTGTTTCACCATAATCGAAAACTTAGCTCAATGAAGAAGATGAACTACAAACTTAACAAATTCTGTTATATCTCTAAACCTGAATAATATTAAAGCATGTGAGTTGCTTCTAACAGATGCCAATCTCGAGCTTCTAACTTCACTAGCTTTATTTCTCTCAACGAATTTAAGTTGATGTGTTGTTATTACTGTTGAAATACGTGCACATGTAAACCGTGGCTTCTTTAACGAGTTCAGCATCTTTCTTTTCTACTTTGAACTGTGAAGAACAGATGAACAGAACAAAAGATAAAGATGAATGAAAAATACTCTGTATTTCATGAACCAAATGAAGACTACATTCATCTAACAGCTTGCTTTTCTCTACAACTCTCTTACACTATCTCTGTTATTCTCTCTTGTTTCACCATAATAATAATAAAAAAAAAAAAAATAGAGCTCAAAGAAGAAGATGAATTACAAACCTAACAAATTCTATTTATCTCTAAATTTGAATAATATTAAAGCATCTGAGTTGCTTCTGACAGATGCCAATCTCGAGCTTCTAACTTCACTTGTTTTATTTCTCTCGATGACTTTATGTTGATGTGTTGTTATGGCTGTTGAAATACGTGCACATGTAAACTGTGGCTTCTTTAACAAGTTTAGCATCTTTCTTTACTACTTTTAACTGTGAAGAACATATGAACAGAACAAAAGATGAATATGAATGAAAAATACTCTATATTTCATGAATCAAATGAAGAATACATTCATCCGATAGCTTGCTCTTCTCTACAACTCTCTTACACTATCTCTCTCTCTCTATTATTCTCTCTTGTTTCACCATAATCGAAAACTTAGCTCAATGAAGAAGATGAACTACAAACTTAACAAATTCTGTTATATCTCTAAACCCGAATAATATTAAAGCACGTGAGTTGTTTCTAACATATGCCAATCTCGAGTTTCTAACTTCACTTGTTTTATTTCTCTCGACGACATTATGTTCATGTGTTGTTATAGCTGTTGAAATACGTGCACATGTAAACTGTGGCTTCTTCAACGAGTTCAGCATGGCTACAAGCAAATAAAACTCCATGATAAGTGACATAATTTGGTTTTGGCCCTTCATTCTGCATTCTAGAGAATAGAGCCAAAGCTTCTTCACTCTTCCCATTAACTGCGTAGCCTAAAATCATCGTGCTCTACGAAACAACATTTCTAAGACGCATTTCATCAAATAAAGTTCTTGCCATATGAGTACTACCACATTTCACACACATGTTGAGCCGTGCATTCTCAACGATAATATTGCTCTCCATCCCATCATATAAGATAGAGTCATAAATCTTATTGCTAATGTTTAAACATCCCAACTGACTGCATGCCAATAGGGCACTGACAATAGTCACGACATCAGGCTTGATCCTGGCCAAGCCCATCTGATGGAACAGTGCGAGGGCCTTACTAGCATACCCCATCTGCACGCATGCTGCAATGAAAGAATTCCAAGCCACTAGATCTCTCTCTATCATAGTCTCAAACAAGTAATCAAGTAATCAGCCAATCCCACGTCCCCAAACTTCACGTACATTATCATCAATTCATTTCTCACCATGGCATTATACTCAAGCCCATATTTTATCACGTGGGCATGGATAGTCAAAGCGGCCTAGCACTCGAGCAGCTCAGCGGATGCCTTCACCTCAAATGGAAAAGTAAATCCGTCAGGGCGAACACCGAGAGAACTCATCCTTCCGTAGAGCGAAACTAACTCCATGGGCATGTCATTCTTCGCATATCCCCGGATCAGGGCGTTCCATAAGAAAATTCTTGGTTTGTGCATTTCATCGAACAGTTTGCGAGCGTACTGAACGTCACCTAAAATCACCACATTGGTGAGCAAGTGAGTGATGAGGCTATTTTTCACCGAGAGCCCAGAGGTCAGGACAAGCGCATGGATCTGCAGCCCACACAAGCGCATTTGAGCAGTGTAAAAAGTCATAGCATGGCCTTGGCATGAAACTGGTTTTGGATCTTACGCATTCCCTTCTACACGTACACTTACCACACCAAGTCGCTTATTGATCTCTATAATCTATCACTGCCTCCTAGTCCTGCCATAGGTTTATCCGGGTGGTTCAAGCAAACATGAAATTTCGGGCAGCAAGTCGTGTTACGTGATAGTGACACTTGAAAAAATAAAAAATCGACTAGTAGGAAGGAAGGTTTTCAAAATTCTGAGGAATATCATCGATTTGGCCGCTCCTTTTCCCATCACTTGGTCACCTTCGAAGGCGCACTGGAATATCATCCTGACTTGGTGAGTAGCCATTGCTGTTATAGTCAGGACGGGGTAGTGTCCAAATTTCTTAATTTTCAATTCAGGGGCTTAAGGCTATGTGCTCATTAACAACATATAGCACTTCAAACCTTTAGCGAATGTATAAAAAATCCACGTCTCTCGTTGCTCTATACCAATTCTTTTTCTATTGACATACACCTTTTAAAACGCGGTTTAATAGGAAAGAATAGGAGACAAGGGACATGATTCTAAAAGCACAATTTTGTTTCGATGAAGGAAAATATAAGAAGGAAAGGTAAATTGATAAGTTCGTTGAAGGGATTCGTGTATTAATAAACAAACTTTACTTCTTTTCATTTATATCCGTATTACATCTAAAATCCTTAGTGTGATTAGTTTTAGGATGAATCAATGCTCGAGTTAAAATGGGAATAGACCTTGTGACCCCCATTCCAACCTAACCGATCAGTTCTACAATCATTGGTTTCTAAACTAGCTGACACGAGGCCAGTTGCTAGTTCTATTTGGGCACTAGATCATTATTATGTTTTGAGTAAAAATCCCAAATGAAAATAAACGCCATACTAGTTTATTACAAATGCATACATTGGTCAACTAGTTATGTAGTTTTTGGATCATTTTTTGTTCCAAAACAAGTTCGAAATTAGTTCATTTGAGAAACAATTTCAGGGTAGAATTGGTGAATGCGGCCTTCACATTGGGAATTGAACTTTGACTAGGTTGGTTCTCGAGTTGGACCTAACCCAGTGCTACCACAATAGTGATATCTGATAACACTTGGTGGATCACAAAGCAGAAATATGATAACTTCCCCGTAAAGATTATAGAGAGGAAACCCAAGCTAAGCCCATTAACATATCTAATGGAGCTTACAATTTGCTCAAAAGTTTAACTAATTAGTTATAGAATAAATTGACCAACACACTACAATATTTCAATGAGAGACTTTTCTAGTATGACTCATTTGTGTGCAGTTCAATATGATCATTAATGATCTTAAACAACTATATGTATTTTTTATGTTCAAGCTGTTAAAATATACTATAAAAGTAAGCCTTATATTCTCGAGAAAAATTACAGACAAAAGTTTATTGCAAACATTAACCTAATTTGGTATGCGACCACAAGTAGCTTCACTGTCAACTGATCAGCATTTATGAAACTCTTTCAGTTTTCCAGCCTTGGTGCTTCAAAATATTCGTTGCTGGAGATGCCGTTTCATTGATGATTAACATATTTAATAGACATACATGCACAAATAGTAGATAAGTTAATACACCTATAAATCTCTCCATTAGAGAACCACTTACTTGGATGGCTCATGATAAGCTTCACTGCCAGTACCTTCATTTCCAACCAGTTTAGAGGGATTAATACTCGATGCATCTGCTCGAGAAAATAGGAAACATTTAAAAACTAGAAGAAAGTAGACATTATACAAACTACTGCCAGGGAAGTGGTTGCCTACATTAGAAGTAGGAACATTAATTCCTTTTTTTTCAGCAGATTCCAACAAATCATGTTGCAGACTCGGATGAGATAAGAGGTTATAACACCCTTAAATTTATTAACTGAACCAAAGAATTTTTCCTATTATTGCAATCCAAAAAAAGGAGAAAAATCAAAGATTATCCGGTTGTCAATTGCAGATTTAAAAATATCAATCATGCAAATATTAATGATGAGACAGGTCATGAAATGGAGCAACGTGACCACAATAAGACATCAATCCACCATAATAATGAATTTATCCTTTGTTTGCATATCGTACCAGAAAAGCTACAAGACTATTCAAGTATCGTTGACCGATCATGAAGATTCAATACATGGTGTCACTGAGTTGGCATACTTTCTTTTCTGTGCTGTATTACATCCACTTGCCAAAAAATCTTAAACCAAGCAAAAGCCAAAAAAAGAAAAAAATGTGCAATATTTTGGTGGCCCTAACAAAATGCAAATTAAACTCTTCCATTCTTGAAACTTGTGAACAAGTATTGTACTGTTGCATCAATGGCTTTGGTTGCTTCTTATGGACTATAATAAGAAAAAAGTCTTAACGAAAGTTTTTGCCAAAGTACATGAAATGACAAATTAAAAATTCTAAGATAAGACAAAAGAAAGTGGAATTCTATTTGGAAATTCTAGCACACAATATTAGAAGAATAATTACCTTCAGTCACAATAGCAGCTGTTTCAATGGATGCCACTGACTTTTTTGAATCAACGGGAGCAAAACCTGCGGTGATACGCTAATTTGTGGGTCTAAAAAATAGATATCTTCTTCTTCTTTATAGGCAAAGACAGATACAATCTTGTCGCACTCTAGATGGAAATGCACCTTTTAGCTGCAGAGGCTTCATTACAAATCCCAAAACAGCAAATGGAAACATCAACACAGCCTCACCCCAAAATGCATACCGCCAATTGAAATGATCTCCAACCTAAAACAAAAGGGAAGAAGAGGTCAATTTATCAAAACTTCAGCAAATGGCAAATAATTATAGCTGGCAAATGCCACCAGGCAGCGACCCAAAGAACAAATTTTCCACCAGGCAGTTGACAAGTAATACTACTGCCTCTATACTGATCTACTTAGACTTGGCAGTTGACAAGTGATACTCCGGCAACTGCAGCCGTCGGGATCGCGGCGGCGGTGGACCAGGAGATTCGGCCATGAGGGTCGAAAGTTGGCGTGAATTTATAGATTTCTTGATCGGCGTTCCCATGGTATCACGCAACGGAAACCAGGTACTCCCCCATGGAAACGTGAATCCGCCTCAGCTCTCCATTTTATATGGGGCCAAAAAGGAAAAGGTGAAAATAAAAAAGGAATTTTTTTTATAGGAAAAAAGAGGGTTAATATTTCCTTTTCAAGGAACAGGTATTTACCCTTTTGCAACCTAAACCAGAAAAAAGATTTTATCCGGGTAAGAAAATTTAGAAGGTGAGGTTTGCTATAATAGTTCTGAATTTTTTTTCGGCTAAGTATTATATTCGAACGTCGATAATCATCTCTGGTTGAAAATCTTAAAAGATTATTTTTGTCCATTTCTTTTTTTCTTTTTATAGGTATCTTATAAGAATGAGCGCGATTCCCGGGTAAAATCGAGAACCAGAGAACCAGTTCCGATTTCCAGTTCCAAAAGGACCAATTTCCGGTTCGGTTTGGTTTTCGATGTTAAAGGAATCGGTTCCGGTTAGGGCTCCAAAGCCCCAAAACAAAAAAGCCCCGAATCAAACCTTTCAGTTCATTTCACGCTTTCACGGTTCTCTCAGTCTCTCCCGTCCTCTGCCTCTGCCTGTCGCCGACGCTGCTCGCCCTCGACGCCACCGTCGGACGCCGTTGGACGCCAGTCGCCCCGCGCTCGCCTCGCCCTTGCCTCGCCCTTGCCTCCCTCGACGCCGTCACCCGTCTCTCGCCTTGCCCCTCAGCCTCCGCCGAACGCCGGTCGTCCTGCCGCTGGACGCCAGTCGGCCCGCGCTCGCGCCGCCCTTGATTTCAGATGCGACTGCAACAGAAATAGCGATAGAGAGAGCTGCAAAACTTTCCTGAGAAAAAAACATGGTGGTGTAAGAGACGGTGAAATCTGCGGCAACGGCGGCGGCTGCGACCGCCGACGACCGGAAGAACCCCGTCGCCACGAACCCTAACCCTAATTCGAAGGGCATTGCAAGCAGTGGCGACCCGGAGCTGGAGGAGGGAGATATTGCGGGCGAAGAGGACTTAGCCGAGCAGTCGGCGAAGGAGGAGCCCAAGGCGGACCAGCCGCATCCCCTCGAGCACTCGTGGACTTTATGGTTCGATAACCTTGCCGCAAAATCGAAGCAGATGGCTTGGGGTGCCTCCATGCGCCCGATCTACACTTTCTCTACCATCGAAGAGTTCTGGAGGTGAAAAAATTTTGCGTTTTTCTCTTGAATTTTGGGAACCCAGCTCTAGAGTCGATTGAGTTGTGGTTGGGGTGTTCTCTTTTCTGGGTGATTCTTGTTATCATCGTGTTATGGCTGATGGCTTTGATGGTGTTCTAATTTTGTTCTCGCTGAATGCAAAGTTTTATGGTTAGGGAGAATTAGTTGCTCTACCATTATGGTTTTGAGGAGTGTCTGTAGAGGACTCTGGTTGATTTTGAATGCACCGACCTCATAGATCCAAAAGCGTACAGTCATTCACACAGGACAAGATAAAGTAAAACACCATGCAACAAAGATCCCAGAGATGTAGACTGAAGTTGAACAATACTTTTGAATGATACTCCCCCTGTCGGGATAAACAAGATCACCATATTGTCAAAGGGATACAACAGACGGATCATGGGTAGTCAGTCTACCAAGGCGCTCTTCGATCAAAGCCAATGTCTGTCAAGGTCATTAGCCATAACTCAGAAGAGATTATCAAGGTATGAAGTGTAAAAACACTGAAGCAGCAGTCAAAGGTGCATTGAAAACAAACCGCATTTAGTGAATAGTGAGTAGCCAAGCGGCAGGCAACCATTTCAATGCCATTAAGCTTATCCCCTGTGAGAGCCAGGTATTCCCCCAGAAGAAGAAGGCCACATTCTAAGACAATATCCTAACCCTAGTTATTGACAACTTGGTATTCAAAGAGGAAGAGTACTAAACGGTGCAAAGAAAATACTGTGGAAACTATATGAGCTTTTCGTTACTAACACAAGGACAAAACAACTATATGATCTCTTCGTGGTTTCAATAATAAAGTATATTTTGCAAACAAAGGCTTCAGTTTAGCGCAATGCATTGGATGGATGGTCTTCAACATTTCTGCATGCTAGTAGGGAATTAATGGATACAGTAAAACATTCGAACATGCAGTAAAGATTAAATTTCCTAAGAACTTCCAGTTTACAGACCCCAACAGAACATTTTGAGGCCTAAATATTATCCGACCCTTCTGACCTATTTTTAATTTGGTGAATGATCTCCTTAATTCATTACACAATTTAGCCAACACCTCCCTTTTGTTTGCAGAGACAATGTACCTAGATAGGTAAATGGAAAGGTGGAAGGAAGCTCCTGCATCTGGATGAAATTCTATTTGAACCTCTGGATGGGAAAAAACCTGCAATTGAAAGCTTTAGCTCAAGAATTTACTTTGTGGAATTGCTGCAGAAAAATGAAACCAGGCATTATATGTTTGTTTGTTCAACTTAGTCCTCCCATTAAAACACTAAACAAAAATGGTGAACCGGATATCACGAGGCTATAACACGCCGCCTTGGCATCTACGCAGCCACGTAGGGTCCACATGGAAATATTAAAAAACAAAAAGTTGTGGTTTTAGAAAGCCAATTGACAAAGGGAAAAAAGGAAAACCATCTTCAGCTTGCTCTGGCAAATAGAGGGCAGTCATGCACCGACAGCCACCAGCAAGGGTGGCCAGACCTTCACGGAGCTTGGACGTGGTGCAGCCCCCATCCATCACAAAGGTATACACCCGGAGAGAGAGATACGAGGGAAAAGCAGTCCTGGTCCTCAGCTGCCCCTTCGCACACAGCGGCAAGCCCTTGCAACAAGGTGAGGGTCACGGCCTCACGTCAGATTTGCAGTCATTCTGCTGGAATCTGAACTGGTCCGAGAAAGACGGACAATGAGAATTCCATGCATTCAAATCATTCACTCGTTGCCAAACCGTTGTCAATAAATAACAAAAAGTAGATAACAAGGATTGAGCAAACCACAAGTGCTTCGTGATTTGGAGAATTCAAGAATACTTTTCTTTCTTCTTTTTTTGCGGTCTATGATTCAGAGAGCACAGCTCGAGAGCTCATCGCCATTGTAGCCTCATATTCTTGTTCTTTTGCATTGGGCTCAAACAGGGTCAACCACATAAAAGAAAAGAATTTGGTATTTTTCTTTATGCTATTTTTGTTGATGCTTTGTTAAATTTCCTCAATTTGGGTTGATGGGTTGTGTGAAGTTTGATTGTTATGGTTGGTTCTGGCTTCCTGTTTCAAGAATTTTGCTATTTCATGTTTGTTGACCCAGTTGTTTGATACCTCTTTTCTGGAAGATTTTGTGTTGTGCAAACACAACGTCAACGCTCTCTTACAGTCTCCCTCTGTCTCTCTGTTGCAAGTAGCATTCAAAGGCGATGGCAGCAAGTGCCCAGTCACCATGACCCGAGCTATGGCTGGGCAACACCGCCTCCACCGGCAGTTCACTCCCCCCCCCCCCCCCCCACCCCCCTGTCTCCCCAAGTCGCCCTTACCCTGACCTGCCCCTTCCTCTCTTCTCCCTCTAGGCTTTGCTTTATTTTTTTTATTCCACCTCAGTAATTTGCCGAAGAAGAATGATGATGTGGCATTGATGTGGATGGGCATATCAGCATTCCAGTCTAACCATTTAATGGAAGGACTAACTTGAACAAACAAACATATAGTTCAAGGACTTGATTGCACCTTAAAAAAGGAAAACTTGAGGGATGACAATGCAAGTTGGAAAGGTTCAAGGAACTCCCACACCATTATGCCATATATAAATTCTGTATTAATATCAATCCCACGACAATTTAGCTCACTAGTTTCGCTAGAAATCTATGTTCCAGCTCAGAAGCAAATTCAAGTATAATGACAGCCAATGGCATTGAGCCTCACTTTACTATTATATAAGAAATAAATTGGCAAAGGAAGTTGAATAAACACCACCCCAACAAGCACATATATGAAAGCAATTAACATCTATATAGTATTTAGGAAAAGTCACATACACTTTCATGAGTTGCTAATTGAAACATTCCAGGAGAGAAATCCTAGCTCTGCTTGCCATAGTGACACCTTCCAAGATAGCCAGCTGCCCAAGAGTGAGGTAAATAAAAAGTGACGGACTCATAAGTTGAAACTAACACGAGTGCGGAGACATTCAAACAACTTTGATTGACCAAAACTTAAATCCCGAAAATTGAATGTTACACCTACTAAATGTTATTGGTTGCAGTTTTTACTATGAAAATGGGTCGACAAGTTGATGTCAAGTAAACAAACACTTTGATAGTATATTAAATGCCAAATACTAAATCATGAAAGTAACTTGGAGTACATCATGCAATTAATTTTAGAAATGGAATCCTGCTTGACATGGAAGAAATTGTGCCTATATGATGACTACTACAGACCAATTGCAGAAAATGTCACTCACTTTACATTTGACTCGAGAACAAAGAGGGAAAAGGTAAATGATTTTAATTGTTCGTCCTTCTTAAGTAAGCATAAAGTAATAAGTAGACAAGAGCTAAACATCAAAAGGACTTACTTTTGCTCCCAAAAGAATCATTTCAAGAATCACAAGGACTTACTTTCTCCTCTCATCTCACCATGAATCGCCTTACACATAAAGATCATGGTCATGCAGATCATTAACAAATATAGTTTTATTGATCGCGCCCCCAATGTGGAGGTACTTCATCTACTTGAGATTCATCTGTAACAAAGTATGTCCTCCTTAGTGACCTAGACTGCTTATGCTACAGAAAATGGTGCCAAAGCGGAATGGAGTAGGTCACATGCCAAGAAGCACAATATCCAACTAGTAGGTTCAATAATTTCAATAATTTCAATAATTTGGATCGTGATAGAGTTCCAAGGATTCATCCACCATCACTCACTTTGTAACATAGAAAGTTTCTTTTGCTAGTTTTTGTTGCGTGATTAAAAGTTTAGAGCAACATTTAATTTAATGTTACCATAATCATTTGTCCAAGTTATTTCCAAGATTTCAAAAGTTTGTTTAAATTTTTTCTAATTGTATAGTGAACTGATTATTTCTCAGATTGCCAATTGTAGTGATCCATAATGCAAGAGTCACCTATATCAGCATGTGTACATAGTTTGTAGTTTGCAGGGATATTAACAATCTCCATATCACTGAAATCCAGTAATACCACAAGACGCGAGATTAAAGTCATCTATCCATGACAAGAAAACTAACTCTTAAGCATACTTCAACCACTTATTCACAAAACTTGAAGAATCAATTCAAAAACCATAAGATGAGATTTTTATAGTAACAACTATATAATTTATCAGAATCATAGGAATCTAGAGTGAAAGTTATGTTTCTCATCCAACCAAGAGAAATAATACCCTACTCTATGATGTCTGGCCAATAATATATTGTGTCAAGAGGTCATTACACATACCAAGAAAAATTCAGAGGAAAATCCAAGCCCTGAAATATCCATTACACAGTAGACTGATTCTACATCTCGAAAGAGCTAAAAGTTTATAAACTTTAAAAGGAGGCACTTACATGTGGTTCTAAATATGTCCCTTGCAGGTAAACGAATTTATATAAAGTATCAAAAAAAAAATTGCACTCCTCAATGTTCCTTGCATATATGTTGATTATTTGATTAGAAACAACAATTAGGAAAGAAAGGTAAAAGAACCAAAAGATCATAATCAAGGGAATAAAAGCGAATTGATAGCAAAGTTGCATGTTCTTTGGAGAGCACTTGAGGGCCATTATTTCACATCTTCCACATTAATTTATCTATCATATCCCACCTGATTCAATATTCAGTTCCACTCAAACACACTAGTTCCTAATCCGACGTTTCTTCTACAGCCACAAATCCACCATTGCACATCATCTCCAGTTATAAAAATTACCTTTACATGTCGATATTTAACGCCCAACATTGTCACCTATGTGATATTCTTGCCCTTGAACCAATCCTCTACTTCTAATAACTAATTGAATAAATAGCAAAGAAAAAGAACATAAAAACTATTGGAGAAAAAAAATGTTTAGAATAGAAAGCCAAATAAATTAAAGGATTCACCACCAACCGACCTACAGCGAGCATATGATAAAGGGTAACGACATCTCCACCTGAGCAGAAAGCTTTACCACTACCCTTCAGATCAGAAAAAAAAAGTTGATGTTAATTCAAAGATTGTGAACCCTGACAATAATAAAAGGAATGCCTGAAATGTGAGTCCATTTCTCCTTCTGTGTAGACTCCAGACAAAACAAAACCAGGATCTTTTTTAAACTACCAGCTCTTGTACGAGGGCATGTAATGGCGATATCTTCATCAGCACGAACCCGATGTTTGGATTCTCTTTCCACGATTCATAGAACCTCTTTAGCCTGGCCACCTGTGGAAAATGTCAGCATAAAATTTCAAGCTTTAATTATTCTAGAAAAGATAACCGAATCGGGTACCAAGAAACACGAAAAATGAAATGGCTTTTCATTCTGATTGGGGTCGGTGAGGAATTATGTCGAGCTGGACTCAGAGGAAGAACCGAACCATTGAGGTGGTGAGGGAATTAAGAGCAGATGACCGGTTGAGTATCGCTGTTCTTGAGTTGGCTCTTCCATCCACCAAAACCTGACGCCAAAAACATACAGAAATCGAAATGTAAGCTCCCAATCTAAACGAACCCGCCTTTTGCTATCCCCAAAGTAGACGCGGCGACTTGACACCATCGAACAACACACTGAAACTCATAGAGAGAGAGAGAGAGAGAGAGAGACCTGGTCTTGGGCGTCGTCGTAGCTGGCGTAATGGGGCTGAGCAGAGAAACTTCTCCGGTGAGGGAAAGCGCCAAGCTTGGGAAGCGAACGCTTGGCTCTCACCAAAACGTTCAAGCTATGCATCTCTCTCTTTCGCCTTCCGTCTCTTGCTGTTGTTTGAAAGCTCTATAAAAGGGTTTTCGAAGGGCGTTTCCCCGGAGCTATGCCTGAATCCGTCGCTTCCGGCTCCCCTCTCAAAACGTGAAGCGAACGGCTGAACACTGAAAGTGAACGGTGCACGCTGAGAAGGCAGATTGAAGCAGAACAGAGCAGATCTAAGATCTGGACCATAAGGCCTACCAAATCAAGCTCCTCCCCGAATTTTGAGAACCTTACTCAAATGTTCTATGAACTTAACTTTAATGTTCATTGTCATTCCTCAAATTTTAATTTATTCAATGCAGTTTCTCAAATTTTGGTATTTATTCAATTTAGTGCCTAAATTATATGAAAATATGCAATGTCGTCCTTCCATCAGTTCAAACTCAGGATGTCATTGAACATTTTCATATGATTTAGGGACAAGATTAAACATGTACGGGATTTTCAGGGACTACATTAAACAAATTAAAAATTAAGGGATGGTATTAAATTAAAGTTAACATTTAGTTAAAGTGTATGGATCATTTGTGTCATCTCCTGAATTTTTGTTTAGTACCAAATTTTGTGTCCTCAAGTATATTTTTTTCCCTGTGATTTTTCTGCAAATTCATGCTTTTCTTCCAGCATTTCATATTCAGCTAATGTGAACTTTAAGTTCTTAATGAGTTCTACTCGCTTTCATCTCGTGTTGATGATTCTGGTGTGGCTTCAGCAATGCTGCGTCTAAGATAATGTACACAAAAGCAATGGAGCCGGTTCTTTTTCTTTTTCTTTTTTTAATTATTGTAATCGTTGAGAAGGAGATATCAATAGTTTAGTTTGAGATTAAACAGTAGAAAGAAATGCTTTATTGCATTGGTTATCTACAAATGAATCATTCTGGTGAAATTAAGTTCAACCAATGTCCTCGTCTCAAGAGGCAGCGCAACTCTATTGGCCGTACCCTTCGCATTGGAAGACTTATTCAATTGTCGTTGTGCCCCTTTCGGTTAACTGCAGCCAGTCCGTGCCACGTGTGCAGGCACTAGTCAGCTTGAAAACGAGTGCCCTTTCTCGGACTCTCCCACAGGAACAGCATTTGGTGAATCCCTATCAGCATTGAAGATTTCCTGAAGCTGCGAAACCATGTCCTAGTCATACGTCCTGAAGCCAACACCAGCAGTAGTATATATAAGTCCAGATGAGGTTGCTTGGTCCAATGTGGGTTCTCACATCGCTCTGACAGCATACTTCCCATGGTTGACCCGGGTGTAACCAGAATACTTATTCCCAGTGCTGGTCCCATTGTTGATTGCAGTTCCAGTCACGTTAAAACCCGGCACCATGGAGTACTTGATCTCAAGTATGCTCGAACAATTGTTGTGCTTTGAAGAGGAGTGGAGGACATTGGAATACAGGAGAGATTTCAGGTAAACGTCAGTGTTGTTTATGAAATGTGCCCAATGTGCTACCAATATCTTCGCTTTGGCATGCTTGGAAAAGACAAGCTGAAAATTATTTGTTACCTCACAAAATATGTTCTCAGTAACTATATATGGAAGGAAATAAAGTTGGCTAGTAGAGATAAATGAAAAATAGCCTGTGTGATTAAGCAGTTCATCACAGCAAAAGCTTTACACAGTTTCCTTCAATCATTTCAAAACCAAAGTGGCGTATGGTGATAGTTGTAAAATACTACTGCTAATGAAAAGTTGAAAGCATTGTCATTTTTACGTTCCAAGCACGAGTTAACTCAAAAACAAGAAGCCAATGACAGCCATCAAACTTCAGTATTTATGGTGTCACTAAATGCTTCGTTGGTTCAATCTTTGAATGTTCATGCAAGTCACAGTCCATCTCCATAAAAGAAAATGGAATCTGGTGGATGCAAGACTGAAATTATTCTAAATGAACATCATATTGACTTGTATCAGATGATATGGATTTACTTGTACAAACAAGGGCAGCTGACTGTTGCAAGAAAGGAGCATACCTCTGACACAGCAGAAGAAATGAATGACCGATAAACAGTTTGCTCGGCATATTGTGATTGACCAAGCCAGTCCATTGTGCTGATCCTAACAGTGCCTCCACCTCCAACTAATTTCATTGTGTCAACCCACGCCTGTTCATCGGCCTGGTACTTGCCAAATGATAGGTGCAATGGCAGTACATTGTATGTTAAAGACGGAAGCTTGAAAGATGAAACCGAGGGAATCCTCTAAAAGGATCAGCAGAGCAATCGCAATGTGATTCAATCACAACTTCGAAGTTATGCTCACTATTCATGATGGAATCCACACTGAAAAAGTTTACTTGCTAAAATATCGGAGTAAAGATGATAGACAACTAGACCGGGTTGATTAGCCAAATTCTCATTTAGCACATGGACACTAGAACTGTCAAACTTAATAAATTCCACTTAGAATGCAACCATTCATTCTATATCTTTTAACTTAACAAACAATTATAGGACGAAACATGTCTACCCTGAAATGGCTAATATTTTGATGATGTCTAAATGCATTTCTTACTTTTTATATTAAGACAAAATTAAAAATGTTAAATAATCATGCTCTACCCCTCGTGACCTGACATCTCTATGTCTCTTCACTCGCTACTTTTCGTGTTCTCATACTTTCGTACACATCCCATGCGCGCGCAATCCCCGCGCGCGCGATGTATATGAGTATTCTACTCGTTTGTAGATTGGGCCGAGGAAAAGTCAGTAAAAATGATCCAATGGCGATTAAACCAACTACGTTTTTCAAAGTAGTGAATGAACTTTTTCTTTTTAACTTTTAGTGAAATTTTGAATTTTCTTTTTATTTCTCAACTTTATTACATAAAATTTATTTGATTCACTAAAAAAGGAATTGCTATTTGATTCACTAAAACAATTGAATTAATAGTGAAAAATGTATGAATAATCATGGGAGTCGCACACTTTATTATAAATGTTCCTAACTCACGCAATGAGTACTTATGACATGAAAAAAAACTAATTTAATCAATAAAAAAATTCATTACTCAGAAATTTCTAAGAGATGAATGCGTTTTCATGTAATGTCCCGCAAAGTAATTAATTTAATTTAATTAACCCAATCAATCAACACACATGCCATCATCATTAGCAAAAAAGAGAGAATCTAATATTTTTATTGATTTACTTAGTGGTGGACACATTGGACCTGAGCAGGTCCTTAAAAGGCTCTGACATCCCGGAAAGACGAGATAGTCCCCGGGATCCAGGGGATGAAAAATATACCGGCCCCATTGGCCTACCCCGGCCACACGCCCGAAAGGGCAGGGGGGCCACGGCTGAATCCCGCGATGCCTTCCCCAGAGTTGCCTGGGCGCGGTACAAGGTAATGACGTCACCAGTCGAAAGACTGGGTGGCCAGATGAATGCGTTTTCATGTAATGTCCCGCAAAGTAATTAATTTAATTTAATTAACCCAATCAATCAACACACATGCCATCATCATTAGCAAAAAAGAGAGAATCTAATATTTTTATTGACTTACTTAGTGGCGGACACATTGCCCATGGGTTCTCTTCTCTTTTCCGTTCCCTTATTAATAGAAAAAAAGCAGGTCCAGTCAAAAAGGCACATGTCCTTGCAAATGCCCTTTTCCGCTGTTGCAGTTGGGGATTCCGCCCGCAAGCATTTGTGCTTCCCATGCGGTATTACATCGCAGCCGTTGGATCGGCACGAAGGGTCTTGGACCGTTGGATGGCGAGAACGCAGCATCGTTACAGCGCGCGCGGTGGAGTGCATCGGGCATTGGTGATAGAACGTCGGAGGCTTAGAATCGGCGGAGGTCACGTGTTACACGTGTCTTTTTCGTGATGATGATCACTGATCTTTCAACATTTAAATGTTTGTGAAATACAAGGTGAACATGAGATGTTACCCCATAGTACGTTTCGATACTTTGTTAAACTCTTGCAAAGTCTCGTCGTAATCTTCAATAGAATCTACATATCAATAAATAATTCTTTTAAATATTTGTTCTCAAAATATTCGGAATCGTGGAGTATTACCTATTAAAAATTGAAATATGGCAAACTATCCTATTATGATGGTACCTGTACTATATTATGTGTTTATTTATTTTTAAAATACACAAGATCATCCAATAGTATGCTCCTGAACATGCATTGTTTTTTTGGTTGTACGTATAACCAGGGGTAACTCTATTATATTCATTTATTGGTAAAGCGTATATATATATGTATGTACTTATTTTGAATATATGCATAGCCATGCATCAGATTTCTCTAAACACATTTTTTGTCCTTCTATTCATAATAATGGTTGGGTAAATTTATAACATTTAATAATAAAAAAATGTGATTTACAATAGCATAATTATCCGATAGTTAGATAAAAATTTACCCAAATAATTCAAAAACATCATTGATTACCTAAATGTCATTTTAGCGAGGGAACTTTTTAACTTTTAGTGATAATTGGGAATTTTCGTTTTAGATTCTAACATCGTCATAATGTGGATCACTTTGGCACTTGTTAGAAAGGTCATTGATAAGTCAACACGTTTTGGTGTTGTCTTTTAATTTTTCCTCTTTACCCTTTCCCATCATTGTATCTTCCTAAATAATTATAAGAAAACATTAATCCTATAAATATTATAATGATACGAATAGCGTAACACGTTTATTAAGAAAGTCATTAATGATCTGACGCGTTTTTCATGTAAAATTTATTTTGTTTTTCTGTTTACCTTTCTCCCTCAATCTGTGACCTAGTGAGGTCCTATCAACTCTGGAAATGGGGGATTGGAGAAGACCAAAGGTTTCGGGAGTGCTCCTCTCTTTCTTTAGTGGGGGTAGTAGGAGCCAGGAAGATTTGGTTTGCTTTAAATTTGAGGGTGCTTTGTTTTATGTTTTTTTCTTCTTCTTTTTTTGATAATTTTGTCGACATCAGAGTCTAGACCAAAATAAAGGAATTAATTTAATTTAATTAATTCAATCAATCAACACATGCCATCATCATCCAGCAAGGGTCTTCGTGATATTATAATAAATGCGATCGAACATTGCCATCCAGCAGAAAAGAGAAAACATAATATTTCCATTGAATTAGTTAGTAGAGTGTGATTTCCAACTAGGGGCAAGCTCATCGGTTCTCGTCTCTTCTCTTTTCTGATTTCTTTATTAATAGAAAAAGGCAAGTCAAGTCCCAAAGGCACATGTAGTAGCCGTTCAATCGGCAATACGAATCCGGGGCCGTTGGATGGCGAGAGCGCCATGCAATTTTTATTTTATTTTCTTTAGTCGGACGGTGCAATTTTGGGTTGAGGAGGTTTTTTATGACTGGGGAGATGCATTGCTTCTAGCAACATTTACGATTGAAAAATCTTACTCGGACTCGGTCGGCCAGTGCGAATTAAAGAGTGGATCCAATTTTTATTGCTCTCGTGATATTATTACGAATGGGATGGGATGGCGACCGACCATGCACGTGCTGCCTCAAAAGAGATGCACGTGCTGCCTCAAAAGAGACTAAGGCATTATCCCTATTTATATTTTAATCGAAACTAGTTTATGGAAAATATGTTTACCCAATCGAGTGGAGAGCGTCTATATCGCCCGTTGATTTTCTCTTTAATTTATTGGATCGATATCATGAAAAAGTGTGAAGTGATATATTTATAACAAATTTAATCCAAATTAATTTTTAATTGCAAAAATCCCCAAACTAATATATCCATAATAATTTTATCTTAGGCTATTTTTTTGCTACCAAAAATTCTATATTTATGATATCATTCATTATTTTTTATTAAATCAAATTAATATCATGAAGAAATACACCTATAAAAAAAACGGAGACAAGTACCACAATGGCCAGAGAGAAGTCAAAATAGCTCTTGAACTGTGATTTGTGTTATTTTTCTTCTTCCTTTATGGCATTGAGAAATTCTCACTTTGCACTTCACATTTTTACCCTATGGTATTCCCTTGCACTTTGCTTTGTCCTTTACAGTAACATTGGCACAAAACTTGTATCGGCACATTTTTTTATCCTATTAGCAAGTCCATTTTCCTTTTGTCCTTTGGAGTTGCTGGCCATGACTATTGATTAACCGATCGAATAATTGTGTTTGTCTGAGAAGGTAAAATGAAGAAGTAGATGCATGGTGCAATTGGTCTTGTCGTGTGACAAGAGCTTTTCCAAAAAGAGCATAGATAATGAAGCATGACATCTTCAAAGAGCGCGAGGAATTCATCGTGATCAATTTGAACCCGAAAACTAATTACCGTCGCTAAAGAATCTAGCTGTCGATATGTGACATAAATCTCATGTATCCTCTCGTTGTAACATTATATTTTCCTTTTTCTAGAGCTGTTGTGTTTACACTTGTATGAAGGAAATAGCTTTTATATATGGAGGATCCAATTGAATGGAACAACTTGGGATAGGGAGGACTACCATTTAGTTTATTGCATCGTCTTTATCAACTTCAACAACCGAAAGACAAAATCCCTTTTCGTTTCAAATCTTTTCAAGCTTTTGTCATTACCTTCTTATAATGTTAAATCGCATGGGACTGGGACGACACGACATTGCGTACAATATACATAAAGACATGTTTTTTTCAATATTTCGGCTATTCAATCCATCGTGAATTTACACTGAGCAAATCTAAATATTGCAAGAAAGGGTGCGTAAACTGTAAATAAGTATATTTTAAATGGCACGTATCTTCTTTTTCTCTTTTCATCATTCACTTTACTTGATAATTGAATCAAGTAGACCATTACACTTAACATAATAAGTTATAATCAGATTGTACTTGATTTAAAATAGCAATCCATTAAAAGTCATTGCATATTATACGATTTGTTTTCGTAATTTCTCATTATGATGGGAAATATTTTGCAAAATCACCTTAGGGCTTTGGGTGCGTTTGGAATCTACTTTGGGAAGGAGTTTGGAGTGTCCAAAAGTCAATTGACCAAATATTAGGTGTTTGGTAAAATTTTTGAAATCCACATTTAGGGAATGTTAGTCTTTAAAAGGCCGAAAGCTCAAGGTAGATCTTAGGCTATCTTGAGCTTTCAGCATTTTCGGAAGCCCCCACAGGGTTACTGTTCATCTTCTTCTCCATTCGTGTGGCTGGTCAGCAATGGGCTCGAGAGAGGTTGATGAGGTTGCCGCTACCCTAGCAATTGTCATCGGCTAGTCGCGCGACTCTGGCGACAACCATGAGTCATGTCACTGCGATCCAACTTTGGGTCATGCAACCCTCGTGAAGGGCTACCTGAGGTTGCGCAACCAGGCGGCCCTCATCAAGGTCGCGAGATCTCAGGTGTGACCTAGATTTGGGTTGTCAGAGGTTGCACAACTCAAATATCTAGGTCGCGCGACCTGAGGCATGACTCAAATTTGGATCACGACGAGGTCACACGACCTTTGTGAAGGGCTGCCAGGGGTCACCCGACCCCAGGTGGCCCTCGCCAGAGCTGCCGGAGGTCACCGAATGCCACCTGCTGTCATCAGCCGACTTTTTTATTTTTCCTTTTATAATTTTTTTTAATTACAAAAAGTCATTTATAAATATAATCTCTCCAAATACTAATTTACTTAAAAGTACTTTACAATAGACTTTTAAATTACAATTCAATAAATACAATTTATATTTTGGAAAACCCCTCTAACTTAAAGTCTTTTATATTTTTCCAAATGCTTTCCCCAAAAGTCCAATCAAACGCACTCTTCATGTAAGCTTACATTAGAAGATTGAACAACACGTTCCGATGGCAAGTTAGGAAATCCACAAAAATCACAATGCGTAAAGTATTAATTCTTCCGAAATGCAGAGTTCGAAGCAATGAACCTACAACTGTAAGTTTGTAATAGGAAAATATTTGTGAAGAATAATCCGTTCCTAAATCACGTTGTACGCAAAGGAATTAATTTAATCAATAAAAAGATTGTTGCTCGAAGACTTTTACAAATTACAAAATATATATTCGTCTATAACTTATATGTGAATTGCACGCACGGTATATATGACAATTTACATTATCATTCTTAACGAATTCATTTGTTTTACAGAAAATAAATAGATTAATTTTTTTAATAATGAATTATTGGGAAAATATTTTCACTGTCCACAAAAATGATTAGATATAAATTTATTATTGATAATAAAAAATGTCATCAACTAATTATTTCAAGCAAGACATGCAACTATTTTTTTGAAAAAAAATATTTTTCAAATTAGTTATTTTTCACGAAATAAACAGAGCCTTAAATTCAATATTGCACAATTTATGATATTTTTTTTTTGCTGATCCAAGAACCCTGCACAGGCAGCAGCAGAAGGTAAACCACTGAGGGCGACACATGCTAGCCACCACACATGTGTCACCGGGTAAGTCGCCAAGAGTCTCAAGCTAACCTTCCTGCAACTTGCATTGAACATTAAACCTCCTCGATGGAGGTCTAGCGCCTACCCAATTGAGCTACCGCGGCGGATGGTCACAATTTATGATGTTCACTTGGCTATATAACAAAAAATGTGATTGGTAAAATATGGTCTATGAGAATTTGATAGGATCTGATATTGAAACAATAATATCTACCCAAATAGTTAAAAAGGTTATTGATTAACTTTTAGTGAGAGAACTTTTGTACTTTGAGCAATCAATGATAAAATTTTCATTATCAATAACAATTTATATGGAAATATTATCGTAAATGATGAAGATATTTCTTGCTCATCCATTTTATAAGTGATAAAAAAATATTATTTTCAGAAAAATATTTATATTTATAGTGTTATTTATCTCTACAAAATAAAAGAAGTCTTAGGAGAAAATTTGAATTTTCTTTCTGGTTTTGCAACTTTATTTGAACAGGAATCACTTTATAGACCTAGTACAATGTTTTCGATTTAATTATTTCTCTTTATTGATGTAAAGGGAGTTCCTTTGTAAAACCAAATTATTTTTATCTAATTAATTCTTACGGAGCCACACTTTTTTTTTTTTTAATCTTTTCTTTCATCCTTACCCTACCACCCACTGCCCATCTTTTCTTGTGCTCATGACCTGGACGTCTCTCTCTTTTCACTCAGCACTCACGCGCCACGGACTCACGCCCGCGCGCGCCTTGCGCAAATCTTGTGCTCGCTTGCAGATTGGGTCCAAGAAAAGTCGCTGAAAAGGGGATCCATGACGACTAAATAAGATCAACGAGTTTTCAAGTACCGGTCCTACTAATCTTAGACTTCGGTTTTTCCAGTAGCTTTCACCCCAAAGTCCTTCGGAGATATCAAAGCCCTAAAATTTCCTTGAGACTTTCAAAATGTTAAATCAAACCCATCTAAAAAATATTGATATCAGAGATACAAATGTATTTATCATGATTATTACAATCTACACGAGCATCAGTGTTTGGCTGATGAAACTTAGTCAAAGATGCAAGTAAAAATTGAATTAGTACTTAGATATGCTCTCTCACTCAAAATATGGTCGAACTTTTATAGAAAACATGTGTCATGCTCCTAAATTACTCAAAACGTGGTCGAACTTTTATAGAAAACATGTGTCACGCTCCTGAATTAACTCACTTGAGAGGTATTATCTACTTAAACAAGTGGATTTAATTTGTAGTCAACCTTAAATAGCGTAACGAGATGACTCTACATTCTAATAAAATAAGTTTATTCTTCACAACTAATCATCATTATTATAGATGGGATTGCGATCCATATAAAGAGAATCTAATTTAGTCACAACAAATCTTTAACTTTGTCAATTGCAACACATTCATCCAAAACTTTTTTTTGTGACACAAAAAACTCTAAACTTGTATCTATGTGACACATTTACCTTAAATTTGTATTCGTGTGATATATTTAAAAAATTTGGAGTAAATATGTCACATGGATATAAGTTTAAAATTTTTAATGTCACACAATTGGCAAATTTTGAGATTTTTTGTGACTTTCTGCCATTTTTATTAATTTAGTTAGTGGAGAATATGATTACCAATTAGGTGCATGCTTGTTGTTTCTCATTTCTATTTTCTTTATTAATGGAAAAGCAAGTCAAATCAAAAAGGCACTTGCGGAGGCTCCTTCCAAACGCCTCCCACGTATTGCTGTGGAAATTACACATGCGATAATTTGCATCAGAGCGGTCTAACCAGCATGAGGAGTCTTGGATCGTTGGACAGCAAGAACGCGACATTTTTCAAGCACGCACAGTGGAGTGCGTTATTATGTTTGGGATAAAGTGTCGAAGGCTTTGGGTCCGTGATCTTCACAACATTGATCAAGTATGTTATACAATTGTTTTTTGTGATGATGACTACTAGTTACTTTTGTTTGTCAAATAAGAGGTTGATCTTTTAACATTTATGTGTGGTAGAATGCAATCTACCTCCAATTAAAGGCATGATTGAGAATGCAAGCAACCCTCTGCTTATATCCCCGACTGCTAGGGTTTTCTCAAGTATTCTAGAATACTCCTAGGGACGGGCGATATTGTAAATGTATTCATATGTAATAAATGCGGTTAGTAGGTAGTTGGGGAGATGTAATCTCCATCGTTAGATCGAGAAGAGATCTACGGATACGGTTTGTCTTGTCTTTGTATAAATAGGGGTCTCCTCCCCTTCATTGTATCATCTCATTCACAAGTGAGATACAATCGAGACGAGAGCTTTTCTCTCTAGAGTTTTCTCTCTCTAAGATCCTGAGAAAGGCTGCTTAGGGGTAAAATCCTTTCAAAATTTGAATTAAACTAGTAGTTAATCAAAGAATACATGATTTTCTAAAAGTTATCTTAGTAATTTCGTCTTTTCTTTTAATTCTATTTCTTCTCCCTGGTATTGAAAGAAAAGTGTGGGATATTCTAGCGTTTTCTACAAAGAAAAAAAATATCTTTTATTCGAATGGAGTATAATCAGTTCTATCATAAATTAGTTAATGATTATGAATAAATGAACTGCCTCAGTAATATCATCATGACTCTCAAAGTCATGCGCGGTCGCAATACCAAACCAAATACGATGCGCAATACCAAACCAAATACGACGAGTAGTGGGGTCCTAAGCTAAGCCTTGGCTAAACCTTGGAAATCTTAATGCCATAATGCCTTTCAAATCCTCTGAGAAAGGCTGCTTAGGGGTGAAATCCTAAAGCCGCACGGGTTAGCCTTCAAAGCAGCAAAGCATTTTCTGGTGGAATTATTTGAAGACGCAATACTTTGCACTATCCATGCAAAGCGCGTTACCTAATTCCTATTTAATTTCAAATTATGTTATGTGTGTTGGACTATGATTTGCTTCACCATAATATTATTTTGCTCTTTTTATCACAATGAAGAAGGATTTTCATATTGCTCAACGGCTTAGAGGCAGGGCCCCTCATGTTGGTAATAAATGACAAAAGTGAGTACATTGACCATGTGGCACTGAAATTATGAGCAAAGTTTTAAAGTAATGTACATCGGTACCTACTTAAAACTATGTACATTACTTTAAAACTAGAAAACGGAAGGCAGAACAAATATTAGTATAGAGTAGAAGAAATTCACCAAACCATATGATAAAATTGCTTAAGCACAGGAAGATATAGCTAAAATACTAAATAATTAACACCAACTAAGGTTTTCAAATATATGATGCAGAGGAGAAGCAGATACAATTCACTCACAATAAAAGCAAGTGTAGTCTATATCATATTTTCAAAATGGTTATGTCAATATTATATTCAAAGCAGCTATATTGATTTTGAAACTCTTCAAGATATTATGACAATATAAGCCAAGCCACTTTAAGTACTTAATGTGGAAAAATATTCAAGATTATCTCGTAGCGGCATGAGATCCCTAACTAAGGACATCTTCCAAGCCCACACAACCAAAAGAATGACACCAATCAAAAGACCAAGCTTTCCATCATGACCTGTGCTGAACACGTTCAGGATTAATAGCCTTGCTCCGTTAAAACTAGAAGTGATTTGATGCTGCTGAAATCTCATTCATTCCCTGTTCTATCTTAATGTTTTGTTTAAAGGTTGAAGTCTCCCAGTGTTAAACTCTTGGGTATAATGATTGTCATCTCTATTGGAATCTTATTAACATGTATGTAATGGATTTTTAATTTGTTTGTTCTATTTATTTATGGATTTTGCCTTGCCAGTATTTTACGCTAGAAGCCCAGATGCAGTAATCTTTTTAAGTTACTGCAGGAATGTACTAAAATTTATGAGTCAAGATGTCTTGGCCTTAATAATTTCTTCTGTAATTTTCTCTGGGCTTTCATGATTTTTCCTTTTTTGCCTTTGCCTTTTTTTTTTTTTTTTCTGCTTCTCAGTTGCAAAGGAGACTGCATTTGAATTCTGGGGGTTTATTTTTGTTATGCTTGCTGCTGTTATGTCTCAATGAACCCTTACCCCACTTAGAATATCGAGAGAGCAATATAAAATATCACCATCTGATTTTCCTTTTTCCCTTTCTTTTTTGTTGGGGAAAGGAAAAGAGAATAAGGGGAGGGGGTGGAAGGGAGGGGAATGCTAAGTTATCTGGAGATCTTATGTAAACACTCTCGACTGATTTATCCTTCGAGCCTGCAAATTAGCAGATGAGCCAAACGAATAGCATTAGGTTTGTATAGAATTCACTTTGTCACTAGTAACTATTTGGGAGGTGGGTTTTTAGAGTTTGATCATAGACTTGTTTTCTGGCCTACTGAGGCTGTGCGCTGTAGTAGGAAATGTATTCTCCGCCAGGTGCCTCTTTTCTTGGGAAATCTAGAAGGTAATGCATGCTTTGATTTGCTGTTCGAAGTGCCAAAGGCATCCATTCAATGGAAACTATTGACTGTCCACATGTTTAGGTATCTATCTCGATATACGGAAATATGAAAAGGAAGCTAAGATAGCCCTTGATTAACAAAGTTTGGTTGCAATTTCTGATTAAGATGAATTTTCGGCTTGTGAGGATTAAACTTCATGCTTATAAGAATCTAAAACCATCGAATCTTTACTGAAATATGGGAAAACTATTGGATCCATTATTTTGGTATTTCCGGTGCTCTAATCATTAGATCTCCACGCCTCTGCCAGTTAGCATTTCATGGGATTCATTTACCTGAGATCATGATCTATTTTTTACCATGATGGGAATTAGTAGACTTTCGTGGAAGTGTCACAATATACGATAAATAGAATAAGTTATACAGCAGGAAACGCGTGCTTTATTTGATCTCTTTGTTGCAATCTCATCTAGGTCTCACGGTTCTTGGACTAGTCATAGCAAATTGGTCGATCTAATAGAATTAGTCTGCAGTGACGCTGCTCTTTCACAAATAAATTGAACTTGACATGGTAATTCATTACTCGTCATGAGATTGAACTTGCAAATGTGCTTGACGTGTCTGATCTCATTTAATTTTGCATTTGCATTTGCTTATTGATGCTGAAGGAAGGTTAATAGATATGATGTGGTAATTGTGAAACATGAGAGGTTTTCCACCGATATAAATGCAATGCTAATCAGTTTGAGATTTGGATGAGCCGCTTAGGCTTAGGGCCAACATGAGATGAGAAGATCGACTTATGCTTTGTACTTACCGATCTTTGTCATAGGTATGAAGCTTCAGTTCTCAGTTCTCCTTCAGAGTGCTTTTCGTTGAAATTTTGCCCTTGAAGACGCTTCCTTTGGAATTTAGTCTTTTGGAGCATCTGTCTTCAATGATACATAGACAAATGATCCTGAGACAGCTATTTGTAGTCTACTAAACTAGTTGGTGAAACTTTTATATCGTTCTAGATATTAGTAATGTTGGACATTTTTGCCTTCCTATGTTGTGGAAAGTCGAATTAAGTCATACCATTGGATAGGCTTGCCAAGATGTGGAGAAAGCAAAAAAGGCGATAACATCGTTCTAAACATCAGTCACAATTATTTTTGTCCAAATTCCCCTCCTTTCTGGGCTTGCAAGTTGCAATTATGAAACTAAGGACATATCGACAGTGCAAGTTTTGTGTCGGGGAAAGGCAGAGAAGTCAGCTTGAATGGAAAATAGGAAATCTACTCTTCCATACTGCAACAATAGAAACGCATAGTACATTGCAGAGACCAAAAGGAGAAACATTTTATGCCTCCGCCGACACCCCTTAACAGTGTGCCAACTAAATGACACCATTCAGATCAACTGCATCAAGAATCTGCTGAAATGAAGAAATATCCTGAATATAACATCCCAACCCATTATCCCTTCCTGAGAACTTCTGATAGTGTTGTAGTCTCCAGCAATTATCCAACGAGAATCAAGAACAGAATCTGACAATAACGTTCAACTCGCTCCACAAAGAGGCGCTCTCATCACAAAAGTTCAGTGCATGCACAGAGTAGGAGAAGAATGACATTTTTTTTTATTGCAATGAGCATATTATGCATCAGAGAGACTAAATACAGGGAGAGTTTCAAAATAACCAGTTCCACAAAGCTGATAACTTGATGACTGTGGCAAGTAACTCCATCCAGAAAACCATCTATTTTGCATTCCCATCCGTAGTTGTTTCATGCCCTTTAGTATCAAGTAAAGCAAACAACGAAATGCAAGAAAGTACTCCCAGGTTTTTAACTTCTACATGCCTACAGGGCTTGTTAATACCTCTTATATTCCCCACTAAGAACTGGACAACGACCATTAAGATATCTTAGACAAGAAAAACATAATCGATGATGAAACTGACATAAACTCCTTCAATTGTCTTTCTATTGTGATTTCGGAGCTGCCCACAAGATTTCTTTCATGAGGGATGCCCTGCAGATAAAGTGGCTACCTTAGAAATAACTGGTCAACAGCACAGTTTGCAGCTGATAATTTACACTCACTTCTGACAAAAAGGATGAAACAACCTTCAGAAAGAACATCAAATTTTGTTCCTAGCTGCAACCTCGTCAGGAAACACTTCATCCTGGTGACAGTCAAGAAGAATTTATAATATCAGAAGTGTTATTCGAGATTCCAAGCTCTGCTCCTGGATCCACATTTTCTAATCTAACAAAACCTAATCTAACATCAAATCCAGCACAAAGAGTTGCAGTATCCACTTTAAAACAGTGCTCTGTGGTCCATGCTTAGTCCAACATCTATAGCAACTGGAAATAGCTACTCCAGTTTTAGTCATAAGTTCCATCGAACTTTCTTCAATCGAATCCAGGAAGGTGTAAACCATATACAGATCTTCAAGGATTGGACTGTTTGGAAGGTAGAAGTCTATTTAGACATAATCCTAAGCTGTTATATGCCAAGGTCCATTCTTCAACGTCCAATCAAAACATTTCATCATTTGGCAAACATATATACCATTTTCACACTGACACCTCAATTCTACCTTGCTGCTCCCAGAGCCTAGAAAATATTTCAAGTTTAATTAGCAAAATGCACCGAGATCCAGAATGGTATATATCAGAATGGTATATATAAGAATAAATTTCACACTCGAGGACGCAAAAGCAAATTATAATCTAGCCATTGCAATAACCAATCAGAAAACAAATTCCAATATTTTCTTATGGAGCCAACTTTGTGTCTAACATTGTTTACGTTTTTTAACTTGACAGTCCATTTAACTTCATTTATTTTAATAAGAAAAATCACAAGGTAAATGGAAAGCCATGTCTATCATTCTATAATTCTCTCTTTTGATACGCAATTTACAATTGACATTTTGCATTTTTACTAGAAAATCCAGAACTACAATTAGTTATTCTGTGTTAAATATCTGTCAACTTTGAGATATTGATACATTGAGAAAACTTCCTCCCACCCCAAAAGCAGCAAGTCCCTGCGCCATTAATAAATGAAAGCCTAGACATTTTACAAAATTAATCTGCTCTCTCCGGTGATCACCAGAAGTCCTTGCAGGAACATGTACCGTTCCTAAAATGATGGAATCTGCTCTTATCTCTCATGATAATTTCCCTCATGCTAATTCTTGAAATAAACTTAAAGAAATTATGGCAGTCATCACAAGTCCTCAGATTGTTTATGATCCTAATTGGGGATTCAGGTTCTACATTAATTAGACCGAATGCAGCAGCAAGCTTTTCACTGTGAACACACAGCACGGCTTCCTTCTCCTCCATTTCCACATCATGGTGAACAGAACCAACTTCTGAGATGTAACCCAAACTCCCGATTTGCATATACAAGTCCTCGAACTTCTGATATATGCTTGACGACTGTGGATGGGAATTATCTCCAGTGTAAAAAACATGTACTTCACTGTTTAACTCAATAGAGCTATATGCAGCTACCTTCTTGATGCACTTCTCTCTCATCCTTAGTCTCACTTTTTCAACAGAGTCCCACCTCCCAGCAGAAGCATACATGTTAGATAGTAGAACATGATATGAAGCAATATCAGCTGCTAACTCAAAGCTTATCAGCCGCAACCTGACCCACTTTAACATTCTTGTGTGTTGCACAGGCACCCGGCAAAGCACCCCAAACTCCTGCATCTGGCTCAATGGGCATACCCATTATAAAGCTATAAGCCTCCTCAATATGTCCTGAGCAGCCAAGGATATCGACCATACAAGAATAATGCTCTCTTCTAGGCCGAAGATTCTGATCGTTTGAATCTACAATGTAGCTAAAATAAGCCCGACCTTGACTCACAAGTCCGGCATGGCTACAAGCAAATAAAACTCCAAGTTAAGTGACATAATTTGGTTTTGGCCCTTCATTCTGCATTCTAGAGAACAGAGCCAAAGCTTCTTCACTCCTCCCATTAACTGCGTAGCCTAAAATCATCGTGCTCCACAAAACAACATTTCTAAGACGCATTTCATCAAATAAAGTTCTTGCCATATGAGTATTACCACATTTCATACACATGTCGAGCCGTGCATTCTCAACGATAATATTGCTCTCCATCCCATCATATAAGGCAGAGTCATAAATCTTACTGCCAATGTTTAAACATCCCAACTGACTGCATGCCGATAGGGCACTGACAATAGTCACGGCATCAGGCTTGATCCTGGCCAAGCCCATCTGATGGAACAGTGCGGGGGCCTTACTAGCATACCCCATCTGCACGCATGCTGCAATGAAAGAATCCAAGCCACTAGATCTCTCTCTATCATAGTCTCAAACAAGTAATCAGCCAATCCCACGTCCCCAAACTTCACGTACATTATCATCAATTCATTTCTCACCATGGCATTATACTCAAGCCCATATTTTATCACGTGGGCATGGATAGTCAAAGCGGCCCAGCACTTGGGCAGCTCAGCGGATGCCTTCACCACAAATGGAAAAGTAAATCCATCAGGGCGAACACCGAGAGAACTCATCCTTCCGTAGAGCAAAACTGACTCCATGGGCACGTCATTTTTCGCATATCCCCGGATCAGGGTGTTCCACAAGAAAATTCTTGGTTTGTGCATTTCATCGAACAGTTTGCGAGCGTACTGAACGTCACCTAAAATCACCAGATTGGTGAGCAAGTGAGTGATGAGGCTGTTTTTCACCGAGAGCCCAGAGGTCAGGATGGATCTGCAGCCCACACAAGCGCATTTGAGCAGTGTAAAAAGTCATAGCATGGCCTTGGCATGAAACTGGTTTTGGATCTTACGCATTCCCTTCTACACGTACACTTACCACGCCAAGTCGCTTATTGATCTCTATAATCTATCACTGCCTCCCAGTCCTGCCATAGGTTTATTGGGGTGGTTCAAGCAAACATGAAATTTCGGGCAGCAAGTCGTGTTACGTGATAGTGACACTTGAAAAAATAAAAAATCGGCTGGTAGGAAGGAAGGTTTTCGAAATTCTGAGGAATATCATCGATTTGGCCGCTCCTTTTCCCATCACTTGGTCACCTTCGAAGGCGCACTGGAATATCATACATGGTGAGTAGCCATTGCTGTTATAGTCAGGACGGGGTAGTGTCCAAATTTCTTAACTTTCAATTCAGGGGCTTAAGGCTATGCGCTCATTAACAACATATAGCACTTCAATTGACATACACCTTTTAAAACGCAGTTTAATAGGAAAGAATAGGAGACAAAGGACATGACTCTAAAAGCACAATTTTGTTTCGATGAAGGAAAATATAAGAAGGAAAGGTAAATTGATAAGTTCGTTGAAGGGATTTGTGTGTTAATAAACAAACTTTACTTCTTTTCATTTATATCCTTATTACATCAAAAATCCTTAATGTGATTAGTTTTAGGATGAATCAATACTCGAGTTAAAATGGGAATAGACCTTGTGACCCCCATTCCAACCTAACCGATCAGTTCTACAATCATTGGTTTCTAAACTAGCTGACACGAGGCCAGTTGCTAGTTCTATTTGGGCACTAGATCATTATTATGTTTTGAGTAAAAATCCCAAATGAAAATAAACGCCATACTAGTTTATTACAAATGCATACATTGGTCAACTAGTTACATAGTTTTTGGATCATTTTTTGTTCCAAAAGAAGTTCGAAATTAGTTCATTTGAGAAACAATTTCAGGGTAGAATTGGCAAATGCAGCCTTTGCATTGGGAATTGAACTTTGACTAGGTTGGTTCTCGAGTTGAACCTAACCCAATGGCACCACAATTGTGATATTCCGATAACACTTGGTGGATCACAAAGCATAAATCCGGTAACTTCCCCGTAAAGATTATAGAGAGGAAACCCAAGCTAAGCCCATTAACATATCTAATGGAGCTTACAATTTGCTCAAAAGTTTAACTAATTAGTTATAGAATAAATTGACCTACACACTGTTGACACCTGAAATTTTTTGTCGACATTTTAAATAAATAATTTGCAAAAATAAAAAAAATGTTTGAAATGAAAAGATAAAAAAAATAGAAATAAAGAAAAAGAAAGAAGAATGAATTAAAAAAAAAAAAGAAAAAGAATAAAGAGCCTAAAATTTTTTTAAAAGAATGATTGAAATGAAAAGAAAACAAGAAAAAAAAGGTAAAGGAAACAATAAAAGAAAAAAAGGGGGGACATTCACGAGGGATAGTTTTCTCTCTCTCTTCACATTCGGATTCTCTTACACACCGGGAGGCCATTGGACGAGGATCCACTCTCTCTCTATAACCGTTTTCTCTCTCACTCCCTCTCGGGGGTCGATCGCTCTCTTTTGCACTGCTCTTCCTCGTTCTCCGTCTTTTCTCTCGGGACCTCTCGTCGAAGGCGAGGGTTTTCTTCCATTGTGGAAAGCAAAAGAGAGAATTCCACTCATTCTCTCTCATTCATGGATCTTCACGAACACACACAGACTTGTTTTCATCTTCATGGAGTCATCGTCGAAGCTTGACATCTGGAATAAAGTAGACGCATGCTTGCACATAATCAAGCTCGATCGGATGAAGATTCATCTCTTCGAACTCTCCATTACTTGATCACAGCAGCAAGACCGAAGCTAAGTCTTCTTTCCTATCCTCTAGTTTTGACTTTGATGTGATCGATTAGTTGATTTTCTTAGCGATCTTAGGCTATCGTGATAGTTTATTCTCAGATAGTGCTTTGATCTTGATCAATTTCCTTTCAACAGATTATGTTGATTCGATTTTGTTGATTTTGTTGACGATGAAGCAAGAAAACGCTCGTAGATTACAACTATGAAGAAGCAGTTGCGATCATCAAGTTTAAAGCCGAGGCGTCCGTTGATGAGTCTCATAAATCGAAGATCGGAGATCGACGTCAAACAAACAAAGTCCAGCGGCAATGACACACTGATGTGTCCACCTCCGAGTGTCGATCTAGAAAAAGGATTAGAGAAGAGCGATCGAGATCTGCAAAAGTCATAAATCAGAGGTTGGAGATTGGTGCTGAACAGCTCTTATACCAGAATCTGACTTGGCGTTGTTCACGTTCCGTGGTCCTCGAAGCAAAATCAGAGCTAAGCGCTCAATTTCCTTTTTTCTGTTTTGATTACAGAACAAAATAAAATTCGACTCTCCGCTGATTTCGTTTTTTTTTTTTTTAAATAGCAGCTTCGTCATTGCTAAATGAAGAGATCTTCGAAGGCATGTTCTTCGCCGATTCAATTGAGGTAAGTGCGTTGAAACTCCTTTTAATAGCATCCAATGAGGCGAGAGCTTCTCGTGTCGAAAAGCATTCTCGACAACGAAGGTTCAGGGCCAGGATGCATTGCGAATCTGATTAGAATCAATACTTGATTGATCTAGAGTTGATTACAGTTGGATCTTTTGGTTCTATGATTTTTGAACTTGGATGACAATTGTTCTGCAACCTCGGATTCCTGACAGACCTTTTTGTGCGTATGCCCGGAATTGAGTTAGTATATGTGCTTTTTGGTGCTCGATGTCTTCATGAAAGTCGAAGATGATTTGATTAGCTTTCTAACGAGCTATAGCACGTCATGATCCGATATCATTAGCTATCTGAAATCTTCTTCGAAAGTTAGGAGATGATTCTGGAAAACTGATATATTGTAGTTTACTGTTATGCATTGTTCGACCTTCACTATTTTTCGATTTTCTACTGAATTTTGTACTTGAATTCGTAGATCGGTGTCTTATGAAAAGTTTCTTGAAATGTCCTTGGCTACAACATATAATTTTTTTCAGAATTTTTGAAGTTGATTTGATTAGGAAAATGCTCATTAAATCGTCCGTAGTGTGGACTGTTTTATCTGTGACCTGATTGTTGTTTGCCTTGAATGAGCTAGTAGATGTGCCCAATTGCCTTCAATGTGTTGTAGATATTCATAAAGGGCATTTCAGACTTCGGAAAGACGCATGGCCTACATCATTTGAGCTTTGATTTGATATGTTGCACGCCTTGAACGGACATCATTCGGTCATCAAAAAATACCGACGAAGTCTGTCATTTTTTGCAGTAGTTTTTAGGTTGATCTGCTGTTTTGACCTACTGCAATTTTCTGTTTTAACTGGAACGAGCTGGTAGATGATGTTATTAGGACTTAATGTTTTCTAGAGATTTGTAATAGACTTCTCAAGATTTCCATAGACATATTATATGTGCAATTTGGCCATCATTTGCCCTGCCTGATGCTTCTTGCAAAGAGCACTAATCTGCTGATGTGTTCTACTTGTTATGATCTGATCTGACCACTTATACAAATGCTTTGCTTGAGCTAGAAAAAGACCTAAATTGCAATTGTCACCTAATAGGAATTCATAAAAGACACCTTGAGCTTTCTAACGATGCCTAGTTTGTCCAATTTGCCCATCATTTGCCCTGCTTTTCTTTTTTTTTTCTTTTTTTTTATTAGATCAAGTTTTGAAGTCTGAATTTGTCATGACCTGCAGTGCTGTCTTGTCTCTATGAATCTGACTGTCTCCCAATTTTGTGTGATCTTATACATAATGATCTTGAGGATAAATTCTCAATGAAAGCTGTCCATCATATCCATATCCATCCCATGCTAAAATTTGAGAATTTTTAAGGTCAAGTAACCTTAGAATTCAAGTTGACATGTAGCAATTTAAATTGTTATGCATTTTGCTCCTAATGACAAGTCACATATCAATGTTAATGGATTTGTGTGGCCTTTTGCACATGGATTTAGGGTTAAATGTCTAAATCAAACTTTTTCTTCACATTTAACCCTACATCATGTTCAAATTTCATGATTTTCATGCATTGATTAGGTAGCTTAACAAATCAGTTATCATGCATCATTCTCTGATTTGCTTATGATTGATTTGCATGCTTTATCAATTGTTGCTTTTCGGCCATGAATTTGACTTTACTTGAACTTGATACGCCTCAAGAAATTCCATTCATGAAAGTTGCTCTTTATAAAGTGCTTGATTTCTGTGCTTTTTTCTTAGAGCCAATCATATATGAGTTCTAGCCCAATTGCTTTGATCTTAGTTGTGATGATTGTTTCTTTCACTTGTATGCACCTAGTCATAAATTTCTTAGATTAGGTTTAGATTAGGACCTTGAAGATGGAGAAGGCGTGAAGATGGTGGAGGTCGATGTCTATACCGACCATTTTCATGTAATACTCATTTTCTCGACATATGTCTCGGGCTCCATTTGTTGTATAAAACCCGGCGAGTTGCGGGTTTTTCTCTCTTTTTCCCATATATTTCTCTTTTATACTTTTTTTAGAATTGCATGATTAAATTTAACTAATTTCCCTTGATTGTTTACTTCATGTCTTGCAATTTAATTTTCATTGATTGTTTTCCTTTCATTTCTTAGAAATAGAATAGAATAGAATAGAATAAAAGTAATCCACCACACATGATCATTTAGTATAAAATTGACGATCCTGAGAATATAAAAAGGACATGTTAGGAAAAACACAACATACTGTTTAAGTACCGAAAGGGCGCTAATAGCAATATTAGCGTAACCCAAGTCCCCGAACCTAGATATTTGGCTACGTAGGAATCGAGGGAACACTCTCGACCCTCGATTGGGTTTCTAGCCGACTCCCAAAATAAGACTAGTGGCGACTCCTGTCTATTTTTTAGGTTTTTAAATACCTAAATCGTATAAATAAATCTACTGTTACGCGGGGTATGAGCTTGGGAGAGCTCGCGATCTTGAGATCAAGTACCCCTTAACCCGACCCTCCTTGGACATTTCAAAGGGGTGGCGAGATCAGGTCGCGACACACACTACAATATTTCAATGCGAGACTTTTCTAGTATGACTCATTTGTGTGCAGTTCAATATGATCAGTAATGATCATAAACAACTATATGTATTGTTTATGTTCAAGCTGTTAAAATATACTATAAACGTAAGCCTTATATTCTTGAGAAAAATTACAGACAAAAGTTTACTGCAAACATTAACCTAATTTGGTATGCGACCACAAGTAACTTCAAAATATTCGTTGGTGGAGATGCCATTTCATTGATGATTAACATATTTAATAGACATACATGCACAAATAGTAGATAAGTTAATACACCTATAAATCTCTCCATCAGAGAACCACTTACTTGGATGGCTCATGATAAGCTTCACTGCCAGTACCTTCATTTCCAACCAGTTTAGAGGGATTAATACTCGATGCATCTGCTCGAGAAAATAGGAAACATTTAAAAACTAGAAGAAAGTAGATATTATACAAACTACTGCCAGGGAAGTGGTTGCCTACATTAGAAGTAGGAACATTAATTCCTTTTTTTCAGCAGAGTCCAACAAATCATGTTGCAGACTCGATGTTGCAGACTCGGATGAGATAAGAGGTTATAACACCCTTAAATTTATTAACTGAACCAAAGAATTTTTCCTATTATAGCAATCCGAAAAAAGGAGAAAAATCAAAGATTATCCAGTCGTCCATTGCAGATTTAAAAATATCAATCATGCAAATATTAATGATGAGACAGGTCATGAAATGGAGCAACGTGACCACAATAAGACATCAATCCACCAGAATAATGAATTTATCCTTTGTTTGCATATCGTACCAGAAAGGTGCAAGACTATTCAAGTATTGTTGACCGATCACGAAGATTCAATACATGGTGTCACTGAGTTGGCGTACTTTCTTTTTTGAGCTGTATTACATCCACTTGCCCAAAGAAATCTTAAACCAAGCAAAAGCCAAAAAAAAAAAAAAACAAAGTGCAATATTTTGGTGGGCCTAACAAAATGCAAATTGAACTCTTCCATTCTTGAAGCTTGTGAGCAAGTATTGTACTGTTGCATCAATGGCTTTGGTTGCTTCTTATGGACTATATTAAGAAACAGGTCTTACTGAAAGTTTTTGCCAAAGTATATGAAATAACAAATTAAAAATTTTAAGATAAGACAAAAGAAAGTGCAATACTATCTGGAAATTCTAGCACACAATATTAGAAGAATAATTACCTTCAGTCACAATAGCAGCTGTTTCAATGGATGCCACTGACTTTTTTGAATCAATGGGAGCAAAACCTGCGGTGATACGCTAATTTGCGGGTCTAAAAAACAGATATCTTCTTCTTCTTTACAGGCAAAGACCAGATAGAATCTTGCTGCACTCTAGATGGAAATGCACCTTTTAGCTGCAGAGGCTTCTTTACAAATCCCAAAACAGCAAATGGAAACATCAACACAGCCTCACCCCAAAATGCATACCGCCAATTGAAATGATCTCCAACCTAAAACAAAAGGGAAGAAGAGGTCAATTTATCAAAACTTCAGCAAATGGCAAATAATTATAGCTGGCAAATGCCACCAGGCAGCGACCAAAAGAACAAATTTTCCACCAGGCAGTTGACAAGTGATACTACTGCCTCTATATTGATCTACTTAGACTTGGCATGTTCAAAGGATGCAGATTGAAAGCCTGTCATACTCCTAGCCCAGACATAATCAGCAAAATCAAAGAGCGAATGTGAGGGAATAAACAACTTACTAATCCTCCATACACATAGCCCAAAGCTACTCCAGTTGGTATACACATGTAAAACATCGCAAGCCATGCTGTTTTCTGCCAGAAATAATAAGCTAATTTTTTTTTTTTTGGTAAAAGGTAATGATATAATGAGCTTTTAACCAACAAATTTACAAGATCAAACACCACAAAACTTGCACTCAACAAGTCACAACATCTAATTGAGTGAAAGGGCGCTGGACGCAAAAGAACGCCGCAAAGCAGTCAAAGCTAGCAAGGGCCAAAACATGAAGCCCAAGAAAGAAGGCCACGCAAGGCCGAGACAACCAACCAAACAAAAACCAAACTAACCTAAAGGGTGGCCACGCAGGGCCGGGTAGACCAACCTACCAACAACAACAAGACCAACAGAGAAGAAAAACACCAAAAGGCGAGACACCGACGAACCAAAGCAAACCCCGCGAAGGTGAAGCGTGAGCCGAGCCAGGGGAGATGGTGAAAGCAAGAGAAAGCACCCGTAAAGCTAGATCAAGGCAACCTAGGCGGTCGGCACAGGAGAACTGGGTCAAGGCCCCAGTTCCGTTGTAACCTCCTATTTCTCAGGCAATCTTCCATGCTTCTGAAGGTTAAGGCTTTATCCTTAACTACTTTAATAAGATGCTTCTTGACAGCCGCAACCACGACTGGATGCTCTCTAAAGAGAATGTCGTTTCTATATTTCCAAATGAGATGGCATAGTGCACCAAAAGAGAAGCGACCAATGGAGTGATAGAAATCCTTACTTGGGAGGAATTTCATCGCCCATTGAAGATTTTCCGTCCAAGTCCCGTTCCTCCACGGTAGATTACACTTGGCCGCCCGAAAGTAAGCCACACTAGCCATGATGCAGCAACAGAAGAAGAGGTGGTCAATAGAATTCGGCGTGAGCTTGCAAAAGGCACAAACTTCTCTCCCAATTCTCCCATAAGACATAAGAAAAGCTTGGGTAGGAAGACGGTTCGTTGTAATCAGCTAGAGATTGAATTGGTATTTAGGAGTGATGGCCTTGTTCCAAATAAAGGATGACCATTCAACCCTGTCTTTCCTTCTTTTGAGGATATGCCAAGCTGAGGCGACCGAGAAGACACCGGAAGGATTGTCACTCCAAATAAATCTATCCGGAACCTTTGAGAGAAGCGGAAGGGGCTGGTTCCAAGAGTCCATTATAGACCTGAAAACCTGACCCGACGGAGAGAACAGGTCTGCAACGACTACACTCCTTAGGAAGCCCCGAATCAGAGATAGTCTGCTCTGAACAAACAAGATCCAACGGACCACTCCGATGCCAATGGTCGAAGGGGATGTCGCCTGACCATCTCCAATTCTCCAGCGGAAATTGAGACGGAACTTGGACCTAGATGGAGGATCCTCTTCCAAGCCCATGAGCAACAGGTTGGCGCAATCTTAGCTAATATTGTTCCCAAGAATAAGAATAAAATTTACAGCAAACTTAACAATTACTTATCCACAAGAAGTGTGCTTATTCTAACAGCAATAGGTGTGGCGCACCTGAGCAACAGGTACATTGTCATCTATAAAAGGCGCTGCTAGACTTATGAAAGAAGCCTCCCCAATTCCAACCAGCCTTTAAGAAGTAAACCCGAAACTGTAAGCCCTTAGCAAAATTTTAAAGTTAAGGTACCAAAAATTACAATTTAGAATGTAATAGCCGCAAAGCTTCCATACTTACATCCGGCATATCACGATAAACCAGAAGCTAAATGAACTACCACACCCAGCTGCAGCCAGTGTCCAAACAGATAATCCAACTCCGATGAGCCTAAAAGGATTGATACTGGAAAGCGAAAAAATTATGTAAGAATTTTTATAACAAAATGAAGAGAAAGATAAACTGTGCATACTTAAAACCTGTAACCTGCAGCAATCAAGAAAGATGCAGCCAATTTTTTTATTAGAAATGGAGAATGTTTAACACTGAAACAACTAACAACAGGAATATAGAGACAACAGATAACTTATAATGATGATGGCCATATATTTTCCATCAATAAGAGAGAAAAAGTGGGAGTTCTGAGAAATATTAGTTAACAACTATCAACTTTCTGAAGAGAAAAACTTCCCTTCCCACCATGGACAAATTCAAGAAGGGAAGAGAGAAAAGGGAAGGGGAAGGGGAAGAAGGGGGGGGGGGGGGGGTGTGAAATATTTTAGAGAAGAAGTTATTAATAAGTCAATATTATAAACGATTCCTACAAGAGCGAACACTGAAGGTTGCAAAAACTGATTGAAGATTGTGAGAACTGAAAGACAACAATAATGCACTCAGTATTAGAGGTGCATAGGAACACAGTCATGGGATCCTTACACTAGAACCAATCTTCTGGACACAAAATTCCAAATTTCAACCAATTGATTCTCACGAAGTTTCTATGTTCTTTTTAACATTTTTTTTTTTGCAAGAAAAACTTTCATATAAACATAATTAACATATAAAACCAAATGGCACATTAGCTAAAATTACAAAAGATAAACACATCAATAATAGAAACAAGGAGGGCAATTAGAAAAATTGGAGGTAAGTCACTCTGACTGAAGTTAAGGATTGGAAGATTCATAAAGGTTAAAGATGAGCCACTAAATGTGAGCGAGTGAGCTCAATGAATGACAACTACAGTTTTTTTACAAATCAAATTGGATTCTCAACTTTCAAATGCTATTTTAGTTTTTCATTTGTGGTTGTATCTTGCCAAAACTAATGAAATAATGGACTAGTAACCTTATTGTTCTAGGCTTTCTTTCAGCTCATAAGAAAGCGACTAATTATCATTTAATATATGTTGGTAATGAATGACAAAAGTGAGTACATTGAGCATGTAAACCCCATACCCGTTTACGTCTAACATATGTTATGTTACAGGTTCCTAATATTTGGAAAATTTTGATAAATGTAAATGTATGATAGAGTCCACCATCCTATATTAGCTAAATCTTAACCTTGGCCCCTCCAAATTGTTCATTGTATACCTGCTGTCTAAGTATGTGGCACTGAAATTATGAACAAAGTTTTAAAGTAATGTACATCAATACCTACTTAAAACTAGAAAAAAGAAGGCAGAACAGATATTAGTATAGAGTAGAAGAAATTCACCAAACCATATGATAAAATTGCTTCAGCACAGGAAGATATAGCTAAAATACTAAATAATTAACACCAACTAAGGTTTTCAAATATATAATGCAGAGGAGAAGCAGATACAAATCACGCACAATAAAAGCAAGTGTAGTCTATATCATATTTTCAAAATGGTTATGTCAATATTATATTTAAAGCAGCTACATCGATTTGGAAACTCTTCAAGATATTATGACAATATAAGCCAAACCACCTTAAGTACTTAATATGGAAAAATATTCAAGATTATCTTGTAGCGGCATGAGATCCCTAACTAAGGACATCATCCAAGCCCACGCAACCAAAGAATGACACCAATCAAAAGACAAGGTTTCCATCATGACCTATGCTGAACATGTTCAGGATTAATAGCCTTGCTCCGTTAAAACTAGAAGTGATTTAGTCACTCTGAAAATCCCACAATCATTCTCTCCCCATTCCGTGAATGACAAGTTCTTCATATAGAATTAGTAACATTGGGCAAAGCACATAGGGTATCCAAGCTGTATTGGAATTGGGCATTACCTCTTTGCTAGTGAAGCAAATACAGGGGATGCAACAAGAAGTCCAACCATATATGCAGATGACAAGACACCATCCTGAAAATTATTCAAGTCAAAGTCCCCCTTGCAACCAAAGTGCTATGATAAGGTTATAAGACATCAACACTATACTATAAATTCCTAAATGCTTGAAAAACTAGCTATGATTACAATAATGATGGTAAGAGAAAAATTGCCCAGAAAATTTTAAAGGAGAATAGGATGGAATTTTGGCTTCGACTTAGGAAGATGATAAAAATGGAGACCGGTGCAATGCAATGGAGATTGTCAGCTTACATTTCTTTACTATTCAACAAACTTTTATTAATAGAATTATGTTGGACCTTCATAAGTTTTTTTACATTAGACAAAACTGTATAGTCTGAAAACATAAAAAGGAACCCCAATAAGAAGAAAATCAAAAGCCTCCAATAGAATACTAGATACGTCAATCATTGGGATATTTTCAGCAAATTGGGAAAAAGATGAGAATGGCAGTACAGGAATACAAATTATGGTTCTTGTTCAAAAAAAAAAAAAAAGATTAACCTCAATTTCACATTCAATCTGCAATAACAACCAGTACCAGGTCTCAAAATGTCCAATACAAAGGTCCCATGATACCGAAACGATAGACTTTTCTGCATAATCAGACAAAACAAAATTCTTTACTTACTGGATTCCTTTGCCTGAAGTGCATTTTCCATCCTTTGTGCAAGTACTCCAACTACCATTTACACCATTACTGGCTATCACTCCTCGATCCACGTGATTTAACATGTTAATCACACAAAAGATGACAAGCAACCTGCATACAGAAAAGTAAACTTCCTGGTTATTGCCCTAAACAACTCCAATATTTTAGTTACCCATTTCTTCAATTATATTCTCTTAAAATCATATACAATTCAGTAACTTCTGGTATGTAGATAAACATTGCATGATAGTAACTACAATTACACAACCAAATAGAACAAGTCATCTGTGCTTAAGATTAGACAACACATTCAGGACATTTTACGCTTGAAGGTCGTGGCCAGCCTCATTCACACTTGTGAGGAAATAATTATGACCTCATTGACTTCTCAGAAAAGTTGAACCAACGGTTAGCCAACCCACATTCTACTTTGGAAGCAACTCCTTCATACAAATACACAGGAACAACAGTGCACTGTCAGCCGTGGGTGCATGCAACAAGATCACTGTCCAATCAAATGACAAAAGAATACGTGACAAGTCATTATGATCAGTGATGAACACATGGTAGGAGGATCACTTATGTAGCTATGGATTTGTCTTTTAGTAATGTGTGCCCAAGTTCAATGTCTTTAACACTAACAAAAACATGTTAAACAAGTTTAGATCTTATATTTGTGAGAGCAAACCCTTTAGCAAATGCGGGATGCCAAAACTTTTAGCAAAAACATGTTGAACAAGCATAGGATTTGACACTAGAGCTTTTGTGAATGCTATTGAAATTTTAGACGAAATACTTATTTATAACTAGATAGGCAAATCTAAGATTGGGAGAGAAGAGTAAGAAACAAGAGAAATAATGCAATAGTATCAAAGGAACATTTTTCAACAACTTTTGTGGAACTCGGGATAGATAATTAGCCAATAGTCAAGAAGGCAATTAAACATCAAAGAGGGCATAATTTTAAGCTCCTTCTATTTCGTGAAAAAAAAATGGAAAAGAAAAAGTATTCTAATAAAAATGATCACTTATACCGTATTGCTTACAAAAATGAATTGACAAAAAATATTTTATGCATTCATAAAGATATCTAGATATATATTATTGTCCTTAGTTAAAACATTTGTCATTAGCTAATTATTTTAAGGGAAAAATTATCCAAAAATTCATAAACCTATTGCACTTTTACCAATTCAATCATTAATCTTTTAATTTTGCCAATTAAGTCCTAAGCCTTTTCATTTATTGTCAATTCAATCAATCCAACCAATTTTGATTAGAAATTATTGATGTGGATAGTTGGCTCTAACGTAGCACTTTTTTAATAATTTTTTAATTTTTAATTTTTTCTTCTTTTTATTTAATTTTTTGGCTTTTTTGGGGGGTTTCTCTGGCTCGCAAGGGTTGCTAGCCAACCCTCGCTAGCCCTCACCTATGGCCAGCGAGGGTTGCCCACTAGATCCGAAACACCAAAAAGAAAAAGAAAAGAAAGTAAAAAATATATATTATTAAAATATTATTTAAAAATGTGCCATGTCAACGCCGACTGTCCACATTAGCAATTTCTGATCAAAATTGATTGGATGGATTGAATTAGCAAGAAGTGAAAAGATTTAGAATCAAATTGGTAAAATTAAAAAGTTTAAGACCGAATTGATAAAAATACAATAAGTTCAAGATTTTTTGAATAATTTTTCCTATTACAAACGATCAATTTTACAAAAATGCTAATAGATAGAACCTTAATTTCATATTGATGGAACCCAATTTAGTGAGTGGTGTGTTTTTTCTGGGACTGATGAATCTTGTTGCATCAGCTTATGAGTTACCATCTCAGTAACGGAATTATTTTTGCTAGAATATTTGTATATACTGAGGAAATTGTTCTCAAGACTACAATGACTCCCGACTGTGCCAAGGCCAATGGGTTGTGCTAGGCCCCGTGTTACGTTCGAGCACATTTTGCCCAGGTAAGGTTTTTTATTAAATAATTAAAAAATAAATTTTCAATCAAATAAATTATTCCCACTTCATGGTTGTTTATAGGGAGTTCCAAGTAGCGATAATTGAACAAGAATGAAATACGCAGCATAGTATATAAGACTTTGACTTAAACGAATTCATCTCATTAAAAAAAATCGAATAATAACATATAAATTGCAGCTGTCAAAATACATATACATAAGAATTGAACTTAGATAAATACAATCTCATAAAAAAAATTACAACCTAATAATTAAAAACACAATACTAAACAGATTGATAAAAACGCAATTTTTTTTCTAGTAGCGAGCCTCTTCTTGGGCTTAACCATTTCAACGACATATTTATCCTATTGTCTTTTTAAGTGACTCATTTGACTACTAGATTTCAAAAATAATTTCAAAGCACATACCTTGTAAACAACCTTCTTCTTGCCATTGAGTAGGTCCATAATGTTGAATGTCTTCCAAACATTTGACCCTTGTGCGAGAGAGTACTTTCAGAGTTGGCAAGCCATCTGGAAAATGGGTTGGGCAACCCCAATAATTTAAGTCAATTGCGAATTCCAAGCTTGTAAATATCCTTCAACAGAGATCGCCATTTTTATTTTTATTTTTAAGTAAGGAGAAGTGCATGATTGTGAAAATAAGAGGAGGGGGGTTTGAATTTTGTAGAAATTGAATTTTTTTTTTTCATTTTTTTAAGATGAATGTGACCGTTCGGCCACATGTATTTTATTCTTAATGTGGCCGAACATCACACTATTAGAGATAATGGGCCATGTTTGGCCTGGCCCATTAGGCCCACGGACCCGATCTAACCCAGCCCATCCCAGCCCACCCAGGTTAGAGCCCGCGGTAACAGCCCCTTCTCCAAGCTGAGGACAACGGTAACCTACGAATAGGAGACGGTGACTTTTTTCGGAATTGGAGTGTACTCTAGAGCCTGGCCCAACAATCAGGGTATTTTAGGGTTGGGTCATAGTCTTCATCGAGTAGGGATTTTTGGATGTTGGTATTGTGGGTTGGGGCTGGGTCGGGCTTTGACACCCCCACAGCCCGATCTCTCTCTCTCTCTCTCTGCATGTGTACAAGAAGGATGAAACTAATCAGCACCGAGCCGACTCAATCTGACCCATTCTCTTGGGTTGTATGATATTCAGGTCAGGTAGGGTCAGGTCAAGCATATTGTACAGTGTTTTGGGTCGGGTCGGGTTTTCATAAGCAACCCGAACCACGGACACCCCTATACTCCACCCTCTCTTTCCTCTTTCATTTTGGTCCTTCTATCTTTTCATTCTTCTGCTCTTTCCAGATCTGTTGCTTCCGCATGCCCCATGATCGGTTCCTGTCTTTTCGTTTTAATATGCTGTCAACTAGCAAATGAACTAACACAAACGGCAATAACGTTCTCGGCGACCCAAGAACGTGCCATCGTCCAGTAGACCGACTCGTATCTTGCTATTTCTGGACCGATATTGTACATGAAGATCATACTTCCACGAGATAGAAACCGCATCTACGGGTAGCTCTCCATCTGGTTAAGGTAAGCTGCATATTTCTTGCCGTAGCGAGTACTCTAGTTTTTGTTGCCAGAACAAAGCACATGTAGATTGACCGTCATTTCATCGACAAAAGAAACTGTCCTGAGGAGTCATACGGACTTCTTATGCACCCTCAAACCATCAAGGACATGTTCACCAAGGGACCGCCGTGCTTGATTTTCCCCGTCTCTACAGCAAGTCGAGCGTCCGGGATATCTACACTTCAACTTGAGGGGGGCGTTAGTTGTCATCAAATGAGTAACTATTTTGTAATCTACTTCCATAGTTTTTTTGTAATTCACCACTTGATTTTCTGCTTGATTAAGCAAGCTAAATCCACCATATCATGGAAAGCCATCTCAATTATCCCAACTTTACAGCTGTCCATCCTGGGTTTATCTCTGAGTAAACATTTGCGCATATGCCATGGGAGAACAAAGCAGAAAGCAAAACTCAACCCTTGATCCTCTCCAACTTTTCACCTTCAAGTACTTTCGAAATGGCGGATAAAGTGGAAGTCCAGTCACATGAAAGCAACAAGATCAATCCTGGGCCGTGATGTTGCGTACGGAGCGAGCGCGCGTGCGAGAGAGAGAGAGAGAGAGCAAGTTTGATGTTAAAACCGAGCAAGTGAAACATGACCATTCTAAAGATGCTTAGTGGAGGTCAGTTCCAAAACCTGGTACTTTTAGACACAGGCACATAGGAAATCAAAACTTAATAACACTACCAAAATTAAATGTCATACTGCTATTCTTGCTCAATTATTATCACCCAAACCCCACACACATTCAATCTCTTATCGCCTCGAGATCAGAAGATTGGACTGGCTGCGAGGATCTCCTCCGCCGGCTTGTTGTCCTCGCCAATCTTGTAGTCGGTGAATGTCACAAAGTTGTTCTTGAACAGTTCGGCCAGCTTCAACAGGGTGTTGTTGTAGGCCTTCTTGTCCGACCAGGTGTTCACAGGATCGAGGATCTCCGAGGTACACCCTCAACCTCAGTCGGGATCTCTAGCCCGAAGACCTCAGTCTTCTTGTAACTAGCTTCCAAGAGGCTGCCTGAATGTATGGCGTCAATGATCTTCCTGGTGTATGGCAACTTGATCCGATTGCCAGAGCCATAGCTGTACAATAGATGTGAAAGGTTTCAGTGTCAAAAAAGCAGCAACAAGATTGGCTCCAGAGTGGGGCTCAAAGGGCTCAAACATGTCATACCTCCCCCCTGACCATCCGGTGGTGATGAGCCACCCAGTTGCGCCATGCTTCTGCATCTTCTCAGCCAGCATAGCAGCATACTTGGTAGGATGTAACATTATGAATGCAGCGCCAAAGCAAGCCGAGAACGTTGCACGCGGCTCCTTGACAGCCTCCTCTGTTCCAGCAACCTGTTGAACAGATCAACAGTTAGCACTTAATCAGACGCCATCTTCTGCAGATTAAGCATTTGGAGCAACAAAGGAACCAAAGTTCAACAGTTGGACACATACCAGAGCGGTATAGCCGCTTATGAAATGGTACATAGTCTGTGCCAGGCTCAGCTTGCTTACAGGAGGCTGTGCCAGGCTCAGCTTGCTTACAGGAGGGAGCACTCCAAACGCGTCACATGCCAAGAGAATGACATTCTTCGGGTGTGGGCCAACACACGGGATTTTCGCATTTGGTATGTACTCGATGGGATAGGCCGCCCGTGTGTTCTCTGAAACACGAACAGATCAGATGTTACAAATATTTTGCTTGTAATAACAAACTGTCATCACATTGTTTGCAAGCAGAACTTGTTCATTCAGAATTGACCATCATAGTCTTCTCATCAATAAATTAAGGCTTCTTGGATTTTTTCAGTGAAGATATCTGAGATTATTCAAAAAGTTATAATCTTGATTTTTCTGCTTCAAATCATATTCTATTCAGCTACTGAAATTCTCCGACTATAATATTTATCACCTAAACACCATAACGATTAGATCAAAACCGTACATCACTGGGTTGTGCTGACCCAGTTAGCTCAGTGAAAGAGAGGGTTGACTTCAACTTTCTTTCAGGAATATAGGAACCAAGTCATAGCTAACAAAAACTTTGACATTTGAGCAAATTAAAAAAGAGAGTATCCAGCATAACAAAATCATGAAATATGCAGTTGTTTTTCTTATTTAAAACAACTCAAAGAAGTCACTTAAGAACAACTCCAAAATAATAGAAATTATCAACGACAAAGATGTTTACCTGTAACTGACTTGTCAGAGTAATCCACTTCCCTCGTGTGCTCTTCAAACACCACGTGAATGGCACATGAATATGGGCATTGACATACGTGGCATGTGGATATCACTGCAAGTATGTCATCTTGTCGACAAGTGTAAAGACTAACATACGATTGTTAATGATGATATTCACTAATGCCGCATTTTCAATTGTCGAGATACGATGGCGAACGTTCAGGGCGCGCAAGTAACCATTTTGCTTTTCTTTTTTCTTTTTTCTTTTTTCTTTTTTTCTGTTCTTGAGAAGAAATTTGGAATAAAAATTTGTTTAATAATGTAATTTCTTTTTTTTTTAATTTATCTTAAAAATAAGTTTGAAATAGAAATCAGAAGTTAAAATTTTTATTCTATTTCTGAAACAAAAATGAGAAATAAAAACTTTTATCATTACTTCTCTAGCTACTACCCAGTTGTCCACTCGTCATTGCTCGCCGCCACCTATCACTAGTCGTCATCTGCCCATCACCTCCAATTGCCACTCGGGAAGAAATTATGTATTGTTATCAAACGAATTTCTATTATGGAAATAGAAATTTTGTATTGTTATCAAACGCATATTTTTGTTCAGAAACTTATCTGAGAAATAGAAATAGAAATTAATTTATGAAATAGAATAGTTACCATTCTTGCCTTACTAGTAGCTATTGGTATAAGTTGTTGCGATAAATACTTATTGAAGGGATATTAGCAAACTTTTCTTGAAGTTTCAAATTGATGAAGTAGTAGAGACTAGAAGCGCATGTTTTTGAAGGGAACAGTCATGGTCTAAGAGCAAGATTGTGGAACACCTGTTGTTATAGTTTACAAAGATGGATAAGAGGCATACGAAGTTATCGAGACATGGAGATAACCAACAAAAGTGGCTTGAGGAAATAAAACCGACGGAAAGATCAAAAGGCAATTACCAAAAACTATTATAAACACCATGAGTCATTCATTAGAAGCTCGAACCCCACACCACCCCCCCCCCGGGCACCCAAGCACAAATCAAGGAAATTCACTCTTTATCTTTGTTTACCGGCGCTTTATCTTTGTCAGTTGTAGCTTTTAGATTCGTGCCGTCGCTTAAATTCCAACATATATCTTTATTTTAGGTTCTACATCATCCATTAGATTTTGGCTTGGACTTAGGTTCTAGGTTATCCTTAAACATTATCTTTAGGTTCAAGGTTATCCATAAACATTGTCTCTTACGTTCTTGGTTATCCTTAAACATTATCTCTTAGAGTTCTAGGTTATTCTTAAACCTTGTCTCTTAAGTTCTAGGTTATCCTTAAACATTGTCTTTAGGTTCTAGATTATCCATAAACCTTGTCTTTAGGTTCTACGTTATCCTTAAACCTTCTCTTTAGGTTCTAGGTTATCCTTAAACCATTCCTTTGTCATTTAGTGATTTCATTTCCTTCATTCCATTACACGAGAGAGAGAGAGAGAGAGAGAGAGAGAGAGAGAGAGAGAGGTTATCCTAAAACCATTCCTTTGTCATTTAGTGATTTCATTTCCTTCATTCCATTACACGAGAGAGAGAGAGAGAGAGAGAGAGAGAGCCAGGTACGTCCCTAACCAAATATCATTTATTTTGTCTTCTTCTATTTCCAAAGTGGAGTCGAGTAAAAATTGCAAGTATCAATTTTATATTTGAGTAGAACCTCTTCGAACTCCCACTCAAATAGGGGTAGCTGTTGACATTTGATTATTAGTCGATACATCATTAAAAAGAGATGAGTCCAAATTCGGGGTCAATGTTGGGAGATTCGCTTGGATGGATTCTAATTTGGTCGATTTGGCTTGTTCAAAGATTAGAAAGCCCAGCTAAGGTGCTTTAATTTACGTAATTCGACTTGGCCCATTTTAGACTAGTGTGCAATTGAAGTAATTGAGCTTCGATTTGGCCAGTTAAGATTTAATTGAAGATGTGAGTCTAGCTTGTGGCCTCACTTCAATATGAATTCAATGAATTTGAATATTTTGTGCACAATTAGTCAACTTGAGATAGCTCAATTGCATCTCATTTGAATCGATTCATATAGAAATATTTGATTTCGTTTAAATTGGGCAAAACTATAGAGAAAAAAAAAGACATAGCAAAATTCGAACAAAAAGTCAACCCAGCTAACCTGGCGTTGACCGTCGTTGACCAAATTTGACTGGCATTGACCGGCAAATTTTTCCTACCATCTTTTGGCTGGAAACCACCATCTGCTGGCCCACTTCATGGCCAATGCATCCGCTCCCTTAATTTTCAAATTCCAATTTTGTTATAGATTTTATGAAATTCGCAAATCGACCCCCCCATGTTATGAAAATTGCAAAAAAAAGACCCCAAGTAATACATGATTGATCATCATCCATTCATTAAGAATGTATCATGGCCATTGAAATAGGCATGTGCTCAATTAGGGGTGCTCTCAACAAATTTAACAAACCAAATAGCTAGGAAGATCCAACCCTAAACCTTGGATTAATCTAAGGGCTAAGATTTGATCTTGCCTTAAACTATATAACTAACTTTCCCTCCAAAATTGAGGAGGATGGCCATTTTTTCAAAATCTGTTTTCTCTGACTAAAAACTCTCTCTCTACATCTCTCTCCATTTTCTCTCCGCACTCGGTCAAGCAAGGAGAGAACGAAGCAATTCTTCGCCTGCGGGAGCCACGTTGATTTTCTCTCAAGAGGAATTCTCCATTAATCCTCTCTTTTGAAGAATTTTGCGGTGGACTTTTGCAAGGTGGACTTCTGCAAATTTTTTGCAGAAACAAGATATAAAGAAGCGGTTCCTCACGATTTGATCAAAGGAGATTGTTCGTCATCGAAGTTTGAAGCCGAGAGAATACCGAAAATCGTTGTTCCATCAGCGATCGAGATTTTCTCTTCAACAAGTTCAACAACTACGACTCGCCGATTCCACCAGTGTTTTGTGTTCTAAAGCTATGACATTGATTAACTTCTGGATAGTTTGTTTACACCCTATTGAGTCTAATTTTTTGCCTGTTCATTGATAAAATTCCAAACTTGATTTGGGATTGTACAATGTTGTTTGGATTAAAGAAGTTGGTTCCCGGTTGCCTGTGATATTTTTTTTCCAGAATTGATGCATAACACTAGTTTCTTTAAATAAAAAAACCAAAAAACAACTTCCTGAAAAAGATACATAATGTATCAGTTTTGAATTTTTCATGATATTTACCCTATGGATTTTCACGTAAACCTGTCACATCAACATATCACGTAACCATGTATCATCCATGTGAGCAAATTTAACGATAAAATTTGTCAAAAGCTAATGGAAGTTAAATTTATGACAAATGTACCAGTTTAAGATTTTTCGTGATATTAACTCTTAAAAAATTATAGAAAATTATCTATGTCAACACCGACCATCCTACATGGCACTGCTGACATCCACGTTAGTGATTACTAGTTAAATTAGGCAGATGGACTAAACTAGTAAAATGTAAAAAGGTTTATGACTTAATGGCACAATAAAAAAAAATCGAACTAAATTGGCACAGGTACAATAAATTTAAGAATTTTCTTGGTAATTTCCGCTTTGTTTAGTGTCCTTTGGTACTAAAAATTTCACAGCCATCAATTAAATTTTGGTAAAGGGCCACACTATTTCCACATACACTATGACTGGATACTCACAATAATACCATCAATTGTCGAAAATACCCCTACACACAAAATATCAATTTTCAAGATGTCGAACCCAGCTTTCATTATATTGAATTCCTAACCCAACTGTGGCTCGCATTCTCCGTCCCACTAGATTTTTCCAAAAGGGATTCATAAAGTGGGGTAGACTCATCACTTACTTTTATTAGGGTCAAATTGAAGACTTGTTGACAAAACGATCTCTAGTGGAAAAAGAAGACTTATAGTGGTAGACAAGGTGGCCACTTGTCAACCTGTCACCGCTAATTTTCCATGCAGTATTTGACTGGTTGGCCCTTAACTTGGGTTTAAAAACAATTTGCAATTTTTATCTTGAGGGGTCTAATTGCTCCAATTATCTTTACTTGTGGGGCTGCAATTTTGTTTAATACCTGGGCCACGTATGAAATTGGTTAAATGGACTCAATAAACAAATGAGAAAAAAATAAATGATTTAATTGCACAATAAAAAAATTTCGAACTAAATTGCCACAAATACAATATGTTTAGAAATTTTTTGTTAATTTCCCCCTCGTTTGGTTCATTGCAAATTCGGATTAATTGAGGAATTGGATTTGGATTTCTTGACTTTTCATGTTTGGAGAAAAAAACCTACATTTGGATTTAGATAATTCATGAAATTGAATTCTTCAAAAATAATTATGAAATCTGACTACCTAGTCTCCTTTGGTACTAAAAATTTCCACAGCCATCAATTAAAGTTTGGTAAAGGGTCACTCTATTTCTACATACACTATGGCTCTATACTCACCATAATGCCATCAATTGTCGAAAATACCCCTAAACACAAAATATCAATTTTCAAGACGTCGAACCCAGCTTTCATTATATTGAATTCCTAACCCAACTGTGGCTCTTGCTCTCCGTCCCACTAGGATTTTCCAAAAGGGATTCGTAAAGTGGTGCAGAATCATCACTTGCTTTTATTAGGGTCAAATTGAAGACTTGTTGACAAAACGATCTCTAGTGGAAAAAGAAGACTTATAGTGGTAGACAAGGTTGCCACTTGTCAACCTTTCACCGCTAATTTTCCATGCAGTATTTGACGGGTTGACCCCTAACTTGGGTTTAAAAACAATTTGCAATTTTTATCTTGAGGGGTCTAACTGCTTCAATTATCTTTACTTGGCATTTGGATACTATGTTTTACTCATAGCCTCCTAGAGAATTATCTTATATTTTGCTTAGTAATAAAATTGGTATTGTAGACTTAAGACATTAATTTTTCTTAGTTTTGTACCTTATATTCACCACAAAAAAAAAAAAAAAAAGAGTTGGCTAACGACGGCCTGTCAATAACAATAGCAATGTCATGAAGATGTATATTTCATGATTAAAAATGACTTCCATTGATTTATGATAACAAATAGCAAATAGTTGTCAAGTTTGATTTATGACAATTCACCAATGTCTACCGTAGAAAGTTCTAGTTGCTAGCAAAATGTTGTAGATTTCTTTTCTTTACAAAACCATAATACTTATCAAAAAGGTGCTAAATCTATTGTAAATATGCCAATTTAATTTTAAATCAGCCAATTTGACAAATTCATTCTTAAACCTTTTGACAATTTGTCAATATGGAAATTGCTGACATAGACATCTGCCGTCCTCTATGGCAGACCACCTTATTTTGATATAGCAGATCCTCAAGATACATATTCCAAAAACCAAAGTCCTTGTCGTTAAACCTACCACTCTTCACCTTCCCTTTGTCCATATTTGCACTCCCACTATTATGCTAAACCAAGCTTTGATATCAGTTGTTAGGAATGCAAAACATTAAAGAGAAAAAAATAGAGAAAAACACACATGAATTTTTACCTGAAAAACCCTTTACGGTGCCACACTAAATGATCTTTTCACTGTCAATATCAATATTAGTTTTCAAAGTTACAAGTTTTGACTATAAAAGAGACTGCCCTAATATATAACATCAATCTAAGGCGTATAGAGTTACATGTATGCCATTAGCAGTCATACTTCCTTCTCTCTTTAATATGAAAATTACATGTGGGCCATTAACGGTAAAAAAAAAAAAAGCATAGTTGTTTTAATATTATTTTTCTTTACGAGGCTCCACAATTCCACCGGCTTCTAGATACAGCACTAGTTAATATAATATTTTGCTTATGAATCCTCTTATATGTGAAGATCAAATGAAGAAAATAAGCGTTTCGCACGTGTTTCCACAAAATGAAAGAATATTGACCCATCAATTGCATGGAGATTTTGCTTTTGCTTAGTTAAATCTTATTGATGATAAAGAGCACAAAGAAATACAATAAAGAGATATAATTTACTCACATGGCACGAAAAAATTTGCTGAAAATGAAGAAACAATAACTGATAAACCACGATTTGTTTGATGAGAAAATTACCAAAAAAAAAAATCATGAACTTATTGCAATTACGTCAATTTAGTACTAAAGTTTTTACTTGTGTCAATTGAGTCATAAATATTTTTCACATTTTCTTTTCAATTGAGTCCATCCAATCAAATTTAGCCAGAAATCGCTGACGTGGACGTTGACCATTCTACGTAACACAGCTAGTGCTAACGTGAAGGAATAAAATTCCAATTTCTTGATTTTTCATGTTCGGAGGAAAAAAGCTACACTTGGATTTAGATAATTCATGAAATAGAATTCTTCAAAAATAATTATGAGATCTGATTACCTAGTCTCCTTTGGTACTAAAAATTCCACAGCCGTCAATTAGATTTGGGTAAAGCGCCACTCTATTTCCACATACACTATGGCTGGATACACACCATAATACCATCAATTGTCGAAAAAACCCCTACACACAAATTATCAATTTTCAAGACGTCAAACCCAGCTTTCATTATGTTGAATTCCTAACCCAACTCCGGCTTGCGCTTTCCGTCCCACTAGTCGTCGAGTCTTCCATTTATAATTTTTTAGCAATTGACTAACTGAACCGATCTTATCCACCAAATTGTTTGACATATGAATTTCGATGAAAACTCGAAGTAATTCGACCATTCTTATCTTATAGCAAAATGACTAACGACTGAGTCTCGTCGTTCGTGCTCGTAACGCCCACGGCGCCCGCTAAACCTATATTAAGGCTTAAGAAATAATAATGTCCATCTATAAGTACATCATCAATCTTGTTAACGGTATTAGACCTGAACCATCTCACCTCCCAAAAACCAACCATCCTCCAAATCATGATTTCCTCCTTGCTGCTGTCCAACCGACCTCCTTTCGGTGTCTTCTTTTTCTCAGTCTTCTTGGTTGGCACCACTTCATTTCATGGTGCCGGCGTTTCTGCTTCATCCACTTCTTTTCTTGCTATCAACGCCACTGAGAATAAGGATGAAGTGGTGGCTCTCATGAATTGGAAATGTACTCTTGACAACCATAGCCAATCTCTCCTCTCTTCATGGCACGGTCACAATCCTTGCCGCTTTACCGGTGTCACTTGCAACGACTTCGGAGCCATCACCCATCTACATCTTTCCAATCTGGGTTTGAGAGGAGCTTTAGAAGGTCTTGACTTCTCGCGCTTCACCAATATGGTTAGCTTGGAACTTGCCAACAACTCGTTCTATGGCACCATCCCCTCGAGTATCGGTAACCTTTCGAAACTCAACTATCTTGATCTTTGTGACAATGAACTGTTCGGGGATATTCCTCCAGGTGTAAGCATGCTAGAGAGTCTTCACTATTTGTATCTCTGTGCAAATAACCTGAGAGGACACATTCCTCCAAGTATAGGAAACTTGAGCCGCCTAATTGATCTTTATCTATGGAAAAATCAACTTTCAGGGCCCATTCCCACTTCCCTTGGGAAATTAGGCAATTTAATCTCATTAAGCATTTCGATTAATACCCTTTCTAGTTCCATTCCGAGAGAGATAAGTGACTTGAGGAATTTGGAGTATCTCGGCTTATCAGAGAACAATTTCATCGGCTCAATTCCTCGATCCATCGGTAACTTGACGAGTTTATCTTATCTTAACCTATCCAAAAATGGAATCTCAGGCTTGATCCCTCAAGAAATATGTGACTTGAGGAGCTTGAAGCATCTTCTCTTATGGAGAAATAGACTATCGGGTTTCATTCCTTCAGAAATAGGGAGATTGGTACTTCTCGAAGAGTTGGATTTGCAAATAAATGATTTGGTCGGTCCAATCCCATTGTCTCTTCAGAACTTGAGCAATCCAAATTTTTTAAGCCTTTACTCAAATCATCTTTCGGGCTCAATTCCGCAAGAGTTGGGAAAATTGACATCTCTTACAGTATTACGATTATTGGATAATGATTTGACCGGTCCAATCCCTGCATCAATTGGAAGTCTAGCCAATCTAACTGAATTAGGCCTTGGTGATAACAAATTCTTTGGTTCCTTACCTTCTAAATTTGATAAGTTAACACATTTAAGTCGTTTGGATCTATCTAACAATGTGCTAAAGGGGGAACTACCAAACAACGTATGCCTTGGAGGATCAATGCAGTATTTCTCCGCCATCAATAATCATTTCACAAGTTCCATCCCAACAAGCTTGAGGAATTGTAGCACATTAATTAGATTGAGGTTAGATGGAAATCAACTTACTGGAAACATCACAGAAGCTTTGGGAATATATCCGCATCTAAATTATATATATTTGAGCCACAATCATTTGAACGGTGAACTCTCCTGGAAATGGGAGTATTATCGTAATTTGACATGCTTAAAGATATCAAACAACAACATTTCTGGTGAGATACCTGCAATATTTGGAAGGATGGCTCAAATACAAACACTGGACCTTTCTTCCAATTATTTAAGTGGAGAGATTCCAAAGGAATTGAAAAGCCTATCGATATTGCTAGAACTCGATCTAAGCGGCAACACGATCACGGGAAATGTCCCGACTGGAATTGGACTCTTATTCCATTTGGCACATCTAAACTTGGCATCAAACAATTTGAGCGGAATGATACCGGTGCAATTAGGCTCATGCAAAAGCTTGTTGACCTTGAATTTGAGCAAAAACCAATTCCAAAGAAGCATTCCTTTTGAGATAAGCAACATACAAGTCCTCGAGGTTCTTGATTTGAGTTATAATATTTTAACTGAAAAAATACCAAGAGAGCTTGCAGAACTGAGAAAGTTGGAAGTTCTAAATATCTCCCACAATAGGCTCTCTGGTTCTATTCCGCATACTTTTAGTGACATGTCAGCCTTAATTTCCATCGATATATCCTATAACAACTTGGAAGGTCCTCTCCCAAATGTCAAAGCTTTTAATGAGGCTTCATTTGAGGCAATTCAGCAGAACAAAGATCTCTGCGGAAATGTTGTTGGTTTACTGAAATGCAATTCTACTTCGAGGAAGAAACGCAATAGACGCGTTGGAGTTAAAATTACAATTATCCTCATTCTTTCATTCTTGGTGTTTTTCCTTATCTCTTGCACCTTGATCATTCTTGTAATTGTTAATTATCGTCGAAGAAGGATTATCGAGAGAGAACACAATAAACAGGCAAATGATTCGAAATTCATGCGTTTTTTGAATTATGATGGCAAAGTTTTCTATGATCAAATCATCGAGGTCACACAAGGATTTGACTCCAAGTACTATGTGGGTAAAGGAGCATATGGAATTGTTTATAAAGCCGAGATATCGAAAGGCCAAACAATTGCTGTCAAGCAAGTCTCATCATCCCAAGAAGATAGTGAGATCATAGATTTGATACCATTTGAAAGGGAAATTCAAGCCTTAACTAATATACGGCATCACAACATTGTGAAATTTATGGGTTCTGCTCTCATGCCCAATGTAGATTTTTGGTGTATGAGTACATGGAAAGGGGAAGCTTGAAAACAACTTTGAACGATGATGAAAGAGCATTGGAATTTCAATGGGACAAGAGGGTGAATGTGGTCCTAGGAGTTGCGGATGCATTGGCGTATATGCATCACGGATGTTCACCTCCACTCATTCATCGAGACTTGACCAGTAACAACATTCTATTAAATCATGATTATGAGGCTCGTGTTTCCGATTTCGGCACTGCAAGACTATTAAGGCCAGATTCATCAAACTGGACTGCTCTTGCTGGCTCCATTGGGTATATTGCTCCAGGTACTTCGTACCTTTTTCAATTTCAATGTCATTCTATGTCAAGCATCCTTTCTACAATTGAACATTTTTTACCGTAGTCAAGTTCATTAGTTATTTAATCTTCTCATGGAATTTTTTTTACTCATATGAAGTTCAGTGTTAACGATAAATCTGATTTCTCTAATAAGGAAGGATTGGCAAAATGAGGTAAAACATCGTAATGGATCCATTTCAAAGATATTAAGTTCGTGTTACTTAAATAATCCTCGTACTTATAGTGTCCAATAGAATCCTCTGAATTCCGTCGAAAAATAAACTATCAAATTAGTGTTGTACGTGAAGATTAAGTTGAACCTTGTATTTGTAATCAACATGTCATGGGAAGCAATGTTGTCAACTTGAATATAGTTTATGATCGAGGTTATAACAAAATGGTGAATTCTCTACTTGCAGAGCTGGCTTATTCTACAATTCCTACTGAAAAAAGCGACGTGTATAGTTTTGGAGTCATCGCATTAGAGACAATCATGGGAAAACATCCAGGAGACCATATCTCCTGGGAATGTCCATCATCCACCCAAATCGAACCATCCACGCTGTTGAAGGATGGGTTAGATCAACGTATGTTGCCTTCTAGACTTCGTCTACGAGATGCGCAAGACGTGATCTTGATTGCCAAGCTACCTTTCGCATGCTTGCAAGCTGATCCGCGACTTCGACCGACCATGGGACAAATCTCACATGAGCTTCGTGTTCAAGTAACCCGAGAAACGCCCCTCTCTGTAGTCAGCTTAGAGCAACTTCGCAACTTCAGTGTCAGGAAATTTTGAGCATTCACAAGAGAAGGTAAGTTCTTATAATGATAATGATTGCCTTCTAAATATCTTCTTATTTATCATTAATCCCAACCCTGTGATATATGATTTTCACTACAGAGCCAACTTCTCTATGAACGTTACGAGAGTAGAACGATGTTTATCATCGCGGCTCTAGAAATAATTGTGGGAAGGCTTCTGAGGAGATCTCATTTCACAGTTATTTCCAACTTTATGCACGGCAATCAAGAAATGAATTTGCAGAATGTATCGTGATGGGTTTTTTATTTGATGGGCCAATTTAAGCCCGTCCACTCATGTTGGGCCAAAACTCGGCTCATAAATGAAGTGCCCATAAAGGAGTGCAGTTACTACAATATATAAATAAATAAATAAAAATGAGAGAAGTATCTAAACAGTAGCGTTCTTCAGAGAGAGACGTTTTTCACTTTTCCCCCTTGAAGCGGTATACTCCTCTCAATGAACAGAACCTCAGGGCTTCAAAGATTGCGATGGCACTTAATCTATGGCAATCAAGGTATGTCCGTCTCCGTGATATATTTCGATTGGTGTTACATATTTTCCCGGGCACGCTTTCCTCTTTCGTTTTTAGTATTCGATTGTTCAAGTATCAATTCGAATTTTAGGAATATGTTTCCGACACACTGGATCGACATCTCTTGTTTTCTCTCAATCGGTATTAAAGAACATGTAATTTCTATTGTTGGAACAGATAATGATACGAGTTGTCTATGCATTTTTATCAATGTGAAGACGTCATACTCAAATTTTCAATTGGTCCAATCAAATCACGTTTTACTAAAGTGCAATGTCATCATGAAAATTTCAGTTGGTCCAATTAGGTCACCAGTATACTTTAATACGTTTACTTTCATTCTTTCATTAAATAATTTAAATGAAATATGGCATGGACACCAATTTAATAACGCTGACATTTGATGGAGAAAATTAATTGGATTTCGCACGCGTCATGTTGACTTGAAATTGCAAAATTATAAGAGAATTTCACAATCAGTTCTAAACTTATTGTACCGATTTAAATTCAATCCTAAACTTTTAAATTAAACTAATATAATCTTAAACCTTTGAAGGAAAATATCATTAATTCCACTCTGTCAAGCCTCCCCGGATTTATTAAATATGGTAGTTCACTCATCGCCGGCCATCCCACATGTCACAACAGGCAATTTTTGTGAGGAAACAACTCTATTTTTCTTCTGATTTCTTCTTCTTCTTCTCTCCTTTTCTGTTCACGAATTATTCATCATCTTTGAGCTTGCCATTGATCGACCAATGCTCCTTCGGTGCCAGTTCATCAGTACCCACTACCGTCTAACCTCCAGCGAAGTTCGTCAACCTTTTCTCCTTCGTCGTGACCACCCATGAGGTGGTCGTTGCTTGCTCTCAGATTTGAGATTTGAGGTGTATGTGCGTTTGAGGAGTGAGATAGAGAGGAGGGCGCAAAGAATGAAGCCAGAAGCGATAGAGACTAGCCACGCACTCTCGAATCTAGATCTAAGATAGTTTGGCCAGAGATACAGAGGGTGGTTACGGTCGCATGGGACGGCGGCTTGTTGCTGAATGGCAGTCTCCATAGCTGGCATCACGAGTTGTGGTTCATGCCGTCACGTGAAATGGTTCACGAGTTGTGGTTTCGGCAGCATGAGATGGTTTGGGGGAAAATTATCTAAAAAGTCATAAATCTATTTAGTCATAAACCTTTCAATTTTGCCAATTGAATCATAAATCTATTCACTTCTTACTAATTGAGTCTATCCGGCTAATTTTAGCTAGAAATTGCTGACGTGAAAGTCGACGGTGCCACATAGGACAAACAGCGCTGACATAAACAATTTTTAATAATATTTTAATATTTTAAAAAAAATCTTCAAATTTTTTTCTCTTTTTCTCTTTTTTTCTTTCTTTTTTTCTTTTTTTGCTTCTTCTTTTTCCTTTTGCCGGTAGCCAGCCACCCATCATTCCAAGCCAACTGGCCTTGCTTACTATAGGCAAGGCGCAGCCGAGCTAGGGTGATCCCCACCAAGGCTCACCCTCGCCCAAGCAAGACGCGGCAAAGGTCGGCCTCACCCAGGCAAGACCTAACAAAGGTCGGCCTTGCCCAAGCCATGCTAGGCCGGCCCTAGCCTGGCCCTCACCCAGGCTAGGGCAACCTCGCTGGGCATCAGCAGGGCAAAGCCGACGTCAAGCAAGGCCGCCTTGGCCTAGGCAATGGCCAGCCTAGCCCCATCTAGCCTGAGCGAAGTCCACCCTCACCTAGGCGAGTCTCGACAAGGGCTCCCTCGCCAGATCTGGCGAGGCCGCCCTGGCACTTAGTCCGAGCAAAGTCAACATCACCTAGCCCAAGCGAGGGTTCCCCTCATCGAGGCTTGCCTAGCCACGCCTTGCTTGTGGGGGGTGAGGCCGATCAGCCTGGCCACTGGCAAAAAGAAGGAGTCAAAAAGAAAAGAAAGAAAAAAAATCAGAAAAATTAATTAAAAAATTCAAAAAATATCAAAAAAATTATAAAAATTTGTCCGCATCAATGCCGATGGTCCTAGATGAGACCACAGACTTCCATGTCAATGATTTCTAGTTAAAAATTAGGTAGTTGACACAATTGGCAAAAAGTAAAAAGGTTTAGGACTCAATTAACAAAATTAAAAAGTTTAAAATTGAATCGGTAAAAATATAATAAGTTTATGGCTTTTTAGACAATTTTGTCAATGGGTTGGCGACTTGTGGTTCAGCAGCAGACGTTGATTTGACAAGTGAGCTTGCAAATAAACGAAGCTGCCGAACCGACAATAATGGCTGCAGGCAGTCGAGCGAGGGTCAACGAAGTCTAAATGGCATTGGGCAGCGATAGATGAGCACCAGAGGAGCTTTGGCCGAGCGATCGCAAGCTTGAGGACGACGAACAGTGAAAGGACAAAAAATAATATCGAAAAATCATCGAATCATTACCGTCGGATGCAGCGGCCATAGGATGGTCGTAGAAAGACGCGAATTTCAAGCACTATAACTAGAGACCGCAGCTCAACAAGAAATTCCCATATGAAACCCGAGCAAATGTTGTGAATTTTACTATATTCTGGTATTGACAGTGATATTTGATCCATGGGCATCCATTCAAATTGAGGAAATTCTTATATGAAACGTTAATGGTTGGAATCCACTCAATTATAATCAAGACAAATCGAAACATTATTAAATAAATGAAATGCTACAGGTTTTTTTCCCTCTTTAATCAAAGGAAATTTTCATTCCTTATCCAAAAGATACATAAAAGGATCCATTAGAAATTTTAGAAACTACCACAACAAAGCAAGCCTAAGCTTTAAAACAATTTTAAAAACCAAAAATCAAGGTATATCATTGTAGCATGATCGGTAGTGGTAAGCATATGTTTATCATTTAAAAAAAGATATGTGACTATATCCAAGCAAAAAAATTGGCGGCCGATCACTGAATCATACATCATCATCAATGATGAACACACGCTAAGAGGATCTCTATATGTAACTACAAATTTGTCTTTCAGTGATGTGCACCTGAGTTCAGTGTCTCTAACTAAACAAGCTTAGAACTGACATTTGTGACAACAAGCCGTTTAGCAAGTGCAAGACACTAAAAATTTTAACAAAAACATGTTGAACAAGCATAAACTTGACACTGGAATTGGTGCGAACATTATTCAAACTGAAGACAGAGTACTTTTTCATAACTAGATCAAGAGAGAAATGCTTTTAGATCTAAGATCAAAAGAGTATAGCCAAAAACAAGGGAAATAATGTGGTAACAAAGGAAATTTTCCAACCATTGTGGAACTTGGGATAGATAATTTAGTCAAGATAGCAATCAAACATTGATGAGGGCATCATCTCAAGCTCCTTTCATTTCATGAAAAAAATAAAAATTTGAAAAAGATATTTTCCTAAGAACAATCGCTTTGTAGCGTATCACTTACAAAATTGAATCAACAAAAAATATTTTCTCCATTCACAAAGATATTTAGACATATTATTGTCGTTAGTTAAAATATTTTTCATTGTCTGGTTATTTTAAATAATACAAGCAATCATTTTTATGAAAATGTTAACAAGCAAAACCTTCATTTCATATTGATGGAACCCAATTTAGGGTGTGCTTGATAACATTTATGTTCTGATGAACAATTTTTTCAGAAATAGCATTTTTCTATTGTTATTCCCTAAAATAATTTTTGAGTAAAAGAACGTGTTTGATAACTGCACAAAATTTCTATTCTTGAAATAGAAAAAAAATAGAAATGCCGATGTAGCTGCCCGATGGCCAGCGGAGGGGGTTGGCGGATGGCAAGGAAGAAGAAGAAAAGAAAAAGAAAAAAAAATGACTTATTTCTGAAAATTATTATTAGGAACAAGAAGTTATTTTTTCTACTTTTTGTTTCTATTCTAAATTTATTCCTTGGCTATTTTTTTATTTCGAGGAATAGAAAAATTAGTTGACATTGCCAAATGGATTTATGTTATTTTTCTATTCCGAGGAATAAAAGAACAAAAAAAATCAAGGAGTAGAAATGTTACCATATAAGCCCTTAGCGAGTGGCATGATCTTTAATGAGGATAGATGAATCTTGTTGCATCAGCTTATAAGTAACCATCTTGATAATGGAATTATTTTTGCTAGAATATTGTATATATTGAGGAAATTGTCATCGCAAATAACGGGCCATGCATGGCCAGCCCATTAGGCCCAAGGACCTGATTTAGCCCAGCCCAGCCCACCCAGGTTAGAGCCGGGGTAATGGCCCCTTCTTCCAGCAAAGGACGACAGTAACCTACGTTTACGAGACAACGGCTCTTCCGAAATTGAAGTGCACTCTAGGGGTGTCAAAAAAAACCTGTACCAGCTCGACCGAACCCGACCTGTCCCAAACCAGCCCAAAAATTGGGGTATTTTGGGGTCAGGCCTTAGTCTTTCTTTGGATAGGGATTTTTAAATGTCGGTACTGTTAGGGATTGCGTCAAGCCAAACCAAGTCGGCAAAAGTTTTAAAGACACCCCCACAACCCGATCTCCCTCTCGCTCCACGCGTGCACAACAAGGATGAAACTGTACATCTAAGCCAAACTAATCCGTGCCAGTCCGACCCGACCGGACCCATCGGCACCCCTAGATTCTCCACCGTGTCTTTCCTCTTTCATTTGAGTCCTTCATTTCATTCTTTTGCTCTTTTCTCCAACACGCCGGCCGTTAAAACTTCCGGATGTGAACGTTGCTCCTATGGGATTGGACCTATTTAACCCAGATCTATTGCTTCCACATGCCCTCATGATCGTTTCCCGTCTTTTGGATTTAATATGCTGTCAACTAGCAAATGAACTAGCACAGACGACAATGTTCTCGGCGACCCAAGAATGTAACTATCCTCCAGTAGACCGACTCGTCTATCTCACTATTTCTGGACCAATATTGTACATGGCGGTCATACTTCCGCGAGGTAGAACTGCATTTACAAGTAGCTCTTCATCTGGTTAAGGTACGCTGCATATTTCTCAAGTCACTGGCCTGTATCTGGGAAGCTATGAAACAAAATGCCGTTTCCCGCTCTTCGGCAAAAGGCGATTATTGCACTGCAGCGTCTTCTAGTTGCAGAAAACCACTTGGCTCGTCTCTATTCAATGACCTTGGTAGATCCCGTTTTCAAGATTTCTTAGGACTATCATTGACTGATCTAAAAGCTTCAGCTTTAAGATAAAGTACATTATTTATAGGCTGCCATTCAATTTCACGCTTCTTGTAGCTCGAACTCTAGTATTTGTTGCGAGAACAAAGCATATAGACTGACCGTCATTTCATCGGCGAAAGAAACTATCCCAAGAAATCATAGACTTTCTATGCACCCCCAAACCATCAAGGACATGTTCACCAAGGGACCGCGGTGCTCAATTTCGCCCATCTCTACAGCAAGTCGAGTGTCCTGGATATCTACACTTCAACTTGAGGGGGAGCATTAGTTGTCATCAAATGAGTAACTATCTTGCGATCTATTTCCATAGTTTGTTGTAATTCACCACTTGATTTTCTGCTTGATTAAGCAAGCTAAATCCACCATATCATGGAAAGTCATCTCGATTATCCCAACTTTACAGCTGTCCATTCTGGGTTTATCTATGAGTAAGCATTTTGCGCATATGCCTTGGAAGAGAACAAAGCAGAAAGCAAAACTCAATCCTTGATCCTCTCCAACTTTTCACCTTCAAGTACTTTTGAAACGGCGGATAAAGTGGAAGTCCAGTCACATGAAATCAACAAGATCAATCCTGGTCTGTGATGTTGCGCACGGAGCGAGCGAGAGAGAGAGAGAGAGAGCAAGTTTGATGTTTTTTTTTTTTTTTTGTGACCCAGGGAACCCGCGCACGGCCAGTAGCCGGGGGTAAACCCTGGGGAGGCAACGCAGGACCACCACCCACGCACCCCGGGTAAGATCACCAAGCAGCGCTTCAGCCCCCTTGCTTCGCAGGGGATTCGAAACTGGGACCTCTGCGATGGAGTCCAGCAGCCCTACCATCCACGCTGCCACGATGGGTGGTAGAGCAAGTTTGATGTTAAAACCGAGCAAGTGAAACATGACCATTCTAAAGATGCTTAGCGGAGGTAAGTTCCAAAACCTGGTAGTTTTAGACACAGGCACATAGGCGAGGGTTGCCCACTAGATCCGAAACACCAGAAAAGAAAAAGCAAAGAAAATAAAAAATATATATCATTATATATTATTTTAAAAAGTGCCACGTCAGCATCAACTGTCCACATCAGTAATTTCCAGTCAAAATTAGCCAGATAAATTAAATTAGCAAAAAGTGAAAAGATTTAAGACTGAATTGGTAAAATTGAAAAGTTTAAGACTAAATTGACAAAAATGCAATAAGTTTAAGATTTTTTGAATAGTTTTTCCTATTACAAACGATCAATTTTACAAAAATGTTAACAGATAAAACCTTAATTTCATATTGATGGAACCCAATTTAGTGAGTGGTGTGTTTTTTCTGGGACTGATGAATCTTGTTGCATCAGCTGATGAGTTACCATCTCAGTAACGGAATTATTTTTGCTAGAATATTTGTATATACTGAGGAAATTGTTCCCACGACTAGCAATGGCTCCCGATGGTGCCAAGGCCAAGGGGCTGTGCTAGGCCCCGTGTTACGCTCGAGCACGTTTTGCCCAAGTAAGGATTTTTATTAAATAATTAAAAACTAAATTTTCAATAAAATAAATTATTCCCACTTCATGGTCGTTTATAGGGAGTTCCAAGTAGCAATAATTGAACAAGAATGAAATACGCAGCATAGTATACAAGACTCCGACTTAAACGAATTCATCTCATTAGAAAAATCGAATAATACCATACAAATTGCAGCGGTCAAAATACATATACACAAGAATCAAACTTAGATAAATACAATCTCATAAGAAAAAATTACAACCTAATAATTAAAAACACAATACTAAATAGATTGATAAAAACACATTTTTTTTCTGGTAGCAGGCCTCTTCTTGGGCTTGATCATTTCAACGACATATCTGTCTTGTTGTCTTTTCGAGTGACTCATCTAACCACTAGATTTCAAAGATAATTTCACAGCACATACCAAGTAAACAACCCTCTTCTTGCCATTGAGGAGGTCCATAATATCCTTCAACAGAGATCGCCATTTTTTTTTTTTAAGTAAGGAGTACATGATCGTGAAAATAAGAGGAGGGGGTTTGAATTTTGTAGAAATTGAATTTTTTTTCATTTTTTTTTATGATGAATGTGACCGTTCGGCCACATGTATTTTATTCTTAATGTGGCCGAACATCACACAATTAGAGATAATGGGCCATGGTGGGCAGCCCATTAGGCCCAAGGACCTGATCCAGCCCAGCCCACCCAGGTTAGAGCCTACAGTAACAGCCCCTTCTCCAAGCTCAGGACAACGGTAACCTACAAATAGGAGACAATGACTCCTTTCGGAATCGGAGTGTACTATGAGCCTAGCCCAATAATCAGGGTATTTTAGGGTTGGGCCATAGTCTTCATCGACTCAATCTGACCCATTCTCTTTTTTTTTTTTTTTTTAATCTGACCCGTTCTCTTGGGTTGTATGATATTCAGGTTGGGTAGAGTCAGGTTAAGCATACCGTGTAATGTTTTGGGTTAGGTCGAGCTTTCATAAGTGACCCAAACCACGGACACTCCTATAATCCACCCTCTCTTTCCTCTTTCATTTTGGTCCTTCTATCTTTTCATTCTTCTACTCTTTCCTCCAACACGTCTGCCGTTAAAAACTTCCAGATGTGAACGTTGCTCCTATGGGGTTCCAGATCTATTGCTTCCACATGCCTCATGATCGGTTCCTGTCTTTTAGTTTTAATATGCTGTCAACTAGCAAATGAACTAACACAAACGGCAATAACGTTCTCAGCAACCCAAGAATGTGCCATCATCCGGTGAACCAACTCGTCTATCTCGCTATTTCTGGATCAATATTGTCCATGGTCATACTTTCACGAGATGGAAACTGCATCTACTCTTCATCTGGTCAAGGTAAACTGCAGATTTATTGCCGTAGCTCGCACTCTAGTTTTTGTTGCCAGAACAAAGCACATGCAAATTGACCGTCATTTCATCGACAAAAGAAACTGTACTGAGGAGTCAAACGGACTTCTTATGCACCCTCAAACCATCAAGGACATGTTCACCAAGAGACCACCGTGCTTGATATTCCCCGTCTCTACAGCAAGTCGAGTGTCCGGGACATCTACACTTCAACTTGAGGGGGCGTTAGTTGTCATCAAATGAGTAACTATCTTGTAATCTACTTCCATAGTTCTTTTGTAATTCACCACTTGATTTTCTACTTGATTAAGCAAGCTAAATCCACCATATCATGGAAAGTAATCTCAATTATCCCACCTTTACAGCTGTCTATTCTGGGTTTATCTCTGAGTAAACATTTGCGCATATGCCATGGGAGAACAAAGCAGCAAGCAAAACTCAATCCTTGATCCATTACTTTTGAAATGGCGGATAAAGTGGAAGTCCAGTCACCTGAGAGCAACAAGATCAATCCTGGGCTGTGATGTTGCGCACGGAGCGAGCGAGAGAGAGAGAACTAGTTTGATGTTAAAACCGAGCAAGTGAAACATGACCATTCTAAAGATGCTTAGCGGAAGTAAGTCCCAAAACCTGATACTTTTAGACACAGGCACATAGGAAATCAAACTTAATAACACTACCAAAATTAAATGTCATACTGCTATTCTTGCTCCATTATTATCACCCAAACCCCACACACATTCAATCTCTTATCGCCTCGAGATCAGCAGATCGGACCGGCCGCGAGGATCTCCTCAGTCATCTTGCTGTCCTCGCCAATCTTGTAGTCAGTGAATGTCACAAAGTTGTTCTTGAACAGTTCGGCCAGCTTCATCAGGGTGTTGTTGTAGGCCTTCTTGTCCGACCAGGTGTTCACAGGATCGAGGATCTCCGAGGGCACTCCCTCGACCTCGGTCGGGATCTCCAGCCCGAAGACATCAGTCTTCTTGTAACTAGCTTCCAAGAGGCTGCCCGAATGTATGGCGTCAATGATCTTCCTGGTGTATGGCAACTTGATCCGATTGCCAGAGCCATAGCTGTACAATAGATGTGAAAGGTTTCAGTGTCAAAAAAGCAGCAACAAGATTGGCTCCAGAGAGGGGCTCAAACATGTCATACCTCCCCCCTGACCATCCGGTGTTGACGAGCCACCCAGTTGCGCCATGCTTCTGCATCTTCTCAGCCAGCATAGCAGCATACTTGGTAGGATGCAACATTATGAATGCAGCGCCAAAGCAAGCTGAGAATGTTGCACGCGGCTCCTTGACACCCTCCTCTGTTCCGGCGACCTGTTGAACAGATCAACAGTTAGCACGTAATCAGACGCCATCTTCTGCAGATTAAGCATTTGGAACAACAAAGGAACCAAAGTTCAAAAGTTGGACACATACCAGAGCAGTATAGCCGCTTATGAAATGGTACATAGTCTGTGCCAGGCTCAGCTTACTCACGGGAGGGAGCACTCCAAACGCGTCACATGCCAAGAGAATGACATTCTTCGGGTGTGGGCCAACACACGGGATTTTCGCATTTGGTATGTACTCAATGGGATAGGCCGCCCGTGTGTTCTCTGAAACAAAGGAACAGATCAGATGTTGCGAATATTGTGCTTGTAATAACAAACTGTCATCATATTGTTGCGAGCCGAACTTGGACATTCAGAATTGATCATCAAAGTCTTCTGATAAATAAATTAAGGCTTCTTGGATTCATATCTGAGATTATTCAAAAAGTAATAATCTTGATTTTTCTGCTTCAAATCATATTCTATTCAGCTACTGAAAATCTCCGATTATCATATTTATCGCCTAAACACCATACCGATTAGGTCAAAACCGCACATCATTGGGTTGTGCTGACCCAGTTAGCTCAATGAATGAAAGGGTTGACTTCAATTTTCTTTCAGGAATATACTAACCAAGTCATAGCTAACGTAAACTTTGACATTTGAGCATATTAAAAATCAGAGTATCCAGCATGACAAAATCAAGAAATAGGCAGTTGTTTATCTTATTTAAAATAATTCAAAGAAGTCATTCAAAAACAACTCCAAAATAATAGAAATTATCAACGACAGAGATGTTTACCTGTAACTGACTTGTCAGAGTAATCCACTTCCCTCGTGTGCTCTTCAAACACCACGTTTTCCACCACTGTCATCCACAAACATCTCGAGTCATTTTCATGCCTTGAGGGCATACGTAAACCAAAATCCAATTTCATTCAACTCAAGTATTCCTATGCATCCAACCAATTCGAGAAATTCAAAAAGCTGTGTTCAGAAATTACCAGTTCCAAACTTGATGGCATTCCAGATATCAGGCTCCTTCTCCCTCGACAAATCAATACATTTGGCATAGCAACCCCCTTCAATATTGGACACACCGTTCTCACTCCAGCAATGCTCATCATCGCCAATCAAGTACCTATTGTGATCAGTAGACAGGGTAGTCTTGCCAGTACCTAAATTCAAAAGAAGTTCATCAGCAACGATCAAGGCACTGCAATCTCTAAGTTGTGCAGAGGATAAGGACTTTATAGAGAGAGAGAGAGAGAGAGAGAGAGGGCACATATCATATGTCACAACCGACTCGGCACCATTTCCGATCTCCGATGGATACTATACCTGACAATCCAAAGAAGAGGGCAACATCTCCGTCCTTCCCCATATTGCATCCAGAATGTAGGGATAGGATTTGACGCTTAGGCATGAGATAGTGCATTACACTGAACAGACCCTTCTTCATCTCCCCGGCGTATTGAGTGCCGAGGATGACCATTTCCCTCCTAGCAAGGTTAAGATCTATGCTAGTAGAGGATGTCATGTAATGGGTGTAACGATTACACGGGAACTGGCCAGCATTGTATATAGTGAAGTCCGGAGTACCAAAATTCTCCAGCTCTTCAGGAGTGGGTCGGATGCACCTGCCAACCCACCCAGTTATCGAATTGTGTACACTAGGACTAATTCTTCCTCCGCCATGGGCTAATGAGTTGGAATCATATAACGCTATGCACACATACAGGATTCAATATTTTTAACATGACGGCAACGTTCAGGAGACTTATCTGGCAAGGCTTAACCTTTTGTGGACTGGAGACTATAGAAACAATTACTGCAGAAGATTTGTTAAAATAGTTCTTTTGTTTCACTTACATGTTGTGCATGAACAAGGAATGGTAAGCTCTTGCAGACACAATCCTCACTTTGATTCGGTTCACCGGGTCCCAGTTCAAGAATTGGTCATTAACAAAGACCTGCAAATTCATGAGTTAGACTCCGTCATATTAATTTATCAATATGGGCATTGAATTTGAGAGTTAAGACTGTCATAGGACAAGTAAAAGATCCCATGATGTGTGTGTGTGTGTGTGTGTGTGTGTGTGTGTGTGTGTGTGTCCACTTCATCATCATATGCAGCATCAACAAACATAAATATTGAGATTCATATTGTCCCTCAAGGGAATCTCCAGTGGAACCCACGTTCATTTTTGCTACAACTCCTACACAAACTGTTGCGTGACACAAATAACTATCAATTGAAGACTTCCAAGTGTTCATGTGCCATGGCGTCCTCATGGAAAAATTATGACAAAATAAAGTTTGACTACAACGTGTTACAACCGGGGTGGGTCCATGAGGATCCTCAATTCGTCCTAGTTTTTGCTAGGCTGATTGATGATGCATTTAACAAAACAAGAAAAAAGACACGGCCGCTAATATATGATGCAGTTGAGGCTGTACAAACCAAAGAAATTGCCCAGAAATTCCCCTGCTTCTAGTGCCAATAAAGTTATTCACAAGAGGACGAAATTGCTTATCCCACCAAATGATCTTGAGAGCCCATACACCAACTTCAACATAAGGACAAGAAAGATACCATCCCTCCCATCATTTTCATCCCAAAGTGAGCTGTGGTTTCTCCTTTTAGAAAAATATATTGTTTCTTACAAGATTAGTAAAAAATGATTCTGCTTTTTATCATAGAACTGCCCAACTACAGCATCAGACGAATCAATACTACAGACAAATATCCCAGGAAAGATGAGAACAAACCTTGTCCAAAGAATTCAAGTAATCCACTGCTCTCTCTCTGTTAACCAAGAAAGTCTGCTCGTCCATCTCAATGTTAGGTGATCCCCTGTAGATAAAAAGATTCAACCATGAGTTGATGGGGATTAAATTAGATGTCACAACCTTTTCCAACCTAATTTATGGACAAAATCAGCAAGGATCTGCTTTTTGTCTTTTTACTCTCGTGACGAGAAAGCTCGCACTTACTTTCCCCACCACAGCTCATCCTCGGTGGTCTCATCCTTCACGACACGCTTATCCCTCGGAGACCGGCCAGTCTTCGCCCCGGACAGGGTCGCCAGTGCCCCGCTCGACGTGATGTACGACCCTTTCTCATACTTAATCGCCTGCTCGTACAGCTCTGCACAACCACATACATACACGCCCTCAAAATCATCGATCAACTGGACAAATCGCCCGCAACAATAACAAAAAAAATTCAATCTTCTCATTTCAAAATTCCTCCTATGAGGAAAGTTCACGGCCGTCCAAACTCGCACCGAATAAGTCCACCGAGCCCGCGTCGCCATCCCGGCGGGCCCCCTGCTCTTTTCCATTAGACATACGAAATCATAACTTCCATGAAACTCCCCGACCCATGTCCACCCATTTCGACCCTTTTCAAGACAAGTCAAAAAGAGACCCCCCAACGCAAATTCCTCGTGAATTACAAGTTACAAGTGACAACACGGCCCCGCAAGTTCCCCATCACGAGTTGACGTTGAAAAAGCGGAAGAAGATTAGGACGTACCGGCGGGGGAGAGGTTGTAGAGGACGTGGGTGAACTTGAGGGCGCTGTCGCTGGCGGCGAAGGCCGGGGTGAAGTAGTGGCTGGCGTCCTGCGAAGGCTTCGGGGTCTCGCTTTTCCTGGCCGGGTCGCCCCTCACCACCCGGGGCCCCGTCTCCCTCGTCAGCGACGCCAACGACGCACTATAATTCCAAATTCACACGAAAACCCAACCAAAAAAAAAATATTAGGTAAAATCGAATTAATCAGAACATGAAATTTAAAAATCGACTAAAATCCATCGAACACGCCTTAGGGATTTTTCTTTTATTTTCTTTTTTTAATAGAGTTTGTAATTTCGGCTTGTCTCTTTTCTTTTAAATCGAAAATTTTTATTATGCAATCGCGAAAATGTTTTTATTTTTCCTCCCAGGAAAATGTGCCCTACCATCGGATCCTACGGGACCGGTCGAGCGCAGCTAAAAGCTGCTGCTATCCATCCCTAAAGTGGCACGCGCTTCGACACAGGCGGCGGGCCCCACGCGTTTAAGGAAACGAACAAAGGGGAAATTCCCTATATTCGGTAAATTATAATTCAATTTTTTCCAGAAAGCGCCCCTAACACTTAATAAATAAATAATTAAGTTGCTCCTTGAGAACTTCTTTTTTTTTTTTTTTGGTCGGACTTGAGAACTTCATTTTAATATACTAAAAATTTGAATTTTTTTCCTTATTTGCTAAGGTGATATAAACATTTATATCCGAAGTTAATGCATTTTAATTTTATGCGATAGTTCCTGCAAATCCCCGAAATTATGTGGGGGCCCCACTTCCCTGCCTCCTGCGATTCCAAAGGATTTTCTGCATATATATGTATGTAGGTATGTACGTCATCTTCTTCAAGCTTCTTCCACGTTACAATACCTGATGGACTGGAGCTGCTGCTTCTGCCGCGCCTCCTCGGAGACGGGGGAGAAGGAGCCCTGGACCCCCGTGTTCGGGGTGGTCGGCGCCGACCTCTTCTTCTGCAGCGAGTGGAGCTCGTCGATGGTCTGCGCCTTCACCGGCGTCGCGCTGTCGTCGTGGCAGATCGGGCTCTGCTTCTTGCTCCCGCCGCCGCCGCCGCCGCCGTTCGCCGTTGTCTGGATCTTCGTCAGCCCGTTCCTCGCCGTCCCGGCGCCGGGTGGGGGGGCGGCGGTGTTGCTGAAACTGAAGTCGCTGTTCCCGTTGGCCGCCATTTTCGGTCTCTCTGTCCAAATAACAAGCAAGCACAAGGAACGATCACGATGCGGATCGGTGACTGAGGGTAAATCCCCCGAGCAGAGCGCAATTTATAACAGAGGACAAGATAAGGATCGTTTCTGTCGCGGAACGGAAAGGGCCGGATCGCGATAAGGACGAACGGGTTCGGCTCCACGTAACCGGCGCGGGTCGTGTGCGAACGCCACCAGCATTTCAGTACCGAACAAAAACCCAGTTCCGACGCGTCGGAATTCGGACAGCGAACTAGCTCAACAAAATCAAAAGAAACCCAAAATTCTACGTGCGGGCTTTTGTCAAAAAGTCACGTCGCGGCGTTACGATCAACCGGCGCTCTCGCCGCATTTCTCGCGCCAACCGCTCCGCGGTCGTTCGTGGTTTCGACGCGAAACCCAGTTGTCGTCGCTCTAAATGCGTACGATCGAACTTGCGTGATCAAGAACAAGAACCTCGTCGAACCATTTCAGCCATTACACACAGAGGGAGAGACAGAGACACAGAGAGAAAGAGAGAGGGAGCGAACCAGAGATGGCGAAGCAGAGCTGGAGAAATGGAGGAAGCTAAGCGAAAGAGAACGAGGGCTCGATCATGCAAAGTGGGGGTGATGACGATGAGAGAATCAGGTTTTGGTGAGGAGGTAGGACGAGCCGAAGGCCGCCTTTTAAAGCCTCTTCCGGGGTGGGGGCCAGATCTCTTGACCATGGTTAGGTATTTTAACCCGGGGTGGGGCTAACCGCGGTTAGATTCTATCCCTGGCGGTCAAGGCCCCCACAGATCCCATTTCACGAGAACGGGGCAAGGCGGGCAGGAGCCCGAGTAGCAATCCGGTGGTGCGCGGCCACACGGCAGCTACGGTGCTTCCGCTTCCTAGATTTTGGTTGTAGGAGTGACAACATAATGTGCAATGTGATTCGTTCATTTTTAATTCTTCTAGTGTGATTCATGAATTTTTCTTTCTTAGGAAAATTCACATTAACAGAAAAAAATAGTCCACAACTCGAGTAAGTAATTCAATTTCGTTTAATTAAATTTTCATGGGATTTTCTAAAATCGCAATGGTAGGATTACTGGCTAAAAATGGTATCCAACTCAGATAAGCGTCAAAAAATGGTATCCAAATCGTGCCTATCTAAATAATCATCTATTTGGCCAAAATAATAATTAACGAAAATCAATATTCTTGTAGGGCATGGGAAATTGGGGAAAGTTTATTAATTTCCACCCGCGTCTGGTCGCCACATCGCCACACGCAAAATTAGCTGGGAGGTGGGACCCGCTAATAAGTAATCTCTCTGTGGGTTCATCAGGACCGTTCGTTAATAGGAGGCCCTCCATCAACGGCCGTTAGGGTTAGATGTTGCGTTGGACCCACGCGTTTGAGGCCCTTCGAATGGGTGAGGAAGTCCTATAATCCTAGAAATTATAATTCCAGCCCCTGTAGAAGGTGACTTGTACATTTTTGCCCACAATTTCTACGGTAGTCGTTTGATTTGATCCGGCGGGAGGGCTTGATGGGTTTTAATTTGGTTTAATTCAATCTTCAATTGTTAATTTCGAATTGCGGGACGACCATTGCTAATTTTATAAAATCTCGTGTATGTTGGGCTTGAATTTTCGGACGGTTTGATATATTTTAAAAGATGGACATTGAACAAAATATTTTTCATCACCTAATATCAGTCCCGCAAATCAAAATCATCTGGAGATTTGCCAAGCATATGAAATGGAATTTTACATTGTGCATGTTAGTCTCAAATTTTTTTTCAAATTTTTTGGTTTTTTTTCTTCTTTTTTTCAAATGTTACTTTTTTTTTTTATTTTAAATCCTTATGCGACATCTATTTGGCACTATAATGGCGTCACTTCCGCAAAATATAAAAGAAAATTTAATGAAGAAATGCCGGATAGGTTTTCCATTTACTGAAGGCTAACAGAATAGTTAACTTGGAAAAAAGAGGATCATAAGTTTTAGGATTTTAAGTGGACAATAAATGTTCTGGAACTAAGCTAAAGCGAGGAATTAACACAAATTTTACGGCCACTACTATCATCATCCCAATTTTTTAAATAAATAATAAATAAAAAAAGAAGATTAGACCCTAAACCTTGAAAATAGTAGAACAATCAGTTGGAAATTAAGGAGGTTTTTCTTGGTAGTGGACCAAAAATGCAAACTCCATTTCATACGCACTACAATAAATAACTTGTCCTTCTTTTACTCATGATTCGGAACTATATTGACATCCGCGCAATTAAATATTTCTCCATAAATGAGACAAACATGAAGCTTATGGCCACCCACCCAAGCGTGGTATGGCTCGGCCCTGCACAATTTTTTTTTTTATGACCCAGGAACCCCGTAAAACTGGTAGCCGGTAAGTAAACTTGAGGGGACACGTAAGCGGGAGGGCCCACCACCCCCAAATGACCATGAAGGGATTCAAACTCCTCTTATTTGTGAGGAGAAGAGAGCCTAAACCATCACGGCCACTAAGGCGGTGGTTTGGCCCTGTACAACTTTGTTAACAAAAATGGGAGAAAATGCATTAAAAGCACCAAAATTGTTTATGGCGTTCACTTTAATATTAAAAAGTTTTTACCTTTACTTAAGTGTCAAATCGGAGAAAAAATGATCACTTAAGTGTATTCAGTAAAAATTTTGATCAAAAATATTACGTGATATTTATAATTAAAGTATTTGAGTCGGCATTTTTAAAGAAATCCAATCCTCGCGAACGTGCAAAATGACGTTGCCTAATCTAATATGGCTAAGTAGGGCATAAATGATGTCGCACACGAGGTAGGTTATAGGGTTTGATTGTCATCGACATTGGCTGATTGTTGCACCACTCTCCCCATCACCATCGCTCGCTTGCTGTGGCTCACCCAACCAAGCACGAGTAGAGAGACATGGGCAAACATGGCGTCAACCACAAGTGACGGTTTTCTTCATCATTTTCAAGCCTCCGGTGCCACTGCCAACCATCGCCATTTGTCATCCCAGAGCAACCAAAGAGCGGCCCTGTCCTGCCATGCTTCTTTCCAATGTCAACTTAAGAGATTTTATTTGAAATCTATAATGAGAAAATTACGGAGAATTGAGGAGCTCAAATTGTGAAAGACATTACGGCTAGCCAAGAGGAGAAATCATTAGGATATTCTTACTTGAAAATATGGCAAGCAAGACCATCGGCAAAAGATTGATCAAGGAGGTTTTTTTTTGGTCAAAGAAATAGCTTTAATTACTAAACCAACCGCAAAGGAATCATAACAATGTTCGCAGTTAGTACATAATACAACCCATAGTGGGGTTATGGGATGGGATGGGATGGGATGGGATGGGGTGGGGTGGGGTCGGGGGGCAGCTGGCTTAGTCAGCCAATTAATGGGGAGAAGATTTTTCCAGTGGGCTTTGACAATCCAATGCACACAAGATTGAGAGAGAAATCAAGAGAGAAATCAAGGGAAAAAATCAAGAATTTGATGCTCATGGAATGAGCTGGCCATGAAATTGTAGAGGTGATGAGTGAACTTGAGAAAGGAATCAACAGGATTTGCTATATGGAAAAATTATTCATTCACTCGGCCAAATTTGGGCGTTCACACGTTGAATGAAGCAAATGGAAATTTGATGGCAAATCACGACAAGGGGAGGGCCAACATCCTAGGACTTGAGTGCATAAATGAAAGGAAATGTTTGCCCAACTAAAGGAGAGGAATTTTCACATATCGAGGCGGACTTTTGGCTGGAGTGGAGGCCAATACAAAAAAGGACTTTCATCTTTTTGCCGGGCATTTCACAATTTAGGGTTTTTGATTGGAGCACGTGAATGAACACAGACTGGGCACATTAACGAGCTATGTCATCCTGAGAAATTAATAGAAGACAATCACGTTGGATTTTTAGCGACTTTGATCAGAGTTGGCACTTAAATGGTCAAAAAAAAAATTGATACTAAAGCGAACACCATACACAACTTTTAATTTACTTCTACACTAGTGTTCGAACATTGGCTCATGTGAGCCTAAACCAATCTAGGCTAGAACTTTTTATCGGACTTGGTTTATGGATCACAATATAGTGTGACATTCAATTTTTTTTTTATTTAACTATTTGTAGAGCTTTATATTAACCCTTAGGCCTTAGGTGGGTTTTTCATCCTAATATTACTAATCAAACTTTTGAGATTGACAATAATCCTTCTTTACTAAGTGAACGAGAATTAAGAAATACTCATGGTAACCATTAGAGCCAACGAAATTAGTCATACTATCCGCGAACATATTGAGCAATATAATAGAAAAGTAAAAATTAATTCATTTCTCAGGACAAGGATCTAGGGTTAGTGCCAATTAATAAGTTGGAACAACTTTGTAAGTGTAGTCTATTTTCAATTAATCCCCTAATATATGAAAGGGTGAAAAGTTGCTTTCATTGTTGTGGAATAAGAAGCCTTCATATCTTAATGCATGTATTTATTTTATTCGAAGCTATTAGAGTAGGATTCGCTTTTTGGGGAAAATGAGTGGGCCCATGCAAACTTGAGCCTAGATGTTTGACATACTGTTTGATGTGCCAATCGGCAACCAATATTTAAAAGAGAACTTCAAAAACTTTTAAAAACCGGAGGTCACTTTGTTTCTCATTTTCACATTCATCCCTCTCTTACAAATTCTCACCCTTTCACAAATTTTCGAGAAAGAAAATTTAATTTTTCAATGAATCCCGCTTTGCACACACGGCTTCCCTATCCATTTCGATCTTGAAATGGGTAGGAACTGCTATCGAACCAGCTCCTAGACGAGGAGCTAGTCGGGTTGGTAGTGGTACTTCGATTCCTTCACCATCCTCGGTGACCCATGAACACTTACATGCGCATATTCAATAAGAGAAATTGAAGCTCTTTAATTTATTTTCTTATGAAATAAATATTTTCAATTTAAAAAAAAAAAAAAAAAAAAAACTTCATGTACTTGATGAATGGCAGAATTTTCCGCAAGGGGAGTGCCGACACGAGTACGCACTCCCCTGTTGCAAGCGAATAAAGCGCAGGAAGGAATTGAAGGGACCGAGGGCGCTTTCATTTTCATGGACAGTGTGGATTGGAGGAATTTACCTTCTTTTGCAGAATAAATTCTCCTTGGAGCATTCTGATGCATATAAATCTCAACCACTCGATTCACCCCACCGCCACGAATAATTGACACTACAACATGGTGATATAATTCCGGGCATTTAATTTATTAAAAAACCCCAACTTAAAAACTTAAATTAATAAATGAGGAAGATTATATATATAAAGAATACAGGCGACGTGGGATTTTGTGCCCATTGGAAGGATTTATAATTTAATCCAACTGCTTGATATGCAAAAATTCTTGTAATTTTTGTAATATTCTAGTTTCACCTTGAGAATGCTTTGATTTTCTAATACAATTTATACGTGTATCTGATCATAATATGGAAACCTAATGCTTAGATTTTCAATATAAGATTTCTCTAACGCAACTCATCAATGTTAGAGTATCCATCAATCTACCATTAGCTCTAATGCCATGATACTATTTGTTAAGATCACATAGCAAAAGGTATTGCTAAGAGGTAGCCTAAATCCGAGCCTATTAATATATCAAATTGAACCCACTTTTACTCAACTATTATATATTAATTGCTCTACATCATATACTAATGTTTCAATAAAATGATTTTTTTAATACAACCCATATGTTCATACACACATGTCCGTACATATAGATAAATCTAATTGAGGTGGTTTGGCTTGAAAGTCAACGGGCACAAGGGATTAAGATGGGCAAACCGCTAAGCTTCGCTCAATTCTTGACTCTTTCATATAAAAGTCCGACCGGAGAAAAACTTTAAAAATGAGAAATGAATTGCAGGCAACCGTCCATTCTTCTGACAACACACCTCATCAAAGGAGAAAAGTAGACGATAACGTTTTTGAACAAGCTATTTTAGTCATTGAATCAAAAAAATTTAATATCTAATGCCGGTCAGACCAATGGAGGGATCACAAGTCCAAGCAAGGATGATCACATTGCTTAGCTAACTTTGACCAAGCAAAGACCTCTTCAGCGGTCAATACAGGGCACGTTTATTGTGCCCCATTTTCTGGAATTTGTAGACCTTGAAAAAGTAAAGGAAGAGTCGCGTCGGCTTGCAATTTGTTGGATTTGCTCATTGAGTGATACAATGAATTTGCAATGAGAATTTTATATAATCAATGGCTGAAATGCAGCCTCGTCTAAATCTGGACGATAATTTCTCAATTGAACGAGGATTTATGATGCATCAGCCTTTCCTGTCATTGGATAACAATGCAAGCATATACATATTAAATTAAGTGGAGCCTGACATGGAGCCTCGTCCTCCCATTTTATTATATTGGATTTGATTATTCGTGGAAATGAAAACGATAATGAAGAGATGGTGGCGGGCGGCGGTGGCGTTGGAGTTTATCTTTTGCAGCATAGACTACGTCCGCAAGCAAGGGGAAGGGATATATTTTATTTATCCGAAGGAAACATCCTTCGACCAAAAAACACAAGAAAAGGAAATATCCCATTGTCATGATTTTGGGTTTTCCATTAAAATTCCTGTACGGTTATTTTTCAAATTATAAACCAAATAGGAAAAAAGGTTCGCTCGACAAAAAAATTGGTAAAAAATAAAACAATGAAAGTAACCACCCATTTCAACTAAAAGAAAATGCGCTATTAAAATATCTTAATTATCCTTGTACTACAATCAACCTTATCCTTGCACTCTACGAGAGAAATTCAGAATATTTCTTTTATTTTCTTTTATTTTTTAATTGTAAACAGATTTATTTTTTTGGGAGGACTATATTTCCGTTTTCTTTTTTTGGGTAGAACACGCTATTTTTTCAATGTTAACTGACCAAATTAGCCTTCAATCACACATTTTGATTTAATATTTATAACTTACCCCCCTCTCTCGGTAAAATTAATATCATCATCTCTCTCCTATAATACCTTATATTTGGGCTAAGTTTTCAAAAATAAATTGAGTGTCGAATACATGAAGTGCTAAAACTTGGCACGGAGCACAGAGGGATACTTAAATGCCAAAAAATTGAGAAAATGACACTTAAATACTAAAATTAGAGCAAAATGAATCATTTAAAGTGCCAACAGCAGAAAAAAACTAGCCAAAATACTAACATGACGATTTTCCGGCGAGATAAGTGCAAAACGACATTGTTTTGCTGCTAATGTAGTAAATAATCAATATAACAATTAATTAAATTAAATGTAAACTAAACTTATTTAAAACATTTATTTTTTTTTAAAAAAAAAAAAGGGAGCTTCCTAGCGATGGCAGCAAGGGCTCAGCCCTCAACCACCTTCTTCCTCCCTCCCTTTTTTTAATTAATTAAATTTTTTTTAAAATAATATTTTAATTTAATTAATTTTTATATTAAAATTCAAATCCATGCCAAAAAGACGTCATTTTTGCATTTCTTTACTGAGTCAGCTCTCCAGTGAGCAACGTCAGTGAGAAAAATAATAAAAAATTGCCATATAAGATTTCCGGCGGGGTTCGCCAGAAATGACACGTATCACACTTTTAAAAAAAAATGACACTTAAGTATCACTTTCTTAACTTTTTGCACTTAAGTGTCCATTTGTGCCAAGTTTTGGCACTTAAGATGTACTTCTTCCGAAGAGTAGTTAACTTATCTTCGGGTGTTCTTTTAATTATTAAAAATAAAATATGCCTTTATTTTAAGTAAAACCATGTTACGAAGTGGGATAACATATTTTCCTTTCTGCGACAATGAATGCATTCTTTTGTTGAAGAAATGATGTTCTTAATTTGCCTTGTTAGAAAATCGTTCATTTGTTCTTTTGTCTAATTTTGAAGTGATTTTAATGGAAGTCCAAATCGGAATGTAACTTCTTCACATTTAAACTTATATTTACTCATGGAAAAGAACTTTGAGGAAAAGGTTTATGAGCAACATTGATAACTTGCTTCATGGTTGAACAATAAAAAAATGCCTTGCATTGATCTTTCTCTTTCTTTTCTTTTTATCATCTTTCTATAGTCTTTATGTTTAGATATTTGAAGGGACATACGAATTAAAATCTTGAATTGAGTTTCTAACTTAATATATATTCAGTTTTTATGTTTTTTCCTGTTTTGGAGGAAAAGGTAAGTTGTTCTCTTCCAGCTAAGTTCAAGAAAGAATAAAATAGGAAACTTTAAATCAAACCGAGATAGGAAAGTAGAAAATCGTTAATTATTAATTTGCCTCAAAAGGGGCAAAAGTGTCGAATCAGTCTTAAACTTATTACACGGATGCCAATTCAATCTTAAAATTTTGCTCGAAATTCCAATATGATTATTTCAATCAATTTTACTAAAAATTGCTAACATGGCGATGTGTCATGTAGAACAACTAGCGATAATTAGACCACTATGCTAGCTATTTTTAGTGAAAGTTAACCAGAATGATTAAATTGAAATTTCACGCAAAAGTTTAAGAATACATTGATAAAACTGAAAACTTTGAGAGTGAATTGATATGTGTAAAAAAGTTTTAAGATGAAATTGGCATTTATGACTTGGTAATTTTCCTATAGAAAAGGATGCTAGTGAATATAAATACATGCTTAATGAAGTCGAGGTTAATTTGAGCAGTTACCATAAAAAGGTTGTGCATTAACGAAAAGCATCCGTTATTTCCATCCTCTTATTGACTCCTAATACTCTCATATTGCATTGAATTGACTATATTATCTCTTGGGGTACCTATTATTGAGTTAAGATGATTCGTTACCTTTTTTTTTCTTCCTTTTCTCTTGTCTCAATTTTACTAAAAGTGAAACTACCCATACTCTTTTCAAACAACACTTGTTAAGGTAAGATGTGGTTTTTCCATTTCTTTGGTGTCCCTCTTTTCCAAAGAACAGTTTATTTAGTAGATAGCTAACTAATTATTATGTTAATGAGTTGTATATTCTCTTTTGTACAAGGAAACAATTCTTGTTTGATTTTAAGTTTAATTTGTGTCATTACATTGTAACCTGCGTATTTTAACTTCTCTACTATTATTTTACTAAGTTTTAATAGTCCAAGTTTTAATTTTTTTTTTCATGCAATCATTGCATGACGTGAAAAATATGACAAAGTTAAGTACATAAAAAGATTCTGAACTTCCATGATCATGTAAAATGCAAAAGAAAATGTTCCTTAACACTTTATTATATATACTATATTTGCCGAATACTTTGACTTAATGACATGGTATAATTAGCTGTTGACAAGAAATCACAACAAGTATAATAAGATATGAGACAACCCAATCAAACCATTTGAGGACATATTTTATTATTTTTTGTCAGTTCTAAATGTACAAGAATCCTCATGAAAATTATCCTCAAAGTACAAATGTACTGCAATAATATTTCACATGGATAAGTATTTAATTATATCAATAAGAGAGTTTTTTTTTCGATCGGTCCTACTCTAATCCTACTTGAACACTCACTCTTAGACTTTTGTCATACTTCCTTGCAGAGCGTGAGAGTCGAAACTCACTCCTAAAATGAAATCATCCCCACCACAATCCCCCCTAAGAATGTGGGGATTTGAACTCCCACCTCCCCCTTCCAAGTTGGAAAGGTGGCCACTGGGACAAACCCCAAGTGGTTATCAATAAGAGAGTTTATTCACTCAAAACAACATATATTAAGGAATAATGTTCAATGTTATAGCAAGAGGTTTCAAGTGAATTTGTTGACATGATTAATTTATATTCTCTATTCGTAATCTTATCATCAATAGATACATTTAAGCAATTTGGGTGCTCTTCAATATTGTCCTCCATAATGACTACACTACATATAACAATACGATTAAAGATGAATTAATTGTGTGTAGTGTAGTCATCAATTGCAATATTCAATCTTTGAGTAAATTCTCATAAATTTGTATCAAAAATTGAAGTCAAAAAATTCACAATCATGAGAGTTATCTAGGAAAATAAAAGTTAAAAATTGGTGGAATAATTTTAGAAGAAGACAAGCATGAACAAAACTCAAAATGTAATGGATGTGGAAGAAGCGACTAGAGTGAAAAAAAAAAATGTTTGAAATGGATGTGGACAGTTTGTCTTTTAATAAAGTTGAAACAAAAGAAAAAGAAAAAAAATTGTAAGAAATAATCTTAAATTAAAAGTGGGACTCACAAGAAATTCAATACAAGAAATTCAATGTAACAAAAGGGTATCTGAAGCCAATAAAGAGGTGGAAATAGCGCAGGTTTAAAGAAAAGGGTGTAAAATGATGCCTCATTTTATTTATTAAAAAATTGCAAGTGCTTTCACTGTGGAAAAGGATTTATTTAAAAATAAAAGAAGAAAATGATGTCAAGTGTTTCTTTTCTCTATGCAATTACAGTTATATATTTTATTTTTAATTGATAACGTTGCACAAGAAATGAAACTAATGGCTTGTCCATGAAAACTAGTATTAAACAAGAAGAAAATAATATCATGACTTATTATGCAGATTTTGATAATCTCCAAGTAACCGTGCCTAATTAATCAGAATCCATTCCATTTGTATATAATTGAAAAGAATGTATAAAGTTATTTAATTTGAATTATTTTAGGACATTATTAATTTACTTCCTATTTTGTTAGGAAATTTCTTTCTTATTTCTTATATACTCAACAAACTATTATCATTAGAATTTAGGTTCAGTTGCTGGTACCACTATATACCGACTCAACTCTTAAGATTTAGTTTTTGCATGATTTAATATATTGATATTGAATTTTTGCATGATTAAACATATTGACATTGAATTTTTGAATATTGGGGAGTGCAATTATCTCTTTTTTCTAGACTCTCGAAATATTGTATACATACTATCCAAAGGCTTAAAAAATCTAGAAAATTAAGAAATTAAGTACGCCGGAACAAAATACAGAAAAAAAATAGAGAATAAACAAGCTCTAAACAGTGGATAAATATGAGTCTAAATCAAAAAAGCAACTTTTGAAACCCATGAAGATGATCAGATTTGAGGCTGAGATCGACCTCAAGGGGGTCGCTTTTGGCCTCGTGACTGACCCATGATCAACAGTTGTCCGATATATCTTAAGATACTCGAATGTGGAGGATGACGCAAGCACAATCTCTAGAGAAAATATCACTTTCTCTTTTTACTTTTTACTTTTATGCAAAAATAAAATGGAATATGACTTTCTTTCCCCAAAAGCATTTCCATTGGAAGAGTGAATCCCAAGGTCCTCCTACCGCTCGAAAAAGCAAATTTTGCCGTATGCATTTCTTTTAGATGATGTCGATATTTAACTTATCTCGAATGGCGGTTAGTACCCCTGAAACACTCAAATGACCTAATTTTAATGCTTGTTGAAAGATTACTCACTATGCATGAGCACACTTATTTTGTGTGCGAATACCAAGGGAAAAATTATTCAATTAGTTAGAAATTTATTATACAAATATCAATTCAATTCTAAATTTTTCAACATTTATATGAAATTCCAATGTAATATTTTTGTCGAAATAACATGAGACATGTAACAATGGATGATGAAACCGCCACATCAATGATTCCTGATGAAAATTAATTAGAAATATTCCATTTAAATTTATTCACAAATTTATGACTAAATTGATAGAATTATGAAGTTTAGGATTGAATTGATATCCGTACAAAAGATAGGCTTATGGACAAAACTTCAATCTTGGAACAACTTATGCCTCCAACAAATTAAATGCTTATAGCGTTATAAGTTAAAGTCACCTGTAGGTAAAATTTGAGCCTGCCAGCCACCATTAATTGATACAATAAGAATTATATTTTATATATATGAATAGTGACTATAACAATTAATATGTTTTATTAGTACATATTAATTAGTTGAGTATTTTATCGTTATATATCGTACATAAAGAGCCAGTAACATGTTTATTAATTGCATAGTGAATATATTAGATATGGCCTATGATGCCATTTTCGATAGATTATCCTTATCCCTCTGCTCTTGCAGAGTCAATCAAACGAAGTAATAGTTATTTCATTATATACACCAGCATCATAATATATGCTACCAACTCATTACGAATATCATCGCCGTAATTGCTCTCATATTATAATTTTAGTCATAATAGTAACTAAACATGAAGTAAGTAATATGGCAAGTGATATGTTATGCATATCACACATGAAAAACTTAACAATATACAAGTACTGACGTCCATTTCGATAATCCAATAAGAGGAAATTTCCTTCTGTTTTTATTGGTCGAAGAGGAAAGTTCCTTTGAGATGGTGGAAAACACAAACATGTTGAATACCATCCACTTGTTTAAAAATGTATATCCACCCCGCCATATCATTTAGCACATCGATTAATATCTATCGCTGCTCTATGACAAAAAATGTTCTTTCCCCTGATGCTCACACAATATCTATTTCAACACCACTGACCTCGTGCATCACCCATTGACTTTGCATGAACTTCTGGGTCTACGAGGCCTGACCTGATTGATGGATCTGGTGCCATTAGGCATTAAGAGTGGAAGAATCTTCTTTGTTTTTTTCCCTCAATATTCTTCAAAGCTCCCTGGTAATTACGGTGATTGTGATGTGTCCCAACCAATGGAAACCCCCCTCCCTCCCCCTTTTCGTCAAGCCTCAAACTTCAAACTTACACATGATCCGTTCACATGAAAGAACCACCATCTCCAATAGAAAATTCCCACCTATATGAAGCTTCCCATGAGCCCGGGCGGTGAACTTTGAAAGTTGAGATGGTGTCACGTTCACAGCTCCTTCTAGGAGGGGATGCAACCCAGGGGAGGTATTAAGTGGTAGAGGCTCGTTGCCTTTTCCCCAAGTAAACAACTGATTCTTTTGGGAAGCCCAAAAATTCAAAAATTAAAAAAAAATCAAAAAAAGAAGAAAAGGGAAAGGGGTGGGTAGGTGGTTCTTATGAGATAGATGGGTCAATTTGGGAGGTTCGAGACTGCACGATAGTTCTGATAAATGGGGTGGATGATGTGGTATGGGCAGTAATTTTGTCTTGATTTGGGGGAGGTGGGTATTGCGAAATGGGGAGTATAGAGAGCGTCTTGGAGAAATGAACGGGGGGAAGGGAATGGCATGAGGGAAGTTCCAATTTTGGAGGACAGCGACCCTTCTTTGCATTAATTTTACGTTCATGGATCATGCTGACCTAGCGACTACAGAACGAACAAAAAAATTAAAATCCGAAATAGAAAAAAAGGCATTTTTAAAAGAATAATTTTTCCAATCTTGAGGCAGTGGTTTTTCGCATTTTTTGGGGTGGGGTTAGGTTGGGTGGTTGTTTAAGTGTCTGGTCCTGGCCCGATCCCTAGCGTAGTCGGTCCAATGCAATTAGTCGGTCATTGAAGTCGCAGAGGAGAGAGAGGGTCTGGAATCTTTGGATCTAATTGAGCACGCCTCGAATTTGTCCTATGTTGTTTTTCTTTTTCTGGCATAGAAGACGAAGAGAAAACCAATGACCAGCATGTAAGAATTGTTAAACCTATGTTCTAATACAAAGGGGTTGTTTTGCTCATGCAAGAAGTACCTGATTCTTTTATTATTATTATTATTATTATTATTATTATTATTATTATTATTATTATTATTATTATTATTATTATTATTATTATTATTTACAATTGAGTACATGAAACTCTTTTTGTTTAACCAAGTCCTTTAATTTCTTTTTTCTTTTTAAATTTAGATATATTATCATGTCACGTGATTTTACTAACATGGCTTTCTTCTTTAGAAAAGCATAATCGCTCACGTGGCTTACTTATTCAACAAAAAAAAATTACGCTATCTTCATTTAGATATTTGGTGATGACTTGGGGGGAGACTATATGACTTGAATGATTTTAGGGGTTCAATATGTCTTTGCTACATGATATCATCTCAAGATGTTACATCAAATGTCAATATAATTTTTTTATTATTATTATTTAACAGCATTTACATTTACGTTGCCATTTTCCCTTCGTGATTTCAACAGAAGATTCATATCGATCTAGATTTGAGAATTGAGGTACTTGATTGAGAATCAAAAGGGTGAGTTACTCTATTACCAAACAGATAAAATTTCAGGTAATTACAGGGTCATTATCCCAATATAGAAATACCAATAGGATTTACTCATTAAATAAAGCACTACTAAATATTAAGTCACGAAAAAATAAAAAATAAAAATAAAAAAGGGCCCTCGCTGTATTAAAAGGTTATAACCAAATGACCAAAAGTACATGAAATGTAAGTTGAACACTTGAAAAGGCATTGTTTGGGAACATCTTCTTCTTCCCTCCATTCCCGCTTCTTCCAAAAGTAGCCTAAGGGATTGGAAAACGTTTGCATGCAGTCGGGGAGAGCATCCGGAGCCCGTCAGCCTTAGAATAGGTGAAAGTAGGCTTGGTTGCTTTAGAATTCCAATGGATTTGGTTCGATGCTGATTCTTTTGTGAGTCAACGTGGTTCTAATTTCAGGATTTGCAAATCATGGATTCAACCCTATCAACCCGGTTATGTAATCAGCCAAAGGATTATAGGATTTCTTTTCGGTTGAACCGAAAGGATGTGAAGGGGTGACTAGCAATGAATGTCACTTCAAGCGTCGCCGTAAGGGAAACTGAAAGGAGTTATAAGGTGAGTGGCTTTTGAATGTCTTTTACTTTACAAAAAAGAAAGGAAAAAAACCCTAACTTTAGAACAAGCGGTCGGTGAAAGATGAATAATATTTGGCGTACAGTCAAATGCAAAAGGGGCTGCTAAACCCACCTCCCTTAGGCTAAACGAAAGCGGACTGTTCAGTCTTATCAACAGCGCATTGGTCACTCACGTTACCCTTAAAAAAAAGGGCTTTGTCGACTTAGGTCAAATTTTTTGTCGCCTTAGGTAAAGAATATATATATTGTCGCGAACAAGTTTTTGCCATTGCTCTAACGCCTATGCTTCAGGCGACACAATTTGGTACCCTAGGTGACCAAAAAAAAGGGTGAACAAAATTTGTCACCTTTGATAATTTTTTTATCGCGTTAGGTTTTATTATTATTATTATTATTTTGGATTAGGCGTGGCAATGGATATTTTCTTTGGTGTCCTTAGACATTTTTCATTTGTTTTAAATTGGAATTCGATCGTGTTCATGTTTTATAATTGTCTTACTTGTAGAGTAGATTATAAAATCTCACTACATCAAATAACAATAATAAGCTCGAAAAAGAATTTCAATATATCGATCAAATGTAAATAATATGCTCAACAATATACTTAAGGCAAAAAATGTCGATTGTTATAACTAAGCAAGTCCTCTCGAAGTCTTGTTTTTCCACTCGTTGATCCCACTTCGATGTAGACACTTGAATGCATTAAAAGACTTAATTTAAAATTAGAAGGCTCTTTACCATCAATTATCTAAACTCAAACATTAACCAAACATATAAACAAAATTTAAAAAACATACTCAATAGCGCAACAGCAACAACATAGATCGTCGTGTCACAAGTGTGGCTAGGCCAACGCCGCAACCAGATTTGGTAGCCACAATCCTGGAAAAGCATAAGCAATAATGTAGAATAACAGTTAAGACCTTATACTTCTCTTAAAGCTTAAATCTCAATCGCCTTAACTAATCCCAATCACCTTTCATTCCTCTTCGACGTCATCTTGAGTTACACCTACTTCAGTCGCTGTTGGGCTAACGAGGCTTGAGCTCGAGAGAATTCAAGACTTGGGCCTTGTGAGCTGGAAAAACACTCCAGGTTTGTCAGGTGGATCCGTTCTATCCTTGTGACTAGAGGTGGGAAATTGAGTTTAGAACCCACCTTTTAACCCATATTTAATGATGTGGGTCATAAACGAGTTAGCCTTGAGTTTTAAAAGCAAGCTTAATTGAATCATAAATGAGTTAGTTAACAATTTAATGGGTCCTAAATGGGTTGTAAATTAATAAATTTAGTAAATCATAGGTAGACAGTCATTTTTTTCAATTCTTTTAATTTTCTGATTTTCATAAATTTTGAAATTTTTAATTTATTTTCTTTTCCTTTTTTTAAGGGAAATTTGGCACGAGTCGTTGACCAGTCATTGGTCATTGGTCATTACCATATTTGGTCATTGGCTTTTTGTTAGTCATCGGTTGTTGCCGGTAGTTAATCACCACGGGCCGCTGTCAAGTCATCAATTGCCGGTCCCTATTATTTCTAGTCATTGGCTTCCATCGATCATTGCCAGTCGTTGCCTATAGTTGGTTGGCAGACATAGAAGAGAAAAAGAAAAGGAAAAATAAATAATATAAAGAATTAGAACTTTCTTAAAAATTATAAAAAATTATCCATAATGTTTTAGCAATATATATGTCAAAAAATTTACTGGTGAAAATAGTTTTAATCTGAGGCGCATTAAGAAGTAGGTCCGGTAAGGCCCACCCATATGAGTTTCATAAATCGTTGATTGTTCTGGCGAAACTATTTTTAATCTCTTCTTCCGTAAGCCTAACCCTATGAACCTAGACTGAGAAATTTATACATGAATTCTCACTAATTTCGTTAATTCTTCTAATCCTTTATCACCTGCTCTTGGATTTCGTTTCTTGATCACCTCCAATCAAATTTAATTTCCTATTTCAGCATAGAATGTTAAGGGCATGATATCTTCGATTGATGATCCAACATGCACTAAAAATTAAGTTGTATTGACTAAAACACAAAATCCTATATATAAACCAATAAAAAATTATATTAGGTAATATCAATACCAAATAAATAAGTGCACAAGAGTCATCCTGATTGACGTGGATTTGAATCAAATTTCGAAAACGTATCAATGCAAAATGAGAAACAAATCAAACATTGTGCATGGTTGTTATAGATGATAAAAATTGAAAAGGAAACACAAATTTGAAACTTCTCGAAAAAATAGCAATATCGGTGGCTTAGAGAAGAAAAGCAAGTCTAAAGCCCTTCTACTTCTTTTATTTATTTATATTTCTTTTTCGTGGTCAGAACCTTCTACTTTTGTTTATTGACTTGTTCCCTTGTTATTAAGACATTGAGCAACTATATAAAGCTTAAAACACAAGGCCTAAAATATTCATTGGTGCTCACATATTTGTCATGAGCGTAGCACACACCTACATTAACGCCCAACAAAAATTGTGTTGAACAAATCCAAATATTCTGAAAGAGAGGAACATTTAGTATCCACTTTTGCGAATTTTTATATGGATTAATACAATGAAAAATCCCAAATTGATATATATGTGATACATTTACTCCAAATTAATTTTTTGACCACTAGAGATCCCAAATTGGTATATATGTAATTAATTTATCCCTTCTTAGTTTTCATTAAATTTTATTATCAAATTGCCAAATTCAATGACATATGGCAGTTAACAGATGTACCAATTTGGAGTTTTACATTTTATTTGTCGTAGGCATATCAATTTGTGTTTTTGGCGAAGTTATATGATTTAATGAAAATTAACAAGAGGTAAATTTATCGCAAATATATCAGTTTAGATCTTTTGGTGGTCAAAAAATTAGTTTTGGATAATTTTGTTACGAACGTAGCAGTTTTAAGTTTTTAATGATATTAACCCTTTTCATATTTCAGTTGTTTTTTTTAATAATTATGATCTTTTAGTATACACTTAAATGGTACAGAGTCGGCCCAGGAAGAAATATGCTCAGCCAATTCTATTCGTTAGGGCCAGGGCAGCCAATTGGGCCTAGAAAGTAGTAATTCAGGCCCGAATTCCATAAAAGCCTGGCCGGCCTATCTGCACCCTATGACAGGGGGGTGCAATAAAAAGTTGAAACCCATGCGGACCGGATCGGACTCGACCGGGTTTTGTGTTTACGCTTCGGCCTGGGGCCCGAAATTCTTAGTAATTTTATTTATTTTTCGTTCTTGTAATAAAATAAACATGAAAAACATATGATTTCCCATTCCGAAGTAGAAGTATATATAATTCCTTGATTGAACTTTCTATTGATTAAACAATTGAAATAATAAATATACATCTTGTGAATTTGAAAAGGTGGCTCGAAATATGTCAAGAAGTGGATCTTTGAGACCGAAAATGGCATCATATTTGGTGCCGCGGTGACAGGCTCTGAACATGATTTTCGATTATATTTAGGAGCCCTATAAAATAAAGTTATGCTTTTTGAAAGTCAGATCATAAGTGTTTTTTAATTTATTTTTTCGGATGAAATGTATACTCATGATTGCTTCTTCGTTAATATCAGATAATTAATCATTTTTTAAAGAAAATTTTCAAATTCAAGCTCTAGGCGGAGCCAACCTAGAGTGAACCGAATAATTTCGATCGAGGCTTTTTCCTATGCCAAGCACAAGATTGGGCCTGTAATGTCAAGCTTATATGTTCTTGCTGGGGGGACAATTCCCTGTAGCCCTAGCCTGCCAAGCTCGTTTGCAACACCAGTTCCAAGATTTGGTCTTACCCACTTTGTGCCCCTTTTATTTGGACGACCGCCCTGTGCCCTTCACGCGGAGAAAAATATTGGACGATTTGAAACCACCACATCATCAATCACGTGACATGGGTAAGTCTAATTAGCTCCGCTCAAAAGACGACACGTATCCCTTGATATTACATACAAAATTAGAATCAAAAGTTCTCTTCGGGCGTACATGGTTGTGTTCTTTTTTCTTGTTTATGAACAAACATTTGGTTTTGTTATTCTCTTGAGCAAAAAAAGAACATAAACGCGTTTGTTTGTGTTTTTGTTTAAAATCTATTTTGTTTTTCTTGAACAAAATTGGAATGGAAATAAAAAACAAAAAAAAGTTGTTTTTTTGCTCTAAAAACACTTTTGAAGAACAAATTCTCTTTCCTTTCTTTTCTTCTTCTTTTTTCTTTGGCCGGTCGTCGGCCTCGGTCATGGCCGGCAACCTCGCTGGCCCTCAGCGATGCTCGGCCTCACCCGACCTCGCCCAGCCAAGGCGTGGTCGAGCCTCGCCGTGGCTGGGTAAGGTTGCCAATCCCCATCGGCTAGTCACCGGCCTCGGCATGGCCGGCAACTGGCCAAAAGAAGAAAAAAGAAAGAAAAAAAGGAAAAAAAATAAAAATATTTAAAAATTAACAGAAAAAAATTTTACTAAATGTGTTTCTATTCATTTTTTTATTTTCGGAACAAGTTTACCAAACGCATTTTTTTGTCAAAAATTATTCCCTAAAATAGAAATAAATTTTTTTATTTCTGTTTATTGAAACAATTTTTAAACAAAAATACAAACAAACGCACCCTTCTCCATCCGTGGGTGATTGATTGCAGATTGGACTGAGCACAAGTAACAATAAATGCTACATTGGATGCTCTCTTCCTCTCCTCTTTGCAACAGAACTCGATGAGGTCCCCTTCTCTTTCACGTTTCGGCTGCTCTCTTTGGCAACAAGCTTCCTTCTCTTTTCCTCTCCCAAGGCTATACCTCACTCTTCTCAAGCTTTCTCCTCCTCCTCCTCCTTCGCCTTTGTTCTCGTCATTGTCATCATCTTTTCAACTCTGGCTCCAAAAACCGCCACTAATCTCTCGAACTCTTCTTCATCTTCTACTCCTAATTAGTCCCAATTTTTAGCTTGGGCAGGTTGCCAATGATTTTGAAGCGAAAGAGGCTTACACAGCTGGACATATTGACGCTGAGTTTTGGGTTCCAGTGGTAGCCGCAAAGGAAGTTGTGCCGGAGGAGAGAGAGGTATATAGATACTGTGAGACCTCTCTCTCTCTCTCTCCTAATCCTCTTTTTATTTTCTTCTGTCACTATTCTTGGTGGTGTCAAAACAGTTCAATTCAAAATCAACCACAAATTAGAAGGGATTTGTTGGGGTAAACAATGAGCGTGGAGTTTGATAGTGAGCGGGTTATTTCCACCGTTCTTGCCATCCATTATAACATCCATTTGCTTTCTTTTGTTAACTTTATGTGTTGTTAGTTGTTACTATTTAGTATTGAGCGGTGGGATATTATCATTTTAGAATCTTGACTTTGCATGGAACGACTTGCATCTCCATTGAGTGGAGACTGGACACTGACCTTTCAGTGTATCCCAAGGATGGTTGCCAGACTACTAATCTTGTTTTCACTATGATCCGTGTTCTTCCATTTTTAGTAGATGGCCAAGAGCTATACATGCCAAATGCAAACTAGGAAATTTGATGTCATTTTCTCATTTTGATGGGTTGTTACAAAGTCGGGCTGTTTGTCTAGATGTTTTCTTTCTACCAAATTTTGGATGAGCGGGCTTTTGGAGCTATTTATCATTCATGCAAAAGCTACTTTATAATTGCGTGAACACGGATCGGTAGCTTCTGTCAGGTGCTTGTCTTATCCTAATACTACACAAGTTTTTAACTTACACTTTTATGTGGGTGGTTCTCATCTTATTCTTAAAATGATATTACTGAAATTTTTTCAATAGATAGCATTTAGAATATTATCTTAAAAATAGCCGTGATTGTGTAGTGTGTGCGCATGTTGATACCTAAATTTTGGCAACTCATTTAGTCATTTACCACATTGAAAATTAAGGATTAATTTTTAACCCCTAAACAAAAATATTAGAATTAAATTACATAACATATAGTTTTATGAGCATTTTTTTATTCGCATTATGCATTGGATCGACTAATGATAGATGAGCATTAATTTTTTCAATATTCGATAATATGACGAGAGATTTTTCATATTTTCAAGCAATATACATCGAATGATATATTTTTTGTCAGAAAAGAAAATTTCGAATGAAATATCAAAAAAATAAACGAGAATATTACACATAAGTGCATATATCTCAACAATATATTCAGGATATATTCTTTCTTCGTTTTGTGGGGGGTTTTCTATTTCGTCTTTTGGGAGTTCTTTTTGTTTTTTTGGGTTCAAAGTCAACAAAAGGAGTAACGAGAGAGAGAGAGGGGGGACGTGTGAAAAAAAGAAAAAAACAAAAAAAGCAAAGGTCTTCTTCGTGCAGCCCAGCTTCCTCGCCGTCCGTGTCGCCCGCAGCATCTCCACCCGCCGCCTTCCTCCTTCCGGCGACCACCGCTCGCCCGTCCGCGTCGCTACCGCCGCCCGTCCCCCGCTGGTCGTCGTCCGCGACGCCCGCAGTGCCTTCCGCCTGCCGCCGGAGCCTCCCCTCACCCGCGACCTTCAGCCCAGCTCCGTCGCCGACGCCAGCAGCCGTGAGCACCCGCGCCGGTCACCGCTGCTGCAGCAACCGCCGGAACGCCGCCTCCTCCGGCACTCGCCACCTCTGCTGCCGACGCCAGCGGCCTAGGCTCCGCCGCTTCTCCGCCTCTGCTTTGCAGCCCGAGCCCCCGACGCCGCTGCAGCACCTGCAGCCGCGACGACCGCCGCGCCAGCAGCCCGATCCCCCTCGCCGCGCCGGTTGCCGCCCCTCCGCCTGAGCGCCGCCCCCTGTCCTCGCCGCGTGGGTTGCCCGCCGCCTGCAGCACCTTCGAACGACGCCCGCAGCCGCCGCCCCTGCTGTCCTCCGCGCCGGCCGCCCCTGCTGTCCTCCGCGCCGGCCGCCCCTGTTGCAGCACCTGCGACTCCGGCTGCCCCCTCGCCGCGCGCCCTGCTGCCCCTCACCGGAGCTCCGAACGCCGGCGCCTCACCGGCCATCCAGCGTTTTGTCTTCCCTCCAAATCCAGCGCGCAATATCGAAAATTAGGTAAAAATCTTGTCTTGGGTTTTCAAATATTTCATTCCTTTATTTGAAATGTTCGTTTATGCACATGATTGAAATCTCTGGTATGCTATTATATTTGCAACCATGAGTAGCCTTCTAAATTGGAAATCTTCCTAATTTTATAATGTGCATATGATTGATAATTTAATTTCACACTCGAAATACAACTTGTAATTGTATGGAAAAATCGTCAATTCGATCTCATTTTGTCCAAAATCAATTTCATGCACAAAATATGATTCATCAATTTATTTCCAAAATTAAATGGAAATGGATGATATATTGTTTGATTTGTTGTCGTTCTTGATCTCTTTATTTGATTGCTCCCGTAAAAGAAAACCCAAAAAAATATATTTGAGTTAGATTATGTTAATGTTAAAATATTGCTTGTTTTAGGGATATTTTGCAGGTTTAGAATATGAAATTTATTTATTTTGAATTTTTTAAAATAACCAAAATTAATTTAGTTAGTTTCTTTTTTTTTTAATTTAATTAATTTAAGTTGCACGTTTAATTATGTGACAAATTTAATTTCACATTTCATAAAAAAAAAAGGAAACAAACTCGGTATCCTTTGCACGTCATTGCATATTAGGATAAGATTGCATGCTTAATTTTATTTTCTAATTAATTATAAGTTTAGATAATTTTTCCTAAATAGGTTGCATTTTAGATTAGGGATTACTTAGTTAAGATAACGTTCTAGTTTAAATTAAGATTTGGCCTAACCTAATTCCTAATATAAGTTGGATGATATTTTAATCTAGATAGACATTTTTTGTTTTTTTCTCAATTTCGAATTTCATGTAAAATACCCAAAAATTGTCTTAGAATAAATTAATTTCATTCTCTATAATAGATTGCATGCTTATTAAGAAAACACAAAAAATATTATACTTATGTCATATAGTTTATGTCATATTACCATGTCATATCGCTTCATATTAGATTAGTAGCATGCATTGCATAAAGCATGATTCTTGTTAAATAAATGAAACTAAAAGATTAAGTGATTGCGTGTTAATTATAAATCATATTTAAGATTGTTAATTGAATTGATTTCGTTGCTATGAGGCAAATCTCATAGCTTATTTATTGTTTTATTTTGGTGTTAAATTGATGGATTGCGCACCCATATGATCACCTCATATATTAGGAAAAATAAGTTAAAATTAACTCAAGCTGTCTACAAAACATCTTTTTTTTTTTTCAAAATAAAAGAGAAAAGTCCGAAAAAAAAAGAGAGAGAAAGGTGTCGAAAGGGTGTTAAAGAAATTTAGCGTAATCAAGTCTCCGAACTCATAAATCTCTCATTCTCATTCGTAAGAGTAAAGTAAATATTTCATTACTTTATTTAGGTTTCTAATTGACCCATTAATAATAGATTAGTGACGACTCTTAATTAAAAATTAATGACATATTAAGAACTTAAATCTAACTTGTGAATAGATATGGGCTTGGGAGAGCCCGAGTTAAATTTGGGCTTAATAATCCAGTAACCAAATCCTAAGTAGTACATCCAAGGTTAAGTCGTGACAGCGCGAAATCTAGTTCATTTATTATCATTGATAACCTAATATAATATATTATATTAAAAGTGACTTTTGCACATCAAGTTCAATATATTTTGAAAGAAGGGAGTCTTTCTTTTCCGGATAAAATTTAAGAGTTTTAAGAGTTTTTCCAAGAAAAATTTAAAGTTTAGCATAAAATCTCTCAACTAGCTATCAAAATAACCTACGAGATAAGAAAGATTAAAAAATTGACATAATAATAGATATTCCATCTAAAGTAATAAGTAGTTAAATGACATCTACAAGAATGAGAAAGTATCAAATTTATAATTTCAATTAAAAACGACTCTATCATGCACGATATGTGATGTGACGTGTTTACAAAGAAAATCTACTCCTATATCTAAAAAGTAATAAAGAGAAAATAAATTGTCTTAATGCGTGAAATAAAAATTACTTCCGTTTAATCAAATACAGCATGTAGCCAGAGATACAATGAAAGTTAAAGTTACTTACCTGACAATTATCATTGAAAAATTATTCATCAACTGAGTTGAGTTAAATAGAAATAATATCTGATAAATTCAAATTTTGCCAATATGACGTCAAAGATGCTTGATAAGTGCGGACTCAATTGGCATATTCATTATCTTTTAAATGGTATATATTATTTTCAATTAATATATTCTTACATCTTTATTAGTATTGTCACTACTATAACTCCCCCCCCCCCCCCCCCAAAAAACAACCATGTTCACGAAAGTTCAATGTGCAAGAATAGAAGCACTATTAATAAAAATAAATTTTCAAAAAGAATCATACATTTAATTCATCGAATTATGGACAAATATACCAAAACGCCATTTGCTCCACAAAAATTAGACCGATCGGGACATTTTTTTTAATAAATGCTTCATTATATCGCTTATAAAAAATAAATGAATGAAAAAAATTTCAAGGTCCATGAAAATATTCAACATAAATTAATTAATTAATATGAAAATATTATTTATCAATTAATTATTACAAAATCATTTTTTAAAAAACAAGTTTCGGATCATTCAATTTTTTGCGAAGCGTAGATTTATTAATTGGATTTGGCGGGATCCTCGTCCTTTTTTTTTTTGGTCAGTGGCGGGATCCTCGTCCCCACGCACCCAAAAGAGAGAGAAAAAGGAGGCCGTTTCCCCTTCTCTCTCGCTCTCCCTCTCTCTCTCTCCGCACGCTGCTCGACCTCCAATCGCTGAGTCGATCGGTATGGTTTTCTGGGTTTGCTCGAATTCGTCGAATGATGTTGATGTTCTTCTTGTTCTTTTGCCTCAGCCGTTGAGATGGTGTCTTGCTCTGTTTCTTTTCGTTGGGTTTTCTTGTAGATTTATGGAAGTTCGAACCGTCTTCTAGTTCATCAGCTTGTCTTGCTAAGCCCTTGGGTTCCGGCGGTTCTTGGGTTTTGACTTTAGCCATGGAGGGATCTGGGTCTAGGAAGTCGAACCCAATGCCTTAGTACATTGGATTACGCGACTGGAATGTGTGCGTTTTTCTTGCGTTTCTTTCTGTTACCGGAACGACCCTTCTCCGTTAACGAACGATGGGTTTCGATTGCAGGAGAGTTCGCCGTCTGTAAGAGGTGGAAAATGAAGAAAATGGACAGGAGTGGAAGAAGGCAGGAGGAAGGGCAGGTGCACAAGGTGGGAAGCATGATGAAGTCGCTGCCTTCGCAGACGCAGGTGCCCCCATCTTTACCTGCGAACAATCAGGTTAAAATACATGTTTTAACATTCATATAGATATAGATGGGTTTGTGGAATATTTGAGAATAGTTTTGGATGACAGTCAACTTGTCCTGGGAACAAGAAAGTTAGGGTGTTGTTTTTGATTAATTGGATTTGGAACAGAAATGACAGCCTCATGGTATAAAAAACGATGTGTGAGTGATTTGCAAAGAGTTTTTCTTTTTAGTTCAGAAGATCCACTTCATAATACTATAAGCTGCAAAAAGAGGCAAATGTAGTTAGGTGGCTTGCAGAATAATGGACGATAAGTTTCTGAGACTAATGCACAGTTTGACTACTGATGTGCATATATATAGCAGCATATTTAAAGAAAAGTTTGAAATTCAACTAGATTTGCCATTTGGTCAGTTGGAAGGTGGTTCAGAAACCATTTTCCAACTAATGGGGGGTGGGGATATTGGGAGTTACATCTTTGTTGCTTTTTATAAGGCTCTGGTTGGAAGATAAATCTTTGTTTAGTTGTTCAGGGCTTGTTTCCCAGATATAAGCCTCCTATTGGCTTATAGGATAAGAAACATAAGGACCACAGAGCCCCTTAGTTTTATACCTGAAAGCAACTAAGTGAAACTGACTTCATTTTAAGTTTTTCTGTTGGTGAAGTTGCTTCCTTTTTAGTTTTTCTGCCTTCCAGGCTGTTAGGATATATCAGACTCTCTGTTGGTTTGAGAACATTAGATAGCGTAGAGAATTAAATTTCCTGGTTAATTTTGTAGACTAAAATTTAGATTCGTAATGATTTTACTTGAGTGAAGTTGATTTCCTACTCGTAAGATTGCATGGAGTTTACTTGTCAAACATGATTTTGACTGGATAGGGTATTAAATGCTATATCATCAAGTATATCTGGATATTTGAAACATCTTGTTTAAGTTGTAGCTCTCTTTGGGCAACCTTATTCATCTGTCACTGTTAATGCCCAGGTGTTTTTGAACGAGTGGTGGCTAGTCAATGCTAATGGAAAGGGTTTGGCTATTGGAGGGTTTGCTCATAGAGAGTATTAAACTTCTCTCTCTCTTTTTGATAAATATATATATATGTTTTCATTCTTTTTTGAAAAAATTCTGCTGCAGTCCTACATATGCATTGTCTAATATATGCATTTGTCAAAATGCTGTCATCCATCATATGCATTGTCTAATATATGCATTTGTCAAAATGCTGTCATCCATCGATCTTCTCATGTATAAGTCCAAATTTGTTCACACAGCATATACATCCCTCATATTATTGCCAACTATAGATATGGCTGAACCCATCCTGCGCAAGCACAATCTGTAGAAGAGCAGGCACCTAATCCCTTAGCTTATGTGTAGTGTCAACTTTGGTTTTGAGAGAGATTCACGAGATGTAGCTCTCGCTGCGATAGATCTATATCTTCTGGTCGAACTTCGTGGGGTTACCTCTCTTTCAAAATTTTAAACAGTGTACTTGAGCGAAGTAGGTTAATAACCAGTATCTCAAGTCATCATCCAATAGAATCCATTCCAATGTCATTGAAGTGCTAGGTGCTCTTATGCTATTAAGACTCCCTGATGCCTAACGCATTATTCATTGGCCTGATTGACGGGAAGGACCAAGTTAAAAGTGTGGGATTTATTGGCTAATCAATCAATTATTAGGTCTTCAAACAAATTAGAATCCCTAAATGCTATTTTTGTTATTTTCCATGTATCATACAAAATGTTTCATAAAAGCAATAAAAATGCTTTTAAAAATTATTAATAATATCGAGATTTCTCATACATATTATCTAACAAAAAGAAATAATTTTTTTAAAAAGAATTAGCAGGTGAGTATCCATCATTGGGGACTTCATTTATCCAACACAAGAAATATTGGCAGTGATAAAGCAGGCTTTTGATTTGGAAATATTAGCATGTAATAAAAATAGGTACAAGCTATTCTTTTCCATCATCCAAGTATCCATGCATGTGCTCTAAAATTGTGTGCTTTAAAGAAGGGATAATTATACATGTCTGTGCCACATCACTTGTTTTCAGTACCATTTCTGGGCTGGAATTTCAAGAAGGTATTTGAATCTGTGAATAAAGGTTTTGCATCTCATAATTGTGCTAGCAGTTAAGTCATGTCATGGTTGAAGCCTAAGCAAGTTTTGTTGTAACTTATCACAGCAGTGAAAGAGTAAGCCTTTTTTGCTCTGCACCAATTGTGAAGAGGCACGATATTACCACCTTTGAGACAGCAGATGGCATGGGAATTATGGTTGGTGGTCTAATCAACCGGCTACGAACCCTGGAAAATGGATTTTCCACAAAGGTATATAGAATACTTTCTTATGAACAATAACTCTTGTTTGCTTGTAATTCAGTTAATAGTTTCTTCTACTATCAAGTGCATGACATCTTACTGATCGATCTGAATAGGTGTGCAACAAATTCTTGCTTGGATTTCCATATGACTGGGCAGAGTATTCAACTTCCAGCTGTGGTGAATACTCTAGTGTCCAAGCTGGTTCAGTTAAGGCTGCAGCTTCCGAGAAAACTGACTTCCAGTCAAGGAGCACTACAAATTACTTTGAGGAAACTTCTCTTGATGATGTTACTGTGCCAAAGTTACGTGATCTATTTAGTCTGGGCGATCTTGATGATTCTTTCTTGATGAAGAAAATATATGATGATGTTGTGGGCATGTCAGGAAGTGGTGCTGAGCATGATGGAGAATTTCTTCGTTCATGCAGAAAAAGTAGTCCCAGTACAGCTGCTGAAAGCCAAACTAATGAAGCTCAAATCAATGATAAGAAGTCAAAGGAGGATGTGTTGTGCAAACACAAAGAGGACATCTGGTCTACAAGAAAAATTGTGAAGAAAGTAAACCATAAAAGTGGTCGTCAATTGAGGGCCAGTTATGTTTTTAGACAAAGGGAAGGTGTTTCAACTAGAAGCATGACTAGATTTAAGGAGCTTTAAAATTAGTAAAGGTATAAATAGGCCCGTGTGCGGTTCAGATGCATAACTCATATCCAGTATCATGGCACACCAAGTTGCTTGGGGCATTCGCCTGGATTTTGGAGCTCCCTATAAAAGGTGGCCAATGTCATCTCTTCTGCTTCTGAAGAAAAAGAATCTCTTCAAACTCCCATAACTCCACTTTCTCCATCATCTGAACAGACTTGAGGTTTTCCTTTTCCTGTTGAACAAGGCGCTTTCAGTCATGCTTTGCCTAATAAATATGGGTGCAATGGAGACCCTGGCATTGCCTCCAGTGTTGAGGGTGTAATTAAAAGGTTTTGCCAAGTGAAGTAATCATGAAACTGTATTTTGGAATTTGTTTCTAGGAAATGTGATGGGCCTGGCAATTCTTCCAAAGCGCAGGAGTCCGTCACTTTCAGGAAGTTATCGAGGGGAATTTTCTGGAAGAAACCAAGGGGGTCTCTGTTTGTGAAAGTATGGTCGAGTCATCTTTTTTGGATTTTGATGGAGGTGGGGCTTCTTGATAAAGCCAAAGTATGGCTGAATCTGTTGGAAATCAGTTGTTTAATAGTCTCAAAGTTGGGTCGATATTCTCTAATAATAATGTGATAGGAGGTGCTTCTAATGGGGACAAACATCTTCTAGGAAGGGAGGCATTGCCCAAATCAATGGCTCTCTTATCTGTCCATTAAAGATTGAAGTTGTTGATGATACTGCATCCGATGAACTCGTGTCATTTGCTGGAATTGGAAATAGGGGGGAAAAGGAGATGGGAGACACAAAAGAAGTGGCATATGGAAAGAAGACGAAATGGCTTTGGATGAAAGAGAAATGTGCAAAAATGTTTATGGAGAACTGTGACAAGTTAGTGCATTTTTCTTAACCTATATATACTTGTTGAACAAAGGGAGACAACCAAAAGGTCTTCTTGGGAAGAAGTGAAGGCCCTGAGGCTTATTAATATTTCAGAGCAGTGAAGCTGTGCAGAGAGATTTATATGGACTGGGCCTTGCTAGTCCAACCTTGCTAGTTCTAAGCATCAGGTGCAGTCTACTTCGAGATTTTCTCTCCTCCATCAGTCTCTTGGGAGGAGGGCACAGGATCCTGGTATTCTTGGTGGGTATCATCGCTTCAGTTGCTTCATCATAGTTTTTTCTTTGGCTCTATTACCATAAACCTTCAAGAGAAGCTTGAAATGAGTTAACGAAGGTAGCTGTTTCTGGCATCTTGATCACATTCTTGCAATGGCTTAACTGGCCAATGTTCACTGTGTGGTTATGGCCAGTCATCACAAGACAGTTGAATTTGCATATAGGAAACACTTTATTTTGGCAAGGGCATTTTGCCTATTTTTGTTTGGAGTACGTATTGTACATCTTGTCCTCCACTTATCTTCTTTGGCTATTTTGTTTGGTTCCAAGAAACATACTACTAGGTTTGAGAATATTCTACTACAAAAAGGCACTCAACGTTTCCTCTCTCAAGAAGAATACTCTAGTTTAATGTTTTTTCATGGACAAGGGTATATGATCTTGCTTTTTCATGGTGATCAAGGACCATTAACTATACTTAAGATAAAACAGATGAAAAACTCAAGGAAAATGTCTTTGAAACGTGCATGAACGGAGAACCTTGGGGCTTAGTTCAAAAATGTTTCTTAAAAAGCAAAAGATGCAACAGAAGAACTTTTTCTGGTCATGCTATCTTACAGAAGGGATCTTTTGAATACTTGGTTGTATTCTGACAACTTATTTCTGTATGATTGCTTAAGTCTGCTAGACGTGATGGGGCCGACTAATATCACTGATATCCTTGTTTTCCTCCCTCTTTTTTCATCCTTAGCAATTCTGGTTTCTTTTTGTTTTGCTTTGCCTTTGTGGAGATTGAGTGAGTATGCTAAAATTTATGTCATCGTTTGCGGTTATGTTGACGACTTTTTTGAGAAAAATGTATCCTTCATGACTTGCACCTTCAGCCATTATTGCTGCTTACATCCAATAGTACTCCATCAACATGTCAGTATACTCATATTAAGCTTGATTAATTTCCCATTCTCTGGCTCTCTTCTGTCTGTTTCTCCTTTTTCGCTTATCGTTATCCTTGGAAAGATCTCTTTCATATCCCCATGTCATTGTTCTTCCACTATCTAATTGAATCAATACTTCTCACGGTTTGTTTTGACCACAGTCAAACTTAGGAATCATTTTATAACCCGATTCGTCAAATAATAATTGCTTTACACAGTCATCTGCCTCATCGTGTCAATTTGATGATTCGAGTTTCTGTTTTGAACAGATGCAGTTGCTGGAAGTGGAAAGAGGGAAATCACAAGAATTTCTTTGTTCCCACACTAAAAACCAAACGGGAAACAAATGGGTCATCTGTCTCTTGATTACTTCCACAAGGTACATTCAAAGCCTACTATTTGCTACTCTAGGTGTATGGGCAGAGATCTTTGCCTATCCGAACTATGGAGGAAATGTAAAGAAATCCCTATAAGCAATTTGTTCTGCAAATAGAACATGATTTTCTCAACGATACTCTTATTCAGTGCAGTTTCCTCTTTGTATTGTACTTTTACCTCTCGTTCTCTGTTTGTTTCTTTCGGTCAAGGCACTTTCTTCTAAGAAGACTTTCGTTGGAATTTATGATCACTTTCAGGTGGTAGTTGTGACGAACGAGTGTGTGGAACTACTACAAAACACAGGGCAGTGAAACAGATGTATGTCAATATGGATCTTGCTTGTAGCCTAAGATATTGTCAATAGTGATGATAGTGATGAGCCCTCCTAGATGAGTTGGTTGAATGGGTCTTATTGTTTGATTTTTCTGATGTTTGTGAAGATGGGGAGATGAAAAGTATATGAATTGGCTTCTGAGAGAATAAAAACGAACTGTTTTAGTTTGTAAAACAGGTGTTACTGGATAAGAAATTGGAAAGGTGGTAGGTAGGCTGTCAAAACTTAAGTGAAAACTCAAACTGAATTGGTTCGGTCTGGGTAATGGAAAATTAACCTTTATTTTTCCCAGTTTCGTTCAGTTCATAACCCGAACTGAACTTCCTAAACATTATATCCTACAAACTCTCTTCTTATGAGCTCCTCTGTCTCAAACCCTAAACCATTTTATCCTACAGACACAAGCAAACCTCAAATCCTCTCTCAACTGGACTCGACTTGATCTCCATCCAACCAACTCACTCCTGCATCTCCGCCCACCCATCCTCTCTTCTCGGCGATCGGAATTGAGAACTCTCGCCCTGGCTCTTTCTCCTTGTCTCTCCACATTCTCTCCAGGTACAGTTCATGCCATCCTGAGCGTTGTTTTTGTTTCTCAAATTCCGTTTGATTGTGCTACTGTAGAGGTTTCCCAGATCATTGATTCACGAGAAAAATATATTTCATTTCTGGTTGACTATCAGTCTTAAGCAGTTTAATTATTGACCTCTGGAGAAAAAACTTTTGCGGGCTTCCCATATATTGCCACACGTGTTTGTTCTGCTCAATCGGGTTGATTGAGGAATTTTCCTTAAACGATGATATTGCTAATGCAAAAGAAAAGAATTGCTGTCCTCAAATCAGCCTCTTCGAAGCATATTAACTGTATAATGCCCTAGAGTCTAGTTTTAATGATGTATTAAAATTGACCTTTTGAGGCCCATCTTGTAGTTTTGATATGTGTCCCTATGGTGATGTTTTGCAGCTGTAGTGGATCCATCTATGTTGCAATAACTCAGTTGTTATCTCAATTGTTATCTGTTGTTTGAACTCAGATTCGTAGGTTAGTCTCTACTGTTGGCCAGCTGAGTATCCTACATCACATGGTTCTCCAAATTGTAAAGCTATTCTGTTTGTTCAGTACTTCATGCCACTTATTCACAACCTGTTTGATAGAATGCCTGACTCAATCATAGACTGACTTGCTGGGTTCTTGTATATAGTCAATAGAAATGCATAAATTTGGAAATATAGGCATACTGTGTTGCTCACTGTTTTTGTGTGGTTGAATATGTCAAATGCTGTCCATGTGCATCAATTGTTTGCTGTTGTGTGTGCATTTCTTGGGTCGACTGATGTGAAGCTTGCTTTAGAAGATGTACATTGTATTACTCATCTTAGCTACTGGACATGAGAAGTTCTGGTACAAATGACATATGAATGATGTTATATTCATAGTCCTTGAGGTGCATAAATATGCAGTCAGATGGACATGTATAATGCTTTATGGATATTGATTTCTCATCAAATTGTCATATTTTCCAGCCTTGTACATAATAAGGGTGTTTGCTGGTTGCTTTTGTTCACGTGGAATATGAGGATTTTGGCTGGATAAACAACTTAGCAGCGTGATGAACTGGCATGAAAATCCACAGTGGAAACCTCAAAGCCTGCCACTGCGGATCCTAATCTGGATAAGGATGGGTTGGATCTCCTTTCTGTAAGTTGACACTACTTGCTTTAACTAGTGAAATAACTAAATCACTGATAACTAAAAGATAATTATTCATTGATATGAAGGTTTTGTGTCTTGACCTATATATATATATATATATATATATATATATGCTGAATTCAAGTCATTCCATTCATGAAAATGCAATTTGCTTGATTGGGGAAGAACTGCAATCATCGGAGCTTATGGTCACGGGCTATTCATGCTCACATTCTGCTGTATGAGCGAACTTATGCTGCATTTGTAATTTAACTATACACTCTTATCTGACAAAATTGCTGACACTTTCGTTATTTCCATTTTAGATATGAAAAGCTTAGGGAAGAAACATAGTGTTCGTTCATGAGATATGCTTCATCTCTAGTTTGTATATTTTTGTACTGAAAGTTAAAAAAAAATGGTTTGCATTAAACTAGCAACGCATGCTTTTGGCAGGATTTTGGACATGCCTATGTCTTGTCAAGTTGAAAAAGATTGTTAATAGGAAAATTACTCCTATAATATATGATATCTGGCCACAGAACCCTCGATTGCTTTTACCTTGTGAGAATAGGGCTTAAAAAGCGTGAAGGAAACCAAAAACAGACCCGAACCATGCTTTCGGTTTGGGTTGCAATTCGGTTCGGTTTAAGCACTTGCCCTAATGGTAAACCTGAACCGAACTGAACCATTGACATGTATCCCGAGAATGTATAATAAGATCACTTGGTCAATTGACTTGGAATATCTTAGAAAATTCAGGAAAAAAGCCTTGAAGGAATTAGATGAACGATTTGAGGTCCTGATGCTTTTTAGGACTGATTAGTGCTATACAATTTGAACAAATGGGACAGATGAAACTACACTTGGGCAATGTGGTAAAAGAAACAAAAAAGTCAAATTATTCATCATGTCCATGGACAAATTGCAATGGTAATAACTAGGGTTCACAAAGGTGACCTCATATTGGTGAATGTCCATAATCAAGGAGACTATAGGTTCATGCTTTACTAGCAATGTCATATTGTTGAATGTCTTGGTACCTCTTTACTCTCTATGCTCGCCTCATGTGGGCTTGTCAGACTCTAATTAGTGGTTTTAATTTGATTTTTTTTTCTTTTGTTCTTTCAGTGAAATGGCAACAAAAATGAGGATACAGCAACATATGGCAATAGGAACAAGATTGTTATACCCTGATAAGGTCCGCTGCATATCGATAATATGAGTACTCTGGGAGGGGGAAGATGAAAAATCTGTACTTCACATTGATCTGGCAAGAGTAATCAGGATAAAGAACAGTTTACTAATCCAAACTGTGATGGTCGGGCTCTTGGTCCATCGGAGGGTCTCAATCTGTTGACAACATTCAATCATTCGAACGTCTCACTTGACTATAAGCCCCAATTGAGCTTTGGCATGTGGAGGATTCTTTTCACTGATATTTCATATGGAAAACAAGTTTTTAGCAAAAGGGTTGAAAGACAGGTCAGGATCCCATGAATGTGATATGGATTGAGGTCAATAAGAGGATAATCTAGATAATGGGAGGACCTACAGACCAGTAGGACTTACAAACTGAGAAGGTAAATAGCAGCAAAGAGCTTATCTACATCCCAAAAGGGCACGAGGAAGGTGACTCATGCACTGCTTCGCATGAGATGGCGATATAAGTTAAAGTCATTTGTTGCTGACAAACAAAATGAGAGACCATCGCAGGGCCGTGACATTCATAGTACCATGTCATAATACTTGTTATGGGGCACATTAGATGTTCAGATGCTGGAAAAGGTGGTTCATGGAAAAGACAGGATAGAGAAGCCTACTGTGATCAAACAACTGAATGGTTGTAGGATTTTGACGACTTGGATTACTCTTCCTGAGAGCTCAACATGGGAGCGGTGCCTGAGGAGAATGCAGAGCAAATATCATCTGATTTAGTTAAAGCCTTTGAAATCTGACATTTCAGACTTGGTGAAAAGATTGCTGGAGCCCGATATATTCTTACTTGTTCCGGATGACATTCCTCAACTTCCCAATCTGGAGGCAACGGGGATTCCTGAGCCAACGCCACTGAACTGTAGAAACGGAACTTGGCAACCAAAGAACAAGTTTGAAGCAAAATGGCAGTGGACAGGCATTGAGACTTAAATTTTGGCTACCGTATTTAATTCTTTATCACAAGAAAATTAGGGGTTGGTTCAGCCCCAAAGCAAAACTACCATTAGCTTACGTTCATGTTGCATTTTTTTAGTTATGCGTCATGTGTAAATCATATGGTTTGAGTGCGGTGTTGCCACGTAACATTGGAGGCACTTGTTGAAGATATAGTTGGCGTGGCGAATACAAAATTTGCACTTAACTCCATTTTAGAGATAAAAAATGTCGGCATTAATGCCACCTTTTGAGCTTCGAATGAAAAATCGGATCATGAGATTAGTTGAAGTTTGAATAAAAAGAAATTTGTTATTATCCTTCAAAATTATTTCAACAAGGGTAGAGCTACCTCTATAAACAGAGGGCCTAGGGGCTTCACGCGAAGAGCCGGCGCGTCTCTCGTGGAGCCCCCTCCGCGAAATCCGATCTGATCTAAGCCCCATTGACAAAGCCTGTTGTTCCTAGAGACGAGCGAAGCTCATTGGGCGCCAACATTTTTCCCCCGAGACGCTTGCTGCATCCTGACGAGTTCCCCGCAAAGATCGACATCGCACGCTGTTCGTTGCTCTCGGCTGTGTCGTGTTGCTGCCCCTGACGACAGAGTTGCCGCTGTTCCTCAACGTCGCCTGCCCGAAGCCGCTGCCATCCTGCTTCTGTCCACGAGCTGAGGAGTAGCAAATTCCTGACGACGCTGCTGCTTTCCCCGACGCTGCGGTGATCCTCCCGTCAGCACCCTTAAGACGCCACCGCCAAGCCGAGCCGCCACAATTTTTTTGTCTTTGTTTCGCAGGTTGTCCGACGAACATCACAACGAGCCACCACTCACCAGCAAACGTAGCCTCACTTTGAGTGTCCTTGGCTGAACCTCCACTGTCAATCCCGCAAATGCTCACCACTTTACAGCCGCCGTTGTGATCCATTTGTCAGCTTGAATTCAGAAACGACATCCACAGATTAGTAATGATCATTATCAATCTGATCTTCAAATTTCATTGCCTATTTCAAATGATTATTATCAAACTTTCTTTTTGTTGAGATTTTAGGCATTTTCCAATAAAAAATCATTATAATTATAAATTTGATCCGTAAGACTTTAGATAATTATTTTTAATTAGTTTGACTTTTCCTACATTTGATGATGTTTAGGGTTAAAATAATTTTTGATTTAATCGGCAAGACGATGAATTATTTTTTCGATTATTCTAGTCCCTTATTTGAAATATCGATAAATATCTTGAAATCGCATGATAGATTAAATAGTTTCCTAACTTGATTGGAATTTCATGTTTAGTTAGATTTGTCTTTTGGATTTGACTGTAGTATCTATCTAATTAATATAAGTTTCTAAGTAATTGTTCAAGTTTGGTAGTTAATTTTCATTAACTATTTATATCGAATTTTAATATAAACATGCCAAAAATATCATATGCATTGGTAGTTAATTTTCATTAACTATTTATATTGAATTTCAATATAAAAAATACCAAAAATATCATACATGTCATATAGTTTACGTATTAGGCTCATCTAATTCAAATTGTACTTTGTGTGTCATATTAAATTAGTTGCATTGAGAAACCTTAGCTAAGTTAGGAATAACATTTTTCTTATTTCTTAGCTTTAGGATTCTTGTTTTTTCTTGCAATTTATTTAATACTTCATTGGTTGTTGATTGTTATTTGGATGATTGCACACCCACGCGATTAATAATTTAGGCTAAAATCAATTTAAATTGCTTGAAAGAAATGAAAATAAAAGAGAAAATATATCGAAAGAGCATTAGAGTAATTTAGCATAATCAAGTCTCCAAACTCATTTAATCTCTGGTTTGTAAAGGTAAATCAATTCTTCCACACTTTATTTGGGTATCTAATTGATTCACCAAAAACTGGTTAGTGGCAATTCCTAGATAAAAATCATTTGTCTATTAAAAAATTTGAACCTAAATTGCGAATATTTTGGAGAGCTTGAGTTAGACTCAGTAATCTATTAACTGAATCTTAGGTGGTGCACTCGAGGTAAGGTCACGAGACCAGGATGCTAGTTTTGGGTAATCGTCTTTTCTTGGGAGCTATTTCGCCACTATGTAGGTGGAATAGTTCACTCTTCATTAATTCAAGCCATTGAAGGATGTGCATGATTCTTCCATATGGAAAAATGCCCTTGAAATGTTGAGCCTGCAACGTGCAATTTATGGAGAGGATATTAAACCCTAATGGTTTCTGTATCGAGGTGTAGCAATAGAGGTCCAGATGACAAGAAAAGTGAAATATTATTTAAGATCTCTTACTTCCTAACAAGTATCAAGAGATAGAAACAGAGTGTCTAATTGGTAGATGTATGAAGGATGGTGGAATGGTAGACCCCCAAAATGACAGCTAGAAAGTCCAAAATTTTAGCAAATGCTCACTTGCTCAAAATTGATGAGAATGGTAGATTTGTCAAGATTCAAACTTTGGATCAGCATAGGGATGAGTTTCTCTCTATCCCTCTAGGTGATATTTGTTTCAATCTACCAAAACCCCAAATCACCAAACCCTAAATCTGTAATGCATGGTAGATTTCAGGCACACTCCACCTGATTAAATCTTCCCATTTCCTATTGTTTCTCCTCCAAATGGCACCCCATGGCAAAATGTCTACAAGTTTTGCTGGGTTTTGTGTTGCATCCTTCAATCTTCCTCTTTCTGGTGACCCAAGAACAAGTGAAGCTTCGCTGAGTTCCTTCGAATCCCCTAGATCCTCACCATTTCTGTTATCCCAAGGTATCGTCGTTTTCCTTTGTGATTGTGTGTAGCCGAGAGGTTCCAAGGGGTTGGAAGCTATGTGGCCCTAGGTTTTTGCGTTTCTTTCGGTGGGATTTTGGGCTTCTATTGGTGGGCAATACATTTTTCTTGAAGCGAATATCCACTTTTATTTTTAGCAATATAACCCCTCTTCAAAGCCATCACCTCTAGAGCTCCCTTCACTCCATTGCCAAAATTCCTTAGTGTCTCGGCAAGACTAGAATTGGTGGCAGGAAATGGCAGACAAAGAGGACAATCACCTTCATTTGGCAGTGTTGTGTAGGCGAATGGGAAACTTGTGGTCCGAAGAAGATATCACAGACCTAGGGGACGACATTCCAAAAGAAGAAAAACAACAAAGTGAGTTAACTCTTTATGGCAAGCTATTTTCGAAGCATATGTTAATTTTCAAGCTTTCAGTAGCACTATGAAGAGAGCATGGAAAGCAAATTTAGTTAAATGTGAGCTAATTGAACCAAGTTTCTTCTTGTTTATATTCCAATCAAGTGAAGAAAAAAGAAGGGTGTTATAATCGGGACCTTGGTCCTTTGCGAGCAATCTATTAGTCCTTAGAGAGGGAGACCCTAACATACCTGAGCATTATTTTGAATTCATGCATTATGTGTTTTGGGTACACCTCATAGGCCTTCCTCGAGCTAGAGTTACTAAAGATGCCATATGTTTGTTAGCTTCTAGATTGGGGAGAGTTGAGGAGATAAAAATTGAGGCAAGAAGCAATAACTCCTGAAAAAAAAAAAAAAAAGGGAAGGCTAGAGTGTTGCTGAATTTGTCCAGCCCACTCAAAATTGGATCTATGATAAATTGTGGAGACAAGAAATGGTGGATCGATTATAAGTATGAAAGGCTTCCTCACTTTTGCTACTCTTGTGGTCAAATTAGGCATTATACTAATTTTTGCACTGAAATATCCTATGAAGAAACTGGACTAGCTTAGGATCAACCAGGTCGGTTTGGTTTGTGGCTAAAGGTGGAAGTCAGAGAATTTAGCCCTTATTGGAAGACATTTTGTGGTAAACTTGAACTCTCTGCCCTAGATGAAGAGGTTGTAATGGAGACTCAAATAGAGGTTACTGAATCATCCATGAAAACAACGACGGAAGATCAAAATGCACTAGCTCTTGTCCCTGTTCAGCTTGAAAAGACAGAACAAATGAGTATAATAAGAAGGCACAACTTAGATCAACATCAAACACTATTTCTTTCTCCAGCCGGGAATGAGGTACATTGACAAAATACTAAGAAAGGTAAGGTGTTATATAAAGCTCCCGCGGCTAAAAAACAAAAGTGGGTCAGTCCTTATGAGAAGAAAATCTCACAGGAACTTATGGTGGATGAAAACCAATCTTGGATGCCCCTATTTAGTCTTGGGAAGGGGCAAGTACATGGGCTATGGTGGTTGGCCCTAATAAGCCACCAAAGCATAAATGAAGCTATTGAGCTAGAACTGTCAAAGGCTAGGCACCCCCTTGACAGTCCAGCATCTCAGAGCCTTAGTGGCTCAAGAGAGGCCCAACCTGGTTTTCCTCATGGAGACAAAAAATCAGAATACCGTTATCGAGAGAGTGAGGAAAATGACTCATTTCAAAGCTTCTTTTACTATTGAGCTAGTTGGCTTAGTTGGAGGCTTGGCAACAGTGTGGGATGAGGAGGTCAAGGTGGAAGTGGAGGGAAGTTCTAGGGAGCTCATTAATATAAAATGCAAGGATCTTACCAGTGGCGACCTAATGAGGATATCTTTTTTACATGCACCAACAAATTTTCAAGAGAGACTGAAATTGTGGCGGGCAGTGAAAGAAAGCAACAACTCTAATCCACTCCCATGGTTATGTATAGGAGATTTCAATGAAATACTGTACCATTGGGAAAAGTTTGGGTGTAGAGAGGTGGACCGCTATAAAATTGCAGCTTTCTGGGGTTGTTGGATGATTGCCCTATGATGGATATTGAAAGCAAGGGTTGTGCTTACACCTAGTCCAACAATAGAGAAGGTAACGCATTAGTAAAGAAGAGATTAGACATGACACTTTGTAATTTGGAGTTGAGAGTACTATACCCAAATGCGATGGTTTTTGCCCTACCGACAATAGGTTCGGATCATAGCCTAATTGTTCTATCCCTACATCAAATGGAAAAGAAAAGTCAGAAAATGTTTAGATTTGAACCATTTTGGCTCGAAGACCCGGAGTGTGAAGAGCTGATTAAGCGAGTTTGGCATGAAAATAGCTCTATTGAAACTAGTCTTACACAAAAAAAAAAAAGGCTGGTTGCTGCTGAATTACTCAAATGTAGTAGGAGGAAGTTTCAAAATGCCCAAAAACAGATCAATTCCCTCAAATTCCGGCTTATGGAGTTAACAAATACAATGAACGGGAAGCAAAAAAAAGAGGAAACTAGCAACATTGTTCGGAAAATTGAAGAATTGTGGAGGCGAGAAGAAATATATTGGTGTATGAAGTCCAGAATAGAATGGTTAAAATTTGGGGGGGGGGGGGGTGGATCAAAACACCAAGTATTTCCATGCGACTATAGTTCAAAGAAGACAGTGAAATAAAATATCTATGCTTCGACTTGATGATCAAACCTGGTGTAGGGACCCCGAGACTCTTAATCATCATATCCACAACTTTTATCAATCCTTATTCACCTCAGTTGGAGACTGGAACTATCAAATTATGTTAGAGCAATGCCAAGTGGTGGTCAATGAGGAGATGAATGAAAGATTTGATTAAACCAGTCATAAAATAAGAAGTAAAAGTTGATGTTTTTTAGCTAGGGGCGACAAAGGCACTAGGATTGGATGGGCTAAATGGTTTATTCTACCAAAATCATTGGCCTATTATCAATGATGACATTTTCAGCATGGTGCAATCTTTCTTTAGCCAAGGTACGTTTGAACCAGAGCTAAATAGAATGCATATTACTCCAATTCCTAAAGTAACAAGCCCAGAGAACATCACCCAATTCAGACCTATCAGCCTTTGTAATTTCAATTATAAAATTATAGAAAAAGTGTTGGCCAATAGGCTGAAACCATGGCTGCCAATGATAGTTTCTAAAGAACAAACAACTTTTATAAGTGACAGGCTAAGGCAACATATTTATTGTCCAAGAGATAATTCATCAACTAAGGGTAAGGAGGAGGAAGCATAAATTTCAAGTCATTCTAAAACTAGACATGCAAAAAGCGTATGATAGAGTTGAATATGATTTTCTATGTGATTATATGCTGAGGTTGGGCTTCCCTGAGAAATGGGTCAAATGGATAAAGCAATGCATCTCAACTGTATCTTTTAGCATCTTACTTAATGGTGAACCTTTAGCTGCCTTTAGATCCACTAGAGGAATTCGGCAAGGGGATCCCCTTTCCCCTACCTATTTATTATCATGGCCAACACTCTCTCGACCCTTATGAGTAAAGCAGTACAAGACGGAAGTATAAAGGGTATTCGTCTCAATTCCACATGTCCAACTCTCTCACATCTTCTCTTTGTTGATGATGCCATTTTTTTCTTAGATGGCACAATACGAGAAGCTTAGAATGTATCAAATGTACTGAATCAATACCGTTATGTGTCAGGACAAGCTATAAACCTCAATAAATCAGGCCTTTTTTTTTTTAGGAGAGATTGCCCTCAAAACCTTAAACAGAATCTAGTAGAGAATTGAGAGTTCCTATCTCAGAAAATTTAGGGAAATACCTCAGAATTCCATCTAACTGGGGCAGAACAAAGAAGCAAATGTTTGCTTGGTCCTTGCTAAAGTCGAAAGGAAACTTGAAGGGTGGAAAGAGAGGTTGATCTCGAAAGCAGGTAAAGAAATTCTCATCAAGACAGTTATTCAAGCCTTTCCCCAATATGCGATGTCCATCTTTAAAATTCCAACTTCCATTTGTCGCACTATTGAGAAGAGAATAGCCTCCTTTTGGTGGAAACAGAATGTAGCTAGAAGAGTTCATTGGAAGAAATGGGAAGATCTGAAAATTAGGAAGGATTGTGACAGCCTAGGTTTTAAAGATTTGGTGGACTTTAATAAAGCTATGTTGGGAAAACAAGCTTCAAGGATTGTCAAACAACCGAACGCTTTATGGTGCTAAGTTTTGAAAAGTATTTCCTACCCTCAAGGTGATTTCTAGGCAGCAAAAAAAGGTACCCGTCCGTCATGGGGATGGCAAAGTTTATTGGTTGAGAGAGACGCAAGCGAACTTGCCACTACATGGGAGGTAGGTGATGAACAAACAATACGAATTATAGAAGATGTATGGCTGCCTTCTGGAAGAATCATAGGCCCAACAAATAAGGAAGATCCAAGAATGGTGGCTAAATTAATTGATCACAATAAAAAGGAATGGGACATGCACAGAGTAAATGGACTTTTTCTAGAAAATATAGTGAAATAGATCTTAGCTCATCCTCTTAGCCTACATCCCCACCTAGACAAGCTTGTGTGGACAGCTAATAGCTGGGGTTCATAAATTGTCAAGAGCGACTGTAACTGAATACATAACACAGCCGACCCCTCCACCAGACAAAACCCATCCCCATCCTACCAAGTTCCAAAATCACTATGGAATGAGATGCGCAGGCTCCCGATTTCCCCCAAAATTAGATTTTTACTCTGGAATATATGCAGCAACTCTCTTCCAACAAAGGAAAACTTGTATAGAAGACAAATTATACTTGACCCAACCTGTCAGATCTGTGGCTAAGCACTGGAGGCAACAAAGCACTTCTTCCTCCTTTGTGACTAGACAAAAATGTTATGGTTAGCCCCGATTTTCAAGCCAACATAAATCCAGCAGGTATTACTCGCATTGATAAATGGATTTTAGAAAACCTCACCTCCAGAGTCAGATCAAGATCGAAGAATCTCTTTACGGCTGTTTTATGGCAGATCTGGAAGACCCGCAACTAAACGGTCTTCCAAGGGAGGAAGCCCAACCCACTCAACACCCAATCAGAAGCCCGAATAGCCGCAGATCTATGCACAAAATGGATCACCAAGGGGAAGACTGGAATTACCCGAATGCTGATTAACCAAAGCAGCTCGACGAGTTGGAAACCACTAGATCCACAGACGTTGAAGTAAACACTGATGCTTCTTGGTGCAGCTCGACGTTGGAGGGCTTGGTCGCTGGAGTATGTCAAAACACAGCTAGCCTCCTTGTCACCGGGTTTACAAAGAGAATCACAAATTGGTCTAAATAAGGCTTAAATACCCTATTCATTAAATCCATAAATGTAGTTGGTGCATTGGTTAGTCCAAATGGCATAACAAAGAACTTGTAGTGTCCATAACGAGTCATAAACGCAATCTTAAGAATATTTTCTTTCTTAATTCTTAGCTGATGGTATCCCGACCTTAAATCAATCTTAGAGAAGACCGAACTTCCATGGAGTTGATCAAATAAGTCATCAATTCTAGACAAATAATATTTATTTTTAATGGTCACTTGATTCAGTTGCCTATAGTCAATGCACAAGCGCATCAACCCATCTTTCTTTTTCACAAACAAGACTTGTGCACCCCAAGGTGAAGCACTTGGCCTAATGAATCCTTTGTCAAGCAACTCTTGTAGTTGCACTTTCAATTCCTTCAATTTGACTAAGGCCATCCTATACAGGGCTTTCGATATTGGTCTTGTTTCGGGCATTAATTCAATTTCAAACTCAATCTCTTACTCTAGCAGTAATCCAGGCAACTCCTCAAGAAATACATCTCGAAATTCGTTAACCACTTGAATTTGATCAAGCTTAGGTTCTTCCCTAGTATAATCTTTAACCATGGCCAGGCACCCTTGATATCCTTTGTCAAGTAACGCACGAGCTTCTATTTCTGAAATAAGTGCTATAGATAGGTTGGTCTGACCTCCCAAAAAATACACAATTAGACTAATCAGGTAAGACAAATTGGATCATCTTTCTATAACAATCCATTATGGCCCGATACTTATAAAGCTAATCCATTCCTATAATAACATCAAAATCATACATAGCCATTACGACCAAGTCTATTTGTATATCCTTTTCTCTCATTGTTATCTTACAATTTTCACACACCAGCGTAGACAATACCACATTCTTTAAAAGCGTGGAAACACAAAGATGCGTCTCAAGAGGTGTAACTTCTATTTTATTCAAATGCCTATATCTTTTAGAGATAAATGAATGCGTAGCACTCGTATCAAACAATGCATATGCCTTTTTGCCATTTATAAGGATCGTACCTGAAATAACATTTTTGGAAGCTTCCGCTTCCTCTTGGGTGACCGCATACACCCTTCCTTGTGCAGGTGGCCTTTGAGGATTCCTTGGTAACAACACTCTGTTATCTCTGTCGCACCGAGCCAGCACTCACTTGCGACCTTTATTATGGGCAACTTCTCCTAAGGTGGCCCACTTGTCCACAACCAAAACATCTTAGTCATCCATTGCAAGGTCCTGGGCCATGTCGCCCATTACACCTTTGACAAACATCAGGCTAATAGGGTGCTTTCCCTATATTCAAGCCATTTCTTGTTCCCCCAAAATTTCCAAAATTGCTCTTTTTCTTCACATTCCAAGTCTGACCTTGACCAGAATAGGGTCTCTTACCCCTTCTCACATCATTAAAGTTCAGCAGTTTCTTAAACTCCGATCACTCTCTCATCAGCTCCTGCTCCACTAACTGTGCCCTTTCATAAATCTCATGGTAATCCTTTATGTTCAAAGGCACGAGTTGCTTCCTAATTTCAGTTCTCAACCCTTTCAAAAATCTCTTAGCCTTTTCTTCCTGATCCTTAATCAGTCTAAGAGCATATCTAGATAATTCAGAAAATCTAGCCTCATATTGGTCCACTATCAGCTCCTTTTGTTTTGATTAAACAAATTCTGAAATTTTCCTGTCCTTAGCACAGTCAGAAAAATGCTTTCTATTGAAAGCTCTCACAAATTCTTCCTAGTTAACATCAGTACCTGGTGGCAAGACTATATCCTTCGAAGCTCTCCACCAAAACTTTGCATTTCCCTCCAACTGGCACTCTGCCAAAGTTATTTTCTCAGCATCATTGTAGTCCAATAGCCAGAAAATTCGTTCCATCCCATCAATCCAATTCTTCACCTACTCAGGACTTCTCATTCCATTGAAATTAGGTGGTTTTAGCTTCAGAAATTGCTCCACCAGTCCTTGAGTACGGCGTTCTGCTCCGGGTTGTTGCTGCGCTTGTCTTTCCATCAGATTTCCTATGTTGGCTAATGCCTACAGGATATCTTCCACTCAAGGTTCAGCCCTTGTAGCAGAGGCTTTAGCCCTTGACGGATGATGACTTCCATATCGTACCATGATTTTCCTGCAGTTTCCAAGCATTTGCCTCATGAAATATCTGTGACTCAATGTCTTCATTAAAATCGACAGCATTAAGGAAAATAAGTAACATAACCATGTTACTGGTACCTAAAAGCAATTCATAATAACTATTAGGGATCTACGAGTGAATACCCATCACCTGTTATTCAAAGTTGCCCATCTATTTCAGTTAGTATCCTATGGTGTGCATTGTCATCATGTTCCTCAATTTCCAAATGAGACTCCTTGTCACTCCAATCTGTAACCATTGCTTTGATACTAAAAAGGGGGCTGTGGCACCCTAAAACACCTTTGGTCGCCATAGGTACTTATCGCTCCACCTAATGAACACTAGTTACATCTCTTAGTAGAAGCGTCATAGTTTATAGGCATTTTTTTTATAAATATAATGGTCCTAGTGCAACTTATTTGCGGAAGCATAATCAAGTCTTACCATGATACAATGCACACCATTAAGCACCATAAGAAAGATAAAACCAAGCCACTCTTTATTTATATATTTTTCAAGATGGATTTCACGGGTCGGTAGAACCAAAAGGAAAGCCAAGACTCTTGGCTAGACTTGGCCACAACTCAAAAAGAGATAACTCGACCCTCTATATCGATCATGTATAATCCTCCATCTACAAGTGTCGGCTATATTCAAAAAGTGTTAGCTCCCACTCCTCATGCGGGCCGTCACACCTATCTTGGTGTGTCAGGCGGTGGTGGCGGCAACATCCCCCGCATCACTCCATCACAACGGACATGGACAGATATGAGCTCCTGAATGACCGGGCCCCTAGCCAAGCCCACATCGTACATAACCAGCATGCGAACTCACACAAACGTTAGACCAGGGATGGTAACGCAATCAATCTCCGAACACTCTACCTCCACATCAGATGGGAGACCATACAAGGTACCCTGCGTGACAATAGGGAACGGCATCTTTCTAATCTAAAATGTTGGTCCTCGAAGGGGTGAGTACATCCACTCAGCAGATAAAAGATCCAATAAACCACTCAATGCATCACACAATACAATCATAACAATCATAGCATAGTACATATCATTCATGCATCCAAGCATAACTTACCTTGCAGCCATGCATATGTCATCATACCATATGTGCATGATTTAATTTCCACTTTTATCTTTCAATTTGATCACCACATATTTCTTTCCCAGGACCAATAATTGCATCCCACATTCTATCACTCACACCCCAACTTGGCATCGCAAGAAACCTCCGGCACACACCATCGAGCATCGGGCACCCTCACATTCCAGGCATCTCACATTCCAACTAGCATCACGAGGCATTCCCCAGGCACAAACCTCTGAGGCTTCCGGCACCCAACCATTCCAGGCATCTCGAAACTCCCGAGGACATCCGGGCATGTCTCACAATACAACTGGGCATCTGACACCCCCCATCCTGGGCATCCTGAAACTCCCAGGGCATTATCGGCCCACCTCCAACAGTCTCCTCATTCATCATAATTCATATTCACCAATTTCTGTCTCACAATCAACATGGCACATGATGTAATGGCAACAAAGTCAAGTTCAGCATTTTATTCTATATGCAATGCTAAATATCATCATATGCTCAGCAAGATTCAATCACTTCAATCAATATAATTAATAGGGCTCATCCAAAATAGAATAATCATAAATTTCAGCATTTGGAATTCGCACAATCCAGCTTGCACAGTTTTAGAAAATATTTCCATTAAATACCCAAATGACCTTTAAAAATTATGAAATTCGAACATGTGATAGTAAAGACATAATGGAAGATATTTCATGATGGACGCTGCACCAAAAGACCCTCAAATCATGCGGTATAGATTGAACATCACAGCACCATTTTCATAACCACTTAACTTGCACAATTTTCGAAACATTTTCAGTTAAATAGGAAAATGAACTTCAAAAATTATGAAATTTGAATATGTTGCAGGGAAGACATAAAGAAAGATACTTCATGAAGAAAAATTTTCCGAAATAATTTTATGAAAAATGATATGGCCCATGCACTGAAACTGACTAAGTCTGAAAGCGCCAGATTACTCGGTTTTTCAAATATTTCCGATTAAATACTCTAATGACCTTAAAAAATTATGAAATTTGAATATGTGATATTCAAGACCCTAAAGTATATTTTTTATGAAGACATTGAAGTCATATTCGTCCTAGATAATTCATTATGGACGGTTGAAGCCCTTGTTCCTAGTACCGAACATTCCAGGTTTAGCAGTCTCCAAAAAATCACGATTTCACCTACTTATCTTCCATATTTTCCTCTGAATTTTTGATATGTTTTGACTCAAGAGGTCTGCTACAACTTTCATTAAGGGATAAAGGTGAGATTTTCAAAGTAAAGTCACTTTATAGTCCATGAAGTCACTGGATTTCAGTACAACATTTCCAGATCTAACGTCTTCAAAAGAAAAATCATTTCACTAGGCTGTACTTGTTCGTTTTACCTAAAATTTGAGTATTTGAGTCTACAAGATGTTTGATACAACTTTTGTGAAGGGGTCAAAGTGAAATTTTCAGTAAAAAGTTACATGCAACACACAAAATCACCAAGAGGTCAACAAAACAGCTTCAGATCTAACATTTTCGTAGAGGGAGGGTTTCACCCCTAAAAACTCATCCATTTTGCCTAAAATTTTAGTATATTATAGTTTAAGATGTTATCTACAACTTTCATGAAGAAGTCAAAGCCAAAATACGACTCAAACATCGCATGCAAGCCACTACAACATTCTGGGTCAGACTGTTTACTCGAGAACAGTTTACTACTTCAAAACAACACCCTTAAAACTTCGGTTTTTCACACCCTAGACCTCCGAAATTCATCACCATTCGATAACACATTCTAGACACAACATGCAAGAGCAAATCAAAGGATTAACTTGCCTCTAAATCAAGCAACGGTGAGCACAACGGCGGCGAACGATGGACGCACGGGTGGACTTCTTCCTCGTGTGGCCTCCTCCTCCTCCTCTCTCTTGGTTTCCCTCACTCTCTCGACAGCTTTCTCTCTCTCCCTCTCTCCCTCTCTCAAAACCGGTCACTCCTCCTCTCTTTATTTCCTTTTATTCAATCATTTGAAATGATTAGGAGCTGCAGGTTGCCGCCCAAGGTGACCAATGGGTGTTGCCTCTTCCTTTGCCACTTGGCAAACACCAAAGGGGCATATGGGGCGGCATGCAACCGTTCCCCCCCCCCCCTTTTTGGTCAACGGCAGCCCTTCATGGGCCGGCCTTTTGGCCCACTTTAGGTCCAACACTCTTGGGCCTAAAGTCCAAACTTAAATAGCCCATGTTTACTTTTAATAATTCATCTTAATTCCCTCTTTTATAAATTTCAAATTTACAATTTCACACGGCCATAAAACTTGTAACATTAAACTATAAGAATCAAATCTATGAGGTGCATAGCCAAGAACAAATTCTTCTTATCAACTTATCCTATAATACTAATTTTAATAACCCATGAACACAAGATACATTTCCATCCACATAACACTTGGTCTTAAAAGAAAATCAATAACTAAAGCATAAACTAAAGGCAATTTCATTACCTAATCATAGACTTTAATACATCTAGAGGTTGCCTTGAATTTTGGGATGCCACATATCGATAGATAAATACAGAGTATTATTGTTGGAGTGAGACTTAACTTCCATGATGATATGTTGATTCTTATAAGAATTATGCTTGATATGAATTTCGGGCATACTTTCCCAGGGATAACTTTCCATACTGTAAGCTAAGAGATCTAGGTCTTATCACAATTGGATACATTATGGTCTGTCACTGTCTTGCTTTGTTTAAACTAGAAATGGTTCGAATTGCAACCTTGGCAGTTTGCCAACTAGACCAGGAATATTGCTTTGATGGTGGTGACAATCATATTGAGTGGGCGCCAATAGGAACCAAGATAACCTCTTTGGTTTTGCCTATATATGGGCCTCTTGAAGAGTATCTTTGATTATATTGCTTTGGAGATTTGCAAATTATACACATCTCCATTTTGGCATTGCTTCATGAGAGAGTTCAAAATGGTTCAATGAGATCTATTATGGTACTCTGACATCTTTCCAAAAGAAACCATTTGTAGTAAAAATTACAATTGTAACAAAAAGTTGAAATAACACTGAGATATACAATGATTTCATAATAAGTACCTAACTAGTGAATGGGGAAAATCCATTCATAATGCCTTGCGGCATGATGTATGATGATTGTATCTACATAAAAAAAAAAAATGACCTAATTACCATAACGTAAATAAATTATCGTAATGATTGTAACTTTTGAGAAAGTATTTTCTATTGCTACAAAGAGGCATAGTAACTTAAAAAATATACAAACTGATTGATCACCAATGAAGCTCTTCTTGTACATTAAGCTATTTAATACCTGGTTAGGAAATTGGCAAAATCCATTTATAATCGTTGATAGCATAATGTATGATAGTTGCTATATTTATACTAAAATTTTTACCAATTAGTAAAATGTAAATACTAGATTTTTATTTTACGAGAGCTTTCAAAATGGTTAATGAGATCTATTACGGTACTCCAACATCTATAAAAAAAAAAAAAACCATTAATAGTAAATATTACAATTGTAATAAAAAGTTGAAGTAACACTAAAATATAAAATGATTTCATAATAAGTACCTAACTAGTGAATGGGGAAAATCCATTCATAATATCATGTGGCATGATTTATGATGACTGTATCTACATAAAAAACTAACCTTCTTACCATAATGTAAATAAATTATCATAATGATTGTAACTTTTGAGAAAGTGTTTTCTACTACTACAAAGAGGCATAGTAGAGATCAATTGCCCACAAAGGCCCGCAAAGCTCGGGGGGCTCTCGTGGACGAAGCAGAGGCAGGTCTTCCTCCAAGAGGCCCCAATCTAGAGATCAGTTGCCCAGAAGCTTCGTTGATCCACCTGCCTGGTCTTGGGCCAATGTTGTGCGAGCTGGAACAAAGGGCTATAACCTAATGTTTGTCCCTCCAATGTTTGTAGACAACAAGGCGGTTGTCAACCCGTTCAAAGATTTGTTGGAGGTTGTTGATCCCAAATGGTTCCATTGCTTGGTTGGGTATTTTGTGGGTAAAAAACTTCCGTTTAAACTCACCGAGACAGCCCTTAGTCATGCTTGGGGATTGAAATTAGCTGGTGTGATGCCAAATGACTAGGGGTTTTATTTCTTTCACATTCCGGATCCTAATTTTTAGAGGAAGATATTAGAGGGTGGTCCGATCACAGTTGCTAGGGTTCCCCTTGTCCTTCAACTATGGAGACCCTTGATGGACTTGAAGAAGGATAATCATTTCACCGTCCTTGTGTGGATAAGGCTGAAAAATCTCCCATGTGATCTCTAGTCAGCGCCAGCAATTAGTGCTATTGCTAGCATGGTAGGGAAGCCTCTCTATGTCGATCAATAGATGGAGCAAATGAATATGATCTCCTTTGCTAGGGTGTGTGTGGAGATTTCTGCAAACTTGCCTTGGTTTAGCTCAGTTGATGTGGTCCTTATAGTTGAAGACACTCCCCCTCTCCCTGCCTCCCTCCCGACCTTGGACATCTGTTCCTCATATTAGAGCTGCTGCCAGCTCGATTGGCCCATCTTAATTGATGATTCACCTTATAAAATGCCATTATATGTTGTGCAAATGGCCTTCTTGACATCATTGCATCGAGCTCGAGCCAAAATGTTTCTGAACACCAAACATTCATCTTCGTGAAATTGGTGTCAAAGTTGCTTGCGATTTTACTTGGGGGCACAAGTTTTGTCCGGAGAAGCTTCTTGACAAGGAGGGCCGCTTTTGAGCGTTTGCCCCTACAATTTTTCCAGATTGTCGGGTCATCAAGTCTTTGTCATCATCAAATTCAACTTGTTGCGAGGAAAAAGTCAACTCGTATATATTGTCGTCATCGAACTCACTAAACGAGTCCCACATCATGTCTTGTCATCATCAAATTCAACTTATTGTGAGGAAAAAGTTTGCTCGTATCTATTGTCGTCGTCGAACTCCACATCGATTGCATAGTGTAATCCAAGTTGAGTTGGAATGATCGGACGGCTACTGTTACTGTTCGCCGTTGTTATATGTGGAATGTGATTAAGCCATGGTCAAGAGAAAGGAAGTAAAATATTGTTAACAAACGATTTGAGAGAGGAAGGGCAATTTGGTAGTTGGGGAATGTAGAAACATGAGAGTAATGGGCCCAACTTATAGAATCTAACTTTTTTTCTTTTCGACCCCTAACGGTCACTTATATATAAGGCCAACGGTCGGCCCTTTCGGCCCTTAGGGCTAGCTTGGGTCACTAGATGAGTGACCCAAAAATTAGCATAATTTGTCAAGCTTGGGCTGGTCCATTAAGGAACATGGCCTGACCCGGCCCAGATACAAAAAGAGGCCCGACCCACCGCGCACAGGCCTGTGCCTCGCATGGCCTGGTGACCAGTCCTGTGCTATTGGCAAAAGTCCTAATAAAAAAGCCGATCAGGCAACAGCCTACGATTTGCAAGATCGGTCATTGGCTGAAAACTCTTCAATCGTATTCTGTTACAATGCTCACGATATGCATCAAAATAAATATCAATTTGGAGAGCCAGCCAGCATCTTGTTACTGTGTTGATACCGGACCCAAATCCAAGCTTAAATATAAAGAAGCTAAACACCCAAATCAGACCATGACGATACACTTGATCCATAAGGTTCACTTGATAGAATACCTAAACAAACTCGTGAATAATAAAGTCATAAACCACAAAACCCCTCGATGGAGTGTTTGGAGTGCTCATCAATCGTGAGCTTCTAATGGACAGAGTTCAAGTGGAGTTCATGACATATTTGGCGATTAATTAACTTGAAACATGAGAAGAAGTCAAAGTTTGAGTGAAGAAGGATCCATCGACCAATTGATAACTATAGCAAAAAAGATCGGGAGTGATTACAAGTCATTCATGGAATACCGAGAAAGGCAAAAGGTAATTAGAGATTCTACGAAGGAAGATCGAAATGCATAATGAAATGGCACTATAGAAATACGGGAGGAGGATGACACATATATCTCTCAAGGCATTCAACATGGACAATACACTCCAAACAAGAATTGTACAACATCAATCAAGAATCCCATCAGATTTTTAAAGAGATTATTCCCTTTAAATTTTGCTTAAGTTTTAAATTTCAAATTTGAAGTAGATTAAAATTCCTAGGTTCCGTATTTGTCTTTGAATCTAATTTCCAATCAACTCTCGTAAGCTTTTTACTTTTTCCGTGCACTTCGTTGATTCCCATTGAGTAGTTACTTTATTGGACAAATCCAGTCATCAAGCAAGAATTCATCCAGAATTTAAACCATCTGTTCTAACTAAACAAAAACTCCTTGCAATTTCCTTATTTTTTTCTATTATTTGTGCACGCCTTCTCTTTCAATAATTCGAATCTTATAATGTTATTGAGACTTCAGGGCATATTAGAATCCATTAACTTTTTGATTTGGAGTCAAATTTAATGGTTTAATTGGTCATCGGTCAGTTTCAATTAGACTTTTACCATCGAAACTATTGAAATCCCGACGACCACAGCTTGACAGTATCACGCGTCTCACTGACAAATAGGAGTGTGCCGGGGCTTCTGGATTCTGAAGCTAATGACTCAAATAATTAGGAGTTGAATCCTACCCCATCACGAGCCTCTAAGCCTAGGAATGGTGCTCAGGATGGGTGACCACCATTCAATCCAATTGTAGGTAGCAACTTAATTTTAAGCCAGAGGTGACTCAGGAGCAACCTCTTGGTGATTTCTAGTGACCAACCTTTGGAATTTGGTGGCTAGAGAACCACTTTTCCGTTTTTCCTCCCCTCTAAGATTATGCACGAGTTCTGGACATCAAACTGAAGGTTCAAAGGCCGAGGACAGAAGTGGCCCACGTAGGTTTGGTATTGAGGCCAACAGCCCAATAGCTAGAGCTAGTCCAGACCAAGAAAAACATGTGCTACTTTTGAATTAGGATTTTGTCCCTTGATTAATGTTGCATGATTTTAGTATACCTCTATACTTTGCTATCATGTGAGGGCTTTCATTCACTACTGCCCGCTTCTATTGGCATCTCTAGAAAAATATCTTTCACAATCAATTTTGGAAGTAGGTATGAAATTTGGGATATTCTATCAAAGGGAGAAGCGTTGATAATATCCAAAGTAAGAACTTATCGATGGTAAGGTCGATGTTAAAATTACTTTTGAATTTCATTTAGGGTATAAAGAGATGGGTGTGAAGAAGCGAGTCCCTACTTCTAGCACCTCACAGTTTGGCCACAATTTTAGCTGCTTTTAGTTTGATGAGAGATAGGGGTGCAACTTACTGGCAGCAAATTCAATTATGAAAAGATGCAGTTTTATATGGTGCTCCATAAACACTTCTCGAAATGGGCACGGAACAAGGTGTAACCAAGGATCACAGTCCCCATTCTCACCCGTGTGAGTGATGTGCTGCCTCGCATCCCACAAGAGGCAAGGCTGAGGGTCGCCCCTCATCCCCATGGTGCAAGGAGGTGTGACAACAAAAGGTTAAAAAAAAAACAATCAGCTGCTAGATTGAAAAAGAGAACAAAAGCAAAAAACGATACAAATAACTTATGAATTTTGGTCTAATGTATAATATTATTCCCAATCTTTAAGTTTGAGGTTCAATATGGTCCCTAAACTTTTGTCCAATGTATAATATTGTCCCTGCACTTTTAATTTCGATATAATCAATCCAATGGTTCATGAATCATATTGAATAAATTAAAAACCTATTGACAACATTGCGCATTGAGCTCAAGTTTAGGGACGACATTACTTATTGGATCAAAGTTCAAATATCATTTGTGCTATTATTCCTATCCAAAATGTGAGGATGAAGATGGAGTGCTTGCTTGAGTATTGTCTGTTGCTGCAAAAAGTAGGAAGCTCAAAGGTTCGTTCAAATCGCGGCCGCGCTACCACAAGGAGCTGCGACGGCGACAAAGTGTGCAGATGATGAAGTGAACGGCCACATACGAGGATGACTCGCTGAGATTATATAGAGATTAGAGAAGATGGCGGCGGAGGAGAGGAAAGCACGACTGAAAATGAGAGGGGGTAGCTCTTCGGTTTTCCAGAATATCAATGTCGAATCAAAGAGGGAAAGCACAAACCGCTGGACAAGTAACACGCACCTCCTTACTATGGGATCAAGCATGTTCAAAATGATTGGTTATAATACTTTATAAGAAATTAAATGAAAGGTCACATTAGACTCTTATTATAAGGTAATAAGCTTGCCACTAATAAACAGCGGGCTTCACAACAGATGTTCAAAATAGATTGATCGAAATAGGTGTTCAAAATAGCTGAAGTCGAAACAAGTATTTGCAATAAAGATACCCAATTTTCTGAAAAATCATAATCTTATTGCTTCGTCTAAGTTATATGATTAGAAATCTGCCCTGTGACAAGGCCCAATTAAGTTCAGCTCACATAATTTGGTGGCTCAGCCTGACATTTTGAATGTATCGAACACGACCATATTGAGACAAGAACACCACAAGTGTCACAATTTTTGTGCAATATTTACTTGAGTACCGTAATTTTTTTCTAATATTTTAAGTGTCGTAACTTCTAAAAATTGTTCAAACGTTATAACTTTCAATTGATTATTTGTGTCCCCATGTGCTAAAAATCGAACATGACATCACAATTGTGGTGAACATTTTTAAAAAGTTATGGCACTCAATTCCTCAATTGAAAAGTTTTATGGTACTTGGATAATCATTAAAAAAAAAAAAGAAGTTAAGAGCATAAGTAAATGCCATATATAAGTTGTGACATTCAAGTGGTCGATACAAAAATTTGGGCATTCAAGTGTGTATCGTAGAAAAGTTATGATTTCTGTGATATCCTATGATGCCTTTTTCTTCTTCATTTTAAGAGTTCAAAGTTGTGACCTCAGTGGATGAAGTGCATGACATGTCAAAACATATCACAAGTTCTAAGGTTAAAAAATCATATTTCAAAGAATTGATAATGGTACGAAATAAAAGATATCTTCCAAGTAGTTTCCTTGAAACATATTTCGAACATTTAGTTGAAATAGGGAGTTTTCATGATACAAAAATAAACATAGAATTTAGTAAAAAATTACTTTGTTGTGACCTTCAAAAGTGGTCCTCGCGTGCTCAAATGGTGCGGCTTCTCCCAAATCCTTACCTCACTCGACATTGAAAAGTCCATTAGATTAATTTACCTAAGAAAGCTCTCTATCTTATGAGGGAGTCGCTAGTAGCCTATCAAGTGCTAAGAGCCAAGTGAGATATGGGTTACTTCCTACACAACCAGAAATCTAAGTGCATAAACTTGATTACACTAGTTTTTTTACTAATGCCCTTTCGATACCCTAACTTGATTGATTTGTTAACTAAGAGCACGTTTGGTAACGATTCTGTTCCTGGGAGTAGATTCTGATCAGAACTTATTCTTTTTTATTCTATTCCCGGGAACTGATTCTAAGCATTTTAGGCTGTTTGGTAATTGTCCAAAATTTTTTATTCTGGAATAGAATTGCGTTTGGTACCGTGTTCATTAATTCTGTTCCAAATCTATTTCTTTTAATTTTTAAATAGTTTTTTTTACTTTTTTCCTTTTTTTTTCTTTACTTTTTTTTTTTCATTTTTTTCCTTTTTTTTTCTTTTCTTTTTCTCATCTTCTTCTTCTTCTTCTGGCCGGCGACCTCACTGGAGTGTCGCCGGCCCTCGGCGAGGCTAGTCCTCATCGGCTGAGCCTCGCCGGCAGCTGGGCGAGGCTCGCCTAGCCTCGCCGGTGGCTAGGCCGGCCTCGACGGGGTTGGGTGAGGCCTACGAGGCCACCGGCAGGGCTGGGCGAGCCTCGTCGGTGGCCAGGTGAGCCTCGCCTGGCCACCGGTGGGGCTGGGCATCGCGAGGCTTGCCCAGCCCCTGCCCAGCCCCTGCCCAGCCCTGGTGAGGCCTCGCCAGATCTGGGGAGGCCGAGCCTCGCCGGTGGCTGGGCTTGCCTCCGACGAGCTCGCCGGACCTCACCATGGTCTAGCGAGCCTCCGATGAGCTCGCCGGACGGCGGCCGGCGACGGTGGACGACGGCGGGCGTTGGTGGATGGTGGTCGCGAGATGGCCGAAGGGAAGAAGAAAATTTCTTGATTTTGATTCTCAAATTCGTTCCTGGAACAAGAATCAACTTGTTTTTAGTTCTTGATTCTATTCCTAATCTGTTCCCGGAAACAAATTAGTTCCTAGGAACAAAAATTTTACCAAACGCGATTCTAGGCTGAAACTGATTCTCGAAACAAAGAATCAAAATTTGGCCCTGTTTGGATGGTTACCAAACAGGGTCTAAGTGTCACATGCAATCTTTTACTCAATTATGAGTCCTAGAGATCTGTCCACCAAATGTCTATGCGATGTTTTTGTGTTTGTTATGATCCTAGTAAGTGTCTGAGTCATCCAAATAGGAATAAAAGAAACACAACCAAGGAAATGACATAAAACAATGGAAACAAACACATAAAAAACCGTAGGTAGGTAAGTAATAAAGTGCGTAAGATAACCTAATACAGCGTTGAGCAAAGGGTATTGCATGGCCGTTTTATTAGACTCAATCTTGCAAAAGCTTGCTCCGATACAAGTCAGGTAAAGAATACATGACTTTATTATGAGCCCAGTGAGCTTGACTTTAGACACTTTCCTATCTTAAAATGGGTAAGATAGATGTTTGAGCTCTTTAGGGAAATTAGAATTTGCCGCGATAATCCTTAACTACCTTAGGTTAGGGCACCAAGCATATCCAAGATAGTGCTTGTTGAGCCCATTCCGATCTCTCCTTAGGATACAACTTATCTAATATTACCTATTCGATAATCTGAGGTATTCAATTTTCAGCTAGAAAAGTTCCTGGTTTTTTGCAGGCTTATGTTTGACGGTGTCCGGTGAACTTGTTCATCCCTCAAATCCTGTCATCTTGCTTCTTCTTTTTTCCGCATGATTTGCTAGACATTTTGCTTGATTTCTCCATGCATTAACTCATTTCTTTTTCTTGATTGAGAAAAAATTGTATTCATTACTCAAAAGGATACAAAAGTGCATGGTCTTCATGACAAAGCAAAGCGAAATGGAGCATGAATATTGAAAAGTAAAGCCAAATCTAGAAAAAAAAAAAAGGAGGATGAACAGAGCATTAATAAAGTTTAAGCACAAACTCGTTTCACAACAACAAATCTATCAAATATAATCAATGGCCAATCATTGGATCTATTGTATTGTCAATGATGTGCATACGCTGGAAATTTCTTTTCCAATAATTATGAAGTTGTCAGTTAGAGGTGTACGCCTATATTTAGCTTCCTCTACACCATTGTTGAACAAAGACGACCAAAATAGTTTAGCAAATTTTCATAATTCAATGAGATACCAAAACTTTTGTGATCATCATTTAGGTTGGAGGTAGAGAACCCATACACAAACAGAGCAAATGGGCACAAACTCCCTAAAAGCATATTTGTTAAACTCTATAATCTAGATCGGGAAAGAATAGCACTCAAATCTAGAATTAAATCGAGAGAGTTTAAAACTCTCAAATCGAGAACTAAACCGGGAGAATGGACCTCCCAAATCTAAATTAGGAGAGAAGAATAATAAAATGCAAACAAAAATCAACAAAAGAGAGAGAGAAAGGTGAAACTAGCTCTGTGATATCTTGATATTCAACCCCTTTCGAAATATATGAAATGGCTATTTCATCAATGTATTAATAGTTAATTTACTTTGAACTGATCACTCATTAATTAATTAATCTATTGGGAGAGGCCATCAAGGATTAAAATGCAAAAGACCAGAGAATTCAATCAAGGATAAACCGCTTGACCATTAGAATCAACAATGGTCAATACTATGTTGTTATAAATTAATTAGCGAACCGATATAAATCGATTTGACGAGAGTACGTACTTGGTTCGCACATAATTTCGCATGATTACATTACTTGCTACGAATGACAATAAACCAATTTTCTATTGATTTTGTACTTGGGATACGTAATTAAACCCTCATGATTACATGACAACTGATGGTCATCTATGATTTAAAGAGACATAAACGTGAATAAAAAATTATCGACCATGGGTCAACCACGTGAAAATCCTTAAAAACCACCTGATAATTTAAGTGGTACTAAAGTCGCATTTAATCAATTTCAATTATGAAATTTAATTTGATTTAGAGTATTAAACTTTCGAAGATTTCAAGACTAACTTATTCGACATCACTTCATTTGTCCGTCAGTTTATCGACAAGTTTAAAATTTTTGGATAAGAACTAATCGGTCAAGAATTGGAAGCTGGAAAGAGAATCCAGACCAAGCGAAGGCCAATGGGCCTCACCCCATGTTGTTCGGCCAATAAGGCCCAATTGGGCCCGCCAAGCCCAATTCAAGCACATTCAAGCAAACAGGCCTAAGGGCATATTTGGAAATTTGAGCCAAAAAGTTGTGAAATGCCCAAAATGCCCCTTCTAGAAGCTTTGCATTCATGGGCTAGAAGACAAAAGGAAAAAGATGAAGGGAGGAGAAGATTTTAGAGAATTTTGTTGGATTTTTCGTGATAAGAATTTGGGGAAAATCTTCAAAATCTCTCTCTCTCTCCATGTCCTTGGTTAGCCAGAGCCTTCTCTCTCCCTCCATCCTCTCTCATTTCCCTTCTTTGCCGCAAGTCATGCCATTCCTCACCACCATTCTTGCCATTGTGTGTTGCCACTATCATCCACCACTTGACTGCCGAGCCGCCGTCATTGGGCCACCCTCATTGAACCACCATTACAATCAAACCACTCCCTTAACCACCCATTGCCACCGTTCACACCATTGCGCCCCTAACCCCCCGTTGCTCAACACTACCGCTCGGCCGTCCTTCACCACCTCAAGCCACCACCACCGTCGGACCACCATCACCACCGCCCAAGTCGAGCTTCCCCTAGCTTGGCCATGAGTTTGAGGAGTTGTTGCCGCTGCTATGGTGCCACCGTTTAAATTGTGAGACTCAAGTTCTCGTCACCGTCACGCCTCTGTCACCCTGAGCTCACCGCCATCATAAAAACAATGAGTTAACTCTTAATCCTTGATCAGGGAGTTAATTGCATTTAGGGGTAGGTTTAGTTTAAGGATAATAGTGGTTAGTGGTAGATAATGATGGTTTAGTATTAAGGTTGAGTGCAATTAGTTTAATTAATTGCAGTTAATATAATTAATTGCAACTTGTCTTAATCAATCGTACTTAGATTAAATAATTGCATTTAATTTCAATTAATATTGGTTATTTCTAATTAACTATGTTTAGCGCTAACTAATGATGATTAGCGTAATTAATGACGGATTAGTCGTTAAATAAAATTTTATGCTTAATTTGTTTGATAAAACTATGCATGATTCTTATTGTTTGAGCTTGTTGTGCCATGATATCAATTGTCTAATTTATAAACCTTAAATGCTTTTTTTTTTTAAATGAAGGTTTATTAGCAAGAAATGACAAGAACACTGTGTTTTATGTGTTAAATGGGACAATGGGGTTTTAAAATGAAAGCATGCAAAATTTCGTAGGTTGATTTTAAGTACGTGATCACATGCAATTACTTTACCAGGATTTTAAGTGTAAAAGTTACTGAGGTTTGTTGTTTGCGCAAGAACTTTATTGCATTTGGCTAATTGATGATAAATAAAATTGGCTTGAGTGTTGGCGGACTTGAGTGTTCACGTAATTAAACCTATCACCCAACAAGAGTTCGGGGACGATGCCCGATATTTATTAGATGCCTAGCGGGGGTCCAAATGTCAAGTTACAATTGAGGCCGGACCGATACTCCTTAAGAAATGCCATATAGGCGGGAGTTCTAAATGATGCCATGCCCAATTGAGTGAGATGATGCTTGGTCATGCTATAAAATCACCAACTCTTGTGTTGGTCATGGCTTCGGAGGTCGTAATAATTGGAACACCTGTATTGGCAATGTTGATGAATATCATGAATGTGTTCTAATTATTTATTATACTCATTGCACACTATTGGCAAATGTAATGTACTAATACACCCCTAGGCGAGGTAAGATTGTATATTATTGCATATTTAGGCTACCTTCGAGACAAATTTTCATTTTAATCGAAACTTAGGCCGTTAACTTGCTAAGATTTTTAACTTGCCCCTTGTTATTAAAAATTTTCAGGACTAGCACGAAACGTTGTCCCATTTGTTTTGGGGTCCCTGGGGATGAAGATATGGATGTGACCTTATACCCTATTTTGGGAACCAACTGGGTGTATGAGCATGTAATTATAACAGTATGGGTAAATGAGGGGTTGGCCGAATGAGTGTCTCATAGGTTCAAGGTTTGGTTCATTTGGGAGGGTGATAATCATTTTGATTTGGGATTTTGATGGAATGCTCGGCCGGGCCATCAGTATGCAAGTGTGGAATCCTATGGACATCGACACCCCTAATGGTGCCATTCAGGATCTGGACTATGATCCCGAGCCTCCTCTTGGATAGTAGTGTTAGAAAAACTCAAGTTAACCGTGACTCTTCTAACCCTTTTTGCTTGTAGGTTGCTTAGGAGTTGCCTTTTGGAATTAGGCTTGTAAATGTTAAAATCTTAGGGTTAACAGTAAATAAATATTGATGTCGCTTTTGGAAATGTTTGGCGTTGTGCTTTTACTATCCTTGTTCTTTGTTGGTTAACTGGGTGTTTATATTAAATGTTTCTGCTTGCATTTAATTGAAAGAGAAAAATAATGGGTCGGTGACGCATTTTGGGACATCACAATTAATTGATTATTGAGGGTTGTTTGCATGCTCGGGGGTTTAGGACATGACAAGCTCAAAACCTATTTCATGGTTGAAGGTTAAAGAAGACTGTGGGAAAAGAGAGAAGAGAGACAAAAAAAATGACTTTTCGACTTCCTAATCAATTGGAAAATGCATTAACTGACTTGATTGGTTGTTTCAGCTAAATGATCTTGAGTTTTTAGACTATAGAGGTTGCAATTTGGCAATGGTTTTTTTTTTTTTTTTTGTGAAGATGTGATGTCAATCTCAATGAGTGTAGATGATCAAGTGAGTTTTATCTTGTACGGTCGATGGTAAATGTGTCACACAAATACAAATAAAAAAGTCTTGGTGTTACAAAAAAAAAAAAAGGTTTGGATAAATGTATCATGCGGATACAAAATTGAGGTTTTTGATGTCACGAAAAGTTTGGTGCATATATGTACATGGATATAAGTTTGGAGTTCTTGAGACCACAAAAAATGGGTAAATTGTTTGGGTCTTTTGGTGGTTCTTTTTCCTTCTATAAACACATTATTTCAATGCTTTCAATGGTCTTTGTATCCACAACTTTAAAATTCTTATCAATCTTACTTTCTCTCTATTTTCTCTTTGTATGTACAATTGCACACATGGGGGTTGCATTAATTTTCTCTTTATCCCCATATATAGAATTTAAAAGTCCCGTGTCCTTTCTCCTGATCATTGTAGTTTTGCAGAACAATCATAGGCTCTTAATGCAAATTAATAAAAATTAGCTTGCCAGGGTCTTTGGCTCTTGCGAACGAGGAAATATATCTCGAAATTAGCTTGCCCCATGTGCATAAAGAATGACAAATTCATGGATGCATGAAAGAGGGGACCGTGGAGAATCGAACTCGAAACTCTTACATCATATCCTAATATAGAGTTTGAAATCATTTTCTATTAAAGTTTAAGGTATCAGAGAGCGACGCAAATATATCATATCACAACAATATTACTTATAAATAGTTATGAAATCAAATTTGGTAATTCTTTGGATCGGCATTTGAAGACAAAATTTCTCACATTTGGTAATTCTTTAAACCCAGATCTGCTTCTTTCTTTTAGTACTCTCTATCTTGTGGAAGCAAATAAAATAAAATAGATTTTTTCAGCGGACGAAATATCATGACGAAATATAGAGATAACCACCTCGCTCATTACATATAAGTCAAATCCCTAAAGAAACGGATGAATGACTCCCCATGGCGATGACTATGGATCAAATTTACCAATAACATCACTAGGCGATAGGCACCTGATGTGAGATATCGAGGTCCTTCTAAACAAAGTCAGTAGTATCTCTCTTTCCTTTTCTTTCTTTTGCGAGTCCAGGTGCAGTTGCAGACAATAAGGCAAGAGAAAATGCAATAGCTCTCGTCTCCGGTACCATCTAGGGAGACGTCCCAGTCACCCCGAGAAAAAGGCCAAATCTTGGAATTTGCGACAGCAGCCCAACGAGTCACTTTCAGAGCGCTGGTCCGCAATAACTAATATGGCAAGTGCCATGCTGATGAATGACACTTCGGCAATTTGCTTTTCATCGGGATCTCTAGACTTTGCACTCATCTTGGGAAAAAATCAAACAGAAAATTCCATAAGTGCCTTCTCTTTTTGTCTTGTTTCATGCTCCGGTGCAGGTCATCTGGGTTTTTTTTTTTTTCCTTCGCAAGGGGATGAACGAGTGAATCCAAAGTTGAAAACTAGGGATGGTGCTGAATCCATTTTGTCCTCATGAGAAACTTGATTTCTCGATTGATGTGTCTCTACACATGTAATAGGAGAGGAATTTCGTAGCCTGCTGCAGAAGCATTAGCTTGTCCATATGTGATTAATAGTGACAGTCCAGAATGTCTTGAGGTTTCAGCTGATAGCAACTTCATGGATGGCGGCCCGGATTAGAATCTCAGTTTTATTGGGGGCAAAAAGACTAGAATAGAGCTGGCCTTTCTAATCTCTTAGGTTTCCTAAAGTTTCGTTTGATAAAATTGAAAGATAAGATAGATCGCGTAACTTTAAGCACTAAAATTATAAAAATTTTGAAAACATAGTCAAAAAGTTGTTTCCTAATAATTCAAAATTGACCCTGAATTTAATTAATTCTTACCATACATGAAATTGTAAGGCCCATTAGTTCACGATTAAGCAAAAGCCAAAAAAAAAAAAAATCACAGTATAATCAATGTTTTAGGAAGCAATGAAAAATTTATAGGGGAATCTACATTTTGACATTGAATTGTTGCAAAAGTGTCAGGTGATTTGCTTGAAAAAAATTCTAAGTAAGTCTGTCACAACATTTAAATTTAACATATCCAAACACACCGTAACCATTATTAGTAGATTTGAGCAATTGTAACTGGGGAGATTATTATTACCATCATTTACTTTTTCTCTAAAAGAATTAAGTGGGCCCTCCCTTACTTATCACATTAAGCGATTTTTTTTACTTAGCTAAATCATTTCAGTCAACGTTAGTTATAATTATTGCACAAATTTAATCTCATGTAGTCCTGCATTTTCTATTTGCAGCACTTGATTGAGTTATCATATAGTGGGTTATACCATACACATACGTGGCATTGAAACTCGGTGGAAAACAGAGGATGGAATTTGGTTTTCTGTGATTAATCTATCATTTGAGTGACTTGGGCGAAATTTTTTGCTTTGTAAGGCCCTGCTCATGAGAAAAGGATTAAGCTTGGGGATTTATAGGCCTAAATCCCCAAGTTTTACATCCACGTTTCAAGATTTTCTCGTCTAAGATTATGACTGGACCGACCGGATTTGACTGTCTAGGACTAAAGTTTGGGCAAAACTCCATCCTAACTCGTCCATTGATCACTCTTTTATCTTGAGAACTAATTTGCTTTCCCTCGTATTTAATCAATCGCATCTTCTCGATTCATTTTATTTTCGAACACTAAAGAAACAAAACATTGCAGAATTCCTCGGAACTGAATATGACCACTCTCCTTAGTTCCAGCAGGTTGCGGTGACCATCCACTGTTTAGAAGCCTAGAACGACAAGAAACTAGGAAGACGGAATTGAATGCAACACCGTAGCTCCTCACGTATGAACCCTAAGCTGCCACATCTCCTTCAAATCTCCATGAACACACGCATGCACATGAGTCATGATTCTATTGGAATTGGCCCATACAATAACTGCAGAAACCCTTCAACGAAAAGTACAAAAAAATCTTACGTTTCTCTATCGGTGTCTCGTGTTCTTCGCACAAGAACACAACGCGTTCTCTTTATGACCTCCCATTACACCCAACCGATCCACGTTCATAGCCGCTTTCAAGATAGACACTTCGCCAGAATTTTCTCACGCGCATTGGCAATGTACGATGGGGTGAGCCCTTTTCATGTGTCCACATCCTTTATGAGATGGGTCTAGCTTGTTCAGGGTTTTTGCAGGATGAAAACATGTCCTCTGTCTGGATCACATGTATCGTTGCTATCTGTACATTCCGTTTTGCATTTAAGATTTGCACTTGCGTGGACCCGAGATATGGTATGGATTTTTGTGAGCAAGGTAGAGAGTGTCTGAGTTCATTTTACAAAAAGCGAATAACATGGATGAATGCATGTCATTAAGCGAGGCCATATTGCTAGCTAACGACCTCCTCTACTTTGATAGAGACCTTCAGATTAGTCTACGGCTCATTTCTGTCAGAAGTAGGGGACAAAAGACAAAGAAGAGCTAAAAAATTACGGTATTTCAGTGTGGTTGCAATAGGAATCGGGATGAGAAAAATGGGATAGTTTTGCTTATCTCTCGTATAGGTTCATGAACTCAAATTTCGACTTGCTCAATTGAATTTTTCTGAATCGAATTGCAAGTTGCGGCGAGTAGTTCTTTGAAAAGAACAAGAATATCGTGTCATGAGCTCCCCCAGTGGCAAGGGGCAACTCACAACTTAAGCCAATTATCGATCCGTTGATCTCTTCGGCGTGTTTGAGGACCCGTGATATCACTGCACAACTGCTTAAAGCAGTTCGAGATTCAGACTTTGGGATCGCGTCTTTTCATTCCTGGCTATTATCATTTCCACTTCAAGAACAAATTTTTAAGAGACTTGAGGAGGGAGAGAGTATCTTCTTAGACATGAAGTTCAACCACTTAAGAATATCTAGGGGATGCTCTTTGATGAAAAGGTAACCTTGGATTGGAAATTGTCCCTGAAGTTTCAGTCAAGTCTTTGGGATATCAATTCAACGGGTGTAGACCCAATGCCACTCATTAGAAGCAACCACACTGAATTTATAGAAGGCTATGACATCATATGTGTGTATAATGACAAACAGTTGACGACTATAACCACATATTTTGAGGCACTATATTCCTTTTAAGAGGACCCCAAATTTTTATCAAGACTCCAATAGTGAATTGCAGATCTGTTTGTCTTCTCCTTGTAGCAAAACAAATTCCAGATCTGTTGCAATTCCCATTCCTAAACATCATAATCGAGTCTTGATCGTCACTTATCTCTATTCTTTAATCATATAAACACATAACGTAATTTAACCGAATTTATGGAGAATATTGTATTGTTAAAAATTACGAGTCATGCATAGCCTTAAGAACAAATTTGGTGAACCCTTACTCTACTCTTCATGAGGATAGGCATTAGATATAGAGATTCACCCCACTTCTGATCTTCATCATAGATCTCTACCTCTAACTAGCCAATCAAGCACTTCCATCCCTGTAGGTGGGTTGGTGGGGGGGATTCCAGCAGCAAATGAATTGGGAATCCCCTTGGCATGTGGCCCAATAATGACAACCACTTAACCACCAACCAGAGTGAAATCACATTACCTGATCATCTTTGTCCTCCATCACCATCACAGAACAGTTTAATAATCGAGTCAGGAAGGAACCAGGCTCTTATCCTCTCCGTTTGTCTATTAATGCGCTGATTCATGTAACCTTTTTGGATGAGTTTAAAAATGGCAAGTCCTGGAAACAATCTCCATGAGACTGACCACACCACTCACTAATCATGCACTCGAGAAAACAATTCTGGTTAGGCCCGCCATCATTGGTTTCTGTCGCTATAGGGAGGATTTTTAGGCCCTAGCTCTAGGGCCCTAGGGGAAGACGATGGAAGGTTTCACTCTTGGGTCCTAGTTGCCATCCCGAAAGGAAATACCTGAGATTTTTTTCCTTTCAGCAAGGACCAGGAGTCTCAGCTCAATCCCAAACCCGAGGGATCTGAGAGATGCTATTGGAATTGAGAAAATTCTGTCCCTATTGTTAGTAGATAAAATGATTTCTTTCATTTCTAAATCCCAAACAATTTGATTTACTAAAAAAGAAAATCATAAAAAAAAAAAAAAAAGCTTTTCAGTTTATCATTATACCTCAAGAAGTAGAAAGAATTACAATTCCCATCCCACCTAAAATTCTAAGAATTCATTGACAGCAACTTCTTTCTTTCGAGGAGTTTCTTTATTGGATACATTCTATTCTTCGTTTATACTTTTCGCCTATATATAGCATATTCTTTGTCATAAACTCATAAGTGTATTAGACCATGTTTCAGGAGGAAGCACAACGACATACCCAAAGCCCTAAAGGTTGGAATCAGAAGGATCAGTTATCCAACTTTCAATTTACAAAAGAATTTCCTTTTTAAATTGTCAAAAATAGACTGAAGCCCAAGCCATTCAACTAGAGGTAAGGTGCGGACCTGTGTTCCTGCTTTTAATTGAAGTTTAATGTATATAAAGCGTTGGGAGGTACCCGATTCTATTGCTTTTATACCTCATAAATCTCAAAGCCGAAAGATTCTTGCACATAAAACTTGGCTCCGTAGCATTAGAGCAGTATATAAAACTCTCCATCATGTGGTCAAGCCCTCCACTCGCTTCCTTTACTTGATTCACAAAAAGGAAAAGGTCTAACAAACAAAAGGGTCGTGCTCATCTACAAATACAAGATTTTGCTAGAGAGACTAATTTAATCATGACCCCCTTTGAAAGTCCAAGAGATGTGTTTGTGGATCTACCATGTGGGCATGTCTCAAGATCATGTGCAACGGTGGTCCTTTCCTTAGGATTTGTTTAACCTTAGATTTTTTTTTAAATAATTACTCTAGGTGAGTGGTGGTGGTGGCATACCATTTTTGATCGATGTGTTGCGGACTCTAATAGACATTCTCACCTTTGAAGCATCGTGACTTCAGGACCTTTCTAGGGTTTGGATTGTTGGAAAGACCTCTATCTAATTAAAGGAAATTGCATTGTTTTGTTGAAGAAAAATCACGTTGATTACATTGTACTTAAAGCCCTAGGCAAAGCCAAGACATAGGAAATTATTAACTATTCCCATTCACACGAAATTCATATTATCTTTCATTTATAGACGAAATAAAATAGAATGATGTCATCGAACTCTTTAATAAAATTCTAATGCAAAAGTACGGTGGGGTTCTTTCAAGTCTAAGCATGAGTAGATCTCACGGTCATGAATCATATCAAGACAAGCGAATTGGAATATCCAAATGGAAATATAATAGTGGACTTAAGGTTTTGATTTATGCAATGATATATTTTGTGCAATTTTTCAATTCTGCTCCGAGTCAAAAGGGGAGATGGGATTAGTCTTGACAGTAGCACTAGAAGCATATAAATTTCATTTAAATATCAATGATACTCTATTAAATTATTAAAAGATGAAGTATAGTCAAAGGCAGGTGCATGTGTTTCTTTAACCAAGCAGAAGGGAATACAATGAAACAGGTTATTCTTATATTAGTAATTTTGATACTTTTTTTTCCAATTTTGTTTAATTTTTTTAGTAAATTTCGAATTTATTATTTGGAGGTGGGAACATGCTGTTTATATGAGTAGGCTAAGGTTAAGCATCGTGTCGACCGTGTATTAGGATTATCAAGCAGTAACATGTTACTTGGAGGGTGCGCCGGGGTACTTGGCACATAATTTACTCCTAGAAAATGTCAAAACATTTTTTAATTTTCCCAGGAAAAGGACCCTGTTCGAATTGTTTGAATACAAAAAGAAAGATGTACAGGTCGTGTTATCCTATTAGCTAGACACGTGGATTATCATTTACAGTGGCCATGTGAAATAAAACTTAAAAAAACATTACTAGCGTATAAAAATGTTTATGAGATTTTATTCATATCTAGCATGAATATTTTTTTCAGTACGTTGTCCCCTTCGAAAGACTTTTATTTGTTCCCCCTTTTGCAGAAAAATATAATTATATCATTATTGCTTTATGATTTTTTATAAGTACTTTTCAAATTGAATAATTTCATTATTTATTTTCCTTTTGCCATAAACTGAGCATTGGTTCTCAAATTCCTTAACATTCTATTGTTAACTTCTTATAGACATATTGACAGTAAGACGAATGATATTTATGATCACTAATGGATAGTTAAAATGCGGAAGAAGTATAAGTAATAATAAGTCCAAGTACACATATCATTCATCGAATGAATGATAATATGAAGTTTTTTATACCAATTGTGAAATTGATAAAAGTATCATCAGGTATATGCATTTTTTTTAAATTTACAATTCTATTAATCAAGTAAGTTCGAAGATGATTTCAATTTTAACATGGTTTCTTGTTTATATTAGTAATTTTTAAGTTTACTTTTGTTTCACAAATTAAGGTATCATTGTTTTATCCTTGACAAATACATGGTTAGATCACCAGTGATAATTTTTTTTCCCCTTCGTGTTGGGTTATCTTAATTTTGAAACAAAGAAATATGTTATAACATGTCATCATCACCATAACCTTTTTTTTTTAGGATAAATTATACAAATAGTTCATGAGTTTTTACTCAATGTGCAATGTGATGCATAAACTTTAAATTTATACAATGTGTTCGTTGAACTTTACCCTAATATATAATGTGGTCTATGAAGTTTTAATTTATTTAATATGACTCATGAACTTGTGTTACATGTTTAATTTGATCTCTAGACTGAATAAAAATGTTCAATTTTACTCAAAGTTCATGAACGACATTACTCTCCAATTTAAAATTTATAAACCAAATTACACATTTAATCAAAGTTCTTAAACCATTTACATTATCATCCCCTATTATTATTATTATTATTATTATTATTATTATTATTATTATTATTATTATGTAAAACCCCTTTGCCATTTTTGGCCTTTATATTACGTTAAAGTGGCCCTTTTATATTACGAATGGCAGCTAAGGAGTGCTGATGCAGTGACATACAAATTGATTTGACGGGTCCTTAGGCCAACGGGGGAAAAGTTGCTCGAGCTTTTTGCACTGTCAACTAGCCATGAATTCTGACCCCAAAAAAAAAAACTAGCCATGAACAGTAGGTACTTTTCCCCGTTCGTCGCAAAATCCAAAGATGCACGATTGTCTAGACTAAAATGGGATAACCACCTAATATTTTTTTAAATATTGATATTTTGATGAAAAGAAGTTTTCATAAGTCAACCAAACAAATTTTGTATTTGTAATCATATTTATCTTGCTAATCTTAATAAAGTAATTTAACAATAAATATAACGTCCATTATTGTTTAAATCAAGTTGAACTTATCGTTCTTGAAACCTTTTATATAAGTAGTGCTGGGGTATAAAAGTATGTTTGATTTAGGTTATTACATTGTATTTGAAACATATAAATCTAAATAATAATTTTTAATGAAATAATATTTAGCATAAAATACATCAGATGATCATAAAAAAATGAAAAAAAAATCTATTGTAAATTGCATCATTGAGCATAATAAGTGATTGAGGGAAAGTTTCCAAAAAACTTTATAAACATTTTATATTTATGCCAATTTAATCCTAAACATTTCAATTGTATCAATTAAGTCCTAAATATTTTGACAATTTATCGATCTAGTTTGTATAGTCAATTTTAACAGTAAATTGTTGACATGTACATCTATCATTCTACATGACATGTTCAGTACTAACGTTGTTAATTTTCCAAAGTCACGCCACTATGTATTATTCAATTTTGTCATGAAAAGAACAATGTTATACTTTCTTAATTTTCAAATTTTGAAAAAAGTGTCGTCATGAAAATAATCAAAACTTCATAAAATCCTCAAGAGGCAACATAACCTTTTCGTTATTCAAATCCTGTTCATAAGACATATACATTTCCTCTTAATATATAGCAAAACGGTGGCATTAGTTAGTTAAAAAGTAAGAATAAAGTCACAGATTGAAAAATAAAAGTTGAGGTCATTGGACATTTCATATAAGAGGTCACATCACTCATTCACTATAGTCTATTCATAATCCATTGATCTTAATATACATAAAATATATTTAGATCATCTAAAAATAGATGTCAATTGAATTAAAGAAACTAATAGAGTATTTGTTTTGCGGAAAATAAATAATTTGAAAAATATTTTTCTAAAAGTAATCACTTATAAAAATAGATCAATGAAAAATATTTTCATCATTCACAAAAAAAAATGTAGGCATAAACTATTATCGATAATAAAAATATTTCATTAGCTAATTCTTCAAAATATTATAAATAATTATTTTTAGAAAGATATTTTTCAAATCATGTATTTTCTGTGTAATAAAAAAAGCCTAAATTAACCTTGTCACTTGAATTTCTTTTTGAAATGCAAGTAAAGTGATTCTAAATGCTCTCAAAATCATGCAGCGATGACATTATGGAATTTAATGGTTAATAATGTCTATTAAAGTCTATAAAAGCTTGTATTAGTTTGTCATTAATAGAAATTATGGTATTGTTGTAATTAATAGCATTAGATTCACTCGACTTGCAATTAAACCATGCTAAGAGACAACTATCTTGTCCACAATAGTAGTAGTAAACATTCACATGCATCATCTTCGTCAAAAACACTAGAACACACATAGTACATGTAGCCGAGCTTGACCTATACCACTTTTATCATCTCAACGATGGCTCAACATCTGTGGACATTTCTATAATTGTACAACACCAAAATGCAAAGGAATCGCCTAGGTAGTACATAGTTCAATGACCAACACAGTGCCCTAGTAGCAATCATATAGATCTTCAATGAATCTAGAGTCATAATTTTTTTTTGCTCTGTAATTCAAGATCACAGGTTCACAAATTTGACTATCTAAACATTCACAGAACAAAACAAAATCATGCACTCAGGCAAGATGATTTAGCTCGGGGCTTGATCCTAGAACTAGCTCAATACAAGATCCAAAACTAATTGATAAAAGCATAAAAAGCAAACATTCACAATTAGTTTATTTAGCGATAAATAAACGGCCAGAATATATTTTTCTTCAAAATAATTGGTTATTGCTCAGGATAATTAGTCAATAAAAATAATTTTACCATCGATAATAATTTGTCCTTTAATATGTTCATTCATTTATCTTTATAAGCAATTATCTTTCAAAATGGATTCTGAAAAGTGATTTAAATTTTTTTAAAAGGGGCCTTAAAGTGAATATTCAAATCGCATTCGAATAGTAAGTTGGGGATTGGGAAATTTGTAGATGGGTCACGGTCAGGCAGTGGTACAACTCGTACCAAAGGAGAGGCTCTGAAAAGAGAGGCGACCTCGGAAATAACAAAATAAAAAGGTTTCGCTGTTCTTTGCTCTGACTTTGCATTCAAGCCCCTCTGTTTACCCCTCCTCTGACCGCGTATAGTAGACTTCGCGCTTCTCGCGAGAATAAAATATCAAATCCTAACTTTTATACAATTTCAACTCATCGATAATCGGAAAAATATTTAAAATAGAAATTTTCAATTAAATTAATATTACGAAAAACCTAGACTATTTAAATGATATATTTATTACAAATTTATTTTCGTTAATTTTCATTAAATTACATTACTACAATAAAAAAACCACAAACGGCATACCTTTGTGGCCGATAGGATACATCCGTTAATTATTATGAATCATCAAATTCAGAAAATTTAATGTTAAAATTTAATATAAATTAACGGAGAGTAAATTTATTATATGTGTATTAATTTCGGATTTTTTATAATAAAAAATTAATTTGGAAGTAAGTATGTTATGATTCTTGTAAAATATTGCATTGTAAATATATAATAAAAAGAATATATAAATTGAGTAGAGAAAATCAGACATTAAATATCGTAGAGAAAGTGAGAGGAAATAATCTTTTTTCCCAATGTATTGACTATTATATTTACAACAAAAATTAAACTTATATTTATAAGAAAACATGAATATATTTATCATTAATATCAATGTATCGAATAATACATGTATTGGATAGAGAGATGAATGTTCATTGTATATGAATATATACTTAGAATGTATGATATAAATGTACCATAATAAGTACATCGGATAAGATGAATATAATGAATATTCATTTATGTATATGATAACAATGGTGACATTAATTTAGGATTTTTGTGACTTTTACTCTAAATTAATTGAAGACAAACTTTCAGAGAAAAAAAGAAAGAGCGCTGCGACCGGCAACCGGCTAAGCTCCGCGACCAATCCCGAAGCAAGAAAACATAGTCAACCGGGAGAACGTGAAGAAAAGCAAAAGGTAGGGCCCACCCCACGAGGTTAAAAATTCGGAAAACCTGGGGAAGGGGGGGTAAAAATTATTTGACACTTATTACCCCCGTGACGTTTCGCGACGAGACCGCCCTCCGTCGGCAGTTCCCGAGGCGGAGATCTGACGGTGAGTCGACCGACGCCGTCCCATCCCCCCGCGGGGGGGCGGCGCGGAACCCCAGGCGGCGGACGGCCAGCCGGGGCTAACGGCGTCAAGAAATCGACGGGGGGAGTTGGCATCACGTGACCGTGTGTGTGAATGATTTGACTTTTGACCCCCGCTATTTTTATTAATTTTTGTCAAATCGGCCCCTGTCTAGAGGGAGACTGCGAGAGCCTCTTCTTCGACGACAGTGAAAGGACTGCGATGGTGCAGGTAGGGGTAGCATCAATGTCGGCCTCAGTTTCAGAGATGCATTCCATTTCTTTTTGGCTCTTTATCGTTTCTTGATCAATGGCTCTCATATTTTATATTGAATTAATAAGGCGAAAATTTTTAAATAGATATATTCATAATATTTTTTTTAAAATTAATTTTTTTACTACAAAAAAAAAAATCTAACTCAAATATACGTAAGAAATTTATCTTTCGTTAATTTTCATTAAATTTTATTATTATATTATTAAGTTAGATGATAAATGATAATTTAGGGTTTTACCATATATTTTTCACATTTATACCATTTAAGGTCAGGCATGGTTGCACGGTAGAACGTAGAACTTGAAAACTGAATCGATGGAACCAGTCCAGTTTCAAATTTCAATGTATGCAAGGTAAGTTCCTTGTTCAAAAAATTGAATAATTTGTTTCGACGAATAATTTCCAAATTCTAGATTTGTGGAATTTAGAAATTAGACTAGACTCCATGATGTTTGATAATGAGTCTCTAATTTGTAATCACCGATCTGAGCTTCCATTTTATGATTAGGACTTTTATTTTGTCAATGATTCATATTTTCGTGCATCTAAATATAAGTTATAATCAATGAATTTTAGCAACAAGTTATAGTTATTAAATGTGATAATTTACTACAATCGTTCAATAAATAATAAATGTAGAACTAGGATTAATTATGTAATTGACTTTAAGACCTGTAACAAGATAGATTCCAAGATCTAGAAAATAAGGAACCTATTTTAACAAGTTGGTTCTAAGTTCCAAGGTAAGGTTCCAGTATCTAGAAATTGAAGACCTTGTTCCAACGAGTTGGTTTCAAGTTTTAGTTGAAACCTGTATGAAACTTGGAACCACTTACCCCTAATAGTAATTTGTGATTTTTCGTGACACTATATAATTTAATGGAAACTAACGAAAGATAAATTAATTACATGTGTACTAGTTTAGATTTTTCATGGTATTAACCATTGTATCTTTACAAAAAAAGGTAAATGAACTATTTTTAAAAAGTAGCCATACTGATGTCCAACGCAATATTTAATGGGAGGCTCTCGTCTGTAAGGATGACTCTTTGCTATGTATATTCATTTTTTTTATGAGTAAAACAATAGGAAGGAGGGGCAATCGGTGTCAACGATCTCTCTCGATGTTACTGTATGATGCTACCACTCAGTTTGAGTGAGTCAGTCACCTTCACCTAGCCACGGTACTAGTGAGAGAAAATTTGCGATTATGCTAGCCATGGCACTATTGAAATGTACGCCACAAACAAATCAAGGTCTATTGAGATTGAAAAATGATTAGGGGATATGAATTTGTGACCAGGAGGTCCATGGACCACTTGAGAGTACGTGTTACCTCATTGTGGTAGCCATGTAATATTTGGTAATGAGGCAAGCCGAAGCCATGTAATTGGTTAGTCGTAGGAAGATAATTGAGATCTAGTTATATAGAAGTAAGCCAAGGAACGAGTCAAGATGTGAACAAAAAATGACACTGTAAGCACGACCACAGATAAAGGGCAAAATTTAATTTCTACTAGTCATGATTTTCTTTTGCCTTATAAAAGGAAAAATATTAATGACCAAAAATCTTCGAAGATCCTTTTTTTTTTGTCTTCTCTCTACATAAAGATTGAAAATCATGAGGAAGAAACTCGATTGAATTACTGAGGGGCCGCATCTTGTTCTTTTGTCGGAGAGAGAAGTGTTTGAACATGGTTGGGATTTACCTAATTCGTTGCTGGAATGATGGGTTCCCTAAGAGATTTCATCATAAACATGGTATTTGCATAGCCTTTAATTGTTCGTGGATAGATAGATAATGACCATAATTTATCATCTACGTAAATCCTTAGAAAACATTTTTCTAAAAACGATCGTCTCTATTATTGACAAAAATTAATGAATATAAAATATATTTTTCATTTAGGTAACTATTTAGACATAAATTATTGTCGATACTATTAATATTTTTCATTAGTTGATTAGTTCAAATGATACAAGTGATCTTTTTAGAAAAATATTTTTGAAATCATTCATTTTTTTTTTCGCTAAACAAATGGAGTGAAATTAACACCCCATTGAACATGTAGATAGTCTCATTCACGTGCATTGCTTAAGAAATAACTCATGTACATTGACCCACATTTCAAACTTTTAAAATGTCTTTTAACCCCCACCCCCCCCCCCCCCCCCACAAAGTTTTTTTTTTTTTTAAATTCAAGGAAAATATCTTTTTAATTTTTTTAATCATAAACAAATTGTGCTGTACCCAGGATCAAAAGGATGCTTGGCTACAGTAACTATATTCCTATATGTCGTATAATGCATTTAATATATATATTACCAAACATATAAGCCGCAATGCATGTACATTGTACATCGTACAATTATAGCAATTTACAATAGTATCGATCGGATTCTTTTTATAAGTCGTATTTTTAATTACAATACTTCTCTTTTCTGAAAATAAAGAAAAGAAAAATAATTGCACATGCCCATAGACATACACGCTGATGACATAGATTCATTATGCACATAACAATAATGTAAATTATTGCATGATGGCGTATTATTCTACAATATGTTAGCGTAATGAGTATGTCCGCTATCTCTGTTAACTCTCAAACCCAAGAAAGTATTATTCTTGCATCCCCAAATTAATTATATGGTGATCTCCACAATTAATTTTTTTTTTCTTAAATGAAGATGAATAACTTGAAAATATATCTAACTTGCTATTGAATCGAGAAGCGGAGAAAGAAAAACAAATTGGTTTGAGCCAGTTCAGCTATAAAAGTACAAGATCATATTAGGTGAAGAGATTCCAAAAAGCGCTACACTAAAAAAATTCACTTAAAGGTTTCGATATCGTACCTCACCTAAAATTCTAGGTCTCCCATTGGTCATATTCAAAGGGTTTGAACTCTCTTAATCAAGGGTCGATTGATATCATGAATTCCTAATGCCGTCGCTGGAAATAAGATTTAATAAAATAAAGAAAATTTGGTGGATTTACTTGTTTTTGTTCTTGGGGCCTCATGGTATTATCATCTCTACCACTCTTTTAAAATTCTTACACAAACATTGAGAACAAATGAGGTTTGTTTCGTCTTTCGAACAATTGCTTTAAATTGACTTCATGAAGCATGCACTCATGAGAAATTGCACGACAAAAATAGACAGATTCCTAATTAGTTCATTCCAAAATGCACATGTTCATTACGTTATTCCCTTGACAGGAAATAATTCCAAGAATCAAAGTGAGGGTTTGGTTGGATTTGAATTGGATTTGGATTGGGTCACGTCGGACATGTCTCGCCAAATTTGTATCACATAAAAATGGTTAATAGAGATCAATTTAGGTTTAAATTATTTTTAGACCCTTCCAAATTTGATCCAACCTGCTCGTTCCTTTTTTTTATTTATTTATTAACAATCTACTCGTTTGATAGGTTTAGTTGAAGCACATATGCATGAATGTTAGATCGTTTCATATATTAAAAATGGTCTCCTAAAAACTTTTCTCTTTTTGGTTTGTAATTCTGAGTTGTTAAGCACTGCCTTTTGTTAAAAGCGCACTTCGTCAAATAATGAACCCGTTTGTGGGGCAATAACACTCGCCCCGGAAAATAATTATTGAAAATATAACTTCTTTTTGCGGTTTCTTTGTTAATCATTATTATGTCCCCAAATTGGGTAACCTAATCATCTAATTGAACTTCTATGTAAAAATCAATTTCCTCAAATTCCCCCTAGAAGATGGGACAAAAAACACTCAATACACGCATAATCAAAATCCTAAAAAATTATATAATGACCGATGATAATTAGATAGTTGCATCATTGATTTCAAGTAAAAATTGATCGAGAGGACTCTATTAAACTTCGCATAAAACAAGAAATCCATTTCCTCAAATTCCTGCTAGAAAGATGGAATAAAAGACACTCAATACATTTGTAATCGAAAACCCTAGAAAATTGGGTAATGACCGGTGATACCTAGATAGTCACGCTATTGATTTCCGGTGAGAATTAATTGAAAGGATTACATTGGATTTTACATAAATTTTTATAATTGAATTACTAAATTTATAATTAAAATGACATATGTAGATTTAGAATTGATTTGTACATTGGATTTCACACGAAAATTTAGAACTAAATTAGTAAATTTATAACTAAAATGATACTTGTATAATAAGTTTAAAAGTGATGTGGTAATTTTGTCTAAAAAGATCTACCTCGTAGTGATAAAATGTTTCTATTACTCGATTTCATATTAACTACACCACGTGGCCCACTTAGATGAATTAATGAAGACGGCACAATCATGTCGATAAAAGAAAGGATTTGGCATTGATTTTCATGTGTCAAGTGAGTAACTACAGCCGAATGCCATTATGCGACCCTTTTCATTGGCCCACTACGTGTAGGGGGCAATAATTGCCCCGACCTATTGAGTTTCGAGATAGGTGTGGTACATTGTATCGTCGGATTGGCATCATGAGGATCTAAAAGAGGACGAAAAAAGAAAAAGGAAAATGGAACGCCCGTTGCAAATTGCGACCATGTTCGATGTTGAAAGATAGATGAATGGTCATTTTCGCCCGTGAAGTTAGGGTTTCTAAGAAAATGCCGATAGGGATTTTAGGGAAAAAATATCATAAAAATTTTTAAATTTATTACACTTATGTCAATTTAATCTTAAATCTTTATTAATTAACTCCTAAATCTTTTGATGATCTGCTAATGTAATGCATCCGACCAATTTTGATGATTGTATTAATTGACTCATAAACTTTTTGACGATTTACTGAGATAATCCATTCAATGAATTTTAACTAGAAATCCCTGATATAGACGATGGGCTGTTTTCTATGACACAACTAATGCTAACAGGGATAAAATTTAAATTTTTTTATATATATTAGAAATATTATTTTATTATTTTTCTTCAACCTCTTCTTTTTATGTTCTTTCTTTTCATTATCACCTGGCAAGCTCTCGCCAGATCTAATGAGGGCGACACTTGCGGCTTAGAAGTTGCCTATAGGAGTGTCAACACTAGGCGTGGATGTAGATGATAATTTCTATTTGGCAGTTCGCGGAGGACAATACAAGTGTTCCAATCAGAAGTCAAAGGTCAAGAATCTTTTAATGACTCAAGTGAGATTAGAGCCACGACATCTTCTGCAATTAAGGTTTGGCTCGAGGAGAGTAGGTGTGGGAATGACAATTAACAACTCGAAAAGAGTGGACTTTGGTCGTGCTTATTTTCCTTTTTTCTTTTTGGTATGGTTTCGATTTGGTGGTTGCGTTTTGGTTTCTGTTTCCCTTCGTGCGTGTCCTTTGTCTTGGATTATGCTAGAAAATCAGGCCACGGGATGCACAGGGTATTAAGATTATATCGAACTTATTATTTTTTTAATTTTCCGTCCTTCAAAATGAAATTTCATCACGTCAAAGTGAGCTAGGTGATGATTTGTTCTGAAAGGTAATACCGTGCGGAGTTGTTATGCAATATAATAAGAAAAAAAAACTCTTCTTTTGAAGTTTAATTGGAGTGGTTATATTTTGCGTTTAATACCATTCCTTGTATTGTTAGGCCCAAAGAAGCATATAAAAGAGGCTGAATAGGTTGTTCCAAGAGGATAGAAACTAATTCTGCCGAACCAATCCCTGTACAAATTCCGCTTCCACTAGTAAAGTAAACTTGTAATGTAAATGACGAAGACTAAAGAGTCCAGGGAAAGAGAATGTGAAAACGAGAATTATAGTGGTCCGACTCGAGTGTCCTAGCTCATCTCTTTTGTCTCCATCGGCTTGTATAGGTCGCGTTCCACTAATAACGCCAAAAGTACAAATTGTCGACTATCGCCAGTCTCGCTCTGAAGTAAGGAACTATTGGACCATTCAATGGTTGTTCTCAAACCTTGCACATATAGCACGAGAGATCCTCTATCCAAACCTTAAAGCACGTCTCTCTTATGTGGACAAATGCATTTGTTCTAAGTACAATGACTTCTCTCATGTGTCAACATAATGGGTCTGTTACTCATGCTAACTCGCTTTCGTTCTCTCTCGTCGCTCTCGCGGCGCTAGTAGCCAATCCCCGCCGCCACAGTTCAACCCTCCTATACCTTTCTCTCGCCGGAAGCATGCGACCGGAGCTCCGACCAGAATTCGAACGGAGTCAACGTCAGGGGCACGTCGCTACGGATTTCGGAACCCAGGTAATTCGAAGATGCTCGAGCTTACCAAGTAAAATCCAAGCTCTTTTTGGTAGGGGATCCGATGCAACCCAAAAGAAACCATTCACGGCGGCCGTCATTCTCCGCCATACAATCTTCCTCAACTCCGCACATTTACACATCTATTTCCACACAAGACTCGCTAAAAACGGGAGGATGTCCCTTCAATCCGTCGACGTCCACTCCAAAGAGGTCGGCCCTACCCTCCAGCGTCGCAAGGAGCCAATCCTCGAAGATCCCCCCACGACCCCCCACTTCATTAAATTCGCTACCCAACGAGCCTGTGGGTCCCAGCCCCCCCCTGCCCTGCTACCGATCGACCGAAAACACTTCTTCACATGGAGTGAGAGAGAGAGACCGCATTCCTTTCCCCATTTTCTTTTTTCTTTTTAATTTCTAGTAGGTACACTTGATATTACAATTAGCTCAAAGTAATTTTCATTTAAAAAAAATCTCAAATCGATATATCTTATGTCACATTTGTTTCCGAAACTAATTTATCACATGGCAAAAATGGCGAACTGATACATGGATACTGTATTTATCCAAAATTAATTTTCCCATTATAGAAAAATATATAAATACCTCAAAATTTTGATAAGGAAAATTCACTAAAACTCGATTGATTTTGCATTGAAAGCTTCCTAGAATTTCGAAAAATCTGCTAAAATTCATAATCTTTCCCAACTCAAAAATTGTTTTAGGGGTAAATGCAACATTAGCATTATTGGTTTGGGATTTTTCACTACACAAAAATTAGTTGCGACATGGGTTTTTGGCTCTTTTGAGGCTTTGTAATATTAACCCTTTTTTCTAGAGAAATACTTTCATTTTAATTTTTCTTTATTTTACTGTGTTTGGCCGTCAACAAGGCAGTTCCCTTCAACGCACCGCATTTAAGGCGTTCCCAAAATTCCATGTCAGAGAGAGAGAGAGAGAGAGAGAGAGAGAGAGAGAGAGAGAGAGAGATAACATTATGAAGGAGGAGTGCATGCCATACCACACATGATAGGCATTGGAAACATTCTGCACGCGATAGGGTGTTCGTCTCCGCTGCCACCGCTCCCCATTTAAGGCCTTATCATCCCCCCAATTTTGGGTCCGGATAAAGGTGTACCTTATCGAGGCCGATCCACCGGATTCGGGATATTCATAATCTTAGCAGCCGATCTTACGCGAAAACATCAAGAAATACAATGACTATGGATTAGAATTATATCGAAAACGTAGCGGGTAAAGGGGCGGCGGCCATAGTTCACTCCCCTCCTGAATTGGTCAATAATGCCGGCTTGGTGCACCATTCTGAATGGACTTTGGACCACTAAAAGTCATCAAGCCAAAGTCAAGATGCGAGTTCCATGTATGGAATTCGGCTTTCACGCTTTGCAAATAAAAAAAATAAGTTGTGATGTTTTCAAAGTCTCTTAGCCCTTTGCCTAATTGACCCTAGTGACTAAGCTTCAACTTATTTTTGTCTAAATATAACTAAAGCCCTTTACAATTTTAGTTTTTTCTCCGCGTAACATCTAAATTAAAATTGTTTCTCAATGCACTTTTCAATTGCAATTCATCATATGCTATTTACATTTCAAAAAAAAAAAACTTCTAACATGAAAATCATTTGCACTTCCCTAAAGAATTTTCTCAAGTGCTCTCCCAAATGCAATCCAAGTACGACTATGGAAACAATTGATACTCTTTTTTCTTTTACCTTCTGTAACAGTGTTTCCATCACTATTATTATATAGAGTAATGGTATCTTTTTCTTGCTGAAAAGTAAAAGAAAAAAGGCATTTTCACCGACATAGCCGAAAAAATCTTTTCCATTGATGCACATACAATCGAAAAGTTCCAAAAAAACCCAAAATTCAAGCGACGGTCAATACGACTCCCATGTGAAGAGTCACCCTTTCAGATCGGTCAACGGTCGACCGCGCCGCGAGAGAAGGCAGGCTCGAGTTTTCCAAAGTAGAACCGACCCGTTGACCGTCACGGCAGCCTGGGGTGGCAGGCCTAAAACCAAAAAAAAAGAAAAAAAAGAAAAAGAAAAACCGAAATAAAAAATGGGGAAAAAAGCAAAAAAAACCGCCACTTGCCAGTTCCCAGTCACCATGTTTAAAATCCCAATACCGAAAACCCCACTACTAAAAAACATCTTCCAATCCTCCCTTTCGCATTTAAATAAATTAAAAATAAACAAGCAAGCAAGCAAATAAATAAGTAAATAAATAAATAAATGCGTTCGGATTATTTTCCTCCTATGGAGCTTTAATATCGTAATCTTCCCGCACCTTAAACCACCGGAGAAAAAGCTCAGAGCTAGAGATAGAGAGAGAAACAGAGTGTGGGGTTTTCAAATATATTTGGCAAGGCGAGAGCGAAAGCAAGAGACCTTTCTCAATTTTCTGCAGCGATCTTCTTCCTTCCTCCCTTCCTTCCTCCTCGCCATCCCCCCATGTTCAGACCCTCTTGAATCCAAGAGCAAAACGAAGCCGACTACCCGCCACGACAGACACAGCGACGCGAAAACGATGGTCCTCGGCTGGAGACGAGCGTTCTGCACCTCCATCCCCAAAGACGACGACGCCGCCGCAGCCGCCGGTGCCGGACCCGGAGCCGGCGCCGGCTCTGTCGCCAAGACGTTCTCCTGCAAGCTCCCCCGGCTCAGCAGCAACAATGGCGGCGACGGTAGCAGCACCGGGAATAGCCCCAGGATCTCCTCCAAATTCGGGTTCTTCTCCAATCCCTCCACCCCGCGGTCGCAGTCGCGGCAGCGGCCGGAGCCGGCGCCGGCGCCGAGCCCCAACCTCCGCTGCCGCACCGCCGCGGTGGCCACGCCGGCCTCGTCCGCGGCGAGCAGCCCGAGGCTCCAGTGCAAGACGGCGGCGCCGAAGAGGAGCGGCGGCGGAGGCGGCGAGCGCCACCAGAGCCTGTTCAATAACCTGTCCAATCCTTCGTCCCCGAGATCGCCGTCCGGCTTCTCTCTCCTCAAGGCGAGCCTCCGTTTATCCAGAGTAAGCGAACCCGCGAATTGATTTCTTGCTTTTTTCCCCTTTTTCCGGTTTCGTCGCATTTTTTCGTGACGCTCGTCGCTGTCCTTGCCAGACGAGATGCGGAATCTGCTTGCAGAGCGTGAAAACAGGGCAAGGGACCGCCATTTTCACGGCGGAGTGTGCTCACACCTTCCACTTCCCTTGCGTCGCGGCTCACGTCAAGAAGCACCGGGTCCTCGCCTGCCCGGTCTGCAGCGCCTGCTGGAAGGAGATTCCCTTGCTCGACGCGCACAAGATCGGCGGGGACGACGACGCCGAGTCGAAGATCGCGAGTGCTAAGCCCAAGCCGCTGCGAGCCTACGACGACGACGAGTCGCTGCTGTCTCCGAGCTCCGTCTCCCGATTCAATCCGATTCCCGAATCGGACGAGAGCAACGAGGATGATCAGCAACGGGAGGAGGATGTGGAGTTCCAAGGTTTCTGCGTCGGCTCATCGGCGTCGCCGTTGAGCAGAATGAGATTGTCGGACGAGGAGAACAACGGGAGGAACGTGGAGGTGAGCTTGCTGCCTGAAGCGGCCGTCATTTCCGCGAACAAGAGCTACGGGACGTGCGCGGTGGTTCTGAAGGTGAAAGCGCCGCCGGCGGCGACGAGGGCGGCGTCCGCCAGAGCTCCTATCGATCTGGTGACGGTCCTGGATGTGAGCGCGAGCATGAGCGGCGAGAAGCTCCTCATGATGAAGAGCGCGATGCGGCTGGTGATCTCCTCGCTCGGCGAGACCGACCGCCTGTCCATCGTCGCCTTCTCCACCACCTCCAAGAGGCTCCTGCCGTTGAAGAGGATGACGATGACCGGCCGCCGGTCCGCGCGGCGGATCGTCGACGCGATCGGCTGCACCGGCCAGGCCGGGCTCGTGAACGACGCGCTGAGGAAGGCGGCGAAGGTCCTCGAGGACCGGCGCGAGCGGAACCCCGCCGCGACGATCGTGCTCCTATCCGACGGCCAGGACCAGCGCGTGCACGCCAACGCCGCGAAGCAGAGGCGGAACTCCTCCATCGTGTCGTCCACGCGCTTCGGCGACATCCCCGTGCACGCCGTCGGCTTCTGCGACCCCTGCGGCGGCGCGTTGGGCCACGCGGCGGCGCAGGACGAGTCCTTCGCCCGGTGCCTGAGCGGACTGACGTGCGTCGTCGTGCAGGACTTGAAGCTCCAGCTCGGGTTCATCTCCGGGTCCGACCGGGTCGAGATAACGGCGGTCTACTCCCTGATGGGCCGGCCCACGTCGCTCGGGTCGGGCCTGATCCGGGTCGGCGACCTCTTCGCCGAGGAGGAAAGGGAACTGCTCGTGGAGCTGAGGCTCAGCGGGTCCCACCACGTGATGTCGGTGGGCTCGTCGTACCGGGACCCACTCACGCGCGAGCTCGTGTACTCGCGGGAGCAGCCGATCCCCGTACCCCGCCCCCACGCCGTCCGATCGTCGTCCCCGCACGGCATCCAACGCCTCAAGAACCTCCACGTCACCGCGCGGGCGATCGCGGAGTCCCGCCGGCTGGCCGACCGCGGCGACGCATCGGGGGCCTACCACCTCCTCTCGTCCGCCCGGGCGCTGCTGGTGCAGTCCGGCCTGACATCCGCCGACGAGTTCCTGCGCTGCCTGGAGGCCGAGCTGGCGGAGCTCCAGCGGCTCAGGCAGCAGTCCCAGAGGGCCAGAGCAGCAGCCGGCGCCGCCGACGAGAGGCGAGAGCCCCCCGCCGGCGCCGCCGCCCGTGGTGGGGCGGACGAGAAGCCGGAGCCGCTGACGCCGACGTCGGCGTGGAGGGCGGCGGAGAGGCTGGCCAAGGTGGCCATCATGAGGAAGTCGATGAACCGGGTTAGCGACTTGCACGGCTTCGAAAACGCCAGATTTTAGGCCCCACTTTTTCCTTTCTTTTTCCCATTTTCACTTGTCTTTTTTCTTCCCCGAGGAAATATAAATATATATAAATATCTCACCTTGCAAGGCAGTATTTAGCGAGTAAGAATATAGTAAGCAATTCGAAAGAACATTGTATATTGTAAGGAGGTTCTTCCGCAATAAATTTTTTCAAAGAAGGCGATGCTTCAAATGATTGAAATGGCAGCACAGGGAGGGAGGGAGAGAGTGGGCCTCAGCCCATGAGAGTGAGGACGAGCGGTACCCGACGCGGAGGCCCTTTTCTGCAGGAGGCGGGGCCGGAGGGGAGGGGCGGAGCTGCCCCCACACGGCGGAGATGGGATGGCTCCGCCATTCTCTCTGGTTTGTCTCCATTATCGCCTCCTCACTGTTTGTTTTTCAATTATTATCGTCGTGGGGATGGTGGTAGTGGTGGGGAGGATAAGAGAAGCAGAAAGATCAGAGAGAGATCCAAAATGGGGGGGGCGGGGGTACTGAGTGACTGAGCATTTTGTCTTCTTCTCCTTCCTCCCCACATCGTCCTCCTCCGGTTTGTCCTATTGCGTCAAATCCGTCGGTTAGGCGCGCAACGTGATCGAATGCGATGTTCTTTAGACAGGTACTCATCGATGCTCCTCCTCATGAATTTTTTTTTGTCGTTCGAGAATGCGGGGGATGGTGATGGGGATAAAACTTTTCTTCGTCTTTTTCGTCCACGCCCTCTAATCGGCGCTAATCATGATCGTAAACAAAGATTTGTTCTTTTGTTCGTTGCTCGTGGTATTGGGTTCAATGTATGTCGTGATTGATTCGCTTGCATCTTCTCTCTCGTGCTTTCTTTCCATCTTTCATGTGCCGCGCATTAGGAGCACAGAGAGGGAGAGACGCGGGGCCGCGCCGAACAGGACGCATCAACATCGTCCAGTTAGCGAGAGAGAGAGAGAGAGAGGTACTAGAAATAAAAGGAGTGGGGGGAGGTGTGATGGGTGACCACCACTCGGTTCGGTCCCTAGAAAAACATTTCGAAAAGGCCTTTGTGGTTTCTTAATTCCCATTCTCCTTTTCCATAGGATTAAGACATTTAGAGAGAGAGAGAGAGAGACTCCATCCAAGGATGAGTATTGATAGTAACGGGCTGGTGGTATTGGGGCACATAAGAAAAGATTCATTTCATGGTACACACCTGGACTAAGTTCTCCTTTTCCAAGGAGAGCAATCAATGTTTCGCAACGGCCCTTTGCGGTCCTTTCGATCACGATGAATTGACTGGAGATCTTTTCTGTAGAGTGGTGCCATCTGTGGATAGGTAGAAAAAAGATCTAACCCGCTCAAGCCTCAGGATAAAACGGTGGAGTGCTCGATTTATTTTGCCCATTGGAATTAGGTTCAGGGGGTTCGGTAGTAGTCAATATTCATGGATATTCGAAGAAAATTGGGGGCTGATCACATGATTAGAGGGAGGGACCATGCAATGATAATTAAAACCCAAGATGCTTCCCATTAGCAAATTTGCCTCTCCTTTTTCTACCAACGTTTTGTGAAGGATAAGGTTCTAATTTTCTTTTTTTTTTAATTTCCCTTAAAAAGGGGTGAGGGGTGAATAAAGAAAATGAAAAGGAAGGTGGATTAGAGGCTTTTTGGGAAGCCTAAATCTACGTGAAAGGCGATGGAAAGGGGTCATCTTTCTTTTTGATTTCGAAGCTACTTTTGGCTGCTTTCAGGAGAGGGGTGGGGAGAGGATGGGGGATCTCATTTCCCTTCGATTGCGCTCACTTTTATGGGGGGGAGCTTTCTCAGTGCTGTCAATGAGTATCCTGTGGCTTTAATGTCCTAGGGGGAGGGAGGCATTGCCCTAGGTGCCAAGTAGCTCCCCAACTGCTCTAGAAATAGACATCTCTCTCTCTCTCTCTCTCGAGATTGTCTCTCTCTCCCTCTCTCGAGATTGCAGGAAACAGAGGAGTTTGATCATGTGAAATCGAAAAGATTTCCTTTGACTTCGGTGTCGTATTTCTTTTTGTTGTTTTTCTATGTTAGGTATGTTTAGGATTACTACTTAGGGTCGTTATCTTTAATCGTCGAAATCGTAGAATATCTTGAGAGAGAGACATCATTTGATCTTCTTTTCAAATTTTTTACTTAGTCTTTTGAGTTTGGCTCCCTATAAATAGATACGTTGTCTTCGATTGTAATAGAAACATTCGAATCAATAAAATTTGAGTTTATTTAGATTCTTTGATGCGTCGAATTTTTCTATTTCTTAGGATTTTATTTCTTTTTGTAAAATTAATTGTAATCCATCTCGCTTTCGTTTTATGTCAAGTGGTGTAAGAGTGTTTTTAGCCATTATGACTCTAATAGTTTGGGATGATTAGTTTTAGGATAGGTTTGTTATATGCTTTGGGAACGGGTTAATTCTTGGTTTTAGGATATGATAGAAGTGCAGCCCTCCAAAACTTCAACTATTGAATTTTGTTGAACTTGTATTATGATATTTGCTCCAAAAAAAAAAAACTTGTATTACGATAATATATATATATTTTTATTAATCTAGAAGTACAAGTAGTGGTGAATATGTTTAGGGATAAAAGTTACACAAAACACATTATGGAAGTACTATGACAAAATCAAACTTTAGGTATGCAAGTGAAAATTTCCATTTATTAATGGGTTAATACTATTATGCCCATTGTGATAGAAATATCTTGATTTTTTTTTACTTGTCCATTGTGATAGAAATATCCCAAACTTTCTTTTGTCATGAAAAATATCAAATTTATACTAGTGTGACCTATTATATACCCTAGATGGAACTTAAGTATACGGTATATTTGTTACATATGCACAAGTTTGATACAAAAAGAAGTTAAGAGTATTTGTGTCACAGTGAGCAAGTTTAAGATTTTTGGTAACACATTTTTTTTAAAGGTTTTGTGTTATAGTGAGTATATTTTTGGATTTAAAAAAAAAATTGCCCTTTATTAATCAAAATAGATTTTTGGTCATTCAATGACCAACATACAGTGATTAAAAGTGTACTTTTGGCTAGAACAATATCGCAATGTGGATAGAGACAGGCAAAAACGGCTATATCAGTGCAAATTCCTTTTGAAAGGTGACTACTGTGCTGCGAAAAGATGTAAAATTATATGTTTGGTAATACATGTTTTAAAGTTGTCGTACCTCAATATTTCATGAGATGATATCTTAAAAGTCAAGGTAGCAGTTAAGGTGCTTGCCAAAACATATTTGAAGGCTGTAGTACCCCCTTTTCACAATTGGAGCTGCTGGGGAAAACTATACCCTACAGCTTCTATATCTTGCTTCAAATTTTGCAAATTTTTAGTTTCATTGGCAGACATTGGAATGATCCTAACATGGCTCTTTGGAAATTTATGCTGTTGTTTGAATATACTTTTACTAGGTTCAGGGGCACACATTATGCAAATGTGTATAGTGAAGTGGTGCCATCTAGTACCACTACGGGGATAACCTCTTAGGCGATGAACCAAGCCGCAAGATTTGTCTATAACCTTTTGATGTAGAAGAAGCTGTAAGAATAGAGCTTCACAAGCTTTAATGTATTAGTTCACTTTTTGATGCATTTTGTTTCTGACCCTAAAAGTCAAATGACATTTAAACAATATGGCATTAAATAAGGAATTCTGCGTGCTCTAAATATAAAGAGAAATCTTATTTATGCAAAAGCTAAATTATTCGAAGTCTTTTCTAACTTTTCAATTTTTTTTTCTGTTTTATTTTCTTTGTCTGTCGTTCATCTTCTCTATTGGAAAGGATCTCTGAGCTCTAGTTTCACCTTCTCGTGGTGCCTTGTCTTCATTAGATGTTTACCGCCATCGACGAGTGTCTCCGTGTCGCCATCCTCGTCAACTAGATCCTTGCTACCCTGTCATTAGAGGGCCGTGTTGACAATTTCCAAAGGAAGAACAAGTGCGTGTGTAGTGAAATCATTCGCTTGTGTTGCGAATGGTATTCGAGCTAAAGAGAAATTTCATGTAATTGGACAGTGAAAGTGGAAGTCTTGCGATCGTTTTGTTTTGGCATAACACTCAACAGAGAGGCACAGACAGATATCTTGGCAAGCTCGACAGCCATGGCCGAGTCTCTATATCTCCGCAAAATCGAAGCACCGCTTCTGCTGCTTCTTTTGTTTGGCTGCCATTGAAGTTGCTTCGAGCTCGGTTGCCATGGTTATAAAGATTAGGGAAAACCGTGAGGACATGTGGCCCTTCAAATTCAATTTGAGCTTGAACAACAAAACAGTGACTCTTGAGATGGAAAAAAAGGGAAATTTGGATCGTGTAATGAAACTCACAAATCTCTGAGATGGAAAACCTGGTGCTGAGAACCTTTACGGTGGAGAAGATGAACAAACCGAAGAACTTGAAGAGAAAGAAAAGAAAACAGAAAATGAAAAAAGAAAAGAAAAGAAAAGAAATTGAGAAAAATAAGCAAAATGTTTTGTTTTTCATGCCTTGTAGGACAGCTGACAATAGCTGGATTTTAGGTTATCAATTTTCAGTGACACTATATTGACATTCACACAAAAATTATGAGTAAATTGACATATTTAAAAAAATTAGGACAGAAATGGCATCTGTATGATACATTCGGTAGTGATTTGATAATTTTACCTCATTTTAGCTAACTTTTGAGTTTAAAATTTGGGGCCGTATTTATATGCCCCGCTTGGCATTCTTTTTATTTGGTATTTCTCATTATTCAACCAATTACAACCCCAAACAGTATATACAAAAAGCCTATTGCAAAAAGGAGAAATGCACGTAAAGTACTTCCATCAATATATGTCTGCGTTAGTTCTACATCTACAATCCTTTTAATCTTATCTCACATCCATTTCCTAGACGTTGCTATCTTCCCAATTTCCTAAACACTTAACTTTGAAATTTAATTTAAGGCTCTATTTATTTTGCAAAAAACATTTTATCAGAAAATATCTTCTTCATTTTTTTAGCTTTTAGGTCACTTGAGTCAATGGCCTATTCAATGTAAAATCTATGCTCAAATTCAGTAAAACAATCTCCTCTTTTAAACATTAGAAATCATTTTGCATAAAAATGAATAAACATTAGCGCTTGAACTAGAGAGCTCGACGCTTTGGACATGGGATCCCCAACACTCTTGCTTGAGTCCTCAGTGGCTAGTCTCATGACCCTAATGCCTATGCCTCAACGTGGTGCCTTAGACCTTGGGTCCCTAGCGACCATACCCAACTATGCAGCTCATGGGCTTGAGTCCATTGAGGTTGGCATTGGTACCTTGGCGGTTGAGTCGAAGGCCTCAACTCCCATGCGCGAGTACCTGGCTCGTGGGCCTAAGTTATTAAGGCCTAGGCTCAAGTCCATTGAGGCTCGGCCCATGTCCATGGAGGTCGAGCCAGACCCTGACGCTTATGCCTGGGTCTCTAGCAACTATACTTATGTCCTCTGCTCTTGCACTTGAGTCATTTGCATTTGAGCCTAAGTTCACAGTGGCCGGGCTTGAAACCCCGTTTTGGCGCATAGGCTCGGGACCTTGGTTTGACACTTGAGTTTGATTGTATCGAGGTTGAGCACAGGTCCATAGAGGTTGGGCTTAGGAATTCAATGCTTGTGCCTGGGTCCTGGTGGCCATGTTGGGGTACCTCATTCTTGTGCCCAAGTCTACGGCACTTGAGCCCAAGTCTGCATCGGTGGAGCCTAAGTTCAATGAGGCGAGGCTTGAATCCATAGAGGTTGGGCTATGGAACCAGGTGCTCGTACCGAAGTCCTTGATGACCATACCTAGCTCCTATTCCCAAGTCACCTATACCTCGGCTCAAGTCCACGAAGGCCAAAACTGAGAACTTGGTGCTCATGCTTGGGTCCCTAATGACCATGCTTAGGCAACTAGCTCTAGTGCCCAAGTAACAGGCACCCGAGCCCAAGTCCACAATGCTTAGCTCGAGCTTAGGTCCACAAAGGTCCGATTAATGCTTGTGCATGGTTCTCAATGGCCATGCTCGAGCACTCAGCTTTTGCCCCTTAATCATCGACGCTTGGGCTTAAGTTGATTGAGATTAGGCTTGGCTCCACAAGGTTGGGCTGAGACCTTGGTGTCAGTTCCCAAGTCCCCAAAAGACATGCCCTAGTATTTGGTTCTCGTGCTCAAGTCATTAGCTCCCGAGCCTAGGTCCATGGAGGTTAGGCTCAAGACCCTGATTTGATGCTCGAGCTTAGGTCCATTGAGGTTGGACCTAGATCCATATAGTTTGAGCTTAAGACCTTATTGTATGTGCCTAGGTCCTTGATGGCCATTCCCAAGTAACCGACTTTCTCGCCTAAGTCACTCTCACTTAGGCCCAGTTCCTCGGTAGTGAGGTTTAGGTCTATTGAGGCCGGGCTTAAGACCTTGGTGCCTATGCTCGAGTCCTTGGTGGTTGCGCTAAAGTCATTGGTGAATGTCCTTGGGTCCATCGAGGTTGGGCTAAATCCTTTGACGACTTAGCATGTCTTATATTGCACAAATAGTGTGTCTCTATAGGAAAATCATTTTCAAATTTCTGAATGAGGGAAAGTATTTTCAAGTTTATTTTCAGATTTTAGTCAAATATCAGAAAATATTGCCATTTTCTGGAAATGATTTCTTAGGATGTTGACACCCAAATTTTTGTTGATATTTTAAGTATTTGCTTAGTTTACAAAATGTAAAAAATAAAAATAATAATATATATGCGAAGATAAAATGCAAAATAATAAAGAAATAAAAAAAGACTAGGAAAATAAAAAATATATAGTTGATAGCCCATCTACATATAGTCAGATAGCCCATCTACACCAAGCCCATTTATTTCAGCTAGAATTTCCATCCCACTAATCTCATTTCTTTCACGACCCAACTTCCCATGTTTTGAGCCCAAGAAGACAAGAAAGGAGCCCAGCCCCTGTCTCACATTCCTTGGCATACGCTCACGTTGTGAACAAGAAGGGGGTGACACGAGGATGAAAGCAACAAATGGGAAATAGGAAGAGAGAGCATTTGTGAGCGAAGGAGATGACAAGCAGTGACTCAAGCATGCCTGAGTCTTTTAAAACCAAGGTGAACTACGCATGGGAAAAGATTCCTCCTGAGAAAATATTAGGTAGGTTTACCATGCCAAGTCACCATGCATTGGCTCAATTAAGAATTGACACATGGTTGATGGGCCCCATATTTCCCTTCTTCAAACTTTTGCATCCTCCCTCTCTTCATTAGTTGCCGGTCTTCTTCTCCCTTGCATGAAACCCCCCCCCCCCCCCCCCCCCCCACTCTTCAATTAGAGGACACGCTCTCTTCTCTCTTTTGCATCTTCCAAGAAAAAGAAGTTTGCTCTGTCTCTTTTTTGTTTTTTTTTTCTTTCAAAATACTTTCTCTCCTCCCCCCCCCCCCAACAAAGAGTCCGCTGGTCATGTCTCAAGTTGAGACTCGCCTCCTTCAACGGATCGCTTTTGCCTCCACTATCACTTTCAAGAACCACTCCCTTTCTGTCGCTCCCAAGAGCCCCTGTTGAATAGCATCCCAAGCTTAGATCTGACGCCTTCGCCACGTTGCCTCAACTGTCATCTCCAAAAATCACTCCCCTCTCTCTCGCCCCAAAGAGCCCCCGATAGTCACATCCCGAGCTCATATATGCCTTTTCCAACCTAAGAAGCATTCCTCTTCTTGTGTTTTCATTCTCTTTTTAAAGGAAGATGAGACGAAGTCCGGATGAATCGAAAACACGTGGACTTTGAATGTGACATCCTGGATTTTCAATCCTGTTTTTAATTGAATAAATCGGGCCTTTTATTGACGTGTCTATAGTGCTATTCTCAAAGTCGATCACTCGTGAGATAACTAGATTATCTGGGAAAGTCATTAACAGATTTTAATGCAATAGACTTGAGGATTCAACTAGGAATCGACTACTTGATCGTGCTCATCTGCAGAGATCATTTCGGCACAGTAAGATCGATTAAAAATCAGAGATAGGTCGGTTCGACTAAGATGTGTAGTTAAACATGGGTGATTCCACTAAATTGCAAAATTCTCGTCAATTGGTATTAGATTGATTTTTCTATCGTTTTGGTACCCTATGCTTGTATTTGAAACCTCGAGATGTTCACGATTACCAAGAGTCGCCAATGTGTCAAAGAGGTTTATTGTGGTTCAAGGAAAATCGATCACGGGTCATTTGTATTAAAAATTTCTGAAAGCTATCTAGTCGCCTAGGTCATGCTAAAATCGTGCCGGATCGAAATTAACCGTGAATTTGAATATGATTTCAGAAATTGAAAGTTCTATCATGTCACAAGTCATTTTAGGAACGTCGAATCACCTTCTAAAGATTTTTCTACAAACCGAAACTTTTGAGAAAAAAGTTGAGGTAGGGCTGTTTTTGTCCAGAAAATGCAAAAGACCGCTTTTGATTATGAAATTGGGATGCAAGTGGGATTATTTAGTGAGGAAAAATGTCAATTTGATCGAGGACTCGATATTGGAATTTTTAGGAGTTGAATTGAGTTGATTCATGAAGGATTGAAGTCCAATTAAAGGGAAATGTGTGCAAATTCATGTGCCCCCATGGCTGTGACTTGTGGACCATTTCAAAAGGCTTCTAGAAGGGATTTTGTGTTAGAAATGTTGCTGTGGAGGACAGCTTACAAGTGGGACACACCAAGAGGACCAAGAGGATGAGAATGAAGACCATGGTGCCCCCTCCAAGCCAATTTGTCCTCCCCTCTCTCCTTCCTCCTAGCTACCGTCGAGTAGCGCCTTTCCCAGCTTCTTCAAGCTTCAAATATTTCCAGAGGACAGAGCCAGTAACTAGCTGAAGCCGCCGCCAGCCCGTTTGTCCTCCGTTAGCTTGCTGGGTCGCCATCACTGCCCGTGCGCGTCTCCACCATCCCTGGCCACCATCCTGGTTCAGCCGTGAGCCTAGGTGACCCCTCGAGCTAGTCGTAAGAGCCTTGCCATCACTGGAGCTGCTGGGTCACCTATTTGCTACCGTAAAGCCCCGTCGAAGCTCCGCTTGCCCGCCATCGGTCCTTGCTCGCTCAATCGACCATTGACCAACCCTTCTTGGCCCTAGATCAGCATCGAGTAGTGTGGGTGTCACCAGCATGGTTTGGCCCATTTTCAAGGCTTTCCTGATCCCATTTGGTGGTCCCACTTTGGAGTTTTTCGCCCCTTGCCGCGTCCCCGTCGTTTTGTTCCGAGCGCATCATTAATCAAACAAGTTTAACTCACTAATCATTGCTTAGTAAGTTAATGACGTTTAAGGGTTGATTAGTTTAAACTAAGTGTGGATTAGGTGGATAGTTAGATTAGATTAACAATTTAATTAATCGTTATTGCATGTTGGGTGGTTAAAGTAGTGTAATTAGAGTCCAGACAAGCTATAATATTTATCTAGAGTGGTTCAGAACTTTTCCAGGTCCGTCTCGTCTTTCAATTAGGCTTTACAGGCCTAAGTTTTATTTATTGGCATTTATTAATTATTTTCTATAATTAATTAATTAATTTTCAAAAATTATATCGAGATAGTCGGTGACCAAAATTTTATGCTGATTGCAGTGGTGTAATCTGTTTATTTAATTGACTGTTATTTTGTGCTGATTGAATGTGATTTGCAATTTTAGTTATTTATCCCAAAATTTATTTAATTTCAGTAATTAATTAGAGAATTACCGGGTGTCGGTTTATAACGCCAAAAATGTTTTCATCGATTATATAATTAGTGAGAATTTATAAGGTGAAAATATTGTATTTTGACTAAGGCCGACCGTGTACTCACACACGAGTATTTTTTTTATCGGGTATGATAAAAATGGTGAAAGTGTTAGATGATTAGCTTCTGATGAGCAATAATTTATCAGTTTTGAGTGAGCAATATACTCTATTATCAACTTTGGGTGAGTAGTATACTCCGTGGTAAGCTTTTGGTGAGCAATAATTTATCAGCTTCGAGCAAGCAATATACTCTGTTATCATCTTTGAGTGAGCTTATACTATCTATCTTCAGCTTAAGGTGAGCAGTCTTGATTTGATAGGACCTTATTGATAGTATTGAATGGACCTACCATGGAAAGGTCGTGATGACATGTAATCGACTGAGTCGATTGATCGATGGTTCGATATGTTTTAAGGAATTGAAATGTTGTGATGATTGATTGAGTTTATGAATTAAACTAACTTGCAAAAAGAGATTGGGGCCAAGGTAAGTCCTACAACTTGTGTTTGTGCTTAGGCAGCCCTCATGGTGTATTTTCTTCCTAGCCAGGACTTAGGGGGTTGAACTCGCTGAGACGTCGTCTCACCCTGTTGTGGGATAACATTTCAGTTCCTTAGATGGCAACTCCTCCTGAGCATTTTGGTTGAACGAAGAAGGTTACATAACATATATCTTACATTTCATTGCATGGGAGCCCTAGGGACTGGACCTATGAGCTGATAAGGTTCATAATCTGGGTTGATATGGGTCTACCCAAAAAGGTTCCCCACCGAAACTGATCATGGTACTGCTAGGCTCAAGATGGCCAAAGAGAGGGTCCCATACCGGAATCTAAGATACCTCTGTATGTGCTGGAGGTTGCTTTTGGAAAGGGCACGACAGATCCTCCAGGGGGTTCGGTGGTGGACGCAGACCTGGACCTGTCAAATCCAGGGTCCCCGGTGTATTCCGCTGAAGGCTCCAGTTGGAGTGTGGATGAAGATGGAGAGGAGGACGAGGATCCTTAGTTTTGTGAAACCCCCACCCTTGTCTTGTAGACCATATATATACATATCAATTTGTATCGTATATGACTTGTTGGGATATGTATATATAAGTGTGATGTTGGTTTTAAAAAATTATGGCCCTACTTTCCTATCCTATATTGTTGTTGTTTGGGGATTATTTATTTGCTTCCGCATGCGTATTAAAATAAATGGGTCGGCAATGCATCCTGGGATATCGCTATTTAATGACCGCAGAGCGATGGGCACGTGCTCGGAGGATCGGGGCGTGACATTGAACTTTCATTTGTGTTTGTTGTTTGGTCTTGTTTTGTTCTATTTGTGTTTATGAGGGTGGTGTTTGTAAGCTCTATATGTTGGGTGTGGTTGGGTGTGCCGATGTCATGGTGCATAACTAGTTTTCCTTCAATTTTTTTATTTTAGGTCAAAGTTCTTCAGTTTAGGTAGGCTTTACATTGCTTTTTTTTTCTCCATAATTAGGTATTATCATTGTTATTCTTGTGTTTGTTTTGTTTTGCTTCATGCTCTCTTTGTGTCTTGAATAAGTAGAACCTCTCACTTGGACCTGGTTCATTACAATGGCTATGGACCTCATGATATGCGTGAATCTCCCAAGATTTATCAAATTGGATGGCTCAAATCACTTAACTCGTCATGGATTTAAACCTATGAATCTCAAGACAAGATTTAGCTATAGACATTTGTACAAGTAGTTTGAAGCGAATCAAAGCAAATTCCTTCAAGTTCAAATTGTACTTTCAATTCAAGAAATCCACCAGTAGAAATACAATATCGGTATTCAACATTATACCCCCTACGAAAAAGGGAAAATTGTCGTGAATTCTCAAGACAAAATTTAGCTATGAACATTTGTACAAGCAGAAAGCAGAAAAGTCCCGGCTAAAGCTAAATATCATTTATGGTGGGGAGTTACTCCAAGGAAGCAACATGTAGTGCTTCTGCAAAGGATGGATAGACACGGGCCTTCCTGAACACCTGAGACAGAGAAACAGCCTCCCTTCCTCCACTCATTATCCTCTCCTCCTCACCATCGCCTAAGACCACATCCATCTTCTTCTTTATCTTCTCCTTGTAAAGCCTTCGCATCACGTATACGTATGCTTTCGTGACGCTCGCGCCTGGTTGGTAAACCCCTCAATCAACATTTTCCTTCCTTTCGAACTCGAAGAGTTCTTTCAATGGGCCGTGATGAGAAGTGTAGGGGATGTGCAATTGTGTGGGGGCATGTGGATGTAGGATTGTCATATATAGAGAGAGGGAAAGAGATAGGGGGTTGGTTAGAAGACGACTCCACTTGCCAGCGCACTACTTGTTTTGGACTTTTTCCTTTGTGCTTCGCCTCCAAACTTAGGGAGCAAGGCAAAAAGGATGCTAAGAAAGAGGGTGAAGGTAGAGGTGGCATGCCAGAGGTGGATATGAGCTAAGATGTGACCGATGGGGTCTCTTAGGGGCGAGAGAGAGGTTCCTAGAGGTGATGGTAGAGGTGACGTGGCGAATGTGTCGAATCTGAGCTCGGATACCATTGGTAGGGGTTATTGGGAGCGATAGAGAGGGAGTAGCTCCCGGCGACAGTGGAGGGGGAGGCGATGTGTTGGAAACAACAAGTGTGAGCTTGAGAGGCGACTGGTGAGGCTCTTGAGAGCAAGAGGGAGGGAGAGTATTTTGAAAAAAAAAAAGAGACCGGGTTTCTTCTTTTTCTCAAAAGATGCACAAGATAGATAAGAGAGAGTGTCCTCTAATTGAAGAGAGGGGGCTTCATGCAAAGGTAGGGAGAAGACTTGCGATTGATGAGGAGAGAGAGAATGCAAAATTTTGAGGGAAAGATAGGGTCCATCAATCATGTGAAGTCATGTGTCTCTTTTTTCATTTGGCCGGTGCACAGTGGTGATTTGGTGTAGCTGGCCAACCTAATATTTTCTCATTCCTCCTTACTAGTAAGGAGTGCTTGAGGCGTGCTCACTCGACAAAGGGGAGGATGCTAGATGCTCGCAAGAAGAGAGTAGCGTTTAGCCATTGAGAGGAGGCTTCACTGAAAAAGGATACGGCCATTGAAGAGCTTAGCTGAAGGGAACCAGGGAGGGGAGCTTGGACGAGAAATTGAAAAAGAGAGAGAGGTCGGTTCTTGGAGAGGGAAAGAAGCGACTGAGTTCTCAAAATCTTCGGTGGTGGTGGTCCGGTGCCGTGAGATCTACATGTCCGGTGTCCTCATGTGGTAGAAGATGAAACACATATGGTTCCTTTGGAAGTGCATGGACACTAAGCCCTCTCACAGCCTCATTCACATCCGACGCCTTTGACTCGCGATTTCCTTTTCCACTGGGTCTAATTTCCTAGGTGCCAATCTAGTATTTGTTGAGGGGAGCTTTGTCGATCGGAAAAGGCCATAGCCATGGGGTTAGTGCTGAAGAGACTTAGGACTGTATCGATCCAAGCACATATCGATGGCAATGGTGTTGTTGGTTTTGAAGAATTTCATCAACAAATCTAGAAGCCCTCTTGGTCTAAGCAAAGGACTAAGAGAAAGGGGACTTTCAAAATGAAAAAAGGTGTCAAGAGCAAACAATTGGTTTCAGTGTGAAAAATGCATTTTTGTTCCCACTTGAAGTGGAGAAGGGAAGGCTCCAATGCAAAAAATGAGATATCATCTCCAACACTGGAAGAGGGAAAAGAAAGAAGGAGTTCCCCGGAAGCTTGGCCACATATGATGCTCTTGAGCTCGCGAGTTCCTTCTTCCACCACGCTAAATTTTCCAACAGTGAATTCAGGCATTGAGCAAATTCGTATCCTCCTTCGAACCGGTGCCTACCATGAGTTTGATAAAATGACTCTAAGATACGATCATGAGAACATCGTTTGCTTCAGCCAGACCCGAAGACACCAGTGGAGTTTGCATATTAGCTAAAGCTTCCTTGGCCATTAAAAACAGTGGGATCTTTACTCATTGATAAAGACATTATTGTTTTGCTTGTGAGTGTTAGCGGCCATTGTTCTTAATGTTGTTCTTGGTGTTCTCGGACCTTCTTGATGAAGGCATTGGTTCGGAGAAGATGATGCCAGTGCGAGGAGATGACCTAAAGTGATTATAGTAGAAGGCTTGATTAGGTTTAATTAAGGTAGGCTTAAGTTGGTTTAGCGCATTTAGGCCGGTATCCTTTTTTGTGGGTTTAGATGAGTCTAGTGGTTTTGGGCTCAACTAGGATTGACAAGTTTGGGCTTATTTCTAGTCATAATTAGAATAGTAATGGGCTTGGTTTGCTTGCTTGGGTTAGAGATATGGGTTGGAGACTGGGCAAAGCGATTGGATTGAATGCTATGGGTTTAGAAGTTTTATGGGCTAAGTATATAAATTGGGTTGGATATTCATGGGTTGAATTTGATATTCATATGAGGCCCTAGGGCTGGTTCAAATTTGGACCGAACTCGGACTTTTAGGGTCTGGGTCACACTCACCGGTTGCCTGGTTTCCTGAGCTGATTTGAAGTTTATTGTTCACAATTTTTTTTTTTTTGAAAATTCAGAGATTCATTGGAACATTTAGAAAATTCAGAAATTCACAAAAATCTAGAAAATTCCAAAATAATTAGAAAATCCCAAAAGATAATTTTTTTTTAAAAAATTATAATTTCTTGAAAAAGTTTACAAGTAGACTTTTTGGGTTCTTTTCTTCAAAAAGGGTGGAAGCCTCTTGAATCTAAAATTGTGCTAAAAAATTGAACAAGCCCTTAAGGCTCCACCTTAGGTTTTAGTTGTTCTTGAAGACAATTGCCTTTGGTTGCACAATACCGATACATCGATTTTGGCTTTCCTTTAGACCGGTTAGGGTTGGCATTTATCTTTTCCATAATATTAAGTCTTTGCTATTTCATGTAATTTATTTAATGCTTTTCTTGATTACTGATTGTTATGTTAATGACTGCGCCTACATGATCATCTGACATGTTAGTGAATAAGTATAAAATCATTTCGGACTACCTGACAAAAATCCTTTTATTTTTTTAATGAACAAGATTAGGTACTAAAATGACATTTGTTAGTTAATTAATGTAGTCAAGTTTCCAACCCCATCGATTTTCTAGTTGTGTGTAGGAAGTGAAGTATACTCCCACACATCACTTGGTTTCTAAACAACCATAATAGACTAGTGGTGACTCATTTTTTCAGAAAATTCTCACAACATCAATTTAAATACTCAATTTTGTGTGAGGTATGGGCTTGGGAGAGCCAACGTTTAAATCTTGGGCTATGGGCCCATTTTTTAGATAACACCGCTAAACCCGCTTTCCTCTATATTGAGGGGTAGGTCACAATAGAGGAATATGTCAATTTTTTCACAAAACAAATGGAGTCTACAATAATAAAAATTTATCCATATGGGGTTCCTCACGTTCTACCCTATGTTTGAATTCAATTTACATTGCTCTTCGTAATTTTGATGCATTTTGTGCAGGTTTCAAACTTTCAAAAATGGCACATCTTTCACTCAGGCATGATAATTTAAGGGAGAAGACATGTTATCACTATGCCATTGAAAGTGTTACAAAGTTATAAACATATTGTATTAATGCAAATTTAGTCTTAAGCCTTTTCAATAAGTACCAATTTAGTTATTCCAGCTAATTTTAGTTAGATATCGCTAACATAGACATCACTCAGTTGACGTAACATGATCAACGCTAATGTGGATAACTTTTAATATTATTTTTAGTAATTTTTTCAAATCATTTATTTCTTTTTTTCTCTCTTTTTTCCCCTTCCTCTTCTTCTAGTTGATGACTGGTGAGAGGTGAGGACCTTGCTAGAGGTCACACGGGTGGCCTCGCATTGGGTTAGCGAGGGTTGAGCCTCGCCGACCATGGGTGAGGCATAACCTTGTTGAATTCGGCGAGGTTGAGCCTTGCCCAGCCATGACAAGGCTTGAGCGCTCATTACACGCCGCGAGGCCACCCTTGTAGCCTCAAGCAAGGCTTGCGTAGTCCCTTGCCGACCCTTGCCTCTAAGCTATTGTAGACCTTGGCAATCCGTTGGAGTAAAGAGAAAGGAAAAGAAAAAAAGGGAAAGAGAAAGAAATGAAAAAAGAAAAAAAGAAAAAAAGGAAAAGGCTAAAAATAAGTAAATAATTCAAGAAAAATTAAAATAATATTAAAAGTTATCCACATCGGCACTGACGGTGTCACGTCAGTTGGCTGGTATCCACATTAGCATTATTAGGCCAAAATTGGCTAGAAGGATTGAATTCGCACTAGGTTAAAATGTTTAGGATTCAATTGGCACTAGATTAAAATGTTTGGAACTAAATTGGTGCTAGTAAAAGATTTATGAATAAATTGACACTAATGATATAGATTGACCTTTTTGACACTTTTCCTTGCAATTTACACTAACCACTAGGTAGTCAATAGATCAGGAGTTTTAAATGGCCAAGAGAAAAAAAGGAAAGGAAAACAAACTATAAACCTAGTTTAAAAATTAATTTATTAAATGTTGTGACTGTTAGAGTATTTAAATATTAAATAATGCCTTCTCTTAAGGGATCAAGATTTTAGACTAGTTGGCATTGATTCAACAAAATTTTACATGGTATCATAGCTTAAAGCATTAAAATATTTGACAGTGATCTCACTTCATGCCTTAATCTTAAGTCATAATATAGTTGATGGTGATTTCATAGAATTTTTCAATAATAATAACAGGTATCTCAAAAAGTGGTAACGTTTCCAATAAACATTTTCCCTGTGACTCAACAAATCAATATTATATCAATCAAGACTAATCTTATATGGAATATAACATGATTGTCTATATTTGTCGCGAGAAAAGCAATTGCAACATGTATCGCTAGTGTAATTTTTTGTAGACAAGTGATCTTATAGAATTTAAATAGTTATAATTCTTAAATTAAGAGTGGATTCAATCACTTCTGTTGCTTTTTTATTTCATTATCTATATATATTGATAATGAATGCTTTATTTTTCCTGAAAAACAAACTGTCATATTGAATGTTAACTGCCTAAAAGACAAGGCTCCCCACCAATGCGCAAGCTAGGGGAACTGTGAGATTGTCGTCAATCTGAGAGCTGAGAGGATGTGATTCCACCAGTGCAGAAGCAAAAGAGACCATCAAGAAACCCCCAACCATCTCCCAACTTCCTTGGATATAGCCAAATGAAGAAAAATAGGACAAAAACCTGGTAAACATAAGCAAATTGTAACCAGTCAGGCCACTACTCATGCAGATTTATAAAGAATCCTAAAAGACCCAACCCGAAGATTACCCGAGAGACGCTAAAAACCCAGCCGAGCCCATCGCGATGCTGCCTGCAACTGATTTGTTAGGGTTGTAAGGAATTTTATGTTGGCCAAACTGCCTTCCGATAATGTCTGCAAAGCCTGAAAACAAGCAAAAGCAGGTGTCTGAGCTTAAGCACGCCTTTTTAAAATTTTTGGATGTTCGGGTGAATTATGTGAATATTCGAACTAATGACCACGTCTATTGTCACGCTGTTTGATATCTAGGTATCAATCTCAGCCATGACCAAGGATAACGTCATCTATTCTATCGAAGAAGTTCTCAGAACGTCCTCCCCTTATTTTTGTAGTTACGCCATTGAACCTATGCGGTAAAACAAGCGAGGAATAATGGGAGTTCAAATTACTGCACCATCTCCGGCACAGAGGTTGCATATTGCTGCAAGTGCCACTGGCGAAGTCCTCCAGTAATATGCGCAGGCGAATGTAATCATGAGAACATAGTATAGTGGCCCTTCAAGGAGTTCCCTGAAAGAGAACAAGATGATTCCAAGGTTTTGGAAGTTAAGCAACGCTTCATGGAAGCAGATATAGAAAAGAAGACCCACAAATGAGCAAGAAAGAAGATCTAAGCTAGACCGAATTGCTTGATAAAGCAGATCACTAAGCAAATAACTAATTCAGAAAATCAGTATTGCGATTATGGTAATATCTGCAACATGATCCTATCAAATTGAGTTCACATCTGTCATCAATGCAATGCAGATGCTAAGCAACTCTGAGTTACAAACCTGCGGTCCCCGAATCTGCTCATAGACTTTACCGTCGCCTCATCTTTCCAAATGCCAGATCCCACAAGAAGCATGCGTATGATGTTAAACCCTGGAATTGTTGCAGCTAATAGTGCACCTCGATGCCCAGAACTGCAATTTATTAGCAATAGACACTTCACCAAACGAATAGTCGGATTTTGAAAAAAATTGAGTAGTCTTGAGATTACCTGAATAGTGGCCAGCAAAGCATGAAAACTAATCCTACGCTCACATGCACGAGCTTCCTGTTAAGTTTCTATATGAGGAAAAAGAAAACAGACATTTAGATGTAACGATCAGCTTGAAAACAACAATCAATTCTAGAACTACTTTGTTTATAGGGACTGCCTAGAGATGCGATTTTTTTTCTTTTTTAAATAATCAAGGGGAGTTGTGATAGATATTCAGCTATCTTTAGGCCCAAGGAAACATCGACTAAGTTTTCAGATGTGCGGATGGCCTTGACCCAATATGCAAGTAGTTAACGGGATTTAGAAGGGGACTTCCAATTACTCAGCTGAAAATCCTGACGCCCACAGTCTAGTGGGTCAACTTGGTACGAATAAAGCTTGGTCTGCTGAGTAAAACGAAACGTGCAACCATCTTGAGACAGCATCAGATGGAAAGGAGGGAGTAATCCTATCCGAACCTGGACTAAGAGGCTCGCTTAGCTATTTCTTCAAACAACTGCAGAATTGCCGCCGGACACGGCTGTAGCTAGTGCATCGGACATGACCAAATTAAGTGCGCCCTACCATTCTTGACCCAACCTTCCTATGCTTACCCAAACAAGATAAAATCCTAATTCTTCGCCCGGTTCTTCTCCATCTTTTATTTCCCTACCAACTCTATCCTTTCCAAACAAACGGTGAGTCTTGACTTCTTTCTTTCTTTGTTTCGCTTATTACGACCCCTCCTAAACGTAATGAATGGTAATGAAAGTCATGCCTCCTACGGTAACTCGCATGAAAAAAATAAAAAACAAATCGAAAGAAATCTACTATGCAATAATTTTCATCAAGCAAACTATTCAAAACCATTTTGATGAGACCTTCGACGGGCAAGTGGGTGGAGTGTAAAATGTACATGCAATAATTCAAGCAATTTTGATAATTACTTGAACTCGTAGAAAATCTATTTATAGCTTTTTAGAAAATTCTATTCTAATACATAAAGTACGAATAGAAGTGAACCCATATTGCGTGTATAAAAAAAGTTAGCATTAAAAAGATTTTAGAAAATCACCTCGTTAACCATTACAAAACGTTTAAATTACTAATTATTTGAAGATATCTTTGGCACATTTTGACAGGAAATACAAGAAAGAGAGGAAATTATATGTATATTGCATTGATTTGTGTACAAGCACATTAATACATTTATAGTGTAAGGAAGGAAGAGAATAAAAAAGGAAACAATATACAAAGAATAATAAATTTCCTATTTACTAAAACTTCCTATTCATTAAATCAATCAATCTACAATCAGGATCAAGCACAATCTTCAACTGCATCTCCAACACTCCCCCTCAAGCTGGTGGCCTATATATGTCGAGGACACCCAGCTTGCTTAGTAGATAACTATGTTGTCTCTGACATAATGGCTTGGTGAAGATGTCTGCAGGTTGATCCACTGTTCCAATACCTTTTGCTACAAGGATTCCTTCTCTGATCTTATCTCGTATGAAGTGGCAATCAACTTCAATGTGTTTCGTCCTTTCATGAAAAACTGGATTTGCTGCCAATTTGAGTGCAGCATCATTGTCACAAAATAATTCAGTTGATCCACTAACCTGTAACCCGAGATCTGAAAGTAATCCTCGAATCCAGATCACTTCGCAAGTGGTCTTTGCCATGGCTCGATATTCTGATTCAGCCGATGATAAGGAGACAGTTGATTGCTTCTTTGTCTTCCACGAGATTAATGACTTTCCCAACTTGATGCAGAAACCAGTAATTGATCTTCTGGTCATTGGACAAGTAGCATAATCCGTATCACAGAAAGCCGTCATCTTCATGTTGCAGTCACGGGATAAGAAAATCCCAAGTCCTGGACATCCTTTCAAATACTTCACAACCTTTAAAGCTGCATCCATATGAGATTGTTTTGGACTATGCATGAATTGACTGAGTATCTGTACTGCATAGCATATATCAGGTCTTGTCATAGTAAGATATATTAATTTACCAACAAGTCGCTGATATGCTGACGGGTCTTTGAGTAGTGGGTCCTCAATAGATGAAGAAGAGCTTAGATCATATTCATGAGTAGTCAATTTGGCATTCTGCTCAGCTGGTATGACAGCTGGTTTGCATCCAGATAACCCGGCTTCAGAAACAATTTCAAGAATGAACTTCCTCTGACTAAGATTGATACCTTTGTCGGATCGAGCAATTTCAATTCCAAGAAAATACTTGGGTGGTCCCAAATCCTTGATATGGAAAGTAGAGTGCAAATACTTTTTAAATCTTGCAACATGTGAATCATTGTTTCCCATAACAAGTATATCATCAACATATATCAGCAGATAGATTGATGAATTACCTTCACTCCATGTAAACAGGGCATAATCATGCTTAGAGTGTTGAAATCCCGCATTAGTTAATGCAGCAGTGAACTTGGCGTACCACTGTCTAGATGCTTGTTTCAATCCGTACAGGGATTTGCATAGACGACATACCCGAGACTCCCCCTGTCTGCGTAATCCCTGTGGAAGTTCCATATAGATCTCTTCATCGAGATCACCGTGAAGAAAGGCATTGTTGACATCCATCTGATGTAAAGACCAATTTCTTATGGCTGCAATGGATAAGAAGGAACGAACGGTGACTTCTTTGGCAACAGGGGAGAAGGTTTCATGATAATCGAACCCTTCTTTCTGAGTGAATCCTTTAGCCACTAGCCGAGCTTTGTATCTTTCAACGGAACCATCTGCCCGATATTTGATTTTATAAACCCATTTACATCCGATGGGTTTTCGATGTGAGGGAAGTGGAACAATGTCCCAAGTATGGTTCTCCATCAAGGCAGTAAGTTCTGATTCCATGGCATGTTGCCATCGTGGATCACGATATGCTTCATGGAAAGAAGAAGGTTCGTTTTCTTCCGAGAGACGGCTGACACAACACATATGTTCCGGTGATAGTCTATTAAAAGACACATATGAGGAGACAGGATACCTCGTACCTGGAGATCGTGATGTAGAACAAATGTAATCCTTAGTCCATGTAGGTGGACGAGTTTGTCGTCCAGAGCGTCGAGGCTGTTCAGCGACTACTGGTTCAGGTGCTGAGAAATGTTCATAAGTAGTCTCTGATGGAGCTGAGGCAAAAGGAGGATTCTCAGATTGTTCGGGAGATAAGTTGTCTTCAGAAAAGGTGGCCTTCCTTGGAACAGAAATGGATGGTTCCGGAGCAATTAACAAATATTGAGAAGCCATAGATAAATCTTCTTCAGACAAAAAAGGCCTATGATTTGGGGATGATGATGCAGAGGACGAATGTATCATATCTTTAAATGGAAAAATATCCTCATGAAAGATGACATCCCTGCTGATAAAGAAATTTCCAGTAGAAATCTCCATAACTCGATAGCCTTTTTGAAGAGATGGATATCCCATGAAGATACATTGTGTGGCACGAGGACCCATTTTATCCAAAGGGCCGACATTTGTTGCATAACACAGACAACCAAATACTCGAAGATGATCATTGCGAGACTGTCTGTTATAAAGTAGTTCAAAAGGAGTTTTCCCATCCAGAATACGAGTTGGCATGCGATTAATCAAATAGGCGGCAGTGACCACACAATCTCCCCAAAAACCTTCAGGAATAGAGGCTTGATATTTTAACGCACGTGCTACTTCTAAGAGATGCCTGTGCTTACGTTCTACCACCCCATTTTGTTGTGGTGTGTAGGTACAAGAACTCTCATGAAGTATCCCTTGAGAAGATAGGAATTTTGTACAATCAGAAGTGAAAAATTCACGCCCATTATCTGTACGAATTCGTTGCACAGATTCTTTGAATTGAGTTTTGACTAAGGAAACAAAATTTGAAAGATGAGTAAATGTTTGGCTTTTTGATTGCATAAGATATACCCAAGTGGCCCTTGTATAGTCATCCACAATCGTGAGAAAGAAACGGGAGCCATCACGATGAGAAGTGTGATAAGGTCCCCAGATGTCCATATGAAGTAAAGAAAATTTCCTATCTGCTCGAGACGTACTTTTTGGAAAGGATGCTCGAGATTGTTTGGCCAAGGGACAAATTGAACATTTAGGATGAGGAAAACATGCACTATGACCCAATCTTCGATGAAAAAGAAGATTTTTATTTCTATTAATAGCATTACAAGATATGTCTTTATTTAGTAATTCTACATCTCTTGGCGAATCAATCCAGTAGTACAGTCCTTCTGTAATACTACCCAAGCCCATCAGTTTGCCAGTCGAACGGTCCTGAAACAAACAATTCTCGGAGCTAAATATTGCATGACAGGAACTATCTATGCAAACTTTTGAGACAGAGAGTAGATTGAACTCAAAATCAGGAATGTATAAGACATTTCTGAGGACAAAGTGAGGACCAAGGTGAACAGTGCCAGTCTTGGTAACTTGAGTCACGTTTCCATTTGGAAGACGTACTGATATTGGAAATTCTAATTTTCTATCAATTGTGGAAAAAAGATGCTCAGAACAAATTATATGGTCACTAGCCCCCGTATCAATTATCCATGCATTCATAGAAAAAGAATTTCCTTCATGAAGAAAAGTACCTGAGAATCCTGCACTTTTGTCACCCATCTTCAATTGATTCATAATTTGCAGGATATTCTGATACTGATCTTGAGTAATTGTTTGCTGTGCTCCATCCATCCTTTGTGTCAATACCTGATAAGCTGACGATTCCTTTTCTTTCCTATTTTTATCAGTAGGCTTTCCATGCAATTTCCAGCATGTTTCAATAGTATGGTGTGGACGTTTGCAATATTCACAATATTTATTTTTGAATTTACTATATTGCCCACTGACCTTTCCTGATGACGTGGCACCACGTGGATCATAGGATCCCTTATAAACTTGAGCTGACGTGGCGCCATGATAGCCGTCCGATCTATTGAAGTTCTCGGATGATCTATAGCCATCCATCCTCTCGCGCGGTGATCTATAGCCGTCCATCCTCTCGCGCTGATCTGGACCGTCCAGTAGCCCCCCTGAATCAGAGCCGTTGGATCTCCCGTGCGAATCCATACCGTTGGATCTCCCGTGCGAATCCAGACCGTCCGATCGAAAAAGGGTAGGGTTTCCATCGTTTTTCCTCCTTGCCGCAGCTGCATTACCCATTTTTGGGTATCCCGAACGGATAGTTGTTCCGCTCTCTCTGACCATCGCGTCTCGTGAGCCCACGCCGGACGGAAAAACTGCAAGGCTCATCCCTTCTCCCACTCGGGCGTGTTCGGCCACGGCGAGGCGCTGACTCTCTTCTTGGACGGCAAGTTGATAGATGCGTCCGAGCGGCGGTGATGGTTCCATGGCGAGAATCTGAGATCTAAACGCCGAGTAAGAATCGTTGAGTATAAGTAAGAACCGCGTGCTTTTCTCCCTTTCCCGCATGTCTCTGTACTGTCTTAGGGTTGTTTCGGGTCCCTGAAGGCGATCCTCGGCTGATTCCAGTTCATTCCACAGAGAGGAGAGACGGTTGAAGCAAGCGGTAACCGAGAGGTTCCCTTGCTTCAATTCCGTCAAGCTTTGCGTGATGCTGAAGAGCCGCGCTCGATCAAGCCGGCCATACATCTCTCTGACGCTGTCCCAGATCTGTTTGGAATCTTCGGTAGGTGGTAATCCAGCCGCGACATCGGGGGCGAGCGTGTTGCCGATCCAAGTGCGAACCAACTGGTTGCACTTCCGCCAGAGGCGTTGGAGGCGTTCGTCGGTCGGAAAGGAGACGGTTCCGTCAAGGAAGCCGTCTTTGTCTTTGGTCACCAGAGCCCGCCGGAGGTCTCGAGCCCACGAGGAATAATTTTCCGGTCCGGTAAGCTGGTTGCTGATGAGGCGTAACTCAGGGCCATCCGCCGGCGAAGTGTAGAGGGGATCGCCGGGCTCCAGCCGGCCGCCGCCACCAAACGGAAGGACCATCGGCATGAATCCGGGTTGAAGTCCCGGGTAGGGATTCGTCCTTTGACCCGGGATGGATCCGGCTTCCTGACCCGACGGCGTCTGTTCGGGTTGAAATCCCGGCACGAATCCGGGTTGAGGTCCCGGGTAGGGATTCGTCCCTTGACCCGGGATGGATCCGGCTTCCTGACCCGGGATCGTCTGACCCGGGATCGTCTGACCCGGGATCGTCTGACCCGATGCTTCAGTTGGGCTTACTATAGACGGCGTAGGTCCGTATGGATATTGGGTCCACATCTGTCCTGGCCCAGTAGCCCACTGAAACCAATTGGCTGGAGGGAAAATTGGTGGCCACTGGACTGGGGCAGAGGTTGGGCCCATCGCAGGATTCAAACCTGCAGAGAGAGTTTCTTCAGAAGATTGATCTACGCCAGTTGCGATCACTGGATCTGAGGTAGGTGTTTCTTCTGTAAAAGAGCTCTCGACATTCTTGTCCTTTGTCATGATATCAAGAGAAAAAAAAGGAAGAATTCCTATTCGGTTTGCTGATTGTTTTGCAGGGTGCAACAACACTCAGATAAAAGAACCGAAGGCAACTCGAAGGATGCGGAAGCTAGGCCAGGAAGGACTGCTCTGATACCATGACAGGAAATACAAGAAAGAGAGGAAATTATATGTATATTGCATTGATTTGTGTACAAGCACATTAATACATTTATAGTGTAAGGAAGGAAGAGAATAAAAAAGGAAACAATATACAAAGAATAATAAATTTCCTATTTACTAAAACTTCCTATTCATTAAATCAATCAATCTACAATCAGGATCAAGCACAATCTTCAACTGCATCTCCAACACATTTCAACTCTTTTTGGAAAAGTTGTTTGTTAGATACAATAAATTCAAATACTAAAATTGAAAAACATATCCAATTAAATTTAAATTTTAACTCTCTTTGACAAAGTTCTGTTGAATTATTGATCAATTTTCTAGAATAGCTTAGACGACTCTAGGATTTATGTTTTAGAAGTCTCTAGTTTAGGAGGTAGTTAAAGTTTGTGGCCACAAATATGTCCAAGGATGAATATACCTCCGACAAATGCAAATATAAATTTGCTTAATAAGTCGGTGTATTAAGCCTATGAATAGGCTTGAGATGATCGGTCATGTGCACAAGCGAGACCATCGAGCAGCACCAAAGTTTTACGCACGTTCCCACTTGCAATACCCCAAGTATTTTAATAAAAATTTAATGTAACTTGTCCCGTTGTTGTTGCATGAGCCGAGAATCCCCACAAATTTTTACATCCCTACAAATTCTAACACCAAAATCTAGCACGACCTCTCAGGGCCTCCTTTGATGGTATTGAGCGCTTATCCTATCCACTCGCTACTAAAACCATTCAGCTAATATTTGACATCAAAATTAGTGCCGACTCTACCTCCTATTCACTACCCATTCTTACTTTCGAAGGAAATGACTATGACTATCGAAATATCAAAATGATTGCTTTCTTGATGGACAAAGATTTATGGGATATAATGAAGAAAGTTTGTGCGGTTCTGTAAAAAGGTGCAAGTTTTCTGGTTGTTCAACTACAAAAGGATGCTTGGGTTTTATGTGTCATCTAGCAAGTACTATTGAAAACGATATTTTAAAGAATAATTAATGTGAAGACCGCAAAGGGGACATGAGATATCCTTACGAAAAGACTTCCAAAGGCACAATAAAGGTACGCACCATTAGACTGCAATATCTTAGAAGTGAATTTGGAAATGATAAATTAAGTATTACAAGACCATCCAACTATATTATGGTAAATTAGAAGAACTACCATTGACCAAAGGGAAATAGAAAACATACTGATGATACTTACAATAAAAAATAATAATAATTTGTCACCTCCATCGAAGAATCTAAGGATTTTAGATCCTGTCAATGAGTGAACTAATTGGTTCTTTAGAGGCTCATGGAAAAAGATAGATGACACAAGATGAAATTTCAGTCTAAAATAAACATATTTCATAAATTTAAAAACTAACATACGTCTCCTAAAGCTAAAAATGGCGGAATGAGTTCTTATATAATAAAAAAAGGACATAGTGTTAAATAATATCCACCTTGCAGTATTTGCAAGAAAATAGATCACTTTTAAGAAATATTGTTGGTTTCGTGATAAATCATAATGTAGCTTTTGCAAAAAAATGTGGCCACCTAGAACAAAATTGTTGCTCGAAAGCAAATCACTATATATGTTGACAGTGGGTGGAGTAATCACTTGATGGGATGAACCATTTAAACAAAGACAATATTAATTCAAGCTTTCTGTTAAGTTTCTAAATGATGAAAAAAAATTTAAATAAAGACATTCAGATGTAATGAACAGCTTGAAATTAGCAATCAACTCTAGAACTACTTTCTTCTGGGAACCGCTTCAAGAAGGGAATATTTTTATGATAATCTAAAGGTATAGGCATGGAGATCTGGCTATCTAAAGATTCATGGACTACTCTGCAAGTCACGAGTTTTCAGCATGTGGAGGTGGCCTAACTTAATTTGCGTGTAATTGGTGAAATTTGAATGAATAATTTCCATTTTTTCAATTGAGAATTCTCTGCTGTTTCTAATCAATTACGTTAACCCAGTTATATGATATTGGCATGAGTAAAACGAAACATCCGATCATCATGAGACAGCATATTCTGCAGGAAAATCATCGAACTAACAAATGAATAATTTCCATTTTTTCAATTGAGAATTCTCTGCTGTTTCTAATCAATTACGTTAACCCAGTTATATGATATTGGCATGAGTAAAACGAAACATCCGATCATCATGAGACAGCATATTCTGCAGGAAAATCATCGAACTAACAAAGAAAGGTGGGAGCAATTCTATCCGAACCTGGTCAAAGAGGCCTCGCTTAGCTGTTTCTTCAAACAATAGGCAAACCAATAGAATGATGCCGCCAGTCACGGCCGTAGCGAGTGCATCAGACACGACCGAATTCTGGTGGAGCATAATGACCATGGCCGAAGTCGCCGAACTAAGGTTGGATGAGAAGGAAGAGTAGGAGAGGTTGGGGAATCTTGAGAAATTAGGGGAGAAGATACCAGTCACGTCGCAGAGCCCGATAGCTGGTAGTGAATTCAACTGAAGCAGCCGCATTTTTATTTGCAGGTACCGCACCATGAAGACTTGAATGGAGCTCAAATTTCGTAGGTGTCTCTATAGATTTCTAATTGTGCTGCACAGTGTCAAAGAACTTAGGTAGTAGCTATGGTCGATTCGATAGAAAAAGAGAGATCGTGTGTATATTTCGTTGAAGGATTTTTTGCAAAAAATCTTGGCAGGATATGTAATTAAATAGGATTAAAAAGGTAATTAGGTACACTGTGTCCGCCACTGGAATTAGAAACCCCAATTGTGAAAGAGGTAAAAAAGTAATCCTTAAATAGAACTCATGACAAGCCCGTAGCCCTCAGAAATCTAATAGCTCAAGAGAAATTGGTAAGGAAGAAGAAGAAGCAGAAGCAGAAGCAGCTACACCTAATCTAAAAGGAAACCAGATTGTTTGATGATAATGAATGGTGATACACTTAGTCAATAGCCTAACGCGGTCACCTTAATGGTGAAATTTCCTATACCGAAACCATTAGTAATTGGCTAAAGTTTAGTCGAGAAGAAAAAAGAAAAAAGTTCCTTTGTTTTTTAGTTTTTCAAGTTAGCATTCATTTTAATAAGTTCTCTTTGGTTGACAAAACTTTTAATAAGTTTTCTTTGGTGTACAAAACTTTTTCTTAAAAAAAAAAAGGTTTTATCTTTACATTTTTTGCTTAAACCTAAACAAATTCACCATAGCAACATATTCGTCGCAGTATTCTAAGCATTAAAAAATAACAATCAACATTGTCCAGTGGCAAAAACCTATCGCACGTGGAGGCAAGCTTCATTTATGAATGAAAGAAAAAGTGAAAAAAATGACAAATTCATCATCAAAAAACCATTACAAACATTTTTGAAATTGCAATTTTAGGTCATAGGCAAAGGTAAAGATGTGATTTGGCTTAATTTCCCACTTATTTCCCCAAATTTGCGGAGAATCAAACTAGGCGCGCCCCAAGAAACAAAATCTCTAACCATTATTCACTCAACTTTCCTATGCTTTCCCAAAGAAGAGAAAATCGCGATTCTTCACCCATTTCTTCCCCATCTTTTATTTTCCTAACCATTACTATCCTTTCCAAACAAAAGGTAAGAGTCTTGACATCTTTCATTTTTGTTTCCCTAACTATTACCCTTCCAAAAAAGTAATGAATAGTTATCAAAGGGAAAAATTGTCCGAAAAATTATAAATCAATTGTAAAGCGATCAATTCAGTCTTAAACTTTTCATTTATGTCAATTTAGTGCCAAACCTTTTGACAATTGGTCAATTCAGTTATAAATCTTTTGATCTAGCAATTTAAAGAATTACCGATATAATTATTTTGGCTAATTTTTGCCGAAAATCGTTAACGTTAAGTTTCCAGTTAGCTCCAGCACTAACTTGAACAATTTTTATTTATTTTTATTTTTTTCTTAACTTTTCATTTTATTTACTTTTATTTGTTCATTTTTTTCTTCATTAGGCTAGCAAGATCTTTGGCCATTTGCTAAGGGTTGGCAACCTCCATTGACCATGAGGCAAGGACCGGCGAGGTCACTAGCTGCTGGGTGAGGGCTACAATGCCCACGCTAGATTTGGCGAGGCAAGGGTATCATGGCCTACAAGTGCTTGCACGCCTTCGCTGAGATTTGTTGGCGGACGCGATCCTTGCCCAGTGGCCCTTGGCCTCATTAAGAAATCAAGAAAAAATAAAAGAAAAATAAAAAATCAATACAAAATTCGAAATTTTAAAAAAATCATTATAAAATTATCCAAGTTAGCGCCAACTACCCCATATAAGATGGCCAGTGCTAATTGTATTGTTACGTAGACGATTTTCAGTCAAAATTAACAAAAAGGATCACATTGATATTTCATTAAAAAATTAAGACTAGATTAGCAAATTCTCAAATTTTTTTGGACCGAATTAATTGTCAATAAGTTAGGACTAAAATGGCATAATTAAAAGATTTAGGACCAATTGGTTGTAGTATAATATGTTTAGAGTTTTTTGGACAATTTTCGTATTACAAAAGTGAGGCTTTTTAGAGTAACTTACATATGAAAGAAAAAAAAAAGTTAGAAAGCAATCTACCACGCAACAAATAGTTCATGGAAGAAAAAAATTGTGGGAAAATAACATATTTTATAGGGAAACAATGCAACTTTCATACTTTAAAATAATAATAGGATTTATTACACTGGAAATGGCCTAGTTCTCTATGTGACTGTAACCAGCCAGTTGGATTCCTAGTCCCAATCTTTTGCAATCGGGAATCATAAAATTAGTTTTGGGTTTTAGACTCCTGAAATCAATCACCTCTAACACAAACCGTTGAAAAATAATTTGGTGGCATAAGTGCAGATACATGCATAATTGATTTTGAGTTCAAGTGGGGGATTTTTGCTAATATGTATCCTCAGAATCATGTATCAATCTCTTTAAAAATGAATAATTTTTTATTCAATTATCACATAAATTTCTCGCATATTATCTAAGGGGTAGTTTGTTTCTCTGCGGTGTTTTTGTACTAGCAGAAGTCCATTGACAACGAATAGGAAAAGCATGTCGTTCACAGGCCAATAGACAAGGAGTTATAGTGGATGAATGTTGTAGACCGGCAGGATAATTGGATTACTTTTATTGTGACGATGTAACTCATTTGCTGGTAGTAAGATATATGCACTGGATTTTTAGTACAATCAAATTAGTCTTAAAATTTGTCAATTTAGCTCTAAAATTTTGCACAAGATTACTAAGTAGTCCTTAGCGGGACAATTGGGTTACATTTATTGTGATAACGTAACTCATTCATTGGTAGTAAGACATTCACCCTTTACGATTATAGTACAAGTAAACTAGGCTTAAAACTTTGCAATTTTATTAATTTAGTCCTAAAATTTTACACAAGATCACTATATAGTCCTTAGCGGGACCATCTGGACAATTGGGTTACATTTATTGTGATGATGTAACTCATTTGTTGGTAGTACGACCTTCGCCCAATGGGGCTATAGTGTAATTAGTCCTAAACTTATTATATGAATGTCAATTTAATTCTAAATTTTTCAATTTTGTCGATTTAATTCAAAAAAATTGCACAAAATGCTTTTTAGTTATTCTTGTCAATTTTAGTCGATAATCCTAATGCGGTAGTATGCCAAGTAGGATGGCTAATGGTGACTGAATTGCCATGTCAGTGATTTCTAGCAAAAAAAACGACCATAAGGACTATATTGGCATTTCGTACAAAAGTTTAGGATTGATTGACAAAATTGAAAAGTTTATAACTGATTAGATAATTTTTCCTTGTTAGGCTCGTGGGTGGAGTGTAAAATGTACGCGCACTAATTCAAGCAATTTACACTCTAGGGCTAAGAGAAAAGTATAGGTGTGTAGTTTTATTTTTTTTTCTTTTTCTTTTTTTTTTGGACAAGAGGTGTGTAGTTTTCTTAGAAAACTGTATTTTCATATATTATGCGTTCTAGCAAAAGTGCACAAATATTGCGCCGTATTAAAAAAATCTGACATATGGAAGATTTTAGAAATTCGCTTCTTTAGTCATTACAAAACATTTAAATTATTACCTAATTTGGATAAATTATTGACACATTTAACCCCTTTTCAAAAAGTTAATTACAAGAAATTAAAAAATTTATATCTTCAAATTGAATTACTTAATTGTAAATTGAAATATGCGACAGATTAAATAGAATTTAAATTTACACAAATCTCTGGTGATATAATATTTATAAGATAATTAATTGAGAATATTCGTATGGTGACGAATGGGATCGTAATCTCTAGGAGATCCTCTTGACTTTATACGATAGGAAAGATCTTTGTGAAAAGTCGATAAGTTTTACTTTGAAAAGACGTTAAAAGGAACTGGCCCTAAGTAAATATAAAGAAGAACTCATCATAAATCGACAAATTTTTAAAAGTATTGTACAAATAATCTATTCTAGTGAGGTTGCTTGTTGTGAAATAACGCTAAAATCATCAATTTGTAGTGAGGACTGTTGTTGTGAATCTTGCAATTAAAATCTAATGAGAGATGAAGAAAATTATCAAAGAAATCAATGAAGAAGGATAAGAAACATTGGATATATACATGATTCGATTTGAGCATCGGTACTTATTTTAAGGGGAGAGTCGAGCTCAAAGAATTCATTATTAGCTAGAGAGTTCTCGTATTATGATAATCGCTCAATTTCTCATGTGATTCTCAAAGGCTTAATACACAAATCCTAGTACTCAGTTGACCTCATAAAATCCATTATCAACTGAAGAGCCTCATATTGTGGTAATCGCTCAATTTCTCATGTGATTTCAAAGACTCAATACACAAATCGTCACAAGCCTTGTTTCTTTCGCCAAGTCTCACTAGAAAGCCCTTAGAAAAAGTCTCACAAAACTGAGTTTTGTGTTATTCTCAAAATAGGTCTTAGAATCTGATTTGAAAACACTCGGCTGAAAGGATTGAATTGACAATTCGGCTCCTGCCCAAGTTGGGCCGGGTATTCTGGAAATGTATAGTGAAAATGGTACAATTCGGAGAAGTGGGTAGGTGCTATGAGGGCCAGGCCTAGAGCCCAACTATGACTGATTGGCATCTCGGCCAATGCCAAGTAGCATTTTAGGCCCTGTTTGTTTAAATCTGTTTCTGTTCTCCGAAACACAAATTTTTGTACTTTTGTTCCGGGGAACAAAAAAAAAAAAATAGAAATGTGTTTATTTACACTTTTGTTCCTGGGAACAAAAAATATTTGGAATAGAAATAAGAAGTAGAAAAAACTTATTTCTTGTCCCTGGGAACAATTCCAAGAAACATTTTTTTTCTCCTTTTTCTTCTTCTTTCTTCTTTGGCCGGCAACCTTGCTAGAGCGTTGTTAGCCCTCGGCGAGGCCGAGCTCGCCCAGCCAAGACGAGGTTGACCTCGCGCCGGTTGGCGAGGCTCAACCTCGCCGAGGGCCAGCAAGCCTTGCTGTGGTTGGGCGAGGCCGTCGGCCCTCTTCGGCCGGTCGTTGGCCATGGCCAAGGTCGGCGATCGGCCAAAAGGAAGAAAAAAGAAAATAAAAAGAAAAAGAAAAATATTAAAAAATTAAAAGAAACAAAAAAATTATACAAGTTTACTAAATATGTTTCCATTCTTTTTCTATTTTAGGAACATAAATTTTGTGCAGTTATCAAACGTATTATTCTATTTAAAAATTGTTCCTCGGAACATAAATAGTTTTTTCTATTTCAGTTCACTAGAATAATTTTTGAACAAAAACGTTACCAAACGCGCCCTTAGTTGCTGGGTCATTTGGCTGGAAGGCAAGGTGCCCAATCCCTTCGACATTACTCCTCAATGACACCTCCTAACCTGCCTCCAACTTTATCTTGATCTTTGGATTTGATACAACTCTGAATTGGGTAGAATTGAGCCACAAGCTCAATGATTTTCCATGTAGGCGCAACTTCCATAGTTAAGGGATAGTGCTCGTCATTTATGCTGGCTCTTCAGATGCTTATGATGGGTGTTCATACTTCATAAGTGCAAGATCTCTAGCATAGCTCGAGTTTTGTCAAAGGAATGGGTTTCATCATTATAATTGATGGGTTCTCTATTGTCAAGATCTTCCTCACAATCTTACCCTTCGCCATAATGGTCTGGATGAAATGATACTTGATGTCAATATATTTAGTCTCATGATAAATAGGATTAAAGATAGATCTATCGCATATTAGCTCTTACAGTGTATAATAACACATTTCGCTCCAACCCAAAGTCTGAGAGCAAACCTATAAGCTATATTACCTCCTTCGCTATAAAGGTTTGTGTCATGTAATCTACCTCATTCAAAGATAAGGCGACATCGTCTTTCAGAGGCACCTTCCAACTCATTACATCCCATGTCAATGAAACATGTACCCTGAATATGATCTATGCTCATCCAAGTCCATGCCATAATCTAAATCCACATAGCCAGCGGTCTCACTATCATAATTGTCCATTAGTACACATTATCAATGTCTATTATCTCTAAGGATTCAATTCACAATCTCCTAATAGTCTTACCGGGATTCTTAATGTAATAGTTAATAGCTTCCACGGTTTGTGAAATGTTAAGTCTAGTGTAAACCATGGCAGGCATAATGCGGTCCATTACAGTAGAATAAGGAACATGGGACATAACCTCAGTCTATGGAGGTAATATATTGAAAACTTTGAAGTGTTCGGCAAAAAGTTATTGATTGCATGTCAAAAGACGCCACGATCTTCTCAATACATCTACTAGGAACAACATATTATGGCATTTGGTATTGGCCAAATGCAACTTTAAAGCTACTTAGTTACACGATAGTTATTGGCAAACTTGACGGTAGGAGTACTACTAGCTTAGCATTTACACTAGGTATTAAAATAATCTGATGGGCATCCAAAAGCAAGATTTAGTGGAAAAATTTTCCACTGAAGCTGAGCACATCATAGCTACTACCACCACCGGTTAGGCATTATGACTTCATATAATATTAAGGACATTGAAGAAGTACAAACAAAACCTACTTCAATATTTTGCGATAACAAATCCGCTATCGCAATGTCTCAGAATCTCGTTTTTCATGAAAAAAATGAAAATATTGCCATAAAATATCACTTAATATAAGAAGTGGAAAATATTGGAGAGATAAAGCACTGGAAAACTCTGATAAAGTTGAGGACATATTTACTAAAGCACTACCCCAAATCAAGTTTGAGATGTTTTGAAATATGATCGGAGTATCACAAAAATGGATTGAAAAGGAGTGTTAAAGCTTTAATATACTATTCTGGAAAAGCCTAGACTCTACGAGTCTAGTCTTAGTGGTAGTTGAAGTTTGTGCTCAAGGTTAAAAATAAGAAGAAAATCTCAGACAAATGCAGAGGTGATTTTCTGTATGAGTCGGTTATTGGAGCCTAGAAACAGGGTTGATTGTATGGTCATAAATACAGAAAAGAAATCAACTATCAAAACTAAACCAATCACTATCAGCCTTCTAATCCTTTTTTCATTAAAATAACTATTGTTTACTTCCACCCTTTGCTGTGTTGTCCCACAAACACACATCCACTCGCATTCATATAAAAAATCCACACCAAATACTAACAAAAAATTATAATATCTCTACGTCGACGATTGTGCTTTCCTTTCCCTTGGAGAGAAACGGTCATAATGAATGTTAACCACCTAAAAAACAAGTCTCCCCACCAATGCACAAGTTAAGGGAACTGTGAGGTTGTCGTCAAGCCGAGAGCTCAGAGGATGTGATTCCACCAGAGCGGAAGCAAGAGACACCACCAAGAAACCCGAAGCCATCTCCCAACTTCCTCGGATATAACCAAATGAAGAAAAATAGGACATAAACCTTGTAAACATAAGCAAATTGTAACCAATAAGGCCACCACTCAATCAGATTTATACAGAATCCTCAAACACCAGACTCAGAATTACCTGAGGGATGCTAAAAACCCGGCACAGCCCATTGCAATGCTACCGGCTAAGGAACTGTTACGGTTGTAGGGAATTTTATGTTGGCCAAGCCGCCTTCCGATGATATCTGCAAAACCTGAAATCAGGCAAAACCAGGTGTCTATGCTTAAGCCCGCCCTCTTTAATTTTTGGATATATGGGAAAATTATGTGATTCCTTTGAACTGATGACCACATCTCTCGTCACGCAGTTTGATATCTCTGTATCATTTTAAGCCTTGACTGCACATAACATCATTTATTCTATTGAATTAAGGAGATGACTTCACCCCATTATCATTTGTGGCATTAAGCACTGTAATATTATTTCTCAACATTTAGGCCCATGACATTGAAGAAGTCCTCAATATCTCCCTTTATTTTGCACTTACTAGTCATTGAACCTATGCCAGTATAACAAGCAAGAAATAATGGGGTGTTAGATTAGTGCACCATCTCCAGCACAGAGGTTTCGCATTGCTGCAATTGCGATTGGCGAAGTCCTCCAATAATACGCGCAAGCAAATGTGATTGTGAGAACATAGAATAGCGGCCCTTCAAGAAGTTCCCTGAAAATCTTAACTAAATCAAATTGCTTGATAGAGTAGATCACCAATCGAATAACAAGTTTAGAGATCAGTACTGCGATTATTTAAATACAAGCGATGTAATCCTATCAAACCTGATTCACCTCTGTCGTCAATGCAATGCGGATACCAAATAACTCGAGTTACGAACCTGCGGTCCCCAAATCTGGTCATGGACTTCACCGTCTTATCATCTTTCCAAATGCCAGATCCCAGAAGAAGCATGCGTATGATATTAACCCCTGGAATCAAAGCAGCTAATAGCGCACCTCGATGCCCAGAATTGCAATTTATCAGCAATAGCCACCTCGCCAAACTAATAATCCATTAGGAATTTAGAAAAAGAAAAAAAGTGGTGTAGTCTTAAGATTACCTGAACAGTGGCCAGCAAAGCATGAAACTAATCCAAAGCTCACATGCACAAGCTTCCTGTTAAGTTTCTGAACGAGGGACAAAAACAAAGACATTTAAATATAACAAACGGCTTGAAAACAGCAATCAGGTCTAGAACTACTCTGTTTACAAGGACTGCTTTGACATGCAAATTTTTTTCTATAATTTAGGGGCACGAGTTTGGACAGCCAGCAATATTTCAGGTCCATACACTCCGCAAGCCCGGGGGACAGGTCAAGTTCAGGTCGCTCTGCTCGAGTTTGCGATTGGTTGATATGATTTGGATGGGTAATCTCCACCGCCCCAAATCAACTGGTCAACACGAGTTACTTGAGATGCGAATAAAATTTGGTCTAATGAGTAAAACGAAACAGCCGAGCATCCCAAGACAGCATCGCCAGCAGGAAATTTATGGAACAAGCAAAGGAAGTAGGGAGTAATCCTGTTCGAACCTGGTCAAAGACGCCTCGCTTAGCTGTTTCTTCAAAAAACCGGAGAACCGTGAGAGCGACGCCGCCAGACACGGCTGTAGCGAGTACATCGGACACGACCGGATTCTGATGGAGCATAATCACTGCCGGTTCGGTCGCCCTACTGAGATTGGATGAGGAGGAGGAGGAGGAGAGAAAACCACATTAGTCGCGCCCTACCATTCTTCACCCAACTCTCAATTGCTTTTCCGAACAAGATAAACTCCCCAATTCTTCTCCCAGTTCTTCTCCATCTTTTCTTTTCTTACTCATCCGTCGCATCCAAACAAAAGGTAAGACTGTTAACTTCTTTCGTTTTTGTTTCCCTAATAACTACCCTTTCGAGGGTACGGAAGTGATGCCTCCTACAGTAACTCACTTATTGGAAAATAATGAAAGGTCAGAAAAAATCTACCATTCTACAAGGAGTTCATCACGCAAACCGTTGAAAAACAATTTCTTAAGATGTGTGAAGTGCACATGCACTATATATTATGTACCAGTTAGATGTCCACGTATATATAACTTGTATATAAAAAGTTGATGAGGTCATAACAGTTCAAGTTTTGAAGCAACGGCCATTAGGAACAAAGCAACTGCGAAGGGACAAATATTAGAGGGGTTTAAGGCTGTTCTGTCCTTCCACGTGTGATGTGATCTCTTTTCTTTCGTCTGTGCCCCTGTAAACGAATAAAACGAGCTCATTTGTGGTTTGCTATTGATTCTATCTTTTTTCTCTTGACGAAAATGTCAGTGAATGTCAAAATGCAGGTGCTGTCTTGAACTATTATTGTTATGCTACGGGTCAGTTTATAATCTAAATAAGTTGGGAATTTTCTTCAGTTCGGGATGGCATGAGAGATTAACATGAAAACATGGCCAATGAATTGCGTGTTCCGGATTGGCAACACAAAGAAAAAGTCGGGAATACCCTCAGATTAAGGAGCATTAAAGAAACAAATTTGCGTGAATCCTTGTTAGAATGAATATTAAATTGGAAGGGTGGAAATACAAATGCAAGGAAACAAGTCTGACTAAAGGTGATTCAAATTTTACCTTACTATGTAATGTCAATCTTTAATACCCTTATATGTATGTCATGCTATAGAGCAAAAAATTGCCACTTTTTAGTGGAAAAACGGGTAGTCAAAAGTTGGAAACATAGGAGGCAAAGGGATTTATTCAAAACAAGGAAGGACAAACGAGGCTTGGGTTTCATGGGCTTAATCACCTTTAATAGAGTTATGTTGGGCAAGCAAGTTTGGAGAATTACTTAGTCTTCATGGGCTATGGAGCAAACTTAGGCTACATTTGTTTTACGAAAAATATTTTCCTCATTTTTTTGGCATTTGGATTGCATTAGAAAATAAGTCAATAGAAAATGTATGAATAATTTCCTTTTTAATGAATCAAAAATTATTTTTTAAAATATCAATAGGTATTGGTGCTTTGACTAGAAACTCTGCGCCTGGGCACGAGAACTCTAATGCTCATTCTTAGGTCACAATATCCAGGATCCGTCCTGGTGCCTGTGCCTAGGTCCATCGAGGCCAAGCCCGAGGCCCTAATGCCTCATTTGATCCCTTGCCACCTTACAAAGGCCAATTGTAGGGCCTTGGTAATTGTGCTTGGATCCCCTATGCCTAGGCCTAGGTGTACAAAGTCTGTGCCTGAGTTCCTAGTGCTCAAGCTTGAATCCTCTGTACTTGAGCCGGGTTCATTGAGGACAAGGCTCAAGACTTGGTGCTCATGCTGGGTCCATCGAAGTAGGCCCCGAACTTCGATGTCCATGCTTGGATTTCCCATGCTTGAACCCAGGTCCATTGAAGCTAGGCTAGGACCCATGTGCCCATGCCTAGTCCTTGACGCTTGAGCTTGGGTCTACAAAGGCCAGGATTAGGACCGTTGTGCCTCCAAATATCTTGTTTAGTACACTTAATCTAGAATAATTCAAATTTCAAAATATTAGTTGTGCATAACATGAAAATAGTCAGTGTACTAAAAATTGCAAAATCTATTTAATTGGTTAATTAACAAGGTCTTCTAAGGCACTCGTTAATAAGGTCTTTAAAAATAGCAGAAACCCAAATTTCTAAGAAGAATAACACCCTATGTCACGTCCCGATCCTCCAAACGCGTGCCCATCCCTTTGCGGTCGATTAAATGGCGACGTCCTAGGACGCATTGCCGACCCATTCTTTTTAATGCACATGCAGAAGCAATTAAATAATCCCTATACAATTGTCCTCCTCTCCATCATCATCCATACTCCAACTGAAGCCTTCAGCAGAATACACTGGGGACTCTGGTTCTTCAAGATCTGGATCTACCGCATCTACTACCGAACCTTCAGGGGGGATTTGTAGTACCCTTCCCAAAAGCTAGCTCTAGTACATACAAAGGTATCTCAGATTTCAATACGGAACCCTCTCTCTGGCCATCCCGAGCCTGGTGGTACCATGATCTGTAACGATGGGGCACCTTGTGGGTGAGACCCGCATTGACCAAGACTATGGACCTTACCAGCTCATAGGTCCAACCTCAAGGGCACCTATGCAACGGAATGTAAGATGTTTGTTCTGTAACTTTCTTCGGTCGACTAAAAAACTCAGGAAGAGCTTCCATTTAAGGACCTGAAATGTTATCTCACACGGGGTGAGATGACGTCTCAGCGAGTTCAACCCCTAAAGACCTGACTAGGAAGAAAATACTCCGAGGGCTATCTAAGCATAAACACGAGTCGGAGGACTTACCTTGGCCTCAATCTCTTCCTGCAAGTTAATATAATTTGAATAATCTTCCAATCATTTTACTCAAACAATTCAATCAATTAGATCAAGTTTTCGGTCAATTGACTCAGTCAATTTCATATCATTATGACCTTCCCTTGGTCGGCCAAATCAATACTATCTATGAGATTTGATCATATCAGGACTGCTCATTCTAAGCTGATAAATAGATAGTATAGTTCGCACTAAGCTGATAAATAATATACTGCTCTCTATAGTTGACACATCAAGTCCGTAGGCTGATATAGTATACTAATAATGCTCATTTTAAGCTAATAGTAATATTGTTCACTCTAAGTATTGTTCACTCTAAGTTGATAATGTATACTGCTCTCTATCTAAACGACATATTAGAGCTCGTAGGTTGATATAATATATCATCCCGATTATCTAACAGATTCACCATTTTTATCATATTCGATAAAAATACTCGTGTGTGGATACACAGTCGGCCTTAGCCAAAATACAATATTTTCACCTTTGAAAATCCCACTATTTTCAACAATCCACAAATCCATTTTTGGCACTGTAAACCGACGCCCGGTGGTTTTTCAATTCATTACCGAAATTAATGATTTTGGGATAAATATGCAAAATCATAAATCACCCTAAATTTGCACAAAATAATAGTTAATTAAATAAACAGATCACACCACTGCAATCGGTACGAAATTTTGGTCACTTGTTATCCCGGTCTAATTTTCGAAAAATAAATAAATAAATAATTTATTACGGAAATTAATTATTAAATACCATAAATAGCAACTTAGGCTGGAAAAACCTAATTAAAAGCTGAAACGGACCCGAAAAATTTCCGAACCACTCTATATAAATACTAGAGCTTGTCTAGGCTCTAATTACTTTACTCTAACCACCTAACATGCAATAAGGATTAATTAAATTGCTAATCTAATCTAACTATCCACTTAATCTATACTTAATCTAAACTAATAAACCCTTAAACATCATTAAATTAATAAGCAATGATTAGTGAGAAACTCACTTGTTAAGCTATCCGCTCGGATTAAAACGACAGGGACGCAGCGAGACTCGATAAACTCCAAAGTAGGACCGGCAAACGGGATGGGGAACAGCCCGAAAACGGCCTAAACAGTGGACTAGAGATCCACTAGTTTCGGCTTCTGTGGCTAGACTGATCTTGGCCGAGAGAGGAGGGTCGGTCAGCTAGTTGAGGCGGAAACTGGCGAAGGCGAGGTAGACGGCTTGGCAAGAGCAAGCGGCGACCAAATGGCTGTCCATGGTGACTTAGGCAGCGAGGCCAGCTTGCGAGTAGCTCTAGGGATGTCTTGGGCTCATGATTGAGGCGAAACAACGGCCTGGGAGGCATTAGTCTGGCGCGCAAGTAGGTGGGCAACGAACGGCTACGGGGCGTGACGGTGGTGCGAGCGGCATCTAACGAATGGCTGCGATGGCGAGGGGGCTTGCTTGTTCGATCCTCTGGCCTTGATTGGAGGTTTTGGTGGCTGGAATGGAGGGAGAAGGGGGCTTTAACGGTTGAAGAAGGGAGAGGGGGACCGGTTTCCATGGAGGGGGCCACCAATGGCCTCTTCCTCATCTTCTTGTCCCCTTGCTTGGCCCACCTCCACAGCTGGTGTCCACAGCAATTTTCCAGACCTTATTGCCTTCCTAGAAGACTTTAAGATGGTCTACAAGTCATGGCCATGGGGGCACACGAATTTTGGTGCAATTCCTTCAATTTCTCCTCAAATCCTCCTTGAACCGACTTAACTTGGCTCCTAAAATTCAACCGTCAAGTCCTTGATCAAATTGGCATTTTTCCTTCACTTGTATCCCAATTTCGCGATAAAAAATGGTCATCTAATTTTTCCGATCGAAAACGGCCCTATGACGACTTTTTCACCAAAAACTCTGTTTGCAGAAAAATCTTCGGAGACTGAATTGACGTTCCTAAAATGACTTGTGACATATCAAAACTTTCAATTTTTGAAATCGGATTCAAATTTGTGATTAATTTCAATCTGGCGCGATTTTAGCGTGACTTAGGCGACTAGGTGGCTTTTATAAATTTTTAGTGCAAATAACCCATGGTCGATTTTTTTCGAGCCACAATGAATCTCTTCGACACATTGGCGACTCTCGGTAGTTGTGAAAATCTTGATGATTCAAATACGAACACAAGGTACCAAAACCACAGAAAAATCAGTTTAATGCCGATTGATGATAATTCACCCACGTTTAGCCACACATTTTAGTTGAATTGACTCATCTCTAATCTCAAAGCAATTTTTAATTGTGCCGTAATGATATTTGCAAGTGAGCATGGTCGAGTAACCGATTTCTGGTCGAATCCTCAAGTCTATTGCATTAAAATCTCTTAATGACTTTCCCAGATCGTTTAGTTATCTTAAGAGTGATTAGTTCTGAGAACAACACTATAGGTGCCTCGAAAAAAGCCTGATTTATTCAATTGAAAGCATAATGAAATTTCAAGATGTCACACCCTAAGTGCCAAAACTTGACACGGGTAAATGCATAAGTGTCAAAACTTTTAAACTGTACATTTGAGTGTCCAAATTGGAGAAGAGAAGAACACTCAAGTGCTAACGGTGAGTTACATCGGATTTCTGGCAACCACGTAGACTGGTTTTATTATTAAAAATAACACTACATCAGATTTTCGACAAGCCTTATTGAAATTGACACTTAAATGTCCAATTTTTTTTTTTAAATGTGACATTTAAGCATACTTTTTGTAAGTTTTGGTACTTATATGTCCACCACTGGGGATGTCCTTCTTCCCCAATTTCCATATGGCTCCATCACATAAATATGTGATGTTAATTGCACAAGAAAAATGCAAGACCTGATATTGCATCCGACCCTCACTAGTGTAATTACGCTCACTTTATTTCCTATTTAGCTTTTTGCATAAATATCTTAAGAACATCCTATTCATATAGAATCATTATTGTTATAAACTTCTAGCCTTTAGTTTTTAAGCGAGTGATTTTTATCCCTAACAAGTCTCTAAATTATATCCATAGCAATTGAGAAGAGAATCAGTAATAGGAAGAATTAATTGTGACGTAATTTGCTGCTGCCTTTTCCCTATTGTGTGACATGACAAGCCTTCGAGCCATTGCCATCCGCAAAAGGGCACATCATGTTGCATTTTTCAATTGTAGGCTTGCCAAGAGGCCCAGGGGCCTTCAACCCACACAAGAAGTCCATAGGCCTTGTGCAGGTAATGATAGTGGAAATATGGATATGTCGAAAATCAGAGGGGTAATAACATGTATAATATCCGAACTGTATCTTGATGTTTAACGTCATCTCGGAACTTTTCTATTTTAATTTAATCCCTAAAGTTTCAAAACTTTACTTAATGTAGTCTTGCATTTTCTTAACATGGATCATTAAGGTGACGGCTTTTCCACTTCTTCTTTGACGCTTTTTCCACTTCTCATGTGATTCCCAAAGACTCAATACATAAATCCAAGTACTTATTTTACGAAGAGAGTTGACCTTAGAGAATCCATTATCGACTTAAGAGTCTCGTATTGTGACAATCGCTCAATTTCTCATGTGATTTCAAAGACTCAATACACAAATCCTCACAAGCCTTGTTTCTTTCCCCAAGTCTCACTAGAAAGCCCTAAGTAAAGGTCTCACAAAACTGAGTTCGTATTATTCTCAAAACGGTTATGAGAATCTGATTTGAAAACACCCGGCTGAGAGGATTGAATCGACAGTTTGGCTCCCTCTCAAGTTGGGCCAGGGATTCTGGACATGTATAGTGAAAACTGTACAATTTGGACAAGTGGGTAGGTGCTCTGAGGGCCAGGCCTAGAGCCCAGCCATGACTGATTGCCATCCCGGCCAATGCCAAGTAGCATTTTAGTCGCTGGGTCATTTGGCTGGAAGGCAAGCCATTGCTCCTGAATGATACCTCCTAACCTGCCTCCAACTTTATCTTGATCTTTGGGATTTGATACAACTCTGAATTGGGTAGAATTAGAGCCACAAGCTAAATGATTCTCCATGTAGGCGCAACTTCTGCAGTTAAGGGATAGCGCTTGTCATTTATGCCGGCTCTTCCAATGCTTATGATGGGCATTCATACTTCCTAAGTGCAAGAGCTCTAGCATAGCTTGAGCTTTGTCGAAGGAATAGGTTTCGTCATTATAATTGATGGGTTCTCTACTGTCAAGATCTTCCTCACAACAACCTTACCCTTTGCCATAACGGTCTGTATGAAATGATACTTGATGTCAATATATTTAGTCTCATGATAAATAGGATTAAAGATAGATCTATCGCATATTGGTTATTATAGTGTATAATAACACATTTTGCTCCAACCCAAAGTCTAGGAGCAAACTTGTCAACCATATTGCCTCCTTCGCTATAAAGGTTTGTGTAATGTAATCTACCTCATTCAAAGATAAGGTGACATCGTCTTTCAAAGGCAACTTTTAACTCATTGCATCCCATGTCAATGAAACACATGCCCTAAATGCTCATCCAAGTTTTGCCATGATCTAAATCCACATAGCCAGTGGTCTTACTATCATAATTGTCCTTAGTACACATTACCAGTGTCTATTATCTCTAAGGATTCATTTCACAATCTCCTAATAGTCCTACCTAGATGCCTAATATAATAGTTAATAGCTCTCACAGTTTGTGAAATGTTAAGTCTAGTGCAAACCATGGCAGGCATAATGCGGTCCATTACATTACAATAAGGAACGCTGAACATAAACACCTCCTTCACCTCGGTCTATGGTGGTAATATATTGAAAACTTTGAAGTGTTCGGCCAAAGTTGACATGCAATCTTCTCAATGCATCTGCCAAGAACAACATATTATGGCATTTGGTATTGGTCAAATGCAACTATAGAGCTACTTAGTTACATGATAGTTACTAGCAGACTCAACGGTAGGAGTACTACTAGCTTGGCATTTACACTAGGTATTAAAATAATTTGATGGGCATCCAAAAACAAGATTTAGTGGAAAAATTTTCCACAAAAGCTGAGCACATCATAGCTGCTACTACCACCAGTTAGGCATTATGACTTTGTAGAATATTAAAGGACATTAAAGTGGTACAGACAAAACCTACTTCAATATTTTGCGATAACAAGTCCGCTATTGCTATGTCTTATCTCGTTTTTCACGAAAAAACAGAAAATATTGCCATAAAACATCACTTAATATAAGAAGTGGAAAGTATTGGACAGATAAAGCACTGAAAAACTTTGATAAAGTCGAGGAAATATTTACTAAAGCACTATCCCAAATCAAGTTTGAGATATTTTGAAGTATGATCGGAGTATCACAAAAATTGATTGAAAAGAAGTGTTAAAGTTTTAATCTACTGTTCTGGAAAAGCCTAGACTCTACAAGTCTCTAGTCTTAGTGGTAGTTGAAGTTTGTGGTCAAGGTTAAAAATAAGAAGAAAATCTCAGACAAATGCAGAGGTGATTTGCTGTATGAGTCGGTTATTGGAGCCTAGAAATAGGCCTGGTTGTATGGTCATAAATACAGAAAAGAAAACAACTCTTAAAACTAAACCAATCACTATCAGCCTTGTAATCCTTTTTTTCATTAAAATAACTATTGTTTTCTTCCACCCTTTGCTGTGTTGTCCCACAAACACACATCCACTTGCATTCATATCAAAATCCACACCAAATACTAACATAAAATTATAATATCTCTACACCGACGATTGTGCTTTCCTTTCCCTTGGAGAGAAACGGTCATAATGAATGTTAACCACCTAGAAAACAAGGCTCCCCACCAACGCACAAGTTAGGGGAACTGTGAGATTGTCGTCGAGCCGAGAGCTCAGAGGATGTGATTCCACCAGAGCAGAAGCAAGAGAGACCGCCAAGAAACCCGAAGCCATCTCCCAACTTCCTCGGATATAACCAAATGAAGAAAAATAGGACATAAACCTTGTAAACATAAGCAAATTGTAACCAATAAGGCCACCACTCAATCAGATTTATACAGAATCCTCAAACACACGACTGAGAATTACCCGAGAGATGCTAAAAACCCGGCACAGCCCATTGCAATGCTACCAGCTAAGGATTTGTTACGGTTGTAGGGAATTTTATGTTGGCCAAGCCGCCTTCCGATGATGTCCGCAAAACCTGAAATCAGGCAAAACCAGGTGTCTAGGCTTAAGCCCGCCCTCTTTAGTTTTCGGATATTTGGGAAACTTATGTATTGAACTGATGACTACATCTCTCGTCACACGGTTTGATAGCTATGTATCATTCTAAGCCTTGACTAAAGATAACATAATTTATTCTATTAAATTAAGGAAATAACTTCACCCCATTATCATTTGTGGCATTAAGCACTGTAATATTATTTCTCAACATTTAGGCCCATGACACTGAAGAAGTCCTTAGTATGTCCCTTTACTTTTGCAGTTACCAGTCATTGAACCTATGCCAGTATAACAAGCAAGAAATAATGGGGAGTTAGATTAGTGCACCATCTCCAGCGCAGAGGTTGCATATTGCTGCGATTGCAATTGGCGAAGTCCTCCAATAATACGCGCAAGCGAATGTGATTGTGAGAACATAGAATAGCGGCCCTTCAAGAAGTTCCCTGAAAATCTTGACTAAATTAAATTGCTTGATCGAGTAGATCACCAATCGAATAACAAGTTTAGAGATCAGTACTGCAATTATTTAAATACAAGCGATGTAATCCTATCAAACTTGATTCACCTCTGTCGGCAATGCAATGCGGATACCAAATAACTCGAGTTACGAACCTGCGGTCCCCAAATCTGGTCATGGACTTCACCGTCGCCTCATCTTTCCAAATGCCAGATCCCAGAAGAAGCATGCGGATGATATTAACCCCTGGAATCAAAGCAGCTAAAAGCGCACCTCAATGCCCAGAACTGCAATTTATCAGCAATAGCCACCTCACCAAACTAATAATCCATTAGGAATTTAGAAAAAAAGAAAAAAAGTGTAGTCTTAAGATTACCTGAACAGTGGCCAGCAAAGCATGAAAACTAATCCAAAGCTTACATGAAGAAGCTTCCTGTTAAGTTTCTGAACGAGGGACACAAACAAAGACATTTAAATATAACAAACGGCTTGAAAACAGCAATCAGGTCTAGAACTACTCTGTTTACAAGGACTGCTTTGAGATGCAATTTTTTTTTTCTATAATTTAGGGGCACGAGTTTGGACAGCCAGCAATATTTCAGGTCCATACACTCCGCAAGCCCGGGGGACTGGTCAAGTTCAGATCGCTCTGCTCGAGTTTGCGATTGGTTGATATGATTTGGATGGGTAATCTCCACCGCCCCAAATCAACTGGTCAACACGAGTTATTTGAGATGCGAATAAAATTTGGTCCAATGAGTAAACCGAAACAGCCGAGCATCCCGAGACAGCATCGCCAGCAGGAAATTTATGGAACAAGCAAAGGAAGGAGGGAGTAATACTGTCCGAACCTGGTCAAAGACGCCTCGCTTAGCTGTTTCTTCAGACAACCGGAGAACCGTGAGAGCGGTGCCGCCGGACACGGCTGTAGCTAGTACATCGGACATAACCGGATTCTGGTGGAGCATAATCACTGCCGGTTCGGTCGCCCTACTGAGACTGGATGAGGAGCAGGAGGAGGAGGAGGAGGAGGAGAGAGAACCAAATTAGTCGCGCCCTACCATTCTTCACCCAACTCTCAATTGCTTTCCCGAACAAGATAAAATCCCCAATTCTTCTCCGTCTTTTTCTGTTCATACCCATCTGTCGCATCCAAACAAAAGGTAAGACTGTTGACTTCTTTCGTTTTTGTTTCCGTAATAACTACCTTTTTTTTTTTGAACGAGGTAATAACTACCTTTTTTTTTCAAGGTAATAACTACCCTTTCGAAGGTACGAAAGTGATGCCTCCTACAGTAATTCAGGTGTTGGAAAAAAATGAAAGGTCAGAAAAAAGCTACCATTCTACAAGGAGTTCATCGCGTTGACCGTTGAAAAACAATTTCTTTAGGAGGTGTGAAGTGCAGATGCACTATATATTATGCAAAAGTTAGATGTGCACGTATAAAAAGTTGATTAGGCCATAACAATTCAAGTTTTGAAGCAACGGCCATTAGGAACAAAGCAATTGCGAAGGAATAAAAATTAGAAGGGTTTAAGGTTGTTCTACCCTTCGACGTGTGACGTGACCTCTTTTCTTTCGTATGCTCTGCTGTAAACGAATAAAACGAGCTCATTTGTGGTTTGCTATTGATTCCATCTTTTTTTTTTCTTGACGAAAAAGTCAATGAATGTCAAAATGCTGGTGCTGTCTTGAACTATTATTGTTATGCTATGGGTCAGTTTATTAATCTAAATAAGTTGGGAATTTTCCTCAGTTCCGGATGGCATGAGAGATTAAGATGAAATCATGAAAAATGAATTGCGTGCTCCGGATTGACAACACAAAAAACTAGTTGGGAATACCCTCAGATTAAGGAGCTTTAAAGAAAAATTTGCATGAATCCTTGTTAGGGTGAATATAAAATTGGAAGGGTGGAAATAAAATCTGATGTCAGAGGCAAGGAAACAAGTCCAACTAAAGATGGTGATTCAAATTTTGCCTAACTGTGCAATGTCAATCTTTAAATCCCTTACCTGTATGTCGTGCTATAGAGCAAAAAATTGCTGCTTTTTAGTGGAAAAATGGGGAGTCAAAAGTTTTGGAAACATTAGAGGCAAAGGGATTTATTCAAAACAAGGAAGGACAAATAAGGCTTGGGTTTCTTGGGCTTAATCACATTTACTGGAGCTACATTGGGTAAGCAAATCTGGAGATATACTTAGCTTCATGGGCTATGGAGCAAACTTAGGCTACATTTGTTTTCCGAAAAATATTTTCCTCATTTTTTGGTGTTTGGATTGCATTGGAAAATAAGTCAACGGAAAATGTATGAATAATTTCCTTTTTAATAAATCAAAAGTCAATTTTTAAAATATTAATAGGTATTGGTGCTTTGACTAGAAACTCTACGCCTGGGCACGAGAACTCTAATGCTCATTCTTAGGTCACAATATCCAAGACCCATCTTGGCGCCCCTGCCCGGGCCCATCGAGGCCAAGCCCAAGGCCCTAATGCCCTCGTTTGATCCCTAGACACGTTGGCTTGGGTCCACAAAGAGGAAGTGTAGGGCCTCGGTAATAGTGCATGGAGCCCTTGCGCCTAGGCCCAGGTGCACAATGTTTGTGCCTGAGTTCCTAGTGCTCATGCTCGGATCTTTTGCACTTGAGCCCAGTTCATTGAGGACAAAGCCTGAGAACTGGTGCTCATGCTGGGTCCATCGAGGTAGGCTCCGAACTTCGATGCCCATGCTTAGATTCCCATGCTTGAGCGTAGGCTCATCGAGGCTAGATCGGGACCCATGTGCCCATGCCTAGTCACTGACGCTCGAACTTGGATCTACAAAGGCCATGACTAGGACCCTTGTGCCTCCAAAAATCTTGTTTAGTACACTTAATCTAAAATAATTCAATTTTCAAAATATTGGTTGTCCATAACATGAGAATAGTCAATGTACTAAAAACTACAAAATCTCTTTAATTGGTTAATTAACAAAGTCTTCTAAGGCACTCGTTAATAAGGTCTTTAAAAATAGCTGAGACCCAAATTTTTTTAGAAGAATAATACCCCGAGTACCAAAACTTGGCACGGGTGGATGCATAAGTGTCAAAACTTCTAAAAAGTACATTTGAGTGTCAAAATCAGAGAAGAAAAGAATACTCAAGTGCCAACAGTGAGTTATATCGAATTTCCAGCAACCATGTAGACTAGTTTTATTATTAAAAATAATGCTACATCGGATTTTAGGCAAGCTTCGCTAAAATTGACACTTAAATGTCCATTTTTTTTTTAAATGTCACATTTAAGCGTACATTTTGGAAGTTGGTACTTATATGTCCACCACTCGGGATGTTCTTCTTCCCCGATTTCCATATGGCTCTGTCACATAGATATGTGATGTTAATTGCACAAGAAAAATGCAAGACCCAATGTTGCATCCGACCCTCACTAGTGTAATTAACCACACTTTATTTCCTATTTTACTTTTTGCATAAATATCTAAAGAACATCCTATTCATATAGAATCATTATTGTTATAAACTTATAACCTTTAGTTTTTAAGAGAGTGATTTTTATCCCTAACGGGTCTCTGAATTATATCCATAGCAATTGAGACGAGAATCAGTAATAGGAACAATTAATTGCGACGTAATTTGATGTTGCTTTTTCCTGATTAAGTGACATGACAAACCTTCAAGCCATTGCCATCCGTTAAAGGGCACATCAAGTTGCATTTTTCAATTGTAGGCTTGCCAAGAGGCCCAGGGGTCTTCAGCCCACACAAGAAGTCCATAGGCCTTGTGTAGGTAACGATAGTGGAAATATGGACATGCCGAAAATGAGAGGGTAATAACATGTATAATATCCGAACTTTATTTTGATGTTTAATGTCATCTTGGAACTTTTCTTTTTTAATTTAATCCCTAAATATTCAAAAATTTGCTTAATGTAGTCTTGTATTTTCTTAACATGGATCATCAAGGTGACTTTTTTTTCCCTTCTCCTTTGATTTAGATAGTCCATTTTTTTGGTGTTTTGATCATATTATCTCTTGTGGGGCATGCCATTTCTAATACAACTCAATAAAAGTGATATTTTCTTCAATTATTTGGTCAATGCTTTTTATTTTGTTTCTTCTTTCCATGCGGGTCCCATTTTCCTTTTTCTTTCTTTTCACGTCTTTGATGTCTTAGTCCTCCATTTTTGTGACTTGCCCCTCTCCATCTTTTTTCTTGAAGATCATTCTCTTCTTCCTATGTCTCCCACTCCTTATTCTTCTTTTACAAGTCTCTCATGTGCAATCTCCAACAGAACTACTTACTTCAACACTCAAACACGACATTGAAAGCTACAATCAAATTAAACCACTAATTTGAATCCCATCTTATATTACCTAAAAAAACACAATTCACCTATTGCCCTTGACTTTTATGCCTACACATGATGGAGAAACCTTATCTTTCTCTAGACACTCACACGTGCAAGAAGAGAGAAGTATATAAAGGGGGGGGGGGGGGAGGGGAGAGTGTGACATCCTGAAATTCGATCCCGTTTCGATAAAGTGAAATGGGCATTCCGTCAACGCGCTTAGGGTCTTTTTACTCTGAGCTGATCACTCAAGAGTTAACTAACCTATTGGGTGAAGCCGTTAAGGAACGTATCTGCAGTAAAATCCCTAAAAGCTACTCAATTTGTTGGATTGGACTAAAATCACATCTGATCGATTTTTAACCACAAAATTGAACTCGATTTCGGGAATCGAATTTTAAGCGTGTCATAATTCTTTTTTTTTAGGACATTGTCTCATCGTTCGTCAATTCATTGACGAGTCTGAAATTTCAAGAAAGAAATTATCAGAAGAAAAATTGAAGCCTGAAAGGAAATGAAAAGGGAAAGAGAAAAGACAAGAAAATAAGAATAATATTGTTATTTTTATTTTTCTCTCTCTCCCTCTCTTTTCTTTTCTCTCTTTTTTCTCTTTTCTCCCTCTCTTCTCTCCCCTTTTCTCCCGTGCGGACAGCCCCCCCACCGACTCACTCTTTTCCCCTTTCTTTTTCATTTTTTTTTGACTAGTCAAACTCTCTCTCTCTCTCTCTCTCTCTCTCTCTCTCTCTCTCTTCTCCCCCACTCCCCCACGCGACTGAAACCCCCTCCTTTCTTCTTCCCCTCTTGTTCGTGAAAAAAAAAAAACCAGAAGCTGAAGAACGGAAGCAACAGCTCGCCGAAGCCGCCGCTCATCGCCCGTCCCGCCGCCACACCGAAGCCGCACGCCCGCGATGCCCACCCGCGCGACGCCGCACGTCTAGCCACTCGTCCCTCGCGCCCAGGCGTGCTCCTCCGCGTGATCCAGCCGCTGCCCATCCTCTGTCCAGCCCCCGTTCGGCCACCTCCGGCCGCCGTTCGACCCCGCCGGACCTCCCCAACGTCCCCCTCACCCTCCGCCGGCCCCGCCTCGCTGTTTTGGCCGCTGGACTAGCTCCGGCCAGCCAAGAACAGCAACCCACGAAGTGGGTTTCCAGCTGGTTCGGGCCCACTTTTGGGCCGTTTCCGGGCCCCGAATCCGAGCCGTGCTTTGGGAAGAATCGTTCCTCGCGTCGCCCTCGTCGGATTGATCTGATTTGCGCGCGATTTGATGAGTAATCTCACTAATCCCGGATTAGTTGGCTAATTATGCTTAAGGTTGGTTTAGTTTTAATTAATTAGGTTTATGTGGTTAGCTTAGAATAGATTAGAGATTATTAGCCAATTGTGATGCGATTTAGATAAATTGATTGTGTAATTAGCAAGTAGACGTGGTCTACTATTTATTGGAAGTGCCTCGGGATTTTTCCCGACCCTTAGTGGGCTCCAATTAGGCTTTTCGGGCCTAAGTGGAATTTTTAGTATTTAAATATTAATTTTCAGAATTAAATTAAATAATTATTTATTTTTCAAAAATTCAACTGAGATGGTCCGGAATTGGAATTTTATGCTGGTGACTGTGGTGAAGTCCGTTTATTTAATTGGGCTTTATTTTGTGCTAAATTGAAATTTTAATAATTATTAATTAATTTTCGAAATTAATTAATTAATTATTTTGCGGAAATTAAGATTTTGATGGCCGACGACCAAAATCTTGTGTTGATCGTCGTGGCGCAGTCCGTTTATTTATTTGAGCTCCATGTTGCATGTAGTTAAATAAATTGTGATATTTTAGGGATTTATCCTAAATTGATTTGGAATTGATTGAGATTGAATTGTTGATTGGTAAATGACCAAGTATGTTATTCAGCATTTATAACGCTTTGTGGAGTTGATTTAATTATTTGATCGAGAAATCGTTGGGCATTAGTTGACGGTATTGAAAGTAGATTGGTAATCACCTAAAAGAAAATATGTGGGCTCGGTGAATTGGAATATCACTTGGAGAATGCACGTGAGTTCAATGGTTGAATATGTCACCTTGGCAAAAAGGTCGCCTGAGAGAATGCACGTGGCTCGGTGACAGAGTTTGGCGTCTAAAAGGGCACGTGGCTCGGTGATTTGATGCGTCACTTTGGTGAACTAGTGCCTTAGAGAATGCACGTGGGCCCGACGTTCTGGAATAGCATCTAAAAGGGCACGTGGCTCGGTGAATTGATGCATCACTTTGGTGAGATAGCACCTTAGAGAATGCACGTGGGCCCGGGCATAGTAAAAAGGACACGTGGCTCGGTGATTTGATGTGTCACCTTGGCAAATGAGTGCCTTAGAGAATGCACGTGGGTCCGGTAATTGAGAATGACATCTAAAAGGGCACGTGGCTTGGTGACTTGATGTACCACCTTGGCGAAGAGGTCGCCTTAGAGAATGCACGTGAGCCCAAGGTTCGTGGCATGTGGCTCGGAGACTTGGAATGTCGTCCTTGAGAATGCACGTGGCCTAGCTTTTAGATACTCCTCAGTGGAAATTGATTTGTGTGACATGTAATCGACTGGTTCCATTTGTTTGGAATAAATGGATGCCTATTATGAATTGTACTGACTTGCAGGTGGGATCTGAGGCTAAGGTAAGTCCTCTGCCCTATGCGTGTTCAGGTAGCCTATAGTATAATGGTTTACTAATCAGGCTTAGTGGGGTAGAACTCGCTGAGACATAGTCTCATCCCAGTTTTGGGAAAACATTTCAGGACCCCGATGAGAAGCTGAGGACAAGGAGTCTGGGAAGGAGAATTCGGAAGTGAGATCTGAGGAGAAGGATTTTTGGAAGAAGAAGATAGTCCTGAGAGGGGCCTTGAGTACGGCCTGGATGGATTGAGATCCTATCTTCTTTTGAGATCTCCATTTTGATGTGAATAGTCATGAAGTGGTTTGTGTTTTGCATAAAAGTTTGGTTATAAATTTCAATATGAAAAATATAGCCCTGCTTTTCTATCCCATTGTTTTCTTGTCTGGGGATTTATAATTGCTTCCGCATGTGCTTAATAAATAAAAGGGTCGGTGATATATAGTCCTGGGGTATCGCATATTAAAATCGACCAAGAGAAGAATGTGTGCGTGCCCGAGGATCGGGGCGTGACGTCCCCTTTTTGTGGTATCAAAGCGAAGTTGAAGATTGGAGTGATAAGGAGCGTTGACCATGGGATAGTCAGTAGGAAAGGCCTTTAAATTCATGTTGGTGCATGTCTGTGTTAGCTGAGTGCTAAAATTGTTGGTTGTTTGGATCGCTTTATTTCTAATTCGGTGTTGAATTGGAAACAGGTGTTAGTTGAGTAAAGCTACACCATGAGCGATCAGGAGCTGAGAACTCCTGCAAAGAGGACCAGTAGGGCCGTTATTCGGGGTAGAGCTCCGACTCGTGTCCGAACCTGAGGCGGACGTGGTTGAGCGCCAACACAGGCTAGCGCGAGTGGAATGATTCCACCCGTCGTAGATGTTGGGGTAGCAGCCCCTAATGATCCTAGGGTGGATGGGATCTTGCGTGTTTTGGAAGCAATGGGTAATAGAATGGATCAGCAAGCTGCTACTGTTGAAGCCGCTGCTTAGGCCGCTGCAACTGCCGCCGCCACCGGAGTTGCCCCTGCAGTCGCACCTGCTGCCGCGCCTGCAGTCGCACCTACCGTTGCTCCAGCCGTCATGAATGTTGAAAATCCACCGGAGATAGTGGTCGCTGCAAGACTAATCCATAAGTTGGTGGAGCATTTCCTAAAGTTAAATCCGCCGGTTTTTACCGGGTCTGGAGACGCCGAAGCTGCTTCTTCATGGATTCAAAAGCTCGAGAAGGCGTTTGCATTGCTGATGTGCAATGAGGCTGAAAAGGTAATGTTAGCAACTTACCAGCTAGAGGGAGTTGCAGACACTTGGTGGATGACTACTCGTGAAATGATCTTTCCGGAAGGCGCTGTTCAGGACTGGAACACTTTTCGTGAAGCCTTCAATGATAAGTTTTTCTTTGAGATTGCCAGAGAGGTGAAGATGGCTGAATTTCAACATCTTCGCCAGGGTTCCCTATCGGTTGATGAGTATGAGGTGAAGTTCGCTGAACCTTTGAAGTTCGCTGAACCTTCGCGATATGCCCCCGAGTTAATTGAGAATCCTGTGAATCGAGCGAGGAGGTTCAGAGATGGATTTAGGCAAGATTTAAGAAGCGCCTTAGTCCTTCTGGATTTGAAGACTTATAATGACATATATCGGAGAGCTCAGAAGATTGAGAAAGATCAGAACGATAAAGCTGCCTCATCTAGATCAAGGTTTAGCTCTCGTAGAGACAACATCTGCTAAGGAAAGATGCCGATGTTTGGAAATAGACTCCAAAGCCCGCCCAGCAAGAAGAGTGGATTTAATAGGCTAGGACCTATTAGGAATGATGCGTGTTGCTTGTGTGGCAGAAGACATGGGACAGCACCGTGCCCATCTAGGACAGGTGCATGTTTCGAATGTGGCCAACAGGGCCACATAGCCAGATTTTGTCCAAAGAAGCAAAGAGGACAACCTCAGTTGCCGCCGCCGCCACCGATGAGATAGATAGGAGGGTATGCCCCTCATAATGCACTGCAAGGAGGACAGCAGAGACCTCCAGCTCAGGGCACTGTGTATGTGATTACCCAAGGTCAGGCAGAAGCTGCGCCTGGCGTGATCACATGTACGGTCTCGCTCAACGACTAACCTGCTTATGCTTTGTTTGATTCGGGAGCAATCCATTCTTTCATTGCCGAGCAATATGTTAGGATGCTAGGGTTGAGTCCTGTTTTGTTGGAGTCGGCAATTTGCATATCTACACCCTTGAAAGATAAGGTCATTACTGCTTTGGGATGTTCGGGGTGCAAGTTAGAGATTGGTGAGTGAGTGGGGAAAATTGACTTGTTAGTCCCAGCCATGTGTGATTTTGATTTGATAATTGGCATGGATTGGCTTACCAATCAACGAGCTAAAATGGATTGCTATTGCAAGGCGATTCAGTTTGACCCATTAGGGGGTAAGAGCTTCGAGTTTGTCAGGAATCGAGGAGGACCTTCGATTTCCTTAATCTCGTCGTTGGAAGCAGCTCGTTTGTTAGACGAGGGTTGCCGAGGGTACTTAGCAACTGTCGTAGATACGACAGTTGAGGAGTTGAGAATGGAAGATATTGCAGTGGTACAAGAGTTTCCAGATGTCTTTCCAAAATAATTGTCAGGGTTACCGCCAGAAAGAGAGATTGAATTTGTGATCGAGCTAGCACCAGGGACAGAACCGATTTCAAAGGCACCTTATCGAATGTCATTATCTGAGTTGAAGGAATTGAAGGTGCAGATGCAAGAATTACTGGATAAAGGATTTATTCGTCCTAGTGCATCACCTTGGGGAGCATCAGTTCTGTTTATTAAGAAGAAAGATGGTTCGTTGCGTTTGTGCATCGACTATCGACAGCTCAATCAGGTAACGATAAAAAACAAGTATCCATTGCCGATGATAGATGACTTGTTTGATCAATTGCAAGGAGCGTCAATATGCTCAAAGATCGACTTGAGGACAGGATACCATCAGCTGAGGATTAGGAATGAGGATATTCCTAAGTCGGCATTTCGTACCCGATATGATCATTACGAGTTTACAGTGATGCCGTTCGGATTGACGAATGCTCCAGCTGCTTTCATGAATATGATGAACAGAGTGTTCAAGGAATACTTAGATCAGTTTGTGATCGTGTTTATAGATGATATCCTGGTCTATTCGAGAAGTAATGAAGAGCGTGAGAATCATCTGAGATTAGTACTCCAGAACTTAAGAACTCATCAGCTGTATGCTAAGTTTAACAAATGCGAGTTTTGGTTGACTGTGTTGCGTTCTTAGGTCATGTGATTTCCGGAGAAGGAATCTCTGTCGACCCGAGCAAGATAGAAGCCGTGATCAATTGGCAGAGACCGACATCAGTAACAGAGATCAGAAGTTTTCTGGGATTAGCAGGTTATTACAGACGGTTTGTGGAAGGGTTCTCATCGATAGCATCACCTCTGACAAAGCTCCTGAAGAAAGAAGAGACATTTGTATGGTTAGACAAGTGCGAGCGTAGTTTCCAAGAGCTGAAGGAAAAGCTGACTACCGCACCTGTGTTGATGATTCCATCTAGTCCTGGAGGATTCAAGATCTATAGTAATGTGTCATTTAGGGGATTGGGTTGCGTGCTGATGCAACATGGCAGAGTTGTTGCATACGCTTCCCAGCAGTTGAGATCTCATGAATTGAATTATCCAACGCATGATTTGGAACTCGCAGCCATCATATTTGCATTGAAGATATGGAGGCACTACTTGTGTGGGGAAAAGTTTCAAATCTTCACAGACCATCAGAGTCTCAAGTATTTGTTCTTTAAGAAAGAGTTGAGTATGAGAAAACGTCGATGGATGGAAGTGCTGAAGGATTACGATTGTGACATTCTATATCACCCGAGAAAGGCAAACAAGGTTGCTGATGCATTGAGTCAAAAGTCTTCAATAGCGCAAATCTTGGTTAAGGAGTGGAATTTAATCGAGAGAGCTCGGGATTCAAAATTCAAATTTGAGGTAGGCCACCTTTCAAGTTTTATGGCCACCCTCAGAATTGAACCGGATGTCCAGGTCAGAATTAAAGAACTCCAACCAACTGATCTAGATGTACAGAGAATTCTTCAAGAGGATACCGATAAAAGAAAGGCTAATTTTCAAGTTTCTGATGACGGGACTCTAAGGTTCCAAGGACGTTTGGTTGTACCTGACGATGTTGAGCTTAGAGAAGAAATTTTATCTGAAGCACATCGTAGCAGCTACAACATTCATCCTGGAAGTACTAAAATGTATCAGAATTTGCGTCAACACTACTGGTGGTCAGGTATGAAGGTGGATATCGCCAAGCATGTGGCCAAGTGTTTGATTTGTCAGCAAGTAAAAGCCCAGCATTGCAAGCCGGGAGGACTTCTGCAACCTCTCGCGACCCCAGAATGGAAATGGGAGCACATCATGATGGACTTCGTGATTGGACTACCAAGGAGTCAAAGAGGAAACGATTCGATTTGGATAGTAGTCGACAGGCTGACAAAGTCTGCACACTTCATTATAGTTCGAAAGGACCTGAGTCTGGATAGACATGCAAACCTGTATGTACGTCAAGTGGTTCGATTACATGGAGTGCCGGTTACGATAACATTCGATAGAGACCTGAGGTTTACTGCTGCTTTTTGGAAGAGCTTGCAGAGTGCTTTGGGTACAAAGCTTTAGTACAGTACGACATATCATCCTCAGACGGATGGCCAGTCGGAAAGGACAATTCAGACTCTTGAAGACATGCTGAGAGCAAGTGTAATAGACTTCAAAGGAAGTTGGGAAGATCAGCTTCATCTGGTGGAATTCGCCTACAACAACAGTTATCAGCAGAGCATCAAGATGGCTCATTTTGAAGCGTTGTATGGTAGAGCGTGCAGAACTCCAGTATGTTGGGATGAAGTCGGAGAAAGGAAGATAACATGCCCAGAGTTGGTTCAGCAATCAGTAGATGCCATGGGATTGATCAGAGATGGATTAAAGACAGCATAGAGCAGGCAGAAAAGTTACGCAGATAAGTGTCAAAGGTCTTTGGAATTCTAAGTTGGTGATCATGTTTTTTTGAAGGTGTCACCAATGAGGGGAATTTCGTGCTTTGGTAAGAAAGGCAAGCTGAGTCCGAGGTACGTAGCTCCATTTAAGATTCTTGAAAGAATCGGAAACCTAGCGTATCGTCTTGCATTGCCACCAAGATTGGCGTAAGTGCATGACATCTTTCACGTGTCGATGTTAAGGAAGTACGAGCCTGACCTGACCCACGTGCTCAATTTCGAGAAATTGGACGTGGATGACCGTGTGTCATACATGGAAAGCCCAATTCAGATTGTTGATCGTAAAGAGCAAGTTCTGCGTACAAAGACCATTCCGTTAGTCAAAGTGGTCTGGCAACACCACGGTATTGAAGGAGCGACTTGGGAGACTGAAGAATCGATGAGACAATTGTACCCTCGCCTTTTTGATTAAAATGTAATGGTTTAAATTTCGAGGACGAAATTTTTATAAGAGGGGAAGAGTTGTGACATCCTGAAATTCGACTCCGTTTCGATAAAGTGAAATGGGCATTTCGTCGACGTGCTTAGGGTCCTTTTTCTCTGAGCTGATCACTCAAGAGTTAACTAACCTATTAGGTGAAGCCGTTAAGGGACATATCTGCAGTAAAATCCCTAAAAGCTACTCAATTTGTTGGATTGGACTAAAATCACGTCTAATCGATTTTTAACCACGAAATTGAACTCGATTTCGGGAATCGAATTTTAAGCGCGTCATAATTCTTTTTTTTTTAGGACATTGTCTCATTGTTCGTCAATTCGTTGACGAGTCTGAAATTTCAAGAAAGAAATTATCGGAAGAAAAATTGAAGCCTGAAAGGAAATAAAAATGGAAAGAGAAAAGAAAAGAAAATAAGAATAATAGTGTTATTTTTATTTTTCTCTCTCTCCCTCTCTTTTCTTTTCTCTCTTTTTTCTCTTTTCTCCCTCTCTTCTCTCCCCTTTTCTCCCGTGCGGATAGCCCCCCACCGACTCACTCTTTTCCCCTTTCTTTTTCATTTTTTTTTGACCAGTCAAACTCTCTCACTCTCTCTCTCTCTCTCTTCTCCCCCACTCCCCCACGCGACTGAAACCCCCTCCTTTCTTCTTCCCCTCTTGTTCGTGAAAAAAAAAAAAAACCAGAAGCTGAAGAACGGAAGCAACAACTCGCCGAAGCCGCCGCTCACCGCCTATCCCGCTGCTGCACTGAAGCCGCACGCCCGCGACGCCCACCCGCGTGACGCCGCGTGTCCAGCCACCCGTCCCTCGAGCCCAGGCGTGCTCCTCCGCGCGATCCAGCCGTTGCCCAGCCTCTGTCTAGCCCCCATCTGGCCACCTCTGGCCGCCGTTTGACCCCACTGGACCTCCCCAGCATCCCCCTCACCCTTTGCCGGCCTTGCCTCGCTGTTTTGGCTGCTGGACTAGCTCCGGCCAGCCAAGAACGGCAACCCACGGAGTGGGTTTCCGGCTGGTTCGGGCCCGCTTTTGGGCCGTTTCTGGGCCCCGAACCCAAGCCGTGCTTTGGGAAGAATCGTTCCTCGCGTCGCTCCCATCGGATTGATCTGATTTGAGCGCGATTTGGTGAGTAATCTCACTAATCCCGGATTAGTTGGCTAATTATGCTTAAGGTTAGTTTAGTTTTAATTAATTAGGTTTAGGTGGTTAGATTAGAATAGATTAGCGATTATTAGCCAATTGTGATGCGATTTAGATAAATTGATTGTGTAATTAGCAAGTAGACGTGGTCTACTATTTATTGGAAGTGCCTCGGGATTTTTCCCAACCCTTAGTGGGCTCCAATTAGGCTTTTCGGGCCTAAGTGGAATTTTTAGTATTTAAATATTAATTTTCAGAATTAAATTAAATAATTATTTATTTTTCAAAAATTCAACTGAGATGGTCCGAAACTGGAATTTTATGCTGGTGACTGTGGTGAAGTCCATTTATTTAATTAGGCTTTATTTTGTGCTAAATTGAATTTTTAATAATTATTAATTAATTTTTGAAAATTAAGATTTTGATGGCCGATGACCAAAATCTTGTGCTGATCGTCGTGGCGCAGTCCGTTTATTTATTTGAGCTCCACGTTGCATGTAATTAAATAAATTGTGATATTTTAGGGATTTATCCTAAATTGATTTGGAATTGATTGAGATTGAATTGTTGATTGGTAAATGGCCAAGTATGTTATTCAGCATTTATAATGCTTTGTGGAGTTGATTTAATTATTTGATCGAGAAATCGTTGGGCATTGGTTGCCGGTATTGAAAGTAGATTGGTAATCACCTAAAAGAAAATACGTGGGCTCGGTGAATTGGAATATCACCTGGAGAATGCACGTGAGTTCAATGGTTGAATATGTCACCTTGGCGAAAAGGTTGCTTGAGAGAATGCACGTGGCTCGGTGACAGAGTTTGGCATCTAAAAGGGCACGTGGCTCGGTGATCTGATGCGTCACTTTGGTGAACTAGTGCCTTAGAGAATGCACGTGGGCCCGACGTTCTGGAATAGCATCTAAAAGGGCACGTGGCTCGGTGAATTGATGCATCACTTTGGTGAGATAGCACCTTAGAGAATGCACGTGGGCCCGGGCATCGTAGAAAGGACACGTGGCTCAGTGATTTGATGCGTCACCTTGGCAAATGAGTGCCTTAGAGAATGCACGTGGGTCCGGTAATTGAGAATGACATCTAAAAGGGCACGTGGCTTGGTGACTTGATGTACCATCTTGGCGAAGAGGTTGCCTTAGAGAATGCACGTGAGCCCAAGGTTCATGGCACGTGGCTCGGAGACTTGGAATGTCGTCCTTGAGAATGCACGTGGCCTAGCTTTTAGATACTCCTCAGTGGAAATTGATTTGTGTGACATGTAATCGACTGGTTCGATTTGTTTGGAATAAATGGATGCCTATTGTGAATTGTACTGACTTGCAAGTGGGATATGAGGCCAAGGTAAGTCTTCTGCCTTGTGCGTGTTTAGGCAGCCTATAGTATAATGGTTTACTAATCAGGCTTAGTGGGGTAGAACTCGCTGAGACGTAGTCTCATCCCAGTTTAGGGAAAACATTTCAAGACCCCGATGAGGAGCTGAGGACAAGGAGTCTGGGAAGGAGAATTTGGAAGTGAGATCTGAGGAGAAGGATCTTTGGAAGAAGAAGATAGTCCCGAGAGGGGCCTTGAGTACGGCCTGGATGGATTGAGATCATATCTTCTTTTGAGATCTCCATTTTGATGTGAATAGTTATGAAGTGGTTTGTGTTTTGCATAAAAGTTTGGTTATAAATTTCAATATGAAAAATATGGCCATGTTTTTTTATCCCATTGTTTTATTATCTGGGGATTTATAATTGCTTCCGCATGTGCTTAATAAATAAAAGGGTCGGCGATATATAGTCCTAGGGTATCGCATATTAAAATCGACCAAGAGAAGGATGCGTGCGTGCCCGAGGATCGGGGCGTGACAGAGAGAGAGAAGCAATGCTTTCAATATTACCTTCCATGGTGCAAGAAGAGCTTGCGTGAGAAAAAAGACAGACTTGCTAAGGAGGTCATCAATGAGCCCAATGCTAGTAAAAGTGTGCAGGACGATAGGATTGACATCATAGATATACAACAATGGACAATGGGGTTTGTGGCAGGAGGAGGAGGAGTGAAGGGTGTAGAAAGAAGAGAATGACCTTCAAGAGAGAAGACAGAGAGGGACGATTTACAAAAGCGAAGACTAAGATGTTAATGCTGTGGAAAAAAAGATAAAAAAAACAAAAAAGTTGGACCTGCAAGGAAAAGAAAGAAAAACAAAATAAAAAGCATTGACCAAATAATAAAAAAAGATCACTTTTATAGAGTTGTACCAGAAGTGATACATGCCTCAAGAGATGATATGGTCAAAACACAAAAAAATGAAGTGTCTAAATCAAAGGAGTGGAAAAAGCGTAAGCCAACTCAAATCGTCACATTAATGTTTATCAAGCCAAAATAATAGTGGAATCTTCAGTCGTTTTTCCAAGTAAACTTCTTTTTTCCCAATTAATTTTGGGCTAAAAAATGAATGATATATATAAAATATATCACGGGGACCGCTAATATGATAAATCTAACATCAAGTTGATAGAAATTATAGCCACGTCATCTAATGTTGCTAGAATTTTTTCCGGAATGAGTACGTTGATTTTTACAGAATGTGGAGGCATTTTGGTAAAGGTGAGCATTTTTGGGAGATGCGGACTGATCTAAGCCCTCAATTTTGCCGAGATGTAAAGTTACTCTTAAATTTGGATGAACTGAATCTGAAAGGTTAATCGGATAAGGACATCTCGAGTATTCACTGTTTACTTTGACAACAATTAGCTAAGCCAAGCCTCTAAATCGCTACATTGCTAATTACCTTACTTCCCCGACATCCCCGGAGGAGGTTGAAAAAGCTGTGATTGCTTTTGTTTCATAAGTTCATTTGACTTGGTTTATTTTAGGAATTGATGGAGATTCTCGACGGTATTTTTTATTTGTCGTGGGGAAAGCTACTCTATAGTAAACTAGTACTGGAACGGTAAGGATCGATCCTAAACCTCAAAAATCTTGTATTAAAAATAAGAAAATTGTCCAAAATGTCCTACATTTATTACACTTTTGTCAAATAAGTTTTAAACCTTATAATTTTGTCAATTGAATCTTAAATCTTTTCATATTTTGTCAATTGAATCTATCTGGTTAATTTTGACTGGAAATAGTTGACGTAGACGCTATTCATCTTATGTGATACAGTTGGAGCCAATATGGACATTTTTAATAATATTTTATTTTTTTGAATCTTTTTATTAATTGTTTTATTTATTTATTTATTTATTTTTTTTAACAATTGTGGTTGACAAGAGATGTCTAGCCCTTGCTTGTGACCGACGAGGTGTGGCCCTCGTGAGGCTGCCTCACTCGCGGGCAATCTCTAAAATATCACAATTTATTGTGGGCAAGGCCGGGCTGCCCAAATCTAGGTGAGGCTGCCTCACTCGCGGCCACTATGGCTTCGCCAAATGGGCGAGGCCAGGCGAAGACATCTCGACCTTTATTTGTTATCGATGAGGATGTCTTGACACTCATCCACTGTTGGTAAGGGCTAGGTGACCTTTGCTCAATGCCATGTTAGACAATCAATGTTCATTCATCAATTTTTTTTTTTTGAATCAAAATTGACCGAATGAACTTAATTGGAAAAATATGAAGATGTTTAGGACTCAATTGGCAAAATTAAAAAGTTTATGACTGAATTGACAAAAGTGCAATAATTTTAGAATTTTTTGGATAATATTTCATTAAAAATAAACAACATTTCAATAGTTTTTTTTTTTGGTTAAAAATAACCAGTGATTTGAATAGCATTAAATATCTAACAAGTACGCTTGATGTCTACAATTAGTACATTCACCTACTTGCTATTATAATGGATGTGCTAAGTATACTAGAAGTGCCATAACTTTTACACGGTGCTTACTTGAGTGTCGGATTTTTTTTTTCGCTCACTTAAGTGGTACAAATTTGAAAAATCAATCACTTAAGTGACATTGGTGATTTGCCTTGTTGGAAAATCCGATATGGACATCGGTTGTCCGACGTAGTATTGTTGGTGCTAACATATACAACTAATAAAAAATTCAAAAAAAAAAAAAACTCAAGTTGAAATTGAAAATTAATAAAAAAAAAATCCTTATTGGACAATTTGCCCGGAATGACACTCAAATGGTAAATTTTACTTCTATGTGGCACTCAAGTAAATTATATACGAAAGTAATGACACTCCTACTCTCCTTCTCCAAAGCACTTTTATATATAATTGAAAAGGTTGGGGAGGGGGCCAATCAATGCAACTGTCCCTCTGAACTTTACCATAAGGGTCCAATGTAGAAAAATACGTTGCATTAATTAATTCTTTATAAGACATACTAATAGAAGTGGGTATCATATATATAAAACTAGCTATTTCTCATAAATGAGGCCCAATCCAAAATATTTTAAATTAATATTCGACAAAAATCGAAATCAAAATATCTTCAAAATAGTTATAATGTACTAATACATAGAGTATTGATTATAAATTACCTTCCTCACCTCTCCCTTATCGCAACCATCGTACGACCTTGACTCAAGAAAATCATCATACTCTCTCCTTATTATATTCGCATAAACTCAAACATAAATAAGTAGGTTAGGTTGAACATTTAGATTAGCAATTATCTGAAAAGGATAAATGCACTCACAATTTTTCCATCCATTTTTTGACTTCCAACGCCCCTATTACCTTAAATTGACCACAATATCTCTTGCATGTCTCAGATTTAAGATTATTTCTTACATTATTTCTTCTCTTTCTTTGGAAATTTTGATACATTTAGAATTGACAAAAAAATATGTATTTGCTTATGGTTTGATTGGATTTTCTTATGATACAATTACATTTGTCATTATGTTCTTGTCAACAGCTAATTATTCCACTTAATCAGCCATACTTTTCAGTTTTGTCAATATAATCTTAAATTTTTGGGCAATATTTCAAAGTTTTCTCGCTAGTTACCATTGAAAATCGCAAACATGACGTCTAGTCATCTCTGGCCATCTTAAGTGACCCGCTAATGGGGGCAATTTGTTGATTCTACATTGCAATTTGCCATGGTAATTGGTAAGAAAAACTACATTCAAATGTCATGCAAATGCGTAGGATTATATTAACAAAATTGACATATGTATAATCAATTTAAGACTAAATTAATAATTTTCCAAAAATTTTAAATAATTACTCCTTTAATGGACATATGTATAAGCATTTTTAGGATAAGTATACGGTGTTCACTTGAGTGCCACAAATTTGAAACATCAATCACTTTAATGGGAAATTAATAAAAATTCATAAATAGTAAAAAAAAAAAAACGTCGAAATGGGAAATTAATAAAAATCCACGTGGGATAATTTGCTGGAAATAGTACTCATTTGAGTATCATATGAAAGTTATGACACTTATGTATTTATCCCTGCAATAGAGCTAAGTCTTGCAACACTCCAAGTCTCCTTCACAAAGTCAACTGCCGCCATGGCCTCTCCACGTGCTTTCTCCTCAGCGTCGCACCACAATAGGGCCGGTAGGAACAGCCACAACGCCGTCGTGAGGATGAAACCGACGGCCATCGGTCCCGAAACTGCCCTCGGCAGACGGAATTTGTTGGCGAACACTTTCTTGGCGGCGATCTCGATGGCCACGCAGAGGCCATGCAAGAGGAAGAAGGAGGTGACCACCCACGTTGGCTCCTTACGTCCAATGTAGTAGAAAATCAGCTCATGCATGAGGCCCGAGACCAGGAAGCACGCGAATGATGCCGGCAGTGGGGCCCACATCCTTCCAATCACACGGCTGGAAATGGACCTGGCATAAGACAAGGCAGAGAAGAATGTATCATATTTTGAATTCTTTTTAAAATAAGCATATTGAAAATTCTAAAATTTATCATAAAAGTATAATTGCGTTCTAAAACTTTTAAAAAATACAATTAAATAATAAGATTTGACACAAAGGTACAATTTAGTCCTATGACTTTCAAAAGTATAATTACAATTCCAAAACTTGTCAAATTAGTCTAATCAAATCCTTCCCTTGATCAAACATTTTGAAAATTTTAAAACTTGATTGCACTTTTATAATAAGTTTTATGACTTGATTAAGCTTTTGGAAAGTTGTAGGACTTGATTACACTTTTTGAATATTTTAGAACTTAATTGTACTTTCATAACAAGTTTTATGACTTTTAATACACTCATATTTCTTTTTATAATAAGACAGGCAATGGATTCGACAAATTGCAAGTGTATAATTTAAGTGAATGGATAATCTAATGAGAATTGCTACTTTGCGAGCTATTTTTTTTGGTGTGAAGCCTTAGTATGTCTACCATCTATAGAATTTTTTGTTTTTTTTCTAATAGTCCATTAGATAGTATACAATTGTATAATTCAGTTAATCGTCAATGTTTCATAGGTAAGACTTGGCTTTTGTTTTTTTTGTCGATAGGTAAGACTTGACCTACACGTAAAAAGATATTACGTAGATTCATTTTGTAATCATATATGACAGACATAATGGAACCACGTACTTTTTCCCCTACCCTATGTTTGACTCAAACCTAGTCAACGATTACTCAAGAATAAGCATATACATAAACATTTAATCAAAACCGTTCTGAGTGTCGGATATTCACATATACTACCAGTAAAAGCTGATCGATCCATATCAAAATGATCCAAAATTCAATTCAGCACAATAGTCAACGATGAAAATGTTTGGATCTTACCAAAAAAAAAAAAGAAAGAAAAATTAGCATCTGACCTGACAGGTAAATATACGGTAGGCCGAAGTATATTTGTGACCATGAGGTTCCATCTCCTCCCCCAAAAGTCTTGAAGTGAGGTCGAGAGATACGGCTCTTCGAATTGTGGCTCAAGCCTGACGCCGACAAGTGCTCGGACCATGGCTCCGACCACAGCCAGGGACACCTCCAATCCGACGTACACATGCACACAACACACAATACATCAAGTTGATCATCACCGGATGAACACGATCCTTCCTCTCATAGGCGGGCAAAAAGGCAACTGTCACCAAGCACTTTAATGGCATAATTCATCGGCCACTTGAGGCCTCGCTCGTTGATCTCCGAACATGGGTGTTCTTCATTTTTGGTGCTCTCAATCGGGTTGTGAATCTTAATGGGAAGGCAAGCGATGGGAATGAAATATGCCAACAAGCAAGATTGACTTTACGACAATGGGCCTTTGCCATAGGCAAAGAGGATGAGCTTGAAGTTGGAAAGCCAAGCGATGAAGAATGAAGTGAGGCCTCCAAGAGAGATGGTGGTGAGGCTTAGAGGGAGCATGAAGAAGAGGCCAATGACCGGTGAAATGGCCAAGAGCCTCTTGGTTCCAGTAGGGACGGTTTGACCAATGGTGTGGCAATAGGTGAGTGATATCACCACCAAGGTCCACACCATGATGAAGTTGCTGATCTCTCCCTCCATGTTTGCTCACTAGAGGCACACACTTGCAGAAGCGAAGCTTGTGTAGATACTTGGTGTTGTCCAAGTGAAGTTGTGTCATATGATTGAACTCTGGCTCTCTCTTTGCTCGAGTGACTGGTCTTAAATTTTCATTTATAAGGAGTTGTTGGGAGGGTTGATGCGGGGCTTGTTTTGAAGAATCGGGAATTAAATTTAATGAGAACTATTACCAGAAATAAATTAATTCCTTTACATGTTGGCAGTCCAGCTGTTCTATTTCTTATTCAATGTCGGTCGTGAGGAGAAATAAGAACTACGTAGCACCGCAAGATTGACCGTTTCTTATTGCTGAAGTGGTGTACGGTGAAAGCGAGACATCAATTTTGAATAGTCGCCATTTTTAACTCGGTCAATTGCATAATACCAAGTATTATTATAGTTGTTAGTACAAAATATGTTGTTTTGTTATCATATATGCCTGCAATCGAATTTTACTAGTTTATGAAAGGTCCATGTAGATTATAAATATCAAGGATAAAGATACAAATGATTTCTGAGTTTTGGTTCAATATGTAATATCATTCATGTGAATATCGTCCATCAGCATTTAATTTACTTAATGTGATCCATAAACTTACAATTCATTTCAATCTAGTCACTAAATTATATGAAAATATTTAATATCATCATTGAACTTGAATTAATGAAAATATCACACTAAATATTTTTATATAGTTTAGAAATTATATATTTCACGTATGGCATTATATATTGGACAAAAATTCAATGACCGCATTAAATAAATTAAAAATTTAAGAACCACATTATATATTGGGTCAAAATTCAGTAATCATTTGTGTCATTTTCTCTAAATATTAACATCCTCTATATAAAATGATTATTCGTTGTTTATTTCTCGGGGGAATGAAGTAGTCCGCAATTTGCGGGGTCTTCGATTGTCAGCCTGCGGGAGGTCTTATGTTCGACATTGTCAAGTAGTCTGTCGTGTTCAACCGGAAAAAAAAAATGTAGACTGTCGTCAGCAGCTCAATATTTAAGTCTTCGTAAATAACTAAAGCAGATTCAGAGCCGCTAAAATCCAAGAGCAAAAGCGAGATCAAGAGATTCCAGTCAAATTTGGGGGCAGACTTAGACCTCACACCCATTTGAAGTCATCCTAAGAAAAAAGTCATTGAGGCATATTCCTGATCCAAAATTGGAGTAACTACTAGAAGAATTGCTCACAATGCGTTTTAACCATAATTTCTTGGGGAAAATAAGCATGGACAGTTTCATGCATTCCATACAAGTGCCTTTGTAAACATGTCAACCATTCACTAAAGGAATAATAATATAAATGGTTCATAAACTTTGACCCAATATTTAATACGGTCCATGAAATTGTAATTTATTCAATGTGGTCCTTGAATTGATCCATAGACTTTTGATACATGTTCAATTTAGTTCTTGAATTATACGAAAATGTTCAATGTTGTCCTCCCATTAATTTAATTTTAGGGACAATATTGAACCTTTTCTATAGTCCAAGAACTAAATTAAATATGTAACAAATGTTAAGAGACCACATTGCACATTAGGCTATAGTTCAAGAATCATATTGAACACATTAAAAGTTCATGAATTTGATGCACATTGGGTCAATGATCAAGACTTATTTGTGTCATTTTCCCTTTACTAAATATTAAAAAGGGAGATGTTGTCCAGGCAGAAAAATTTAGCAAACTCCTACTTCTTTCATAGTTTCAAGGCATTGAAACCTGCAGAGCTTACCATTTCTTTTATATTGTGAAGACACACCCTATATAATACTAATGCCCAGCCTAATTCCTTAGAAACCCTTCAACTTTAAATCCAATCTCAATTCTATTAGGAATTTTTTTTTGTAAAAAAAAAAAAATCATCAACTTTCCAATTTGGTTCCAAATTTGCTCCGTTAACTCATCATCCACAAATTTCCTTTGATTTTATAAATTATGATCACCAAGAGGCTATTGTTATTCTATACAAATGCGAGGGTGTTGATGAAAACACGGACAAAGAACATTTATGTGGTGCTGATGTTATAATTTTGAAGAATCCATGGCCATTTTTTTTATGCTTGGGCATTTCTGTGAGTTGAATGAAATTTGGTGATATCTATTTGGACAAAAAAAAAGTTCAGGTTAGAATTGGGAATGAATTTAAAGCTGAGGATTTTTTAAGGGTATTGAGCTAATAAGGCCCATTAAGGTGCAGCATAATTCCTCAATAAATTAAAACCCTCACATAATCAGGTCCACTGCTTGCGGACTAATATTTCGAGCTATGTATACCAAAACTTGCCATTAAACTACTTTGGAGCAGTTACCTTTAAATGATTAACATTTTATTGGAAGAAGACACCTTAAAAAGTCAATATAACACTGAGATAACTAACAATTAATAATGTTGCGAAACAACAAATCACACGTAATAGGTGAATTTTATTGTGTCACCCATCGATTAAAGGTAAGCAAAGATGCGAGTATGGTTCACATAAATAACATTGATCTTCACATGTAACAAGTTCGTTTTGGCATTTCTTTGTATGGGGACGCCGCTGTTAAGGAAAAGGCACTGGGGCTCATCCTTATAAAATATGTGGAACCATGGAAGAGTGTATGATGCCTATGGTCTCACTTTAATTACCTCCACAAATATTCCACACGTCTTCCCTAATATATTGCCTTCTAGTGTTAAAAAGTGATCTTAATGTGGGCAAAATTACCAACTTAGTATAAAATTTATCGTACGTCTGTCAATTATTGATGCTATGGTCCACATAAGATGTCATTTCAAGGAAAGTTGTAGGATGATCAGTAATAATTAAATGTGACGTTAGCAATTTTTTGCAGCAATTGGCCGGAAATATTATATCAGAATTTTGTACAAAGGTTTAAAGTTATATTAGCAAAATTAAAAAAAAAATAGTACTGAATTAATATTTGTATAATAAATTTAGTAATCATTTGATAATTATCTCTCCTAACGTAGGTGGACTTGGTTTGGTGCTATAGGAATACTTTAAGATCAATTCTGTGTCCTAGGCAATTTTTTTTTCCTCCGCAACTATTATTTTGCCACAAATACTTTTTGTTCTCGACAATAAACAATTTGAGAAGATTCAATTATCTAAAATGAAACACCGGAGGGCCACGAACCATACATGCGGCTTGAAGGCACTCTCAGGTCGCTTGGAAAACTTGAAAGTCTTCGAGCTTCCTTTCCTCGCACAGCGGCCGACAAACGCTTCTTTGAGGGCTAGTTTTTCCGTGTGCAGAGCAGAGGAGGCCACGATCTTCTTCGCAAACCCAGTGATCAAAGTCCCCCGGTCGTCCCGAGCGACTCCGGCAACGAACCCCTCTGACGAATCGGCTAGCCAGGACCAGGAGCCATCGATATTCATCTTCACGAAGCCCTTTCCCGGCAGCAGTGACCACGAACACGGTACGATTCTCTTCTGACTTGTTCTGGATTTTCCTTGAAGAGTTCGGTTTCATGAAAACCTTGCCCAGAATGAGTGCGGTGTCCACGATCGAGGACGGATCTGGTCGTCGCGATTGAAATACTCATTTGTGTTTTTGTTGCGTTCCTTCCTCTGTAATTGGACCAGAAGTCTCCCCAATCAGCTTCTTAACAAGAGTAGACAAGTGGATTTACGAAAAGACTGCGGACTAATCTCAAACCGTTCCAAAAATTTAAGGTTTTTTTTTTTTTTTTAAAGAAGAATCCGTGATTTAGTATTTTCTTTCATAATACTAATTTTTATACATGTTTATTTATTTATGTTTGAATTGACTTTTATCTTTTAGTTTTTGAATTTTTGTTTTTCTTAAGTCTTGCGGATCGAGTTTGTTAATTGTTGGTTTTTTTTCCAGTTTCCTAGATTGACATATAAATGCGTCACAATCTTTTGAAAAAAATTGAATAGTGTCTTTTAATATTGGCAAGATTGAAAGGGGTACATTCTTTGCTTAGGAAATGCATATGACCTAGCCGTCAAATAATCTCTCCACGTATACAACCTTTTATTTTTCTCAAAAAGTCTTCCTAGAATTTCATAAGTGGAAAAAAGTATTTGGCAAAAGCAATGTTATGTAAGCGTTTCATAGCGTTGACTTATAAATGATATGGATCATTGAGAGTTTGAATATAATACGGTCATCTAAATACTTGCCTTTTGTTTTATTGTTATTCTGTAACTTAATTTATATATTGGTAATCTCACTCCTGATATATCCATGCCATATGTTCTTGGTTGAAACCTTCGGTCAGCCAAGGGCAAAGACCTCTCTTGTTCACACACGAGGGAGAGAGCTACTAAGGCTAAAGTTAAAATGGAGAGCTCAGAGGCAGGAACATCATCAGGAAGTGAGTATCAAGTGTTCCCAAGCTTCAGAGGGCCCGACACTCGTAGTGATTTTACCGATTGCCTCTACCATAGCTTGACCGATGTCGGCATCTACGTCTTTCGAGACGATGAGGAGCCCTGTGTTGGTGAAAGAATTGATGGAGTGCTCCAGAGAGCAATCGAAAACTCTATGATCTACATCCCCGTCTTCTCTCCAACCTATGCTTCAAGCAAATGGTGTCTCCGCGAGCTCACGCGGATTATGGGGAGCACCTCCAAGATAAACGAGAATAAAGAGATCCTACCTATTTTCTTCAATGTGGAACCTAAAGATCTTAAGATGGAAGACGGGTTGTATCACAAAGCCATTCTCATTTTGCAGGACAAGAATAACTTGAGCATTGAAGAAGTAAATTCCTGGAGAAAGGCTTTGACGGAGGTTGATGAAATAAAGGGATGGAAAGTCAAGATAGGCGATAGGTGAGCTTGCTGCATTCCAAGATCATTATTTTTCCCTAATATTTTTTCCTGTTTGCAAAAAGTGAGTAAATAATTCATAGATAGAAGGAACATATTAGATGTGGGTAGGAGGAGAGAATTAAAAAACATAAAAAGTCATGCTAGTGCTACCAAAATTATCGGTGTTCTTGATTTCACTAGAGGCACTATCATATGTCTATTTTTAATGAAGAAATGAAAATAAAAATGAAAGCTCATTTTTTTCCTTTCGTTGATGGTCTATGTAAATTTTGTTTCATTTTTCACCTCTGTCATTCAGTAAGCAACTCTTAGTAAAATTCTAATGCTTCTAGAACTAATACTCAAAACTTATTAACGTAGATATATCACCACAATTGAGGTGGAACTTCCACTAGTGATACTAAATGGTACATGTGTAAAAGAAAAATGTCAAAGTGCTGGAGAAAAGGCATTTTATATAATGGGTGATGAAGTGGAATAATTGAGTACCATGCACGTTCTGTCTAATAATTTGACCTTTCAATTAATACATCAGATATTTCTCCTCCTGAACATATAATGTCCCACTTCTAAGGTTGTCCCATGAACATTACTAATAAAATGTTAACTTGCGGTGTATAAATAGTTGCACATTTATCTTGCACAAACAAGATTAACATAATTCAAAGATTGCTAATCACATGTTGGGATCAAGTCAATTTTCGGGTGTCATGACACAATGCAACACATGACACTCAGCAATGTGAATGAAAAGCGCAATTGAAAGTTATGTAGATTCGACCCAAAAAAAAAAGTGATGCAGATTCATATTTTTTATGGTTACATAGAATTAGTTAGAAAAATCAAATTCGAAATCCTTCGGGGTTCCATCATTCTCGTCATAACGTTTGTTTTGTGCATGCTTAGTGTTATTTTGGAACTTTACAAGATCAAGTACACGTAAGGTTTGCACAACAAATCAAATGACAAATGTTAAGTTATCAAAAGCGACAACTAAGAAAACCTTGTATTCACTATGAAATTTCAGAAGACACGTCTTGATTGCTGATGTCCCATTGGTTGTTGAATTATTGCACAATTAAGTAGATGCAATTGAATAACATCAATTGCTAGGAGAGAAAAAAAGAAGAAGAAGAAGAAGAAGAAGAGAGATTCCGTTAAATTCTGATGGAATTGTATCACGAATGATATTTAATTACTAGATTTTTTTCCTGCAATTTTCCCCTATTGAAATGGTTTGCCTTCATGACAGCCAAGGCGAACTAATCAAGTTGGTCACTGTGGAGGTTTTGAAGAGGCTGAAGATAAAGGAAAAGCCCGTGACTGAATGTTTAATTGGAATTGATGATCAAGTGGTAGCAGTAAAAAAACTGCTAGACATAGACTTTGGAGGTGTGCGTCTCATTCAAATTCATGGCATATAAGGGGTATCGGTAAAACGACTCTCGCCAAGGTTGTGTTCAATCAACTTCATACCCGCTTTGGAAAGTGTTGCTGCTTTCTTGAAGATGTTCGAGAAAAGTCATCAAGAGCTAATGGCTTGGTTGAATTGCAAAAGAAGTTATTATCTGAAATAGGAAATGCTGCAGGAACAGAAAGTGTCGATGAAATTAACTATGGAATGACTAGGATTGAAGGAACAATTCGCAAGAAGAAGGTCTTCATTGAACTGGATGATGTTGATAGATGCGAACAAGTGGAGAAACTAGTTGGAAAAGGTGCTTTGTGTTCAGGGTCTAGAGTACTGATTACTACTAGAAACATTGATGTTTTGCCAATCCTTGAACAAAAATATGAAATGAAGTTGATGAATAGTAATCATGCGCTTGAGCTCTTCAGCAAACATGCATTTAACAAGGACTCTCCTTTAGATGATCGCTATGATATTGCAAACGAAATTGTAAATGCCACCGGAAGACTTCCTTTGACTATTGAAGTAATTGGTTCATTTATGTACAATAAAACACAAGAGCTATGGAACGAAACATTGGAGAAGTTAGGGAAAGCACCTTGGGAGGGTGTGTCCAAAAAGTTGAGGATTAGCTATGATGCATTGACTTTATATCAACAACAAATTTTTCTAGATATTGCATGCTTTTTCATTGGTAAGGAAAAGGCAAACGCAATTCATATGTGGGAAGATTTTGACTTCTCCCCAAGTAGGGAAATTGAGGTCCTTAGAAGCATGTCCTTGATAAAGATTGTAAAGGACAATGAATTTTGGATGCACGATCAACTCAGAGATCTTGGAAGGGAAATTGTTTGTCAAGAAAATCTGATGAATCTTGAAGAGCGTAGTAGGTTATGGAGTAAGGAGGAAGTCCTCGATGCAATAAGGACAAAGAAGGTGGAACACTTCATGAGAGAACTCATAAATTCTCTTTTTCTTCTTGGTTTTAATACTTTTCCTTGATAAAGTAGAATGCTGAACACTACTTGTTTTGCTCTCATTTGCAGATGAAGAAGGTTCAAGCAATGAAACTAGAATTGTTTCCTACGGAAGTATCTATCAAAAGTGAAGAGATTAGAAGGTTTGAAAATCTGAGATTCCTTAGACTTGATGGGGGAACGTTTGTTGGCAACCTAATGGATTGTTTTCCCAATTTAAGATGGATTTATTGGAATGCTTCTGGTTTAAAGTGTAAGCTAACCAATATGTGCTTAAAGAAGGTGGTTGTCATTGAATTTTATTTCATTGACGGTATAGATGATATGAAGTTATGGAGATTAATAAAGGTGCATCATATGCTTATTTCTATTATTTGTCCTTGAAAGCAACATTTGAACTGTTCCTCCATTTGATAATGCATTCACTTTTTACAGGAGGCAAGAAAATTGAAAGTTCTTACTCTTTGTGAGTGCAATCACATAGCCAGAACACCAGACTTATCGGGATGCTCAACTTTAGAGAAGCTAACTTTTATGACTTGCCGTGGTTTAAGGAAGATTGACAGCTCTATTGGGAAGTTAAAGTGTCTGATAAAGTTAAAGTTTGGTGAATGCTATCAGCTTGAAGGTTTGCCTAAAGAAATCGGGGACTTACAGAATCTAGAGCACTTCTATTTAAAGAATTGTTATGGAATAACGGGACTACCAGATTCCATATATAAGTGGAAATCACTACGGGAGTTGCATCTTTCAATTCAAGGTCTAGTGGAGTTATCGGCTGCTATTAGGAAGCTTGGGAATCTGGAAGTGCTTTGGATTGTAGCTGATTTGAAAGGTCAACTTCCTTCTGAAATTGGCTTGCTTCCACAGCTGCAACAAATTGGTGTTAAGAGGGTGTAATGAAATCCGAGAGTTGCCGGCACTCCCAATAAGTCTAACCCATCTGGCAGTATCATCTACATCATTGCGGGTTATTTCGGGCCTCTCAAACTTGACTAATTTGGTTGAGTTGGACCTAAGCATCGAATTTGACATTGATGAACAAGGTAAAATTCATACCAGTGACTTAAGGTGGATCGGGAGGTTATCCAAACTGGAAGAGTTGCGTTTGCATCTCCTCCACGTCCCTGCTCCCACTGAGTTGGCTTCCCTTTCTCGGCATGACCAACTCGAATTGTCTGGATTGAACCTGCAACCCTTCACACAACTTCCCTCTTCTCTATCAGATCTAACCCTTGAGAGTTTCAAATCAATCGCCTTAATCTCTTCCAACCTGAAGAGTTTGTCAAATTTACAGCTTGTTCGCTCTCAAATGCAAGAGATTAAACTTGACGGGCTTCAGCTTCCAAATTTAACGGTGCTTTGTCTTGATTATTGTGGACCCCTCGAGAGATTCATGCTGTCCAGCATGACGAAGCTAAAAGACGTCTCCGTGGAAGATTGCCCAAAACTAAATGAGATACACATCGCTGGGGTGTTGCAGTCGTTGGAGAAATTGCATATCAATGGGTGCGAGTCCTTCACAAGGTTAGTGTACGTCGACATACAATTGAATGAATCTTCACTAATCCTTGCATCGGGAGTCTTCAATGAGTTGCGGAGTCTCTTGCTAAAGGATTGCCCTCAAATACTCGGTATTCAAGTTGTTGGTGCATTGGAATCATTAAAAAAGTTGGTACTTTTTTCTTGTCAGCATTTGCAAAGTCTTGGTTTGTCAAACTTAAAGAACCTCAAGTCTTTGTGCATAATTCTCTGCTATGAGCTACGGATTGTCGAGGGCCTCGACAAGTTGGACTTTTTGAACAAGTTATCTGTTGCTGACTGCCTATTATTGGAAAGTTTGATTGATGTATCGACCACCCAATTGCCAAATGAATGCCGCCTATATATCGGTTGTTGCCCAAAATTACGTGGGCTAAAGCAAGGATTCACAGGCTGCGTCGAGTGTTTCAAGCGTTATAAGGTGAGTCAGAACCATCCACGACAACTTTAGGCAGATTTTAAAAGTTGTGGAAATTCAAAATAAACAATCATACGATGAATCAAACTTGGACTCACTTACTTTAAAAGGCAGCTGACGCACGTGATGTTTTCTCTTCGTTCTTTTTTTTTTTTTTTTTCCTTTTTTCCTTCCTTTTTTTGTATATGAGAAAGTTCCATAGTTGCTGTAAGAGAAGTATAGTTTTAATCTCCGATGTTTTGAAAAACTTCATATCGTCGAAGATATATATAAGAGCCTATTATTTAAAAAATTTCTCATTTTATATGAAACGAATGATTTTATTTAGCATTTTTTCTACGTAATATACTCCATTATTTTTTCCATTTCTTACTTAATACCAATTATTATAACAAGGACTTTCCCAATTTACGATGTTTACAATGAAGATAAAACATTAAAGTCATAAATACATCAAAAGTCTTAAAACTTATAAAAATTGCAATTGAGTTATAAAACTTGCTAATTTGATATAATTGAGCCCGTTCGTTAATCCATCCAATTTGACCAATGGAAAATGCTGACCATGTATTTTTTTTATTCAGGCAATGAAACAAAAACCTGGATAAAATGCGATTGTTTCTTAGTCTTAAAATTGGCTAGTCAGTTCTTTGTCAAATTGAACTTGAGTAGGACCAACATGTGGTGATCAGGTGTCCTTCCTCTGAATGGTGATATACGATGCCCGAGGTTTGTTAATGTATCCCATTTTTGCAGGAGGCAGAGAGTGTGCCGGCTGTATCAACAGACCCATTGATAATTTGGCACCCACCGATGGTTTCACGTGCAGAAAGCAGCGCACAAGCACAAATACGTGTACCGGGAAAGATGGAGGAACTCCTGGCTCCATTTGAGGTAAATTCCCGTCGGTAGACTAGCCATATGCCTGAAGTTTGAACACTTGGTTTGGTTGCATTCGGTGGGGATTGACTGAAGTTTAAATACTTGGTTTATTGCATTCGGCACATTTTTTGGTTCATTTCACTCTCCTACGCGGTGTAGAGCTTAAAAGAAAAGGTTTGTGTGCAAAAAGGTCTCCGCGATCCCTTGAGGGTGAGCTAACTCCAAGAACCAGTGGTTTGCTCCAAATTTCCAAGTCCTAACTGAGTTTTCTTCTCCAGTTTTCTTCACTTCTCCTAATTCGTGGAGTTTTCTTCTCAAGTTCTCCACACCTCTTCATCGGTCTTTTTGGTCCATGCCTCCATGGTTTAATTCTTGTTTGTCGAGTCTGCTTCTTGTTCATCAATCCTCCTATTCTTCATCTAAGCGTCCTTCTTCTTCGTCGAGTCCCCAAATTTCCTCTTTGTATGAGTGCGATGACGTCGAGTCCTCGTGCAAGTGCTCAATGATGTTGACGGCAACGTCGGGTCCTCTTCGTCCTAGCCCGACGGCGTGAACAAAGGTGTTACAAGTCACTACATCAGGCTTAATCCCCTTTTCTTGTATTTTGCTTTCCTCCCGATGCGAACTTATTAGAGGTGTTTTCTCTTGTGGGGAGAACTAGTCTGAAGTTTGGGAGTGATGTCAATGAGTATATGCACAAACACAAGAAGTTCTTGCGATCTTACTAGTCTTAGCAAAAGAAGAGATAGGGTCGTCCAAAACAAAACCGGAAAAGGACACAAATTGTTCACATGATTTTGTTTGGGTTAATTAAGGCGGGAGCAACTATATTTAATGCTCAATTTTGCGGTTATCTGCTTTGGAAACACGCTAGAAAAAATTGGTGATTTGGCCTGATTATCACACATGCTGCCCCTTCGAAATTTTCTGAAAAGTCAATTTCAAATTATTATGAATTCGTCTTTTGGACTGGGGCGTCAAAAGAAAGGTGACATCTTTACTTACAAGTGCTATTTGTTCACTTAGAATCTCCAGAATATCCAATGAATGTGCGATTCCTTTAATATTGTATTTGGGATATTTTCAATTTAGAGCTTGAACTGGCCTACATAATTTGACGATCCAAAGTGCTATCTATTTTTGGAGTGCCGATTTTCTAGGACAATCTGTTCTGAGGTGCTGAAGCTTTTACTGGCACGGCACCATTCATGCTATGGGCTAAAAAAAAGCATGTTTTCAGTGTTACAATCATCAGCATTAGATGGCAACCTAAGGAAGACTGTATTCATTTTTCTTCTTTCATGTTGCCAAATTTGTTGTTTGGTGCCCTTTGGGCAATGAAACAAAAGCCTGGATAAAATGCGTTTGTTTGTGTATCTTAAAATTGGTATAGTCATTTCTTTGTCAAATCGAATTTGAGCAGGCCAACGTGTGGTAATTAGGGGTCCTTCCTCTGGTGAGGCCAAAAAATGGTGATATACAATGCCCTGGGTTTGTTAATGTCTCCTGTTTTTGCAGGAGGAAGAGAGTGTGCCGGCTGCATTGACAGACCTATCGATGTTTGGGCATCCATCGTTGGTTTCGCATGCAGAGAGCAGCGCACAAGAACAAATGCGCGTACCAGGAAAGATGGAGGAACTCCTGGCTCCATTTGAGGTGAATTCCCATCGGTAGACTAGCCATATGCCTGAAGTTTGAACACTTGGTTTGGTTGCATTCGGTGCAGACTGTACTGAAGTTCAAATACTTGGTTTATTAGTATTCCTCCAGACGGCAAAGATGGTGGAATATACTTGGTTTATCAGTGGGGACTGTACTGAAGTTTATACACTTGGTTTATCGGAGGTCACCAGGGTTTCTGTTGCTTGAAGATCAGAGAGAAGAAGAAGAAGATCATGATGCAGGGGTGCAAGCAGCAGCCCCTGCAACAGGCCAGCGGCAATGGCGGTGGCAGCAGCGGCAGCAGCTGCTGATCCTGCAGAGCTCGTCGGGGAACTTGAGCTTCAGCAGCAACATGTCGCTGCTGAGGGAGGATGAGGAGATGTCGAGGGCTGCTCTGTCCACTTTCAGGGCCAAGGAGGAGGAGATCGAGAGGAAGAAGATGGAGGTCTGCGACTGCATCCTCTCACACCTGGGTCGGATCAAGGAAGAGACCAAAGGCTTGGCCACCATTCACAAGATCCGCAACATAAAATCCCCACATGAAATTGGTTTACTTGTCTATGTTCAGGTAATAGCAAATAAGAGGTGAGGGCTTTTTGTAGTTATATTCATGGAGAGTTTTTTGTTACTTTGTTTTGGGAATGAACAGAGAAAGGGCAGCGAAGATGACGGTGGCGAGTATAAAGCTGCCGAGGAACAAGAGACAGGCGATGGTGAAGCAGATGAGGCACGACATCGCGTCTCGTCAGGACACCGCTGCTCGTGTCCAGGTACATCTAGTTCTTTCATTATGATTTGCTTTTGGTTATTGCATTGGCAGTTGGTGTGGCTTTTTTGTATTGGACGGAATTCATGTCTGTGTTGAGAGAAATTGGTTCTGAGAAAAAGGGTTACTCTCAAATTTTTAGTGGTTTTTGTACGTCTAATTTATAATTAGAATGCTTGAGACTGCTGAGCTTGAAATAGTCATATCGTTTTTGGTTGCATTCAGTTGTTTGTATCATCCGGTGTGAAAAAATTCATATTTGAATGAATTTTTGAGATTTTGAATTCGCATCTTATTTGATTCATGGGATGCTCTACATATAATGTACTTCTAGAAGACTTGACATTCAAGTAGGAATGCTTTTATATCCAAATCAATCACCCAAGACTTCGGCATTCTGATCGACGAGGCTGGCAAAATATATCGTGGACCTACCTAAAAAGCCTAAAGGTGGCTTGCATATGTTTTAGCCTAGAGGTGGCTTTGCATATGTGACTTGATACATTGAGTTACACCTACAAAATGGCATAGCATTAAGGAAATTGCTTTCTAATGTGGATGAGGGCCTGTGTCTAACACGCCCAAAAGTCCTGTGGAACCGATGACTACGAATCCGAGCCAAGGGACCCAACAAAAGCAAAGAGGAGTCCCAAGCTGTACATATGCACCTGTTCGATGATTTCAATAGGAGTCGAAAAAAACTAACATATTCAACACAAGAACGAGTATTCCCCACAGGTCTGCACATATGCAGAGATATGGAAGTGTTGTTGAAAATCACGTATTTAAGTGTCTTTAGTGTGGAAGTACACAAGTATTTAGACCTCTGATAAACCGTCGGGTTGAGGAAAAGAAAACAATGAGACTTCATTTCATTCGTCCTGCTCTGATCATTCAGGGTGAAATTTTAAATCACTGTTTATGTTGGAATGTTTCCCGCTCGAGGGGGTTGGCATTTCATTGTCTCGCTTCTAGGGCCTCTTCTAGAATCCAGATTAGCATGTGCCATTACATCTGGTGATATATTAGACTATACAAGAGGCCAAAGCTGTTAAGTTCACTAGATTTTTCGTAACAGAATGAAAAGGTATCAGAAGTTCTTTAATAAGAATGGTAAGAACAACGAAAGCTTTCTGTCATATTGCCAAACAGCCAACAGCTTTCCATTAGAATATCTAGTTTTCAGTAGTAAAGCAACTCCGAAGCACGAAGCCGGAACAAGCGTACTGAAGATGAGGGAAGCAGGACTTCCAGTAGTTCAACCTGACACAAATGTACACTCACACCTAAATAAACTATGGAACGCTTAGAAACTTCCCACCAACTCTCGCGTTAGACACAACTAGCACAATGACACAACACCTTCATAGAACAAATGACCATTGATATTATCATTTTTTTTTATTCATGCAATTGCTCCTTTTAACGTCTATACTTGGCCCTTTGAGCCTTGATTTCAGTAGAAGTTAGCTCGTGTTAACCTCCTTCTGCCTTGATTGGCTAGATTGCACAATGCTCAATTCATTTCAAGGATGTCGATTATCATGTCTTAGCTCAATCTGGTGTGTTCAGATCAATCCACAACTTATTACAACCATAAAACCAATTCCTACTTGTTTTTGCGATGAGAATTGGTGATCAAAGAACACAGTAGCAGTTAAGCTCCGAGTCAACCTTATTAGGAGTTACACCACTTGATTTAGACATCAACGCCCTCAATCTTCTAGCCAACATTCTTCGATTTGGCAACTGAAGGTTCTACTAAATGCAACAGAAGCAACGTATGAATGCAACAGAAGAAACATCTGTTGACTATCGCGGTTATATCAGGATTCTGCTAGGAGCTTCTTCACTATAACATAGACAATGCAAAGCAAAAAGAAAAGCATCTGTATAAAAAGAAGTGGACTTTGTTGTTGCAAGAAGAATAATGAATTCACAGACATTACCATGTATAGCCTGATCACAAGAGCATCGAAGAAATTGGTGACATTTAAGCGCAAGGTGTTGGCCACGTTACAACCCAAGTTATGCGAAGGTGAGGTTTAACTCCCGTTTTGGACTATTATAATGCTACAAAGAGATTATTCATCCCAGAACCTTCACATCCTGCGAACAATTTGAATTCTGTTTCTTATTTTGTTTACATTCTTGGACTTCTATTCCTTAGTGGGCCGCCATTATGCACGCGTGAAAGAGAGAGAATCTATTAGAAGAGCTCGCTAAATGCTACATTATGACTACCAAAAGACCAGAACATAAGAGGAACACAGACATGCAAGCCTCGCCAAGGAGCTGCAGAGCGAGATATGTAACTGCCCATGAAAGACAGGTTTTCTTTTTTGTGTCGTTAGTGTAGTCTCATGATATATAAAGCAAATCAGAACTAGAGCTAAAAAAAAGAGTGGATAACACGATGATGATGATTGCAATTAGAGATCATGACGCCAATAGAAGGATAACCACAGCACCGGATGCTCACCAGGAATGACCGAAGAACAGCAGCCGCTTACCGGTAGAATAAACGAAGAAGGAAAGGAGATATAGGCAGGTCGGAAAAAAATTTCACATCTCCTTACAGTAAGTCTCAAACATTGACTTCACTCCCAAACTTCAGACCTAAAATACTTCATTAATTGGTCGATGATGTATTTCCGTATCCTCCCCTATTTTTTACGTTCTTTTAGTCAAGGATTCATGTCGGGTACAGTGTCTATTTCTGCTACTCATTTAACTTTTGATGCCTAGGTTGAGTCTTAGTTTTATCTTCTACTATAATTTAGTCGATTGTCTACATAAAAATTTCTTAATTTAGCTAGATTGAGAACAAAACCAGTTTTCATAAAAGTCGTGAAAAAAAAAACAAAAAAGTGTATTTATGCGTATGTTAATTCACATAAATGATATTTCATTGACCTACTTCCATAAGTGCACTAGATAGAAAGGGGGGAAAGGAGGAGGGGGCTTTATCTACTTGATTTATAAATAAACTGGCCATTTTCTGGTAATAAGATATTGTTTCTCCTTCCAAGAAACTTATCTTGAGCAGATAAGATGTCACGCCCATATCATACCTTACTAATCTTATGGACCAAGTAGGGTACAAGCCAAAGATTGGGTGAATGGCTTAGTATTAAATTGTTTGCATTTGGTGATGCAAGAAATAAACTTATGTGATATACTAAATATGCACATATAATCCCGTTCCTTTAATCGCAATATGAATCTCACCAGATTTATGTATCTTTTCATATGATATCGTTTTCTATTATATATAGATCATTTCTCATATTTCAATATCAATGAATGCAATTATTTTTTACTTTCATCTGTATCCTTTTGAATATTTCAATCTCAATGAATGCAGTTAATATCTTCTATCTATTTCTTATAAATAGTATACATTGACAATTAGATTAAACACAGTAAAAATAAGTACATATGTATTACTGGTTGATTTCAGGAATCAAGCTTTCACGGGACTTGTATACGTTTGAGAGGCTTTGTGAAGTTTTGAAGACCAGTAGCGTCATTCTTGTTGGCATGCAAGGAATGTCGTAGCATATTATTTAGTGGGTCAATGAACTAAAAGTGTCTAAGAAAAGGTACTTCATTTGGGAAAAAAAAAAGCTATAAAATTGCAATCGAGCTATAAATTCATTTGAAGTAGTTTGTTGATACAAAGTTTAAATTGAAATTGATGGTTTGATATTGTACTGTTAGTACGCCAAAACTTTGTTTCTCAATCCCATGCTCAAGCTTAACTCTATATAGCATATGCGTCCAAGATTAAAGTCGATTCTACTCAATTATTGATAACTTAAAAACTAAACCACAATATGAAACTTGAATTCCATCTCTAGTTCTCATAAAAAAATTTAAAAAAAAAAGTAATACCATGCTTTCATTTTCCTAACATCCTTTTAAATTATTAACACAACGTGCAAGCCACATGAATGTAGTATTACAAAATTTGACACCTAAAACATTTGACACTTGTAACATGTCATCGAAATTAGTTAGATAACCACAAGCAAATATTGCATTATAAACGTTGACTAATTAATGTATATGACAAACTCTTTTAGGTCTGTTGCGTTTGCATAGCGCGCGGCTATTTACTTTTATGTTTATTTTTAGCTCTTACGCTATAGATGATTCCCAAGATGTTGGCTTTGCTAATAATCGGAAACGGAACAAGAGAATCGCCTCATGTCCTCAACATCCCTCGGGACAACGCATCACATATCCACCCAAAAAACATCAACGGATGAATAACGCGAAATCCTCGTCTCTGTTGGGTACTTTATTCCAAAATCTTCTCAAAGCTAAATCTATTAACTTATTGAAGTCATAAGATTCAAAAAACAACAAATTCAAAATGAAAAGAAGTTGACGTGCTCAGGAGTTATGATGCTCAACTTGCTTAGCCGTCACGCAACAGCCATGAAACCCCTGAATCATCCATTTGATCCGAAAACTTCTCAAGCATGGGCTTTCCCCTTTTTGGCGCAATCCAAAAATTGTCTAGATGTACTGAAGGACAATGGTCAATTTTTCACCGGCATCCATAAGTTATTGGACTCTTTAGATTGCTCTTTGTACTGTTCCAATGCTAGAAAGGAATAATTAAACAAGGTAGGCTCAGAGAGGGAGAGATAGACACCCTATGTGCGAGAGAGAATCACTGCAACAAAAATACTATGTTGCTGTGTTTTCCTTTTTCGCATTCTAAAGCAATTTTAGCTATAGCTCGGACATAATGTTCGACTGCACATGAAAGAGGTCCTATCATCGCTATAAAATCTTTTCTAGCCTCGTCATATCTTGAAGATGTGGGAAATATACTAGTTCTTTAATGAGCTTTCTTCAACAACGGGCACAAGAAGCTGTTTTGTTCTTTTTTTGCTGGACCTAAGACATTTATAACAATGCGGGCTCTACAATGATCAATGTACCTTTGGAGGTAACACTAACCCCATCTTTTAGAGTGTGGCTCATGACTCGACAATGGAGAGCATAAAGTGATTTTTGGAGATCTCTATTGTGGGTTATGATGGTCATCATCCTGCAAAGCAAATGAGTGCAGGAAAGAGGATTAAGCATAATGGGTGTGAAACCAGCACAAGATATCATGGGAGTGATCACTAGTTGAACATCACACAATTAAACCTTCAATAATTTGGATTGGAGAAGGATGTAGAGGAAGCTTAGATCACATAAAGTAATAATATTAAATGAACATAGGAGCTCATAACTAATCTGTAAAGCATATCAAAATGTAGAGAAGCTTATTTGTTAAAACAAAATGAGCAAGACATGATCAGCCACATTTCCCGTCACTTGAAAAATGCAGAGACATGAACAAAGGAGCTCCATTCACTTCATTGCAAAAAACATAGTTGTGAGTGGCCAAAGCATCTTATGAACACTACAACCAATATCGAATGGCTGTAAACCAGTTCACAAATCACAATCATTGCTGCAACCCAGTAAACTTGAGAAGTTTGATTATGAAAATAGAAGCCTAACCTTTAAGAGCAAGAAGAAGAAGAAATGCATTGAGGGCCAAAAATGGAGTAGCGTAAGGTTCATCAGCATATGGTATTAGGTCATTTGATAAAACCATTCATCAACATAGACCATTTCCAAGCATTTAACTGGGTCCCTCACCACTCTCAAGTGCCAAAACAGGCAACATTTCAACTTCTCTTCAATATAAAAGATGCTATAACACCCCAAGATCTATACAGAGAAGGACAAAAGAGCTCAACAATGACCTTCTTAAAAAAAAAAAAAAAAAGGAGCAACATCCAGCAGTGACTGATAAGGGCAATCACTTGTACACTTCAAAATTACCAAAAAGGACAAGGCATGATGCAAGAGAAGTAAACCCAAAACATGATTTAGTCACAGCAAAAAAAAACATAGTAACAATATGCTAAATTTGTATTCCACTTCCAAGCTCCATTGAAGCGATCCTAATACCATACTCATGTTTCAAGTCTATCCCACCTATATTCCCTTTAAAACCCCCTTAGTGTCCAATATCTAGGTCACTCATTATTTAGTAAATAAAACACCTTTCACTATTTTAACATTCAATGAAATTAGTCACACCTCATGACTTGTGACATACTTACCTCATCCAGATCTCGTGAGACCACTTCGAGTTTGCCGCATGCTGACAATTTTGTATAATAGTAGACATCTTTTTGAGCCCGTAACTCTTGCACGTCTCCATTTTGTCTTTTGTAATTGCTCTTTTGTTGCTTTCAGTATTCCCTTCAACTTGTGAATCTCTTCATCTTTCTCATTGTCTGACCTTCATTTCTCGGATGGAAGACAACTATATTTCTTCAATCTGTGAATCTCTTCATCCTTCTCTTTCTTTGACCTTAAGTTCTCGGTTGGAAGACAACTAGATTTTGAGGCCCCAAATCATTCAGGCATGGACTATGCCCTAGCATCAGATGCACCAGGTTTCTTTTTTCCCAACACTGGAAAAACAGTATTTCATGGGGGGATTGCTCTTTCCAAGTTCCAAATATAGATCTATGAGATCATTCATGCTACCTTGCAGTTCAGTAACATGAAATAAAATAATGATGCTACTATTTATTGTTGAGCAATTTTAAGCTGAATTCTTAACTCTGCTTCCTATCATGTGCCAGAACTTGGTTAGTCATCATAATTGACTTTCCTGTAAAATAGGAAAATATGTCCAAAGATATCAAATTGAAAAGTAATCTCATTCTTTCTTTTTATAGGTGTTTCTTGCGGATTGTTATATGGCTTGTCATCTACCGAAACCATATGAAAACACACACTAGTAGACTTTTGGTTTTAATTTTAGACTTTTTATTCCAGCCTGCCCTCTTTTCTTGGTCTGTTCATCTTCTGCTCGGATAATTGTATAAATTCCTAATAAATTGCAGCAGCAATATTGTCATTGCCAAGACTGCATAACATTTGTTAATACTAGATGAACTATATTGAATGGCCTTTCAACAATTGTGGGGACGTGTGCATACATGTGACATGTCACAGCTAGTAATTGGTATTCTAGGGCTGTGTCGCGACCTCTTTTTTTTCGGCGCCCGTGATCGGGTACGAGCGCCTAAGGAGGCTAATGGCTCGGCTGAAATTAGTTATGCTCAGACTCTCCCAAGTCTGCCAATTCACGACTTAATGGTTCAAGTTTTTAACCTATAAATCAATTTTTAAAATGGAGTCGCCACTAATCGATTTGGGGTGGGTTGATTAGAAACCCAAGTGAAGTATTGGGAGAAATACTCACTCCTGCGCAACCAGAGAAATTAGGATCGGGGACTTGATTACATTAGTTAATCACTAATGCCCTTTCAGTACCTAATCTTGTTTAAACCCTGAGGTTTTTTGGATGTTCGAGGGATTTTCCATGCATTTTTGGGAGGAAAAACATTTTTAAGTCATTTTCTAATTTTTTGGACACAAAAGGGATTTTTTGGGGGTTTTTTGGTATTTTTTTATAGGAAAAATACAAGTCTTTTTGGCTTTTTCATGAATTTTTGGCTTTTTTTTGGATTTTTTGCATTTTTTGGAAAATATGAAATATTTTTGATTTTTTGATTTTTCGGAAAATAAAAATATTTTTAAATATTTTTGGAAAATAAATTATTTTTTGATTTTTCTCGAATTTTTTAGAAAATAAAACATTTTTCAACAACTTTTTTAATATTTTTCGATTTTCTGGAAATTAAAACATTTTTGATTTTTTTAAAATAAACCATTTATTTATTATTTATTAGAATATTAATTTATATTAAAATAATAAAATCAAAATAAAACCAACCCGGGTCGGATCCGCGGGTTGGGTCCGACCCGGGCCGGCGACCCGAACGCGACTCGGATTTTCGCCCCCCTTTTTTTAAAAAAAAAAATATTAAAACGACGCCGTGGCTAGGCGTTTGGGGACACTCGGCCCGGCCCGACGGCCCGGCTCCACGACCCGCTCCGACTCGCAACCGGGTTCCTTCGGAACCCTACCCGACTCGGATTCGGCACACAACTCGACTCGCAGCCGCCCCCCCCGGATCGCAAACCCTACCCGATTTTCCGGGTCCGGATCCGCTTCGCGACCCGGAAAATTGCAAACACTAGGGTTTGCGAATCCGCGGCGCCGGGGAGGAGACCGAAGCAATACGACGGCGACGATGGCCACGGCGGTGACGGCGACGATGATGGGAACCACGACGACGGCGACGCCGATAGAATGGGGTTACGATGGGCGGCGACGGCGACGGTTTCTACCTTTTCTTGAACGGAGGCGATGACGGCGACGACAGGAGTTGATCTACGACGGTGGCGGCCACGGCGAGGGCAGACTGATGGCGAAGATTGCGATGGACGACGACGGTGTCGGTGGGTCCTGGACAGTCAAATCCGACCAGATCCGGCGCCGAGTTACCTTCTCTCTCCCTCGGGCTTGCCCTTTGAGCTCCCCGAAGTCTCTCGGGGACCCCTCCGAGCTCACCATGCCACGGCCGACCGAAACTCGAGCTCCCCGAAGTCTCTCAGGGGACCCCAAGCCTCGGCTGGCCTCTCTCTCTCTACCTCTGCCTTCGGATCTGGGCTTGCTCGTCTTCGGCTCCTCTTCTGAAGTCTCTCAGCAGGAAGCTCAAAGCTTTGCGGCCTTCGATCGTTCTCGGCGTGCTCCGCAACGACGGAAACGGGGGCCTATTTATAGGCGAGGGGCAGCCAGTCGACGGAGCTTTAACCTCCGGTCCCCGTGCACCAAGCGGCCTCCGCCGGCCGAACCGGCGTCCCATCTGCCACCTGTCCGCCAGCTGCCCCCTACGCGCGTCGCCGTCCATCTGCTCATCCGGCGTCGTGCCCTCTGCGCGTGCGCTGCAGAGGCAGACGGAGGAAGAAGATGACTCGGATGGGCCGGGCTGAGGCAGAAATGGGCCTCTCAGGCCCATGTGAGGGCTGCTTCTGCTTCTTTTTCTCTTTTGTTTCTTTTCCCTTTTTATTTGTTTTTTGTTGTTTTCCTTTTTTATTATCTACTTATTCGAAAAGAAAAATTAAAAACTTAATTAATAAAATAAAATAGGCCTAAAATTAAGGCGTCAACAGCTGCCCCTCTTTGAAGGTGAGCTTACAGAGGTTGCATTTAAAGATAAACTGATGCCTAAATTTTATCTATGCATGCGTAGTAGATTATATTTTATTTGGGACTTATTATTCTAAATAGCAATATAACTTTACATATACTAAGACAGATAAGAAGATACCTGTAGTTACTTACTGAGAGTGAGTGAGATAGGGTGTAAACCCCGAGTTTTGGCAAGTATCAAGGTGTCATCTTACCTGGTGATATGAGGAGGTTGCTTTTCCAAGGCTCGAACCATTCTTCGGTCACCTGTTAAAACAATCAATGATTTGTCTAGGACCAGAACCTTTTTTTGGTCGCCTTGACGGGAGACTGCTCTTCCAGGACCCGAACCATTCTTCGGTCGCCTGTTGGAGTAATCGGTGGTTTGTCTCGGACCCGAACCATTCTTCGGTCGCCGTGACGAGAAGTTGCTTCTCCAGGACCCGAACCATTCTTTGGTCGTCTGTTAAAACAATCCATGATTTGTCTAGGACCTGAACCTTTCTTCGGTCACCTTGACGGGAGATTGCTCCTTCAGGACCCGAACCATTCTTCGGTCGCCTGCTGGAGTAATCAATGGTTTGTCTCGGACCCGAACCATTCTTCGGTCGCCGTGACGGGAAGTTGCTTCTCCAGGACCCGCACCATTCTTCGGTCGTCTGTTAAAACAATCCATGATTTGTCTAGGACCCGAACCTTTCTTCGGTTGCCTTGACGGGAGATGCACCGACCTTTCTCAGGGCATCTCATTTGTGGGTGCCTGATTTGTATCGAGGACACCAGTTAATACCCGACCTTTCTCGGGAGAGGCGCTGACCTTTCTCAGGGCATCATATTTGTGGGGTGCTTGACTTCTGTCGAAGACACCAGTTGGAACCCGACCTTTCTCGGGCGGATGCGCTGACCTTTCTTAGGGCATCGATTTGGGAGATACCTGGACATTCACAGGCATATTAAAGAGTACCTGGATATTCACAAGTACTAACATGAAGGATATTTGGGCCTTTGCAGGCGTCGAAATGGGTATTCGGCTGACCATAGGCATTGCAGGGGTACTTGGATGATCACAATTATGAATTCTTGGGGAATACTTGGACATTCACAAGCATCGAAGGGGTACTTGATAATTGGAAATATCAATGACATACCTTGGATATTTGTGAAGGTGTCCCACCTCTTGGCAATTGGGAAATATTGAGAGCATACCTGGGATATTCGTGAATGTCTCTCACCTCCTGGTAGTTGGAATATCGAGGACGTACGTTGGATATTCATGAAAGTCTCTCACCTCCTGGTAATTGGGAATATTGAGGGCGTACCTGGGATATTCGTGAAGGTCTCTCACCTCCTGGTAATTGGGAATATTGAGGGCGTACCTGGAATATTCGTGAAGGTCTCTCACCTCCTGGTAATTGGGAATATCGAGGACGTACCTGGGATATTCGTGAAGGTCTCTCACCTCCTGGTAATTGGGAATATCGAGGGCGTACCTAAGATATTCGTGAAGGTCTCTCATCTCCTGGTAATTAGGAATATCGAGGATGTGCCTCGCATATTCATGAAGGTCTCTCACCTCCTAGTAAATGGGAATATCGAGGGCGTACCTGGTATATTCGTGAAGGTCTCTCACCTCCTAGTAAATGGGAATATCGAGGGCGTACCTGGTATATTCGTGAAGGTCTCTCACCTCCTGGTAATTGGGAATATCGAGGGCGTACCTGGTATATTCGTGAAGGTCTCTCACCTCCTGGTAATTGGGAATATCGAGGGCATACCTGGGATATTCGTGAAGGTCTCTCACCTCCTGGTAATTGGGAATATCGAGGGCGTACCTAAGATATTCGTGAAGGTCTCTCACCTCCTGGTAATTGGGAATATCAAGGGCGTACCTGAGATATTCGTGAAGGTCTCCCACCTCCTGGTAGTTGGAATATCGAGGGTGTGCCTCGCATATTCATGAAGGTCTCTCACCTCCTGGTAAAGGGGAATATCGAGGACGTACCTGGGATATTCGTGAAGGTCTCTCACCCCCTGGTAATTGGGAATATCGAGGGCATACCTGGGATATTCGTGAAGGTCTCCCACCTCCTGGTAATTGGAATTTGAATGTAGCACGAGGCTTACCTGGATTGCCATAGGCACTTAAAAGGGGTGGAACACTTGGATAGCCACAGGTGTACAAAGTACTGGGATACTTGGATGAACACAAGTATTTAATGATACAACCTGGGACCACTCAGTTGGTCCAAGTGTAAGAAAGCATACCTGGGTAGGCGCAAGCACACAAAGCAGTGGAATGCTTGAACAGCTGCTATTATTTGGGAACAACTTGGGCAAGTTGAGTGTCATGAAAATGAAGTACCTGGACAACGGTGGGTACTTGACGATATGAGGATACCTAGACAGCAGTAGGTATTCCAAGAGATACTTGGTTAGTCACAAGTATCAATACTCTGGGGACAACTCGAATAGGTCGAGTGTCAGGAAAAGGGAGTACCCAAACGGTGGCCGGTACTCAAAGACAATAGGGATACCTAGACAGTAGAAGGTATTCAACGATAAAGGGATACTTGGTCAGTCACAAGTATCAATACTCTGGGGACAACTCGAACAGGTCGAGTGTTGTTAAGAGGGAGTACCCGACAAGTGGTGGGTACTCAAAGACAACGGGATATTGAGACAATTGCAAGCACCCAAACTCAAGGGACGACTTGAATAGGTCGAGTGTCAAGAAGAGAGTACCTGGACAGTGATAGGTACCTTAAGATAAATGGGGATAGAGATATGCTTACCTAGCGATATCTCTGATCTCTAAGAGTATGTCTGTTATTTGCACAGTATGCACATATGATTGTATATGCTGTAAATTCATGAGTTCAAATGAGATTCATGCATGATAATTTTGTCAGATCTGCATCTTTTGATTTCCACAGGGGAAGATTTTGAAAGACAACCTTCATTTAGAATGTAGATGTCTTGAGCATGCCAGATGAGGGACTTTCAGTCTGAAAGGACTTTTCGCTCACTCTCATGGAAAAGGCTATCCTGACCATTGATGCATGATTTATAAGGACCACTCTTCTCACTATCATCATGTCAACAGGGGTCTGAGTATTCTCGCAAACAGTACGACTTTACCAATGTGAGAGGTCTTTATTGAAATTGTGATGAAGTCTTGGTCAGTGGCTCATCAAATGGGACCGTCGAGGTCAAGGCTTATGAATGAAGTGCCGCATGATCATATCCAGGTTTGCAAGTCAAGAGCCTTGCAAAAAGAGATAGAATAGTCTTGCTCGCACTTCTTCGAGCGATGCTTATAGACATATGAAATCCTACGTTAATTGAAGTGCCCCTAGTCTAAAGAGGCTTTTACAATGGGATGTAATGTAGGCTTGATTCACATGTAAGAAGGTGAGAGTTGGTGACTATCTCGGCATTTGTCACTAGTCTTTCTTGTCATATGGAGGTTCTGTGGACCACAACAACAACTTTTTCTTGGCTGTATTTTTGACTGGGGGGCATTGGCCTTGCTTTTACCAGGCACGCTGCTTTTTCATGCCCTTATTTTTTATTCTAGTTCTTCAAATATGGGCATTGACCTTGCTTTTACCAGGTACACTGCTTTTTTATGCCCCTGCTTTTTTCATTCTTGTTGCTTGAGAGCTGATCTTGGCAAGCTTAATCGAAGCACCGTTATTAGACTCTTGAGTCTTCATCTTCAACTGGCGCTCAGGCTATAATAACTTCTGCTTTGTCTTGATGTGAGGGTAAAATTACAGACTCACTTGGGTTGTACAATGAATACAAGTGCGTAAAGAAAGAATTGCTCTTCATGACTCTAGGGCACTTAAATTAACGCGAGTGTTCATATGCAATAAAGACACTCGAAGATTGATGCAAGTGCAAGCAAGAAAATTTCTATCCCCTTTCTCACCTTGTGATGCTGACTTGTTTTCGACTTGCCCCAGTGTGTGGTGGTTCTTTGACGGGGATATGAGAGAAATTTCATCAGTGTATGGGGCTCAATGGGGTGAGCGATGGAATGCCTCTCACTATTTTGGTTATCGTACCATTCACGAGAGAACTCTTTACCCTGCAGCCATGGAATCTTCTGCACTCATCTCACAAGTGTATAGATGGGGGACTGTGTGTAGGATATGGCTTGCCTGTCATCATTCTGACACGCCTCATCTAGCATGCTCAATTAATCTTGTATTCTTCACTTAGCTGTCTATTCTGACAATCCTCAGTGGAATCAGTGACTTAGACAGACGAAATCATCATGCATAATTCATCTGGAAATGACATGCAACATTTTAAATATGATGGAGTTTGAACTTTTCAAAACAAGTGAATGGTTTTGACTCGAAAAAGACCCTATTGACAACTTTAGGAGTTAACATAATGGTGTTTCCAAATATGTTAAATTTTGAACATCAAAAGGGTTATTCACAAATGGACGTCGATGGTTGTCCCTATTAAGTAGGGACATGACATAAGAAGGATCAGCCAGGGTTGGGGATCTGATCATGGATTTGACGGGCCTTTCTGCTTTTGCCCCTGCAGAAGAGAAGATGTACAAGTAGATCAATTAGTCTGGCCGAAATCAAATGTGAGTTGAGGCCTGACGGATCTCTGTCATTTGCTTTGGCAATTACTCAGGACGCCATTTCGTTTAGGAGAGTTTGTCATGCCTCTCATTGATTTGTTATCCTTGTTTTTGACAGTCAAGTAATCCTACAACAAGACATGCTTCTCATTGATTTGTTATCCTTGCTTTTGATAGTCAGGTGATCCTGCAACAAACAAGAGGGAATGTGTTAGTCATGAACTCTTTTAAGAGTCGAATAACTGGAATCGATACAACTTTACCCTTCACCGGTTTGCAGATGATTAGGTGAACCTGAAGTGAGAAGGGGGACACGAAGTCCTATGTCCCTTGTTTCCTTAGGTCAATTATTCTCTGAATTGGCTCCTGGATGACATGTCTTTTTACACGAAGCCATTGGCTCCTGGATGACATGTCTTTTTACACGAAGCCAGGTAAATTTGATGTAGGTCATTTCCATGTACTAGCTTGGCCAATATTTGATTTGCCTAACCATCAAATTTGGCTCTTGAATCCTGGTGCTTCTTGCCAATAGGGGGAATATGTCAAAAGTGAATTCAAAGAAGGGGGAGTATTGGAAACGATACCAAATTACTCTTCTCCAAAGTTTGTATTTGCTGACTCCTGGTGATGTTTGAATGTCGATGACAGCCTTTTCGTCTTGGCATAGTTTGACATTTCTTTCGATTGGCCTTCCTCACTTGTGACCATGTATGCATGATTGCTGGTCGTTGATTCATCTTCAACGCCTTCCTTCTGTGGAATTTCTCCTTCTGTCTTTAACTATAGCATCATTGGGCAAAACTCATGTACCTCAAGCTTCTATGGAATCTGAGATGGACAATCAAAACCTCTAATTCTCTGATGGCAATTACTTCTTGCGAGAGCATGCGTCTGAATAGGAAGTCGGGTTTCTAGGTCCTCATTTTGAATACGGGCTAGAGACCGCTTCAACTGTCTGGATTTCTTCCCTGTTGACAGTAGCCAATTCAAAGAGAAAAGATCCCCTCCTTGTGCTTTTGGGCTTGTCGAAGCTGGAAGTCCTGTTGATGAAACCACAACATCTGATTGCTCATGCACATTGTGGGGAAAGGATATTGCTCTGGCTTGTGAAGGAGTTGGGCAGGATCAAGGTGGAGTGTACAGAGCTCTTGGGAATGGCTTGATTCCAACCGTATGCCCGTACCTATTACGTCCTATTTTTCGTTTTCTGTAAATAGAAGAGAAAGGACATCATTTCTAAAATTATATTCAAAGAATAAAACTTACCTTCTTTGAAGTGGGATGATATTTTCTGTTTGCCCCATTGTCTTCTTGAAAGGGTATTTTTGAATTTGGCGAGCTCACATGATGTGCTAGTTTCAAATACCTTTTGTCACACTAAATCAAAGAGGATGATGTTCTGAAACATAAAGTGAGAGGGTTAAAAAGACAAACGTGCTTAAATTTATCATCTTGTTTTGACAAAAGCTTTTGGGTGATGAAATATATCTTTTTTATTTATTTTCAAAATGCATCTGTGGGGGAGAAAAAACATGAGGAAGTCCAACCCTCAGTATTCTCCTTGGATGATATATATATATATATATATATATATATATATATATATATATTTTCATGGTTGGATAGCATCACTGGGCTGGTTTGGAGTACCGCCTCATGTTCTTAAAACAAAATATTACAACTGTACAATAGAGTACTTGGAAAATACAACCGTAGCACACTAGATAAGATGAGAAACATGAAATTATAAAAACAAGTAAAACCCATGAAAACTCCTGTGTAAAGGAGCGCTTTGATAGTGCTGGTCTTGAAGCTAAACGTCTTTGAAATCCTCGTCTTTAGTAGACTCGAAGTATTCGCATGCGATGACTATCTCGTTGAAGTTACGGAAGTGTAACCCATGCAGCCAACAGCGCTGCTTGCGGGACAAAACTTCTATGAATTGCTTCATTAACTCCTCTTCAGCCAGTTGAGGGTGGGTTTGCATCATGAAAGCCCTCCACCTCCCTGCGTATGCTCGGAAATCTTCCATTGGTTTTCTTGTGAAGTGAGCCAAGCTCTCACAAGGCAATTCAGTTCCGATCTGGCTTTGGTACTGATGCAAGAATGTGGAAGTCAGCTCATTCCAATCCTTTAGGAGATAAATATTTGCTGTGATGAACCATTGCAATGCAGACCCCGTAAGAGTTTCTTGGAATGCTTGAGTTGTGAACGACATCGGGCCATAATACCTACTCATTTCTGCATGGAGATACTGTAAGTGTGCCACGGGGCAAGTCGTGCCGTTATATTTGCGGAGATTGGGTACCCACATTTCTACGGGGGTTAGGATCCTACGAGGGCAAGACGAACCTGATATGTCTTGATTAGGCCACTGGTTTTCCCACTGCATGTCCATCGTAGCGGTGAATTTTTCTGCTTCAGGGAAGCTGGACTCTATCGAGATTCCCCCATTGCTTTCTTCCGGGTCAAAATTACCAAAGGAGGATGAGGCATTTAAGCTATCCTCATGGTCAAGTGACGAGCTTAGTACTTCGTTAGGATCGTAGTGGATAACGACGTATGCTTCCTCTTCTGACGGGCCTTCATCCCCAGATGAGAGTAGGAAATAGTTATACGATGAATCGTCAGTTTCATTGTTGAAATAACGTTGGAAGTCCTTAGGATTGTATTCTGGAGCTGGGAAGTCTTCAGGGTTGTACTCTAGGGAATGGTAGCCTTCAAAGCTGTATTCTTGGGAATGCTCGAAGTTTTGGTGCGGTGGCTCGTCGACAGATGCTGCATTGATTTGCTTAGGCTTTCTTTTCTTGGCTTCTAGTCCAGACCTTTTGAGTAAGGCCCTTCGTTTTGCCAGCTCGATTCTGTCAAAGGAAGTGAGAGACATTGGAGTTTCACTATCTGATTCACTTCCCAGGTTGATAGGGGTCGGTATTTTTTGGACCCTAGCTCTTGGAGTAAGCTTGGGGAGTCGTCCAGTCGTGCCTCGGTCTTGAACATGCTCTGTGTCTTTGATCTCATGCAAAGGCTCCTTGCCTTTCCTAGTGGGAAATTTTCCAATAACAGGGTGTTGTTCAGCTGCCCATTTATCATGCAAGGCTTTATTGACATGTTCTTCTCCTAACTCAGCAGCTAACGGTTCCTCGTGCTCCGTGAGCATCAGCTCTTCATAGGGCAAGGCTATGTCAGGGCTGATGTCAATATCATATTCTTGGTGAAAAACATGAATTAGTTCCCTCTAGGTTTTAAGGAGACTAATCTTCCTGACAATGTACCATCACAAGGCAGGGGCGGTCAAGCTCGATTGGTACGATTGAATCATCCTTCGGACCAGGTAGGCCTGCAAGTAGGTCTCTGGGCGGGAGGTATCAACGTACCTTTCGCATTCAGGTGCTTTGAGCTCTTCAGGAATCTCAATGCCGGCGTAATTGGACAGGTCCATGGGATTCTGCTCCTGTAGCTGGCTTAACTTTTTCATGATCTTTTCAAACTGTCTATGGTACTGGCTATTTACTGGCAAATTTGCAGGTGTCATGACGGTGTTTGAGGCAATTATAGAGTTGGGCTTAGCTTGAGTGGATTTCATTTGTCTCGAGAGTTGTCGAAGGACAATGGACATCTGTCCTACGTCGTCTTCAATGTTAATAATGCGATTTTGTACATCATTCTGATCGGGCCCTAATGCATGAGGCCAGTCGCGAGCTATTGGTGGCCGGCGATTCATAATTACCTGTTCGTTGCGAAAACAATGAATGAGCACGAAAGTAAACAAAGATTGACCCATGGCAATGGTCTAACTGTTTTCTTATTTATCAAAAGAGGATTTTATAGACCGCAGACTTCTGATATCTATAACTTGCAATTGAAAAGACAGAATGAAATACTAGACATTAAACAAAAGTCCCTAAACAATGGGACAAAACCTTCACAATATTAATACTAAGGGGCACATGATTGCCAATTTATATGCGACGGGGAGCCTTGTTCTTGCGAGGATGCCTGCTTCCTTGGGCTGGCTCTGAGGTGTGCATCCAGTCCATTCCCAAATCCCTCTCCATGAGCTCTGCTTGCTCGTGTTGGCTGCTCTCGCTGATTGAGTGAGGGACTAATGGCTTCCATCTTTTCGGGATGCGATGGTTGTGGATGTAGGACATAGAGGCGTGGTGGGCTTTTTCTTCTCCCTCAAGCCCTTCAGGTACCACGATCCTTTTGCGATGGCACTTGTCCCAAGCTTCCTGAGCGGTAGAAACTTCGAATGCGTAGTCACTGCTTGTGTTGAAAAGAACTGAAGAGATCTTCCTGATGAAAGGTGGTGGGATCTCCTGAAGGGCTCCATATTGTCGTGCCACTTGATAAGGGTGATAGAGAATGGCGCCGGTGAGGCCGAGCAACGGAATTGAGAGACAGTGCTTGTAAGCGAAGCGAGCTCTCTTTTCATGGAACCAACCAGCACACCATTGGAATGCCTCAGGAGCCGGGTCTCTTAGGAAGCTTACCCAATTTAAACAGCTTTGATTGGGAATGTATGGTCCTAAAACCATAAATTTTTGTAATGGGTTTTCGAAAGCATTCGTTTCAGATAATCGCATGAAGTCTCGAAATTCACTTAGGTGAGAAAAGAACCAGACTTGTAAAATTTCAGGAGATGCTCGCATGATTTTTTCCGAGTTGTCTTTAAAACAATTAAAAGACAAGAATGTTTCAGTTAAAATCACGTTGACATAATTCCCTCCTCTCAAGATTTGATCAACTATCCATGCCATCTTAGGACTTATGGCATTTCTTTGATGGGGGAAAACGATGAGCCCGAAAAAGGCCAGGAGGAAAATCTCACTTTTTTGGGTCATAGGCTGGTTTTGAAAACATGCATTCATGAATTCTAGAGGGCATATATTATGGTTGTTTTTAAGAATCTGCCTCATGACATGGATTTCAGTTCCTAAAAGTCGCGCTAACCCATGCCATGGGAGAGCGCCTGTCGATGGCCTGACAAGCTTTTTCTCGAGAGGCATTCCAGTGATGATGCTGTATTCTTCCAGGGTTGGGGTTAGCTCAAACCTACCGAATATAAAAGTAACCGTCTTCGGGCACCAGAAATGTGCCATGGCTTGTATGACTTCAGGGCGAACAGTGATTTGGATCAACGATAAGAGATGACCGACTTTGGCCTTCACACGCTCTTGGGCAAATTGATCTAATTGACCCCACCATCTGAAGAGTTCTGCCTTGGGAGTAGGAATGAACTAGATATCGTCTTTCCCCATCGCATATAAACTGGGACTTGAAAAGCTTATCCTAAATTGCCATGGGCCAAATAAAAAGACTGAGTAAAAGTAAAGAAATTACTTTTGCTTTTTAAAGAAAAATGGCAAGCACAAAAACATGCGCGTGGGACGTGCGGCTCAATTTCTAACTGAGAAAGTTTGGTGAGATTAAAAGGATATCCGCCCGTCGCAGTCTCGCGTTAGCAGCATACCCTCCTAACCTCGGCTAAGAAATTCGGGGAAAAGAAAGGCAACCTCTACATCGCAGTCTCGCGTTCGAGGTCGTATCTTTCTTAACACCATCCTAGAAATCCTATGGCGGCCCAGGTCCGGCGGCTGGGTTGTGTGTGCCATGTGTAGTGTTAAAACAGTAAAGCATGCACAACAGTTTATAATCACAAAACATTTTATTTTGACAGAATAAAAAAAAACTTTAAGCTATTACCCTGCACAAAAGAAGAAAACCTAAAGTCAGCAAAGCATTTAAACAAAGATGAAATGGCCTAAGTCCTCAAAAATGATCCTCAGTGGAGTTGCCAAGCTGTCGCGACCTCTTTTTTTTTCGGCGCCCGCGATTGGGTACAAGCGCCTAAGGAGGCTAATGGCTCGGCTGGAATTAGTTATGCCCAGACTCTCCCAAGTCCGCCAATTCACGACTTAATGGTTCAAGTTTTTAACCTGTAAATCAATTTTTAAAATGGAGTCGCCACTAATCGATTTGAGGTGGGTTGATTAGAAACCCAAGTGAAGTATCGGGAGAAATACTCACTCCTGCGCAACTAAAGAAATTAGGATCGGGGACTTGATTACATTAGTTAGTCACTAATTCCCTTTTGGTACCTAATCTTGTTTAAACCCTGAGGTTTTTTGGATGTTCGAGGGATTTTCCATGCATTTTTGGGAGGAAAAACATTTTTAAGTCATTTTCTAATTTTTTGGACACAAAAGGGATTTTTTTGGGGTTTTTTGGTATTTTTTTATAGGAAAAATACAAGTCTTTTTGGCTTTTTCATGAATTTTTGGCTTTTTTTTGGATTTTTGGCTTTTTTTGGAAAATATGTGTTGACACCTAAATTTTGGGCAACCCATTTAGTCATTTATTGCATAAAAATTAGGGATTAATTTTTAATCCCTCAGAAAAAATATTATTATTCAATTGCATAGTATATAATTTTTTTAAGTGCATTTTATTGTTAATTTACATGTTTTGCATTTATTATTATTATTAATTATTTTATTTTTTATTTTAGGATTGGTGGTGGATGGGCTCGAATGAATATTTTTGAGCTTTAGTTCAGCAGGCCGGGTTAGGCCCATGAAAGGATAAAATTAACCCAAGCCCGTCGTTATGCTTAATTAATTATCTTATGAAAAAATTAAGATTTGATGCGATATTATGATATTTTTCAAAAATTAAGAAAATCACATTATAATCTTATTTTTATCAATAGATGATGAAATCGGAGTGAATATTCGTGAGATAGGGATTTTTTGTGATCAAGAGGTTATAAGCAATATTCGTGAGATGAAGATATTAACAAAAAGATCACGTTTTGTTTCGCCTATAAAAGGATACGTACGGAGTTCACTCAGGTGGGTTCTGTTCGTTGAAAAAAAAGAGCTTCTTTGAAAAAATTCAGAAAAAAGGTCAAGAAAGAAGAGCAGAAAAAAGCTTCTGCAGAGAGAGAGAGAGAGAGAGGGTGCAGGGAAAAGTAAAAGGAGAGGACGTGAGAGTGACAGGGAGAGAGAGAAAAGAATTAAAAAGAAGAGGAGAGAAACACTGTTCTTCTTCTTCAACGGATTCGCTCCCCCCGCGCAGCACTCGCACCGCCTCGCAACCTTCAGCCCACCGAAGCTTTGCCGAAACCGGAGCCCCAAATCAGCCGCACCGCTGCCCAGCCGTGCTGCTCGCACCAACCCGACGCTCCGCTGCTGCTGCTGTATCTTCGCCGGCCACCTCCGTTCGCGAGTAACCGCAGCCCCCCTCGCGACCGACGTTGCAATCTGCAGCAATCCGAACAACAGCCTCCACCCGAAGCTCCTCTGCCTCCACCCGAGCGACCCCTGAGCCGGATCTGTGCCCTGCTGCCCGGAGTTTCTGCCGACGCCGATCTGCCCAACGCCGGCCCTGCCCGTCCGGACTCGAGTTTCCCTGCTGTGTTGTTGCCGCCGCCGGTTCACCCTTGGCCAGAGCCTCCTTTGCCGAGCCGATTTGCTGTTTCCCTTGGAGATCCACGAGCCTTGCCTGGAAAAGAAGAAAAAAACAGAAAGAAAAAAACAAAAGCAAAAGGAAAAGAAAATCTGATTAGGTAGTTTTTCTTTTTCATTTATTTTACTTTATTTTGTTTATATTCTTTATTTTAGTTGTTTAATTGGATCCCAATGTTTACTTTATAAATCTTGTAGGCATTATCCGCAAGAGTTATCCCTAAACTTATTGTAATTATTAATTTGACCCGTAAGATGTCGGGTTATTTTTTTAATTACATTAATTTTTGGGGTTTGTTTATAGTTTTTTAAGTACTGAATCAATATAATTATTAATTTGATCCGTAAGAATTCGGATCAGATTTTTAGTTATTTTGGACTCTTTGTTGTGATAATTAGGGTTAGGATAATCGTTAATTTAACCTGTGAGACAACAGGTTATTTTTTCGATTATTTTGATCCTTTATTTGATTGAATATCTTGGTTGTTTAGATTTAATGTTTAGTTGATAATGCCACTAAAAAATCTAAAAAATATTTGAGTTAGGATTCAGTTTGTTTTGGAATGTTTTTTGTTATCTGGCATATCTAGGATAGGGATTTCAGTTCGAAATTAATAAAAAAAACACAAAAAAAATCATCATACATATATCATGTTATATTAGGATATTTTTTGCACGTCATTGCATATTAGATAAATTGCATGTTAGATTAAGATAATATCTTAGTTTAAATTAGGATTTAATGTGACTTAATCCTTAGTTTAAATTAGATAGAATTTTAGTCTAGCTAATCATTTTTGCATTTTAAAGATAGAAATATCAAATACACGTCATTTAGTTTCTATTAAGTTCATTTAATTAGAACTTCCTCGTCATTAGATTAAGTCATTTAATAAATGTCGCATGACATATAACTCACATGCTAAATTGAATGTCGCATGTCATTTTAGTTTAAATAATTTTATATGTCATTGCATCGCATTGCATGTCATTAGAATTAGGTCATTTAGATTGCATTTAATTATTGCATTTCTTCATGTCATATAGTTTAGGTTAATGTTGCCATGTCATATTAGATTATTAGCATGCATTGCATTAATTTCATTAAGAAAAGCGAAAACAAAATTGGATAATTGTGTGTTAATTAGAAACCATATCTAGGGTTGTTGATATGGATTTTAATTTAATACTGCAGATGCTTGTTTTCGTTATTTTGAGACAAGTATTGAATTATTTAATTGCTTTCCTGAATGTTAAATTGGTGGTATGCGCACACGTATGATCACCTCACATGTTAGGAAGTTAAATTAAAATCAATTCAATTGCCAAACATTTTTTTAAAATGAGATAAAAAGGTACCGAAAGGGGACTAGGATAATTTGGTGTAACCAAGTCCCCGAATTCATGAATCTCTGGTTCGTAGGAGTAAAGTAAATCTCTCATTACTTTACTTGGGTTTCTAATCGACCCACCAAAAATAGATTAGTGGCGACTCCTGATTAAAAATCATTTGCATGTTAAGAATTCAAACCTAAGTCGCGAATTGGTATGGGCTTGGGAGAGCCCGGGCTAAGCTTAAAGACTTAGTAATCCATTAACCTAGTTTTAGGTGGTGAACCCGCGAAAATAAGGTCGCGACAGCTTGGCGACTCCGCTGGGGACAATTAGAGTTAAAACTCTTAGTGGACTTAGGCCAATTTCTTCTTAAAAAAAATATTTTTGTTTGGCAGCAAGGATCCCAGGTATGTCCCTAACATTCCTAAGGTGTTAAATGTTCTTGCATATAGGAGGTATAAGGGGAGTAGTCTTTGCTAACCCTTGTTTTGCAGGTTGGAGTTAGGGATGAATGTTTGAATTAAAACTATAGAAGTGTTGTTTGCATTTAAACTGTTGTGCATGCTTTATTGCTTTAGCACCACACTATTTGCACACACAACCTGCGGTCGGACCTGGGCTGCGATAGGATTTTTAGGATGGTGTTGAGAAGGATACTTCCTCTAAAGCGAGATTGCTATGTAGAGGTTGACCTTCTCTTCCCCGAAATTTCTTTCATGGTGTCGAATGTGTTTATCCATATCCGCGAGACTGCGTGATTATTGGGTATTCCATTCGACTGAGCCGGGGTTAGGAGGACCTGACACGTTAATGCGAGACTGCAACGGTCAGATCATCCTCCTAGCTCCACCTTGTTAAGCCGTCTAGGTAGAAATCGAGCCTCACATTTCATGCGCATGTCTATGTGATTGTCATCCATTTCCAGTGAAAGTAAGTTGTTTAAATTTTTCGCAATTTATTTACTTTATTGTAATTTTGTCGGTCCATGACAATTAGGTTTCGTCGTCGGTCTTGTTTTATATGCAATGGGGAAAACCGATGCACAATTCATTTCCACTCCAAAAAAAGAGCTCAAGAGGTGGTTGGCTTAGTTAGATCAAGACGGTCAGAGATATGTGAAAGCTAGGATTGCCCGACTTCTTCCACTATTAGAGATCAATGTCCACTCTGGTGTGATTCAGGCACTCCCTCATTTCTGGTGTCCACAAACTTCCACATTTATATTTGGTAGGTTTGAATTGACTCCAACACTTGAAGAATATAGTGTTGCCATCGGAATGCCCCTGGAAAAGGAACTTGTTAGACCGCCTATCGGTATAGATTCTATTTCTGAATTATCACAATTTCTACAAATCGAAGCCGAAGGAGTAAGGAAAGTTGTCAAAGCCAATTGTTTTGCATGTCCATTTTCATTCTTAGAAAAGTGTTTTGCAAACCAACCAATGATTTCAAAAGCCAGGATTTTTATGTTAGCATTTTTTGGGCTAATTGTTTTTCCTTATCGAAAAAATGCCATTAATCCTTCAATTTCATGGGTGGTTAATCGTGTTTGCGACGGGTTGAATTATGTTAATATGGTTTTAGCCGAAACATTTTTATCATTAACTCGTTTCAAACAAAATGAGGAAAAGACCATGCGTGCCCTCCCCGAACTTTTGCAAATATGGTTTTTCTCCCACATAAGAGGATTTGGACACCTTATGAAGCAATTTAAGATTGATGATTTTAGGCACCCCATACAAAAGTTTGCGGTCTTAGAACGTTTTTCCCCAAATAAACAGTATGCTCGTTGGATTAATTTTTTGAAAAATCCTGATCCTAAGGCATTCCTATGGCATACTAAATGGTTCCGAGTTGAGGAAGCTCGTTTCTCATACAAGTATGATAAGCCAATTCCGTTGTTGGGCTTTTCTGGTGTGACTTCTTACTACCCATATAGGGTGGCCCGTCAGTACCAAGCTCTTCAAGAAATTCCTCCGCCACTCAAGACAGAGTTGTTCCAGGTTCGTTTTATTCGAGCAAACTATGACTACTTCAAGGAGATCCAGATGATCATTGCTGCATGGAATGAATGCCACCCAGAGAAGATTTTGGTGCCCAAGAGACTAAAAGGCGATGAGGAGATTCACCATGCATCAACATTCTACATCCAACAACATCGGATTTCTGCCACCTTACGTCCAGTAGTCCCTGATGTGACTGAGAAGCCAACCCAACGAGCACAAATTAAGCATCTTAAGCGGAAAGTGGAAATGATTGAAGCAGAAAATAAGAAGCTTCGTAAGGCGTTGAAATCCCGAAAGCATATAAAATGAGACGTCTTGAATTTCGATTCCTAGTTCGATATTTAGGGGTTTTGATTTCTAGTTCGTTTTTTTTTTTAGATTTAATGTTTAGGGACTTTGGATTTTAATTCTTAGTTCAATGTTTAGGGAATTTGGTTCAAATTTCAAATAAAACCAGGCATTAGACCATTGTCATGGGCCATTTTTCCTATCTTGTCATTGGTTCTTACATTACTTTTATCCTTTAGGTGATAACGGATTCATCACGTTCGCCCATCATCACACGGTTGAGAGCTAGAATGGCCGAACAAACCGAAATGCGTGATCGTGTCTCCGCTGTGGAGACTCAACTCCAACAAGTACTTGCCTCTTTACAACTTGTGACGGATCAACTCCAATTTCTCCAAGCTAATCCAACAGCTGCACCTGCTCTTCCTGAAGTAGTTATCCCGAAGCAAGCAAACAAGGTTCAAACGATTGATGACGACATGCCCGAGCTGGAAGATGACCCAGTCATTGTTGGAAAAGCCAAGCTTGACGGCGTTCCTAAGACAGATCAAGATGAGCGTGTTGCGAAGCTGGAAGAGAAAATGAGACAGCTGCAGGAGTCACAAAGGTCCCTCCCGTTCGACCTCTCGGTCTATGAGAAGGTCAAAATGCCGAGCAAGTTCAAAATGCCTGAGTTTGAGAAGTATGATGGCACATCTTGCCCAAAATCTCATCTGCAGATGTACCACGTGCGTATGGCCCAGCACGTCAAAAACGAGCCCCTTATGATCCAATCATTCCATGCAAGTTTGACCGGGCCCGCTCTTAATTGGTATGTGATGAAGAATGTGAACCTCCTCGACACCTGGAACGAAGTAGCTGATGCATTCCTCAAACAGTACAAGTTCAACATGGACATCGCACCTTCCCGAGAAGACCTGGAGCGGATGGAAAAGAAAAAGAGCGAGTCATTTAAAGAATATGCTGTAAGATGGAGGAACCTGGCGGCTCAAATCACTCCTGAGCCTACCAACAAGGAGCTGATGAAGCTATTTGTGAAGACCCTCCCATCTGAGTTTCGTAACCGAATGGCCAGTACATACGTCGAAAGTTTCAATCAGCTTATTCCTGTAGGAGAACAAATTGAGATGGGAATAAGGGAAGGATGGTTTACTGAGCCATCGGGTAGAAGATTCACCGCCAAGAAGGAGAAGGAAACAGCGGTAGATGTGAATGTGGCTTATAGTCAAGAAAATGCCAAACGTGTTCCAGCCGTTCAAATGAATCCAAGACAACCACAAACCGTTGGCCGTCAATCATTTGCCCAAGCAAATAATAAAAGGCAATTTTCCCCTCTCCCTGGGTCACCATCCCAAGTGCTGACGATCCTCCGAAAGAAAGGTTTGCTTACTAATGAACCAAAGCGTCCCAATCGTGAAAGCATTCGCGGTTATGATCCGGCAAAGAAGTGTGACTACCATAACGGTGAATTGGGGCATTCAACTGACGAATGTTTCACCCTCAAGCATAAGATCCAAAATCTCCTGGACACAAAGGCCTTCTCATTGCAAACTGCCCGGCCAAATGTCCAGAAGAATCCGCTACCGGAGCATGAGGGTACAGTGAATGCTATCCTAGAGCCTGAAGTTAGACGGATCAAGAACTCGAAGGTGAATGTGGCAGATGCCTACAGGGGACTGGTGAGAGCTGGTTATTATCCAGATCAAGAGGATGTTCCTTTATCGTTGATGAAGGAAAGAATTGCCAAAATGGTGGATGACGGCATCATTGTGTATGCTGACCATAACTGCGTGGTTTCCACCATTTCCCACATCATCATTGATTGGGAGGAGGAGCAGGCTACTCTCGATAATGGTAAGGAAGAAGTAGATCCGTCACTTGCAGATATGCCCCCGCTAGAAGATGCAACTGATGAGGAGGTTGTGATTGAAATACCTCAGCCGTATGAGTATGTCAATAATAAAGCGGTGCCCTGGTCTTATGATCTAGACGTTGACCTCGTTGCAAGGTCTGGTCGAATTTATGCTCCAAATAATACTCAACCTGCAAAGCCTGTCACTGACGAAGAGGCTAAGGAATTTCTGGCTGTGATTAAAGCAAGTGAGTATAATATCGTCGATCAACTGCGAAAGATGCCTGCCCAGATCTCTTTGCTTGAGCTCATCCAAACCTCCCCTGTGCACCAAAAGTCGCTGATGAAGGTGCTAAGCGAAATTCGTGTACCCGAAACAGTTGAAGCAGATAAGCTGGAGGATTTTGTGGGATCAGTCCTTCTCAAGGACATGATTGCTTTTTCTGATGAAGAATTCCCTCTTGAGGGTAGGGGGCATAATAAAGCACTCTACATATCTGTCAAGCACAAGGTTTCTCATGTGTCCCGAGTGCTCATTGATAATGGGTCTGCCTTAAACATATGTCCATTGGCCACTCTTCATCGCCTCAAGGTAGACCTGTCCAAGATACATGCTGCGAAGACTTCTGTGAGAGCTTTTGATGGAACGAAGAAGGAGGTGATTGGGGAAATCCACCTTGACGTGCAAATAGGGCCTGTCGTCTTCAATATCCCTTTCCAAGTGCTGGATATCCCTACCGGGTTCAATTTTCTGCTAGGTCATCCCTGGATACATACTGCTGGTGCAGTTCCTTCAAGTCTACATCAAGCTGTGAAATTTGTGATCGAAAGGAAGCTAGTCACTGTGTATGGTGAGCAAGACCACCAAATTTATCACGAGACAGCTATCCCCTATGTAGAGCCGGATTCTGAGCTCGAATCAAGTTACCACTCATTTGAGTTAGTATCTACCATACACACTTCTCGAGGTTCATCGCCGCCCACTCCTGAGGTTTCAGATGCTGCCCTCATGGTAGGAAGAGTAATGGTTGGGAATGGTTTTGTCCCTGGCAATGGTTTGGGAAGAAATGGTCAGGGTATTCAAAGCCCCATTGAAGCCCCTCAGAGGTCCCGATCTGCTGGTTTAGGGTACCATGGAAGAGGTGGAGGAAGTTCCGGAAGACAGAGACAAGGAAGGCATAACTCGCCACCTGAGCAAGGGCGAGGGAGGCAAAATTTACCACCTCCAAACATTCATGAGACGTTCCCTGGTCCTCCAATTATGATGCAACATGAAGCTGAAGTAATGGATACTCTTGGACAGCCAAGTGGGAAGTTCGACTATATGGTGAAGTATTCGGCTCCTCCCAGCTTTTACTTTGATGCGCGCAATATAGTTCCAAGTGGGTGGGATGGCATGGATGATCCGGCGCCTTCAAGGACGGAAAACTCTGACGACACCCTGGAAGGAATTTCAAGTTTGTTTGATGACCTCTCCATTGGAGCCATTGATGGAGAACCTTTAGAAGAAACGGGCCCTCGCCCACAAGAGTAACCCTTTTATCACTTTTGTACAGTCCCCTGCGTGGGAATTTTTATTGCTTTCTAGGAATTGTTTTTGATTTCTTATTTTTCACTTTCTTCTTAGGACTTGAATTGCATTTTCCATTCAATAAATTGTAATTGATTGATGAATTTCAATGAAATTACAAGTTTTATTTTGAGGGCATGATGAGGTACACCAAACCAGCCCGGTGATGATATCCAACCGATAAAACAAAGTCAAAATCCAAGGAGAACTCTGAGGCCTGGGCTTCATCATGCTTCCTCGTGTCAAAATGTTTAAAAAATGCTTTTGCAAAAGAATTTCAATAAAAAATTTTACAAAAAATGATTAACCCTGTTTGTCTTTTTGATCCTTCTATTTCATGTTTCAGGGACAATCATATAACATGCAAAGGTATGGAAATGATTCAATCCAATGCAACAAGTGCTGATAATGATCCTGAAGAGTTGATCAAGAATTCCATTGAAGATTCCATTGAGGTGCTGCAAAGCTGGGAACAACATGAAAAAGCCAAGACTCTCACATCCGAGCAGACCGTCACTATTAATTTAAGTGACATTGAGGGAGCCAAGGAGGTGAAAATAGGGGCGAATCTCCCCAAAGATGAGGCTGAGCGCCTAATTCAGTTATTGAAGGAATATCAGGATATCTTCGCATGGACCTACGCCGACATGCCTGGGTTAGACCGGTCAATCGTGGAGCATTGTTTGCCTACTAACCCGGACGTGCCTCCTAAGAAGCAAAGGTTGCGAAGAACTAAGCCTGAGCTCTCGAAGAAGATAGAGGAAGAAGTGATGAAGCTTCTAAAGGTCGGATTTATTGAAGTCTCGCAATACCCTGAATGGGTAGCAAACATCGTGCCGGTGATGAAGAAGGATGGTCGAGTTCGAGTTTGTGTCGATTATCGGGATTTAAACAAGGCCAGCCCGAAAGATGACTTCCCGCTACCTCACATAGATGCCCTTGTTGATAGTACTGCCGGATTCGAACTATTCTCATTTATGGATGGTTTTTCTGGATACAATCAAATAAGGATGAGGGAGGAAGACAAAGAGAAAACTGCATTTATCACTCCGTGGGGAACCTTTCATTATAAGGTCATGCCCTTTGGACTCAAGAATGCAGGGGCAACTTACCAGCGAGCTATGTTAGCACTATTTCATGACATGATGCATCAAGAGATCGAGATCTATGTTGATGATATGATCGCTAAAACTCGACCTGGGAAAAGCCACGTCGAAACCTTGAAGAAATTGTTTGATCGACTCCGTGAGTTCAAGCTTCGTCTAAACCCCACTAAATGCGTGTTTGGAGCAACATCTGGTAAATTACTTGGGTTCATTGTGAGTAGTAAAGGGATTGAGATCGACCCGGCTAAAGTTAAGGCCATATGTGAGTTGCAACCTCCATCAACAGTGAGAGGAGTCCGGAGTCTTCTGGGAAGGTTGAATTACATTGCTCGATTCATTTCCCAACTTTCTGAAACCGCCAAGCCATTTTTCAAGCTCTTAAAGAAGAATGCACGAGTCAACTGGGATGATGAGTGTCGAGAAGCGTTCGACAAGTTGAAACAGTACTTAATGAATCCACCAGTTCTTGTTCCCCCATCACCAGGGCATCCTTTGATTCTCTACCTCACCATTCATAGTGAGTCATTGGGTGCAATGTTGGCTCAGGGAAGTCCCGTCGACAAAAAAGAACGAGCCATTTATTACCTGAGTAAAAAGTTCACTATGTCAGAACTGAAATATTCTGATATGGAAAAAACTTGTGCTGCACTAGTGTGGGTGTTGCATAGATTGAGACAGTACACAATGCATTACCAGACATTTCTTGTAACTGAGAATGATCCTATCAAGTACCTACTTGATCGGCCAGCTTTAGTGGGTAGGTTGGCTAAATGGCAAATTTTGATATCAGAATTTGATGTGCAATATATGCCACAGAAGTCGGCTAAGGGTCGAGTGATCGCCGATTTATTGGCTGAGAATCCAGAAGCCTCAAATAATGATGATCGTCCCCTAGATGACCGTATCTTGATTGTAAATGAAGACTCATGGACAATGTTCTTTGATGGAGCTGTGAACTTGTCTGGTTCTGGCACTGGGGCAGTTTTGATATCCCCAGACAAACAGCATCACCCAGTAGCTGCAAAGCTGATATTCCCATGCACTAACAACACAGCCGAGTACGAAGCTTGCATCCTCGGGCTTCAAGCTGCGATCGAGATGGGTGTAGCCAAATTAAAAGTGTTCGGGGATTCCGCGTTGATCATACTGCAGACTGTAGGTGAATGGAAGACTAAGGATGCTAAATTGCTCCCATATCACAAGTACCTAGAAGATTTGATCAAGGAATTCGATGAAGTTTCATTTGAATACTTATCGAGGTCTCATAATCAATTTGCAGATGCACTCGCAACTTTATCATCTATGTTGCAAGTCACTGACGGATTAGAAGTCGAGCCATTGAAGATAGAGGTTTTGCCAAGGCCGGCTTATTGTATGATGGTGATAGAAGAGTCTGACGGAAAACCATGGTATTACGATATCATGAACTATATCCAAAAACAGGAATTCCCTGAGGGAAGTACTCCAGCTGATAGGAAGTACATCATGAAGATGGCCTCAAAGTTCTTCGTTAGTGGCGAGAATTTGTACAAGAGATCTCATGATTCAATCTTGTTGAGGTGTGTGGGTGCAGCTGAGGCCACTCAAATCATGCAAGAAATTCACGAAGGAGTATGTGGCCCTCATATGAATGGACACATGATGGCTAAGAAGATCATGAGATTAGGCTATTATTGGCTCACGCTAGAAGGTGACTGTATACAGCATGTTCGAAGTTGTCACCGTTGCCAGGTCCATGGTGATAAGATAAATGTTCCTCCAACTGTGCTGCACCAGTTTTCCGAGCCATGGCCTTTCTCAATGTGGGGGATTGATGTGATCGGCCCAATAAATCCAAAGGCTTCCAATGGGCATAGATTCATTTTAGTGGCCATAGACTATTTTTCAAAATGGATCGAAGCTACATCCTTTGCAAGTGTCACTGCTCGCAATGTTGTGAAGTTCATCAAATGTGACATAATTGCTCGCTATGGTGTCCCTGAAACGATTATCACTGACAACGAAACAAATTTGAACAACAAGCTCATTGATGAGTTGTTCAGCGAGCTCAAGATCAAGCATCTGAATTCATCCCCTTATCGCCCTCAAATGAATGGGGCTGTTGAAGCGGCCAATAAAAATATTAAGAAGATCTTGGCTAAGACAGCTGAGAATTATCGGGACTGGCATGACAGATTACCCTTCGCACTGATGGCGTATCGGACATCGATTCGTACTTCTACCGGGGCAACTCCTTTTGCTCTGGTATACGGCATGGAGGCAGTTTTGCCTGTGGAAGTGGAGATTCCTTCCCTGAGAGTATTATCCCAAGTGGAATTATCTGAGGCAGAATGGTCGCAACAAAGATTTGAGCAGTTGAACTTGATCGACGAGAAAAGACTGAAGGCTCTCTGCCATGGCCAAGCATATCAACAGAGAGTAGCTAGATCTTTCAACCGGAAGGTACGGCTGAGACATTTCGAGGTAGATGACCTAGTCTGAAGGAAGCTGTTGCCAATCTTTCCAGATCCTGGAGGCAAGTTTGCTCCAAATTACAGCGGTCCCTATGTGGTAAAGAAGGTACTTCCTGGAGGGGCTTTGATCTTGGCTGAAATGGATGGTCGTGTGTTTTCTACTCCAGTTAATTCAGATACTGTCAAGAAGTATTACCCATGATAGCATTTGCCATGTCATGTTTTGAATTGCAAACACTTTATGATAAATAAATTGCCTCATTGAATTACAAATTCAATTGTTCACATTAGTTGCAAATATTGCATGTCTTACTTGATGAATTGTGTGAGATGGATTGAATGTGTTAAATGAGATACTTTGGAATGATGAAAGGCAAACCATATTCCATACACTGTTTCATACACTAACCCCTAGTGAGTTGTGTGGAAAAATTCCATGCCTATGAGGAAAAGGGTGATCTCGCAAAGGGTACGTCAACCAAGGTGATGAGAGGCAGTTTCTTCTGCTACCCGAAACACTACAGATATATCCATTGCTCAGTTCTTTGAGCCCATACACATAAAGAGTTTTTAAATTATCCCTGTCAAGGATCGTCCCATACTTGGACAAGATTTGAAATGAATGATAGGAATTTTCTTACTCACACTTGTATCAATCTTCGAGTATTGCTTTTACAGTGTGACTTGAACGATAATTTTAAGTGCCTTAGAACGACGAAGAGCAGTTCTTTCTCTATCCTATACACTTTATCCATTGCATAGCCCCATTGAGCCTATGAATTCATTTCACATTAAACCCAGTTGGTGATCACCCCCACACTGGGGCAAGGAAATAAAAATCAAACCACTCAAGTAGCATGATTTACAATGCTAATAAAAATGGAGACTTTGTCAAAAAAAAAAAGTGCAAAAAGTGGGGCATGAAAAAGCAGTGTGCCTAGTAAAAGCAAGGCCAATGCCCAATGAAAAATCAAACACTTGATGAAGTGAGTTGTATCTCCAACAAGGTGGTACCAAAAAAAAACTCAAATGTTGTGATGTTGCAATCAGTGGAGTTATGACGTAAAGAAAATCTTCGATGATGGGGAGGAAAATTGTTGGAAATGTCAAGATGATCACTAATTTTGACCCCATAAACATTTTTTGAGCCAAATGATTATTTCATTTCTCAACCCATAAACCCAACCTACGTTACGTCCCTTACAAAGTCTCTTCAGATTAGGGCACTTGAATTAACGTAAAAGTTCATACGTTTGGAAGCATCGCTTGAAGAAGTGCGAGTAAGATAATTTCTGCTTCATTTCTCATGTTTCTTGGTTTGTAAACCCCATGATGATTATGAAATATCATTCATTTCTAATAGCCTTGACTCAAAGAGTCCCTTTTGTTAAGCTATTGACCAAGCCCACATTACGGTCCCTCTTAAAGACCTCTCAGATTGGTGAGATCGTATCACTTGCGAGATTGCTTGGACCCTTGTTTGGCATGACAATGGTGAGATAAAGTGATTGACAAAATCCTGCATTAAAGGTCAGGATAAAATTGCCATTTTAATGAGGATGAGAGAAAAGTCCTTTCAAACCAAATGATCCCTCATTTGACACATTCATGACACTCATGTGTTCATAATGGAAATTAGGTGATGCTAGATTATTGGAAATCGTCACGAACCTCTATTAAATTGACGCATGTTTATGATTACCAATGCATGTTGCCTCTCCTACGACCATGTTTTGCAGGAGACGTATCCCTGAAGATCGGAGATGTTACCAGGTAAGTATATCTCTATCCATACCTTGAATATTTGTCATTGCACAGATATTCCCTTTTAAGCATATCGACACTCAATTGAGTTGTCCCCCAAAGATTTCTCCCCAGATTCAATCTGATTAAGGCGACCGAAGAATGGTTCGGGTCCTGGTCAGATGATTTCTGTCACAAGGCTGGGCGACCGAAGAATGGTTCGGGTCCTAGCCAAGCAAAACCTCAGTCTAGGCGACCGTAGAATGGTACGGGTCCTGGAAAAGCAATTTCCTCATTCAGGCGACCGTAGAATGGTACGGGTCCTGAAAAATCAATTTTCCGTCAAGGCGACCGTAGAATGGTACGGGTCCTCGACACAACCAAACACTGTCATACTAGGCGACAGTAGAATGGTACGGGTCCTAGGAAAGCAGTCTTTTTGTAAAGCCATGTTACTATTCTGGGCGACCGTAGAATGGTACGAGTCCTGGACATGTAACACCAACTATCTTGAATCACTCTACCATCCTTGAAGGTAAGTCACTCTACCCTCCTTGAAGGTAAGTCATTCCAGGTAAGTCTTTTATCATCTGCATTAGCATTTCCATGCATCATATAGATTGCATTAAAAAAATGGAATTCATATTCCGACAAAAAATCATTCAGTGCATTTGCATGGTCAAAATTTAGATCTCAATTTGTCTTTGAAGGCAATCTCTTCGAGCTCACCTTCAAAGAGGGGCAGCTGTTGACACCTAAATTTTGGGCAACCCATTTAGTCATTTATTGCATAAAAATTAGGGATTAATTTTTAATCCCTAAGAAAAAATATTATTATTCAATTGCATAGTATATAATTTTTTTAAGTGCATTTTATTGTTAATTTACATGTTTTGCATTTATTATTATTATTAATTATTTTATTTTTTATTTTAGGATTGGTGGTGGATGGGCTCGAATGAATATTTTTGAGCTTTAGTTCAGCAGGCCGGGTTAGGCCCATGAAAGGATAAAATTAACCCAAGCCCGTCGTTATGCTTAATTAATTATCTTATGAAAAAATTAAGATTTGATGCGATATTATGATATTTTTCAAAAATTAAGAAAATCGCATTGTAATCTTATTTTTATCAATAGATGATGAAATCGGAGTGAATATTCGTGAGATAGGGATTTTTTGTGATCAAGAGGTTATAAGCAATATTCGTGAGATGAAGATATTAACAAAAAGATCACGTTTTGTTTCGCCTATAAAAGGATACGTACGGAGTTCACTCAGGTGGGTTCTGTTCGTTGAAAAAAAAGAGCTTCTTTGAAAAAATTCAGAAAAAAGGTCAAGAAAGAAGAGCAGAAAAAAGCTTCTGCAGAGAGAGAGAGAGAGAGGGTGCAGGGAAAAGTAAAAGGAGAGGACGTGAGAGTGACAGGGAGAGAGAGAAAAGAATTAAAAAGAAGAGGAGAGAAACACTGTTCTTCTTCTTCAACGGATTCGCTCCCCCCGCGCAGCACTCGCACCGCCTCGCAACCTTCAGCCCACCGAAGCTTTGCCGAAACCGGAGCCCCAAATCAGCCGCACCGCCGCCCAGCCGTGCTGCTCGCACCAACCCGACGCTCCGCTGCTGCTGCTGTATCTTCGCCGGCCACCTCCGTTCGCGAGTAACCGCAGCCCCCCTCGCGACCGACGTTGCAATCTGCAGCAATCCGAACAACAGCCTCCACCCGAAGCTCCTCTGCCTCCACCCGAGCGACCCCTGAGCCGGATCTGTGCCCTGCTGCCCGGAGTTTCTGCCGACGCCGATCTGCCCAACGCCGGCCCTGCCCGTCCGGACTCGAGTTTCCCTGCTGTGTTGTTGCCGCCGCCGGTTCACCCTTGGCCAGAGCCTCCTTTGCCGAGCCGATTTGCTGTTTCCCTTGGAGATCCACGAGCCTTGCCTGGAAAAGAAGAAAAAAACAGAAAGAAAAAAACAAAAGCAAAAGGAAAAGAAAATCTGATTAGGTAGTTTTTCTTTTTCATTTATTTTACTTTATTTTGTTTATATTCTTTATTTTAGTTGTTTAATTGGATCCCAATGTTTACTTTATGAATCTTGTAGGCATTATCCGCAAGAGTTATCCCTAAACTTATTGTAATTATTAATTTGACCCGTAAGATGTCGGGTTATTTTTTTAATTACATTAATTTTTGGGGTTTGTTTATAGTTTTTTAAGTACTGAATCAATATAATTATTAATTTGATCCGTAAGAATTCGGATCAGATTTTTAGTTATTTTGGACTCTTTGTTGTGATAATTAGGGTTAGGATAATCGTTAATTTAACCTGTGAGACAACAGGTTATTTTTTCGATTATTTTGATCCTTTATTTGATTGAATATCTTGGTTGTTTAGATTTAATGTTTAGTTGATAATGCCACTAAAAAATCTAAAAAATATTTGAGTTAGGATTCAGTTTGTTTTGGAATGTTTTTTGTTATCTGGCATATCTAGGATAGGGATTTCAGTTCGAAATTAATAAAAAAAACACAAAAAAAATCATCATACATATATCATGTTATATTAGGACATTTTTTGCACGTCATTGCATATTAGATAAATTGCATGTTAGATTAAGATAATATCTTAGTTTAAATTAGGATTTAATGTGACTTAATCCTTAGTTTAAATTAGATAGAATTTTAGTCTAGCTAATCATTTTTGCATTTTAAAGATAGAAATATCAAATACACGTCATTTAGTTTCTATTAAGTTCATTTAATTAGAACTTCCTCGTCATTAGATTAAGTCATTTAATAAATGTCGCATGACATATAACTCACATGCTAAATTGAATGTCGCGTGTCATTTTAGTTTAAATAATTTTATATGTCATTGCATCGCATTGCATGTCATTAGAATTAGGTCATTTAGATTGCATTTAATTATTGCATTTCTTCATGTCATATAGTTTAGGTTAATGTTGCCATGTCATATTAGATTATTAGCATGCATTGCATTAATTTCATTAAGAAAAGCGAAAACAAAATTGGATAATTGTGTGTTAATTAGAAACCATATCTAGGGTTGTTGATATGGATTTTAATTTAATACTGCAGATGCTTGTTTTCGTTATTTTGAGACAAGTATTGAATTATTTAATTGCTTTCCTGAATGTTAAATTGGTGGTATGCGCACACGTATGATCACCTCACATGTTAGGAAGTTAAATTAAAATCAATTCAATTGCCAAACATTTTTTTAAAATGAGATAAAAAGGTACCGAAAGAGCACTAGGATAATTTGGTGTAACCAAGTCCCCGAATTCATGAATCTCTGGTTCGTAGGAGTAAAGTAAATCTCTCATTACTTTACTTGGGTTTCTAATCGACCCACCAAAAATAGATTAGTGGCGACTCCTGATTAAAAATCATTTGCATGTTAAGAATTCAAACCTAAGTCGCGAATTGGTATGGGCTTGGGAGAGCCCGGGCTAAGCTTAAAGACTTAGTAATCCATTAACCTAGTTTTAGGTGGTGAACCCGCGAAAATAAGGTCGCGACAATATGAAATATTTTTGATTTTTTGATTTTTCAGAAAATAAAAATATTTTTTAATATTTTTTAATATTTTTGGAAAATAAATTACTTTTTGATTTTTCTCGATTTTTTTAGAAAATAAAACATTTTTCAACAATTTTTTTTAATATTTTTCGATTTTCTAGAAATTAAAACATTTTTGATTTTTTAAAAAAATAAACCATTTATTTATTATTTATTAGAATATTAATTTATATTAAAATAATAAAACAAAATAAAACCAACCCGGGTCGGATCCGCGGGTTGGGTCCGACCCGAGCCGGCGACCCGAATGCGGACTGGCCCGCGTTGCGGGCCCGACTCGGATTTTCGCCCCCCCTTTTTTCTTTTAAATATTAAAACGACGCTGTGGCCGGGCGTTTGGGGACACTCGGCCCGGCCTGACGGCCCGGCTCCATGATCCGCTCCGGCTCGCAACCCAGTTCCTTCGGAACCCTACCTGACTCGGATCTGGCACATGACCCGACTCGCAGCCGCCCCCCCCCAGATCGCAAACCCTACCCGATTTTCCGGGTCCGGATCAGCTTCGCGACCCGGAAAATCGCAAACCCTAGGGTTTGCGAATCCACGGCGCCGGGGAGGAGACCGAAGCAATACGACGGCGACGATGGCCACGGCGGTGACGATGACGACGATGGGAACCACGACGACGGCGACGTCGATAGAATGGGGTTGCAATGGGCGGCGACGGCAACGGTTTTTACCTTTTCTTGAACGGAGGCGATGACGGCGACGACAGGAGTTGATCTACGACGGTGGCGGCCACGGCGAGGGCAGACTGATGGCGAAGATCGCGGCGGACGACGACGGCGTCGATGGGTCCTGGACAGTCAAATCCGACCAGATCCGGCGCCGAGTTACCTTCTCTCTCCCTCGGGCTTGCCCTTCGAGCTCCCCGAAGTCTCTCGGGGACCCCTCTGAGCTCACTACACCACGGCCGGCCGGAACTCGAGCTCCCCGAAGTCTCTCAGGGGACCCCAAGCCTCGGCTGGCCTCTCTCTCTCTACCTCTGCCTTCGGATCTGGGCTTGCTCGTCTTCGGCTCCCCTTCTGAAGTCTCTCAACAGGAAGTTCAAAGCTTTGCAGCCTTCGATCGTTCTCGGCGTGCTCCGCAACGACGGAAACGGGGGCCTATTTATAGGCGAGGGGCAGCCGGTCGACGGAGCTTCGACCTCCGGTCCCCGTGCGCCAAGCGGCCTCCGCCAGCTGAACCGGCGTCCCATCCGCCACCTGTCCGCCTGCTGCCCCCCCACGCGCGTCGCCGTCCGTCCGCTCATCCGGCGTCGCGCCCTCTGCGCGTGCGCTGCAGAGGCAAATGGAGGAAGAAGATGACCCGGATGGGCCGGGCTGAGGCAGAAATGGGCCTCTCAGGCCCATGTGAGGGCTGCTTCTGCCTCTTTTTCTCTTTTGTTTCTTTTCCGTTTTTATTTGTTTTTTGTTGTTTTCCTTTTTTATTATCTACTTATTCGAAAAGAAAAATTAAAAACTTAATTAATAAAATAAAATAGGCCTAAAATTAAGGCATCAACAGGCTGCAGTAGTTTTCTATTTTTTCGTTCACTCTCATATACAAAACTGCAGTCATGTTAGCAAATTAATAAAAAATTGTACAAGTTTCATAATCTATAAGTTACTTTATAGCTTTGGCTGCTGCATAGCTCTTTTGTTAATGATGGCGGACTATGTGTTCTAGATAAACCTGAAGCAAGTTGTGGATGATTATGCTGTCACTAGCAAATCCAAATCACAGAGCTAAGGGAATAATAACAAGATATCAATGCAGGTGCTAAGAACGTGGACAATCTGAAGGAGGCAATCTAGAACAAATCCTATGTTTTCTTCCTACGACAATTGCTATTAAAACGCATATTGTCGGAAAAGTCGCAAATCTTGGGACATCTTTACCTTAAGTCCAATGATATATCACCACAGCAGAATCTTTTTAAAGAAAAGTTACTGATTACAAAATGGAAATATCACTTACAGGGAAACACAAAAAATTAACGGAAAACATGAGAGTACCTTTGCTGTAGTTATTCTAGACAAACTTTTATTCTCTAAGGTGTGTTGTATCTTTTGTTTTGCTCTATCAGCCTTATTTGCATCGCTCAGCTTCTGCGATAAATAATAATAATAATAATAAAAATAAGGCTATCACAAAATGGTCAATAACGGGTGATGAAAGTCTACTTAATGTCGATCGTTCATATTAAAACAATGCTGGAACGAGATTCATACCTTCCCTTCCTTTGAACTTCAAAAAGTGACGAGATTTTTCCATTTATCTCTTCTCAATCTCTCCAAAAGATTCTTCAAATGATACGATAAAGATTGAGAGCTATAATAGCGAGCAGCTTTTAGATCAGTTTTCCAATATCTCCATTTGGAATTCAAGGAATGTAGAATCCATTTCTCATAATTGGTATGAAGATAATCAAACTTAGACTACAACAAAGAAATATTAATAATTGTGTTAAATTTATTTACAACATGAATGGGATTTCATATGAGTACAACCTAACGACCTCCACAATCCTAATCATAATGTTTCTCATATCCTTGGTAATTTGTTTCAAGTTGTAAACAATGGTGCCGATTCGCTACCAATGGTTCTGAGAAAGTCCCCAAACCTCCAATGGGCTGCATTTTCTTCCCTAACTTGACAATAATGTGTTTCCTAGGAGGAAGATTCCATATGCCCAATAGACACATAAAGTTGCGCTTCCTTTTTCTAGTGGCAGCTACTAGACAAGAAATTCTAAATATTGAAAGACAGATCTAATATTATGAAATGAGATCAATACGCGACCCCATTTTAGTATAGTATGATGAAAAATTACACAAAATATATGTAGGTAGGTCTTACCTGATGCATTCACATTTGTAGTCTATTCTTGAGGCTGCTCAATTTCAATCTCTGAATTAGAATGTAGCTCAACACTCATGTGTGATTTTTCAACCTTCTCTTCTAATTCACAGCTTATCTGCAGTGCGTGTGGACCCACGCATATGACCATGTGTCTTGTGTTTCCCATGGATAAAAATCACCAAGACAGGAAATATTAACAATTCTTAGTAAGAGATCACAACTCAATTAAAATGCTCATCTATTATCTTCATCTACTGGAGGCAAATGGTCACAAGAATATCCGATAAGATCGTAAATGTAACAGAAAATGGCCACAATAAGAGAGGCAAAGCCATGAATAAACAGACTTAAACCGCTCCAAGTGAAACCCAACACGGAATCCTAAAGAAAGAGCTCTTAGAAGTTCAAAACCTCACTCGGAATGAATCCTTAGGACATTAAACAATGGGACTGAGGCATAGTATGAACAGCAATTGGACTCAAATCACGTATACTGCATGAATTGGAAAGAAGACAAAGCAGGGTAAAACCTCATAATTCAAGTAGGAAATTGGAATCTATCAGTAAAATAACAAATGTTAAAACTTGCAAACCAAGAAAAAGAAAAGAAACCAAGGTAGGAAAAAAAAATGCAAGAATCAATGGAAAGCAAATCAGAACAAACAGGTTCACATCACAATTGACAATCAGCAAATACATTTTAAGGATATTGAGTTGACTCGTAAGTCATGAACCCGCATCACTCAAATTCCTTGTTATCAAGAAAGCCAAACCGGAAAGAAGAAAAGAACATGGAAAAAACCACAGCAAATGACACCATCGATGAACAGAGACGAACCAGAGAGTCAGCGTCACTCACCAGGCATAGGCATTGGTGAAAGCAAAGATAAATGGAGAGAGAGTGCTTGAGCTTGAGCTTACAGTGAACGATGTGAGTGATGAAGAGAGAAAAAGTCAGACAGAAGCTGAACGGCATGCAGAGAAAAAACTTAGTTTTTTTTTTTTTTTAAAGTTAAGAATAATGATGCGGAAGAGATTAATATGTAATTCACGTATATTTTTTCGATATTCTAGAAAAGAGGAGTTGAATAACTAAGGAAATAAAAAAAATCTAATTAGATATACATAACCAAAATAAATATAGAAAATCAGGAAAAAATTAAACAATTAAATATCTCTATTATACCAATCATTAGAATTTCATGATTTATGATATTTTCAAATGAAGATAGAATATTTAACGGATAAGTACACTAAAAATCTTAAATTTGTCGGGAAAGTACAATCGAATCCTAAAATTTATAAAAAAAATTACACAAATGAGTCAAAAAACTTTTCAATTTGGTATAATTGAACCCCTTCGTTAACTCCATCCATGAGAAACAATAAATACCTAAATTTCTTCTTTGTTAAGGTGCAACGGCGTCAAGTCCTCACACAAGCGCTTGATGAGGCCGACGATGACGTCAAGTCCTCTTCGTCTCATACCTATGGCAAATGGAATCAATTATTGTATGATTTATTCAATATTGTATTTGGGATATTGTCAATTTATAGATTGAACTAGCCTGACGATCCAAAGTGCTATTTATTTTTGGAGCGCCAATTTTCAAGGAAAATCTTGTCTGAGGTGCCGAAGCTTTTACTGGTACAGCACCATTTGTGCTTTGGCTAAAAAAAAAAGGCATGTTTTCAGTGTTACAATCATCAGCATTAGATCGCGACTTAGAGAAGACGGTATTCATTTTTCTTCTTTCACGTTGCCAAATTTGTTGCTTGGAGCCCTTTAGGTAATAAAACAAGAACCTGGATAAAATGTGTTTGCTTATGAGTCTTAAAATTGGTCCAGCCAATTCTTTGTCAAATCGAATTTGAGTAGGGCCAACATGTGGTAATTAGGTGTCCTTCTCTTGAGGCCGCAAAAATTGCGAGGGCAGCGTACAAGAACGAATGTGCATACTAGGAAAGGTGAACTCCTTTCGCCGCATTTAAGGTAACTTCCCATCGGTGGACTGGTCGTATGCCTGAACTTTGAACACTTAGTTTGGTTGCATTCAGTGGGGACCGTACTGAAGTTTGAATACTTGGTTTATTAGTGTTAAACTGAAGTTGATTTTTCGTTGGGCTGAGGGAAAGAAAACAATGAGACCTCATTTTATTCCTCCTGCTCTGACCAGTCGGTCAAATTTTTAGTCACTATACATGAGGCCAAAGCTGCTAAGTTCGCTTTATTTTTCGTAACAGAATGAGAAGGAATGAGAAGTTCTCCATTAAGAAAGGTAAGAACGATGAAAGCTTTCTATCGGATTGCCAAACAGCCAACAACTTTCTGTTAGAATATCTTGTTTTCAGTAGTAAAGTAACTCTGAAGGATGAAGCCGGAACCAGTACTGAAGATAAGGGAAATAGGATTTTCAGTAGTTCAACCTGATGCAAACGTGCACACTCACCTCAATAAACCATGGAAGACTTAGAAATTTCCAACCAAATCTCACATTACACACAACCAGCACAACAATAACCCATGCATAGAACAACTGACAATTGATATATCATATTTTCTTTCTTCACTTGTGCAAGCTCCTCCTTTAAACGTCTATACTTTGCCCATTGAGCCTTGGTTTCAGCTAGAAGTTAGCTCATGTCGACCTCGTTGCGCCTCAATTGGCTTGATTCACACAATGCATGATTCCTTTCAAGAAAGTCGGCTTCATGTCCCTAGCTTGATCTAGTGTCTTCTGATCAACTCAAAACTTACCCCAACCATAAAACCAATCCCTACAGTTTTCCTTGTCTTTGCCATAAGAATCGGTGATCGAAGACCATAAGAGTAGTTAAGGTCCAACTCAACCTCTTTAGCAGCTACACCACTTGGATGTAGATGTTGGCGCCCTCAATCTTCTCGTCGCCAACTTTTGATTTGGCAATTGAAGGTTCTACCAAATGCAATAGAAGCAACAGATGAATGCGACAGAAGAAACATATGTTGACTATCAAGGTTATACCGTAATTCTACTAGGAGCTTGTTCGCTATAACATAAGACAATGCAAAGCAAAAGGGAAAGCATCCATATAAAGAGAAGTGAGACTTTGTTATTGAAAGAAGAATACCTTGTTCGCAGACATTACCACGTTTAGCCTGATCACAAGAGCGTAGAAGGTGACATTTAAGAGCAATGTTAGCCACGTTAAAACTCAAGTCATGCGAAGGTATAGTGTGACTCCCGTTTAAGAAAACAATTCTACATCAGTGACTCCCAAAAGACAAGTACATAGGAGGAACACGGACACATGCAAGCCTCGCCGAGGAACTGCTCATGAAAAACAAGTTTTCTGTTTTGTTTCCCAAGTGTATTCTGTGACATCCAGATTTTTGGGTTTTAATTTGACTGGATAAATAGGGCCATTTTGTTCAGTTGAAGCCAGAGATTATGAAGTCGGGATACAAGTGGGCTATACTAATAAGAAAAAGTACCAATTTGATTGATGAAATATTGAATGAAATTATATGGGTCAAATTGATTTGATTCAAGTGGGATTAATGTTCAATTTGGAAAGAAACCCTAGCAAAAATTCGTATGCCACACTTACCCCCACATATTGGCCTATCTAAAGCTTCTAGAAGGGGCATTTTTGGCAAGAAAAAGGGATTGGGAGACAGCTGGATTGGTGGGGCCAAAGAGAGAGAGAGAGAGAGAGAGAGAGAGAGAGAGAGAGAGAGAGAGAAGAGGAGAGAACTGGCTTCCCCTCTCTCCTCCGTCAGACATCTTCATCTTCTTCCCTTTTCTTTGGGGTTTCTTCTTCAACAACCAAAGAAGCCGAAGCAGCAGCCACAGCTTCGCCTGTCGCCGCCTCTCGCCATCGTCGTCGCACGCCTGCAAGCACCGGAGCTGCTCGCACACCCAAGCCCGCCGCCGTGCTGCCGTCTGCGCATCTCCGCCCCTTCTCCCTCCTCTGGTTCAAACGAAGTAGAAACAGGGACAGCAGCCATGTCGCTCGAATTGGAGCCACCATTATCGCCGTCGCGCAGGAGTCGCCGCCGTTGCTCAGCGATTGCCTCGCGCCCTCCGCCTCTCCCCTTGCTGTTCGGCCGTCTCTTTTCCTTCTTCAGTGTGCCTTGAAGACTTCGAATTCCAGCAGATCTGGGATGGACGCCGGAGCAGCCAACGCCGCACGCGCGACACCACCGACCTCCGCCTACCGCCGCCCCGTCTGCTTCGCGCTCACCCGCTCGAACGACGTTCGCCTCGCCCAGCCGAGCTATCACCTCTGTCCAGCCTCTGTTTCATCTCTGGTCGGTTTCGTTCGGCCACCTATGGCTGCCGCCCGACCACCTCCGGCCACCGTCGACCTCACCGGAGCTCCGCCTCGTCCTCAGCCGCCCTTGGCCACCTCAACCAGCCCCGAATCTGCCTTGACCAGCAGTGATCAGAGGGTTGCAGAAAATGGGTATCGCAGAGGATTTTGGCCCGTTTTGGCCGCCTTCCCGAGCCCGGATGCTCGGCCCGCTTTGAGGAAAGTTGATCCTCGCGTCGAGCCTATTGTTTTGAGTGAGTTTTACTCACTAATGCCTTCTTAGTGCGCTAATTATACTTAAAGGTTGATTAGCGTTTATTAAGTGTAATTAGGTGGTTAGATTATAATTGATTAGTGATTATTAGTTAATTGCTTTGCATATTAGTTATGTGGTTAGTGTAATTAGATAGAGAATTGTCTGTAGTATTTATTGGATGCTTCTTGGGATTTTTCCCGTCCCTTATCGGGTGTTAATTAAGCGATTCGGGCCTAATTGGTATTTTTAGGAATTAAATATTAATTTTTGAAATTAATTATTTAATTATTTATTTTTCGGATATTCAACCGGGATGGCCAGTGACCGGGATTTTATGCTCATGATGGTGGCGCAGACTGTTTATTTAATTGAGCTTCATATGGTGCTAAATTGGAATTATTGTGTTTATTTATTTATTTTTCGGAATTAAATTAATTAATTATTTATTTTCCGAAAATTCAACTTGGATGACCAATGACTGGAATATTATGCTGATGACCGTGGTGAAGTCCGTTCATTTAATTGGACTTTATTTTGAGCTAAATTGAATTTTAATATTTATTAATTAATTTTCGAAATTAATTAATTATTAAATTATTTTTCGGAAATTAATGCTGAGGTGACTGTCGACCGGAATTTCGTGCTGATTGTCGTGGCACAGTCCGTTTATTTATTCGAGCTCTAAGTTGTATGAAATTAAATAAATTGTGATATTTTAGGGATTTACCCTGAATTGATTGAAATTGAGTGAAATTGAATGATTGATTGGTAATTGGCCGAGTATGGCTAGTTAGCATTTGTACTACCTTGTTGAGCTGTAAGTGGAGAGAGTGATGAGAACTAACAGAGAATTCTATTGGCTGAGACCGATCAAGTACGAAGTATAGACAGGCGTAGTTCGGTGATAAAGTACATCACTGTGCGAAAACGGCGCCTTAAAGAACGCATGTAGACTGTCTATGACTTATGGTAGGTGTGGTTCGGTGATTAAGGATATCACTGTGCAAAAACGGTGCCTTAAAGAATGCACGTAGACTACCTATGAATCATGACAGGCGTGGTTCGGTGATGAAAGACATCACTGTGCGAAAACGGCGCCTTAAAGAACACACGTAGACTGTCAATGATTTATGACCTGTGACGGGCGTGGTTCGGTGATGAGGAATATCACTGTGCGAAAACGGCGCCTTAAAGAACGCACGTAGACCGTCTGTTACTTATGTCACCTTGGCAAAAACGACGCCCGAGAGCATTGATGGAGCTCTGTGACTAAGTGTACTATTGGAGGTTATGTGGGATGGAGTGAATGACCTAGAAATGATTCGACTAACTTGTAATCGACTATGTCGATTGATCGATGATTCGATTTGAGTGTGATTCAATGTGATTGATCATTGCCTTGATTTGATGTTGCGAATTGATTGATTGAAGGGAAATGACCGTGAGTGGTCTTGTTAGCGTGTAATCGATTAAGTCGATTAGATCGATGCTTCGATCTGTGATGTTATTGCTTGGGTGCCGATTTGATTTGTGCTAATATGCAGGTGAAATCTGAGGCCAAGGTAAGTCATCTGTCTCATGTTGTGCATAGGCAGCCCTAAGGTGTATTAGTTTACTAATCGAGTCTTAGGGGGTAGAACTTGCTGAGACGTTGTCTCAGTGGTTATTGAATAACCATTTTAGGACCCGGATGAGGAGCCTAAGGAGCATGAATCTGATGAGGAGATCCCTGTTGAAGAACCCGAAGAGGAGTACGTGGAGGAGGACCCCGAGGATAACGCCGAGTGCGACCCAAATGAGGATTGAGATCCCGTCCTGTCTTGTGAAACCTTGTGTGCATGTGAATAGATGTTAGACCAGAGTGGCGTATATGTAGTATCGTAGAATACTATGAGATGCATGTAGAAAGGTGTGGTTGTAAATTTTTCAGTATGAAAAATATATAGCCTGCTTTTCTATCCCATTGCTTTATTGTCTGGGGAATTATAACTACTTCCGCATGTGCATATATAAATGAAAGGGTCGGCGATACATAGTCCTAGGATATCGCATAATAAAAATCGACCAAGCTTGAAGGATGGTCACGTGCCTGAGGATCGGGGCGTGACAATCCCTTTTTGTGGTATCAGAGCAATGGTTAGGTATTGGAGTGATAAGGTGCGATGACCTATGGGATAGTAGTAGGAAATGCCTTTAAATTCATGACTGGTGCATGTCTTTGATAGCTGATTGGTAGAATTGTTTGTCGGGTGTGAATTGCTTGCTTTTAATTATTGTGGATTTGGAAGGCAGAGTGTTGACTCTGGTCAGCTTAAGCATAAGAGTGCCACCGCAGGTTGGTACTGGTGTATCAGCGTTGATTGATCCTAAGTTCGATAAGATCGTTCTGATGCAATTGTTCCTTGGGATCTAGATGAATCGGTATGATCAGAATCAAATGGTTGTTGTTGCTACCTTTGTTGAGGTGCAACCTGGAAGGATAATCAGAGAATAGAATTCGATATTTGAGTCCAAATTGAGCAAAGTAGATTTGGAATTCAGTCAGGGGTAAAGACTGATGTTGAGAGAATGGTATTCTATTCCACCCAATAGGAAAGGTGACATAGTCAGGTCAGTATTCAGATTAACGGAACATGTTGTTCTATGGAAGATGGTATGAATCAGTCTCGTGTGTTTTGAAGACACGAAATTGTAGTAAGTGTCGCCAGTACGGACATTGATTTATGGTGTAGCCGCATAAGTAGATGGAATCTCGACAACGGTTACTGTTGTCACTGTTGGTAAGACAGTTCAGGAGAAGTGCGCCATAGAACGCACTGTGGAATTTCTGGGATAGATCTCTTGTACAAGAAATAGTGCATGTGGGCACTTGACAAGAGGTAGAAGACTCACCAAATAAGTGACGAAATTGTGGAAGAAAACCTGGATGAATTCAGTGTCCAGGTATGGTGAGAAGAACAAAAATGGAATCGACCTGGCACTAGACAGAAGAAGAATGTTTTGGGGAAAATTCTATCAGAGTATCGTAACAGAGTTTTGATGAAGTTTGGGGAACTTCAGTTTATTGAAATAAGTGAAAGAAAGGGGAATCACTAGTAATAGATGATAGTCGTGGAGCAATTTAACTTAGTCCAAGAGCACATGAAAGTGTCGAGTTTATTGGGAGTCGAAATGAATCTTCGATTTCTTTAATCTCGTCGATTGAAGACAACCACTTATTCGATGGAGATTGTCGAGGTCACTTGGTGATGGTTATAGTTAAGACAGATTGGAGAATTGAAGATAGAAGACATTTCAGTGGTCTGAGAATTTCTAGATGTGTTGTCATAAGAAATGTCAGACCGTTGCCAGAGAAAGAGATAGAAATTACGATCGAGTTAGCACCAGCATAAAACCACTCTCGAAGGCTTCTTACCAGTTATTGTTGTTTGAATTAATAGAACCGAAGGTACGGATGTGAAGATTGATGAATGAGGAATTCATATATATTAGTGCATCGCTTTAAAGAACATCAGTTTTGCGGAAAGAGAAATGAAGATGGTTCATTGCAATCATGCATCAACCATTGTCAACTTAATTGGGTGACTTGTTATAAAGAATGTTAATGTCTTCAAGGATCGACTTGAGGACAGGTTATCGTCAGTCGAGAACCAGGAAGGAGGTTATACTGAAAACAACATTTCGCACTTGACTTAGCCTTTGTGAGAATAATGTAAAGCCATTTGATTTGACGAACGCTTTAGCCACTGTCATGGATTTGACAAACCGAGTGTTCAAAGAATATGTAGATCGATGGTGATTGTGTGGTGTAGTAACATTCTAGGGTATTCATTAAGTGATGAGGATCAGGAAAGCCCCTAAGAATGGTCGTGTGGTTACAGGTAAGAGAATCTTCATGGACCAAGCCAAGATTAAATCAGTTGTTAGCGGATCGAGATTGACAACAGTGTCAGAGATCAGAAGCTGTGGGGATTGGACAGATTACTACAGAAGGTTCGTGAAAGAATTTTCAGTATCAGTATCATCGTAGGATTGACCTCTTGAGAAAGAAGAGAAATTAATCGGCATTGACAAGTATGAGGATAATTTCCAGAGCTTAAAGGATGGGGTACGTATTGATGCAACATGAGAAGATTGTTGCATAACCGTTCCACCAGTTGAGACCCAATAAGTGGAATACGAAGAGGTGTCGTGAACCAGAATTTTGGCAGAACTATAATAATGATATCAGGTATCACTTTGGAGGAACGAAATGAGTCATTAATGTGTTGAGCCAAGAGTCTTCAATTATGCATAGATTGGCTAAAGTGTAGACTTTACTTGAAAAGACTTCGAAGTTTGGTTTTCAAATGTGAGGTAGGCTACCTTTCAAATTTTATAGCCGCCTTAAAAAATTGAACCATATATTCAAGTTAGAATAGGTGCCAAATTGATAGACAGAGGTGTTCATAAGATCTTATGAAAGGATACTGGTAAGAAAGAATCTGACCTTAAGATTTTTTGGGATGGAACGTTTGGGTTCCATGAGTGATTGAGTGCACTTGACAGTGCAGCACTCAGGGAAAAGACCTTGTTAGAAATTCACTGTAAGTATTGCAGTTTTGACCCGATAGTGCAAGTAAATCAGAATCGGCATCAGCTAGATTAGTAAGCTGATATGAAGATAGATACCGCTGAGCAAGTTGCGAGTGTCAGAAGTGTCAGTAAGTGGAAGCTCGGTAATGCGAACCGGGAGAATTGTTACCATCACTTGATAGTCCCAAGTGGAAATGGAAATATATGGCTTACTAAGGATTCAGGGGATTACTGATACCATTTGAGAATAGTGGTTGATCGATAGATGGAGTTGGTCCACTTTGGTACAGTACGAATAGATCTTGTTTTGAGTGTGTAACATCCAGATTTCGGGTTCTGATTTCGATTAGATAAATTGGGCATTTCATCGACGCGATTACAGTGTTTTTCTCTGAGTTGGCCACTCATGAGATAACTAGACTAGTTGGGTGAGTTATTAAGGACTTTAAGGCAAATAGACTTGAGAATTCGACCATGGATCGACTTCTCGACCGTGCTCATCTTTAGAGATCATTGCGGCACAGTATAAAATCGATCTGAAATCAGAAATAGATCGGCTCGACTGAGATGAATGACCGATCGTGGGTGACTCCACTAAATTGGAAAATTCTCATCGACTGGCACTAATTTGATGTTTCTATCGTTTTGGTACCCTGTGTTCGTATTTGAACCTTTGAGATTTTCACGACAATCGAGAGTCACCAATGGGTTGAGTGGGTTCATTGTGGCTCGAAGAAAATTGATCACGGGTCATTTGTCCTAAAAAGCTCTGAATACTACCCAATAGCCTAGGTCACACTAAAAGCGTGTCAGGGTGAAATTAACCGCCAATCTAAGTTCGATTTCAGAAATTGAAGATTCTATCTTATCACAGAGCGGGTTTATCAAAGTGTGTGCATCAGATAATTCACCGGCATGGAGTGTCGATGATGAATTATATTTTTCTAATCTAGATTAGAGATTACAAGTTTGGCGGAGTTTTCAGATGGTTCTTTCTTAAGCAGTGTATAGCAGAAGGTACAGAATTTCAGTGGTGAAAAGAAAGTGAAGAAAGATTACAGGCCAGAGTCAGCTCAGTAATCAGTATTTGCAGTTGTCAGATTAGTGTTAGAGTAAAGACTGCTCAGAATTGTCAGAAATTTTGAATCGTTAAGGTTCGAAGGTTTATTAGGGAGTCGAGAAAAAAGAGATCAGATGTGGATGACAGAATGTTTTATGTGAGAAGCTCAGTTCAGTTGTTGGTTCAGAAAGAGCAGATTTTGTGTACAAAGAAGATCTCCTTGATCAAAGTGGTCAGACAACGCCACGAGACCGAATGATCAACGTGGAAAAGTGAGACTCGATGAGACGACAATACCTCCACATTTTGTATAAGGATTGGTAAAAGTTTAAATTTCGAGGACGAAATTTTTATAAGAGGGGAAGAGTTGTGACATCTAGATTTTTGGGTTTTAATTTGACTGGATAAATAGGGCCATTTTGTTCAGTTGACGCCAGAGATTGTGAATTCGGGATACAAGTGGGCTATACTAATAAGAAAAAGTACCAATTTGATCGATGAAATATTGAATGAAATTATATAGGTCAAATTGATTTGATTCAAGTGGGATTAAGGTTCAATTTGGAAAGAAACCCTAGCAAAAATTCGTATGCCACACTTACCCCCACATATTGGCCTATCTAAAGCTTCTAGAAGGGGCATTTTTGGCAAGAAAAAGGGATTGGGAGACAGCTGGATTGGTGGGGCCAGAGAGAGAGAGAGAGAGAGAGAAGAGGAGAGAACTGGCTTCCCCTCTCTCCTCTGTAAGACATCTTCATCTTCTTCCCTTTTCTTTGGGGTTTCTTCTTCAACAACCGAAGAAGCCGAAGCAGTAGCAACAGCTTCGCCCGTCGCTGCCTCTCGCCGTCGTCGTCGCATGCCTGCAAGCACCGGAGCTGCTCGCACACCCAAGCCCATCGCCGTGCTGCCGTCCGCACATCTCCGCCCCTTCTCCCTCCTCTGGTTCGAACGAAGTAGAAACAGGGACAGCAGCCATGTCGCTCGAATCGGAGCCGCCATCACCGTTGTCGCGCAGGAGTCGCCGCCGCTGCTCAGCGATCGCCTCACGCCCTCCGCCTCTCCCCTTGCTGTTCGGCCGTCTCTTTTCCTTCTTCGGTGTGCCTTGAAGACTTCGAATTCTAGTAGATCTGGGACGGACGCCGGAGCAGCCAACGCTGCACGCGCGACACCACCGACCTCCGCCTACCGCCGCCTCATCTGCTTCGCGCTCACCCTCTCGAATGACGTTCGCCTCGCCCAGCCGAGCTACCACCTCTGTCCAGCCTCTGTTTCATCTCTGGTCGATTTCGTTCGGCCACCTACGGCTGCCGCCCGACCACCTCCGGCCGCCGTCGACCTCGTCGGAGCTCCGCCTCGCCCTCAGCTGCCCTTGGCTGCCTCAACCAACCCCGAATCTGCCTCGACCAGCAGCGATAAGAGGGTTGCAGAAAATGGGTATCGCAAAGGGTTTTGGCCCGTTTTGGCCGCCTTCCCGAGCCCGGATGCTCGGCCCGCTTTGAGGAAAGTCGATCCTCGCGTCGAGCCCGTTGTTTTGAGTGAGTTTTACTCACTAATGCCTTCTTAGTGCGCTAATTATACTTAAAGGTTGATTAGCGTTTATTAAGTGTAATTAGGTGGTTAGATTATAATTGATTAGTGATTATTAGTTAATTGCTTTGCATATTAGTTGTGTGGTTAGTGTAATTAGATAGAGAATTGTCTGTAGTATTTATTGGATGCTTCTTGGGAATTTTTCCCGTCCCTTATCGGGTGTTAATTAAGCGATTCGGGCCTAATTGGTATTTTTAGGAATTAAATATTAATTTTCGAAATTAATTATTTAATTATTTATTTTCCGGATATTCAACCGGGATGGCCAGTGACCGGGATTTTATGCTCATGATGGTGGCGCAGACCGTTTATTTAATTGAGCTTCATATGGTGCTAAATTGGAATTATTGTGTTTATTTATTTATTTTTCGGAATTAAATTAATTAATTATTTATTTTCCGAAAATTCAACTTGGATGACCAATGACCGGAATATTATGCTGATGACCGTGGTGAAGTCCGTTCATTTAATCGGACATTATTTTGAGCTAAATTGAATTTTAATATTTATTAATTAATTTTCGAAATTAATTAATTATTAAATTATTTTTTGGAAATTAATGCCAAGGTGACTGTCGACCGGAATTTCGTGCTGATTGTCATGGCATAATCCGTTTATTTATTCGAGCTCTACGTTGTATGAAATTAAATAAATTGTGATATTTTAGGGATTTACCCTGAATTAATTGAAATTGAGTGAAATTGAATGATTGATTGGTAATTGGCCGAGTATGACTAGTTAGCATTTGTACTGCCTTGTTGAGCTGTAAGTGGAGAGAGTGATGAGAACTAACTGAGAATTCTATTGGCTGAGACCGATCAAGTATGAAGTATAGACAAGCGTGGTTCAGTGATAAAGTACATCACTGTGCGAAAACGGCATCTTATAGAACGCACGTAGACTGTCTATGACTTATGGTAGGCGTGGTTCGGTGATTAAGGATATCACTGTGCGAAAACGGCGCCTTAAAGAACGCACGTAGACTACCTATGAATCATGACAGGTGTGGTTCGGTGATGAAAGACATCACTGTGCGAAAACGGCGCCTTAAAGAATGCACGTAGACTGTCAGTGATTTGTGACCTGTGACAGGCGTGGTTCGGTGATAAGGAATATTACTGTGCGAAAACGATGCCTTAAAGAACGCATGTAGACCGTCTGTTACTTATGTCACCTTGGCGAAAACGACGCCTGAGAGCATTGATGGAGCTCTGTGACTAAGTGTACTATTGGAGGTTATGTGGGATGGAGTGAATGACCTAGAAATGATTCGACTAACTTGTAATCGACTAGGTCGATTGATCGATAATTCGATCTGAGTGTGATTCAATGTGATTGATCATTGCCTTGATTTGATGTTGCGAATTGATTGATTGAAGGGAAATGACCGTGAGTGGTTTTGTTGGCGTGTAACCGATTAAGTCGATTAGATCGATGCTTCGATCTGTGATGTTATTGCTTAAGTGCCGATTTGATTTGTGCTAATATGCAGGTGGAATCTGAGGCCAAGGTAAGTCCTCTGTCTCATGTTGTGCATAGGCAGCCCTAAGGTGTATTAGTTTACTAATCGGGTCTTAGGGGGTAGAACTTGCTGAGACGTTGTTTCAGTGGTTATTGAATAACCATTTCAGGACCCGGATGAGGAGCCTAAGGAGCATGAATCTGATGAGGAGATCCCTGTTGAAGAACCCGAAGAGGAGTACGTGGAGGAGGACCCCGAGGATAACCCCGAGTGCGACCCGGATGAGGATTGAGATCCTGTCCTGTCTTGTCAAACCTTGTGTGCATGTGAATAGATGTTAGACCAGAGTGGTGTATATGTAGTATCGTAGAATACTATGAGATGCATGTAGAAAGGTGTGGTTGTAAATTTTTCAGTATGAAAAATATATAGCCTGCTTTTCTATCCAATTGTTTTATTGTCTGGGGAATTATAACTGCTTCCGCATGTGCATATATAAATGAAAGGGTTGGCGATACATAGTCCTGGGATATCGCATAATAAAAATCGACCAAGCTTGAAGGATGGTCACGTGCCTGAGGATCGGGGCGTGACATATTCTCATGATATATAAAGCAAATCAGAACTGGAGCTAAAAAAAGTGGATAACACGATGATAATTGCAATTAGAGATCATGACACCAATAGAAGGGTGCCCATAGCACCGGATGCCCACTGAGGACCGAGTTCGTCATTCATGACCTGGAATGACCGAACAACAGAGCCTCTTACCAGTAGAATGAACAAAGAAGGAAAGAAGATATAGGCAGGTCGGACAAACTTGTCACATCTCCTTACACCAAGTCTGAAAAATTGACTTCACTCCCAACTTCAGACCTATTCAATCCACAACTGAAAACACCTCTAATGAGTTCACATACATCCATCAGGACGGAAACAAAATACAAGAAACGGGATTAAGCTCAATGTAGTGGCTTATAACACTGTCGTTCATGCCGTTGGGCTCGGACGAAGAGGACTCAACGTCGTTGTCGGCCTGATCAAGCTCTTGCACGAGGACTTGATGTGGTCACGGTTGAACAAAGAGGGAATTTGGGGACTTGACGAAGAAGAAGAAGGGCACTCGGACGGACAACAGGAGGATCGACAAATAAGAAGCGGACTCCACTAATAAGAAGGACACTCTGGAGAAAAGACAGGATGAAGAAGTGAAGAAAACTCAATTATGGCTTGGAAATAGGGGGCAAACCTCAAAAGCCGTTTTTGCACACAGACTTTTTCTTTCAAGCTATATGCCAATAAGAGAGAGAAATGAATGAAGAAATGCCACATCCGCATTTTCTAATAATCAAATTGGACAGAGTTAATAGAGAGATTCGATTGTATCAAACTGATAAATTTTATGACTCAATTATACATTTTGTAAATTTTAGAATACGATTGCACTTTCATAACAAGTTTTAGGACTTTTAATATACTTTTCCCAACATTAAAAGAATCAAATACTCATTACACAACTCAAAATTTTTTTGCTGAGGGAGGTGTTTCAAGAACACAACTTACATGGTCCACCTGTCCACTAATCAGGTGACTTATGTCTTGATGAAATTGATTGTTACTTGAATTTGCCCGTGGCAGGGGTCCAACGAGCAGGATTTGCGCAACAAAAGCACCTAAAATAATTTTTTGAATTGGTGGATGAAGTAATTCTGCACCCTCCCCTATTTTTTATTGTTCGATTGAAGGCCACTTCATATAGGAATTAAAGAAATCGATCTTCCAGGCATTCATTCTTTTAGTCATGAAGGCTTTATTTCGGATAGAGTATAGAGTCGATTTCTGCTACTCATTTTACTTTTGATGCTTAGGTTGAGTCTTGGTTTTAATTTATTCTGTAGTTTAGTCAATAGTGTACATAAAAACTTATTAATTTATCTAGGTTGGGAACAAAATCAGTTTTCATCAAAGTTGTGATATATCTAAACACACAAAATGTATTTATTCGTACGCATAGCTAAAATTTAATTAGGTTTCATAACTATGCTGGATGGAAAGGGCGGAAAAGGAGGAGGGAAGGCTTTATCTACTTTTTTTTCTTTGGTCGAAAGACTTTATCTACTTGATTTGTAACTAAATTTTTTCATTTTCTGGTAATAAGATATTGTCATATGTTACTATTCTAATCGACCACGTAGGGAATGAGTCAAAGATTGGTTAATAGCTTTGGTATAAATTTGTTTCCATTTGGTGGTGTGCGAAATCGAGCCCGTGATGTGCCCAATCCGCATACAAAATCCCATTCCTTAATGACTACACAAATACCAAAAGATTTACACTATTTTTTCACATTTTATTGTTTCCTATTATATATAGATATTTTCTCATAATAATATTGATGCAGTTAACCTACATATTTGACTTTCTTCAGTATCTATTGGAGGAATTTAGAACATCTTCTATCTAATTTCTTGTACATAGTGGATCAATGCACTAAAAGTGTCTAAAATTAGGTATTTCATTATAAATAAATAAAAATTGCTATTAAGACGCATTCGAGAAAGTTATTTGAAGTAGTTTGTTGGTGCAAAGTTTAACTTGATGTTGATGGTTTGATATTCGACTGTGAATATAACAAAACTCGATTTGTCAATCTCATGTTTAATATAGAATATCCTTTTGAGTTTAAACTCGATTCCAACTCAATCATAAAAAACTTTTAAACTAAATCACAGTGGGAACCTTGAACTCCATCTCTAGTTTTGAGGAAAAAAAATTCATATCTTAATTTCATATTCTAACATTCTTTAAATTACAAAATTTGACACCTAGAGCATAGTATCGAAATTAGGGAGATAACCACAAACAAATATTACATTATAAAGGTCGACTAATAAAGATATGAAAAGTCTTTCAGCTCTGTTGTGTTTTAATTCTATGTATATATATCTAGATACTTTTATCTTGATATATATATTGGTTTGGTTTTCTGCTATAAGCGATTCCAAAGAAATTCTTGGGGAAGATAGGGGACTAGCCGGACCAACTAAATCCGTACCAAGGTTCCGAGTGGTGCGGTATTTTCAGAGAAGTAAATGGGCCGGTTGGGCTGGGCCCGGGCCTAAGCACTCCTGCCCATCCCCGGCCCAAAACTCCATTGCGCTCAAACAAATAGTGAGGCTTATTTATGCAAATCAATTTTCTTGGCCAAATCCGCCCATGATCATGGTCTATTAGTTACTTAACAAGTGCTCCATAACACGTTGCAACTAGCTAAAAAAGTTTTAAAAAATTAGGTGTATAAAGTTCAATTAACTGAATGCATGCGTATGCGAATGCAATAAAAGCTGGCCATGTCAATGAATTGCTTTTCCGATGTTTAGGAAACCTTGTACGTGAAAGGCGGAGAGATACTCATGCTCAACAGTTTCCTCGAATAAAAGATGAGAGTGGTTTTCTCTGATCCAACCTCCTATTTTTAAAATAATCTAGATCAATGACATTTGAAGTGGAAAGATCGTAAGCCTCTCCCTCCATCTTGATTTTGCATGCTGTGGAGGATTCCCAAGAAGTTCATATCGAAGAAGTTCAAGGAGGTGATGGTATTCCGCATCATGCTTGGTACACAACCGATTTTAGATGGTAACTCTATTGATATACCATGGTGGACTTTAATTCAATAGCTCCCTCTTAAGAATGGGCATACCTTATATCTTCAAGATAATTCTAGCCAACGCTCTTCAAAATGGAAGTATGCTCTCTCTCTCGACCGAGGCATACTCGAGCTCCCCTTTTCCTCCATAATTCAAAGGGGGGCCATTTTCAAATTTACTCTCTCTCTCTCTCAATTTAGACATGTAAAATTTAACTTGAGAGAAATTACGAAATTTTAATTACTTTAGTTTAGTGAATTCACATGAAAATGCACATTGCAAATTTTCAAAGGATTTTGACAAAATTCTCACAATATTTAAGATGCTGCTCATCTGGCTTTTCCAACCCTTCTTTCAACTCCTATTTCACTCGTTATTTTCCTTTTAAAATTTTACAAACCGAAAAGAAAAGTTCTCAGATTTCATGAGAACATCACATATGATTGTATGGTTCTACGCCTTATCTAGAGATTAAGTCATCAGAGTAGCAAGAATTGGACAAACAACAAATTCAAAATCAAAAGAACAAGCTTACGTGCTCGGGAGTTATGAAGCTCAGCTTGTTAGGACTCCTAGAAATTGAGCCGTCACACAACAGATACGACCATTCGAAAAATTTTCTTTTACCATAGAGTGATGGCAAAGACTGCAAAGAAAACATAAATGAATCAAATTGATTCATAATCTTATAAAGATTATGGAAACCCTTGAACCATCATTAATTTGATCACTTAGCACAAATCACAACAAAAAGGCAAATACTTCTCACAGATGGACTTTCACCATTTTCGCAAGATCCGAAAAAATTGTCTAGAAGTACTAAAAGGACAATGGTCAATTTTACCTATGTCCATTGCTGCAACAAAAACACTATGTTGCTGTGTTTTCTCTGCAGCTCGAACATACAGCTGCAAATCGCTAACATAAGGTTCAACTACACGTGAAAGAGGTTCTATCATCACTAGAAAATATTTTCTAGCCTCGTACATTGAAAAAGCAAGAATTGTAATAGTTCTTCCAATGAGCTTTCTTCAACAATGGGCACAAGTAGCTGTTTAGTTCTTTTTTGCTGGACCTAAGACATTTATGACAAAAACAAATAGTTAGAATGCGGGCTCTACAATGATCACTGTACCTTTGGAGATAACACTCGACGATGGAGAGCACAAAATGATGTTCAAAGATCTCAATTGCTTGTTATGATGGTCATCATCCTACTAATCAAACGAGTGTGGGAAGGAGCACTAAGCATAATGGGCACGAAACCAGTACAAGAAATCATGTCACTGATCACTTGAACATTACCCAATTAAACCTTCAATAATGTGGATTGGAGAAGCATTTAGAGGGAGCTTAGATCACAGAAAGTAATAAAATCAATATACAGAGGGGCTCACAATTAATCTGTAAAGCATAGCAAAACATAGACAAGATAAAACTTATTTCTTTAAACAAAATGGGCAAGACGTGATCAGCCACATCTTCCATCACTTGAAAAAAATGCAGAGACATAAACAAAGGAGCTCCATTCACTTCACTGCAAGAAGATAGTTTTTGAGTGGCCAAAGCATCAAATAAACATTACAACCAATTTTGAATGGTTGTCAACCAAGTGGCAGACTTTACAAATCACAATCATTGCTGCAACCCACTAAACTTGAGAAGTTCAATTATGAAAATAGAAGCCTAATCCTTACCAAAAAAAAAAAAAAAAAAACAAAAGAAGAAGAAGAAGAAGAAGAAGAAATAAGAAATGGATTGAGGACCAAAAGTAGAGCAGTGTAAGATAATCAGCATATGGTATTTGGTAATCTAGTAAACCCATACATCAACAGAGATCATTTCCAAGCATTTGACTGTGTCCCCAGGCACTCTCGAGCGCCAAAACGGACAACATTTCGACATCCCTTCATTATAAAAGATGCTATAACACTCCAAGATCTATACAGAGAAGGACAAGAGAACTCAACAGTGACTATCTGGAAACATGGAAAGAAAGAGCAGCACCCAGCAGTGACTAATAAGGGCAACACCCAGTGAAGTCATAAATACGTACGATTGTCGTTGACTCTTAACTTTGCTTCCTATCTTGTGCCAGAACTTGGTTTAGTCAGCATAACTAAATGAATTATATCAATAAGACATTCAATATTTCACACTTTCCCCTGAAACAGGAAAAGATGTCCAGAGATATCAAATTGAGAAAGTAATCACATTCTTCCTAACTATAGTTGTTCCTTGCTGATTTGTTATATCACTTCATCCACCGAAACCATACGAAAACACACACTAGGAAGTTAGACTTTAGGTTTTAATTTTAGACTATTTATTCCAGCTTGCCCTCTTTTCTTGATCCATTCGTCTTCTGCCCAGATAACTGTATAAATTCCTAATACAAAAGAGTTGTGGGGATGTTTGCGATGGCACAGCTAGTACTTGGGTACTCCAGGGTTGCAGTACTTTTTTGTTTTTCGATCTCTCATTAAACCAAACTGTAGTCAGGTTAGCAAAGTAATAGAAAATTGTTCAGGTTTCATCATCTCAAATTTACTTTATAGCTCTAGTTGCTGTACAGCTCTTTTGTTAATGATGGTGGACTATGTGTGCTAGATAAACCCGAACCAAGTTATGGATTATTGTGCCGTCACTAGCAAATCCAAATCAGAGAGCTATGGGAATAACAAGTTATCAATGCAGGTGCTGAGAACATAGACAATTTTAAGGAGGCAATTCTAGAACACATTCTATGTTTTCTTCCTATGACAACTGCTATTCAAAACACGTGTATTGTTGGAAAAGTTGCAAATATTTCTAGACATCTTTACCTTAGGTCCAAAAAATATCACTTCAACAGAATCTTTTCTAAAGTGAGATTTATTGATTTACACAATGGAGATATCACTTATAAGGGATCACAAAAATTTAAGTAAAGATGAGAGTACCATTTCTGCTATTTTTCTAGCCAAACTTTTGTTCTCTAAGGTGTGTCGTATCTTTTGTTTTGCTCTGTTAGCCTTATCTGCATCAGTCAGCTTCTGCAATAAAAAAGATGAAAAATAGAAAGGTTATCACAAAGTAGTCATCAACAGGTAATGAAAGTCCATTTAATGTTGACAGGTCAATTAAAACAATCCTAGAACAAGATTCGTACGTTCCTTGTTCCTTTCCTTTGAACGCCAAAAAGTGACAAGATTTATGCATTGATCTCTTCTCACTCTCTCCAACAGATTCTTCAAATGATACGAGAATGATTGAGAGCTACCATAGCAAGCATCACTTCTCCAATATCTACATTTAGGATCGTGGAATCCATTTTTCTGTAGCTGGTACGAAGATAATCATGTTTAGACAGCAAGGAAATATTAATAATGATGTTAAATTTATTTAAAACATGAATGGAATTTTATGCCAGAACAAGCTAACTACCTCTACAATCCTAATCATAGTGTTTCTCATATCCGTGGTAATTTGCTTTCAAGTTGTAAACAATGGTGTTAACTCACAAGCAATGGTTCCGAGAAACTTCCCAAGCCTCCAATAGGTTGCATTTTGTTCCCTAACTTGACAGTGATGCATTTCCCAGGAGAAAGACTGTATACACCCAATAGACATATAAAACTGTGCTTCCCTTTTCTAGTGGCAGCTACTAGACAAGAAATTCTAAATATTGAAAGATGGATCTAATATTATCAAACCAGATCAATCCTCGTACCATTTTAGTATAGTATGATGAAAAATTACACATTATATATGTAAGTAGGTCTTACTTGATGCATTCACATTTGTAGTCTCTTCTTGAGGCTACTCAGTTTCAGTCTCTGAATTAGAACGTAGTTCATCACCATTGCGTAATGTTTCAACCTTCTCTTCTAATTCAGAGCTTATCTGCGCTGTGCGTGAACCTGCATGAATGACCATGCGTCTTGTGTTTCCTATGGATATAAATCACCAAGACAGGAAGTACTAACAATTCTTGGTAAGAGACCGCAACTCGATTAAAATGCTCATCTATTATCTTCATTCGCTGGAGGCGAATGGTCACAAGAATATCTGATAAGATCGTAAATGTAACAGAAAATGGCCACAATAAGAGAGGCAAAGCCACAAATAAACAGACTTCAACTCCTCCAAGCGAAACCCAACACGGAATCCTAAAGAAAAAGCTCTTAAAAGTTCAAACCCTCACTCAGACCGAGTCTTGTTATTCGAGACCAGGAGTGACCGAAGAACAGCAGCTGCTTGCCAGTAGAATGAACAGAGAAGGAAAGGAGATATAGGCACTTCGTAAAAGCTTGTTACTTCTGCTTACACCAAGTCTCAATCACAGAATTGAGCACGCTTTTTGTGCTCTACCCTTCTTTTGCTTCTGCTTTGGTAGTTGAGCCACAAAACAACTGCCTTCCATTTAGTATTTGACAATTAGAATAAACCATGAGAATATGTCTGAACACAACTCGCGGTATTTCAAATAGATGCAGCCACCTGCTGTAACATTGACTTCACTCTCAAACTTCAGACCTATTTAATCCACAGGAGAAAACACCTCAACTGAGTTTCCATGCCTCCATTGGAACGAAAACAGAATACAAGAAAGGGGATTAAGCTCAATGTAGTGGCTTATAACACTGTCATTCCCACCGTCGGGCTTGGACGAAGAGGACTCGACGTCGTTGTTGGCTCATCAAGCTCCTGTGCGAGGACTCGACCTCGTCGCGTTCGATCGAAGAGGAATTATGGGGACTCGATGAAGAAGAAGAAGGATACTTGGACAAAGAACAGGAGGATCGACAAATGAGAAGCGAACTCCACGAATAATATGGACCCTCTGGATGAAAGACGGATGAAGAAGTAAACAACACTTGAGAAGAAAACTCAATCATAGCTTGGAAATTTGGGCTGAATCTTAAACAACGACGTTTTTGCGCACGGACCTTTTCTTTTAAGCTCGATGCCAGTAAGAGAGAGAAATGAATAAAAAAAAAAACCATGTCAGCATTTTCCTTTGACTAAATTGGACAAAGTTACTAGAGAAACTTGATCACATCAAATTGACAAATTTTAGGACTTAGTTTTATTTTTTCTTGATTGCACTTTTACAATAAATTTTAGGATTTCTAGAACACTTTTTCCAATATTAAATAAGTCAAATACTTGTTACACAATTCAATATATATATATATATATATATATATATCTATATATTGCTAGGAGAGGTGTTTCAAGAACACAACTACAAATCAAGTGACTTATGTCCTTGATAAAATTGAGTGTTCCTTGAATTTTGCGTGTGGTTGGGGTCGGCCAAGCAGGATTTGTGCTCTAGAAGCACCTAAAGTACTTATTTAATTGGTGGATGATGTATTTTTGTGTCCTCCCCTACCTTTTACAGTTTGATTTAAAGCCACTTGAAATAGGAAATGAATTAGTCGATCTTCCAGGTATTCATTCTTTTAGTCGTGAAGATTTCATTTCGAGTATAGATTCAATTTCCGCTACTTATTTAACTTTTGATGTTGAGGTTGATCTTGATTTTAATTTCTCCTATAGTTTAGTTGATTGTGTCCATGAAAATATTCTTAATTTAGCTAGATTGGGAACAAACCAGTTTTCATCAAAGTTGTGATTGTATTCACGCGTATGCGAAATCACATAGACGAAATTTCATCAACCTGCTTCCATAACTATGCTAGACAGAAAGTGGGGAGAAGGAGGAGGGAAGGCTTTATCTACTTGATTAACTAATATTTTCATTTTCTGAAAATAAGTTATTTCTCTCACCTAGAAGCTTATATCTTAGGCAGCTAAAAGGTCAAGCCCATGACATATATTACTAATTTCATGGACCAGGTAGGGTATAAAATTGTCTACATTTGCTGGTGTGGAAAATTGAACTCCCGCTATGTGCTCAATCCACACACACAATTCCTTCCTTTAATCACTATGTGAATCCCGCAAGATTTACTATATATTTTCACATGATATTATTTCATCTTATGTATAGATCCTTTCTCGTATTTTAATATCAATGAATGCAGTTAACCTACATATTTGACTTTCGTCAATATCTATTTTAGGAATTTAGAACATCTTAATCTAATCTCTTGTATATAGAGTACATTGGCAAATAAATTAAACATGGTAAACATTAGTTGATATGCATTACTAATTGATTTGACTGCATAATTTGATCATGCTAGTCCTTTTCTAAAACTTTCTCGATATATTGATTGTAATTTTATTTTTTAGGAATTAAGCTCTCATCAGACTTCTCCATGTTTTAGACTCTAGGGTTGCATTTGGTAGACCAGATAAAACTCCGGATATGATAACTTTTATCCTATTTGGTGTTTGGAGTGACGCAAAATCAGGATATGACCGGATATACCCTAGATATAGTCCAAATAAAAAAAAAAAAAATCCGACCTAGGGGGTGGGATAGACCCAAATAGAATACGTGAAATTTGAAAAATGAAATTTATCTCTCTTCCTCCCCTCTTCCTTCATTGCTACAGTTCATATTTGGCCAAAGTTGTGGCAACCTTGGGAAGATAGAGCCGACCAGATCTGGTCGGTGACGCTGCTGGTTTGTGATCGACAAGGTGAGATCTGGAGCTAGGGTCCATAGTCGAGCCACCATATTAGTCGGGGCAGCTCGTAGTCGTTGGCCGTCCATGGCCGAGCCACCTCTTCATGGTTGCTTGCATAGATATAGAATGAGAAAAGCAGGGATGAATAGAAAGGAACAGGCAAAAAGCTCAAGCGTTGCCTGAGATTATTTCAATAATCTCTTAAAAACTGCCCCCATCCCCTTCATTTCTCCAAATCGCATTTCGTGCTCTCTCCTCTGCTCAACACACACTAAAGACCCAAATTTGATAATTTCATCCTTAAATGACCAACCCAGTAACTTGACATCCCCGACAAAGTGCAAAGCTGGGTTTTTTCTCGAGTTCATTTTTTCATTGAAGATGGACACGATCCAATCGTGTCCATCTCCGATAAAGAGATTTTCAGTTCGCCTCACTTTCCGGCAATTTTTCTGCCTTTACTATTTTCTTTGTGGAAAGTTGAGTTGAGCGCTTACGGCCTCCTCCTTTGCTTCACGAGAACGAGAGGTTGTTTTATTCCCTTGGTTTATTTTTAGTTTTAGTTCTGCAAATCAAATATTTATTTGGATAATATTTATTTGAATTCATATTATATCTGAATGTCAACAAACGATGGATTGGATATTTAATCCTATCCTATCCTTATCCTATCCGGCAAAAATGTCCGGATGACCACACACGGCCTAGAGGCTTGTGAAGATTTGAAGACCACTAGCGTCACTCTTGTTGGCATGCAAGGAATGAAGTAGCATATCATTTAATGGATCAATGCACTAAAAGTGCCTAAGATAAGGTACATCATTATAATTATAAAAAAAAAATGCTATAAAGGCTCAATCAAGCTATAAATTCATTTCAAGTAGTTTTTTGACGCAAAGTTTAACTTGATGTTGATGGTTTGATATTGGATTGTGAGTATGACAAAACTAACTTAGTTTCTCAATCCTATGCAAACCAAGGGGAAGAAGTGACCTTGGGCTGGGCCTCTTCTTCTTCTGTTTTTAATTCTAATGGGCTTTGAAGAAAACAAAAAGTAAGACATTTGGGCTGGCCATTTTTAGTTCTGATGGGCTATGAAAGAAATAGATTTAAAAAGAAGTAAAATTCAGGAATCAACATAGCTTATTAGATTTCATCCCCTTTTTGTAGTTGCCTTATTTGAAGTTATAACATCTCTAAGGTTTAGGTATCATAACTATACCGTCATCCGCGTAAATTTTTGCATAGTGACACAAAAATTGATACTTGTCCCTCTTCAAGTGTGTTGCAACCTTGTCCTATGAGCTACTTAGTGTGATCCAGTGCTACTTTGATTACATTGTGTCAACTGATGTCAAAGCATCGTTGAAATAAGTATTTCGATAACAAAGGCTTTGGAAACAATCATCTTAGTGACGAAGATCATGAGGGGTAGGCGCTTTTGGCAAGAAGGTTGTATGTGATGAAAGTTCTCTATTTTAAATGGATCTTTGAATTTGAAAGATCTATTTTAGATGTAGATCACTTTTCCCACTAGATGTATTTATCTAGAAAATGACAAATAAAATCAGTTGATTCTAGTTTAAAGGGACACGTGGTTTTGGAGGAGTGGAAAAATAAAAGAAAAATTTATAGGGTGTACAAGAACAAGAATCACCTCTTTCAAGGCAATTTAGTTGCTTATAGTTTAAAGAGACACATGTCATTTTGGAGGAACACAAAAAGAAAAGGAAAAACGTTTAGGGCGTACAAGGGCAAGAATCACCCTTTGAAGGCAATTTAATGTAAAAGAGCATGTAAAATTCCAAGCTCATTCTATTCAGTCAAAATGTGGATGAGAGGTTGGAATTGACAATGTTTAGGATAAGGAGGATTTTAATGTTATAAGAAACTTTCTTTTGATCACTGCCAACTCTTTTGATGGCAAGGTGTATGGACGTCAATGAGTGATCGGGTTAAACTTGTCCCTGATGAAAAAAAAAAAAGTGCACACCTCGTTTGAAATTGCTAACATAGGGCAATTTTTAGGAAAAATTGATCAAAACAACTATATGAGAAATTCGTACAAAAATTTAGGACTAAATTAACAAAATTGAAAAATATATAACTGACTTCTAATTTATATGATAAGTTTACAACCAATTGGACAATTTTCCTACAAGTAAGCCAAGTCACAAATTCTGATGATTGACACATTGGTGAGGGCAATGTTTATTTCGAAGTAATGGGACCGGATAAAAAATTATTTTTATTCAAGGATTATTGTTGGGTCCTACTCGAACCTTGTTGGGATTTTTTTTTTTTTTTTTGGGTCATGAATTCCAAGTAACCTTGTAAATTAAAATTTCGATTGGTTGTATTCCAGGTGAGACGGATTTTCCAAAGTAGTTTATTTGCTTTTGACATTCACCGTCGCCTTCCATACTTACCTTGAAAAAGGCAAAAGCCAATTGATTTTTCTCTGGCCTGTTTTCAATGGATTTCAAAGCCTTGATCCTACTTTCCATGGATTTTAAAGCTTCAATTTCATTTTATTTTGAAGCCGAGTCTTCTCACCAAGTCTACAGATGCTCTTTTGCAATAAAGCCATCCAATATGTCTTGTAGATTGTTCATTTTCTGGCTACAAGACTATCCAAATATCTTGACAATACCTTGCCCCATGATCTACTCACTACCTGCACTTACTTCAAATTGCAGTAAATAATGAATGCTCAAAGGAGCTGATGGCCCTAGCCAACCCCACTTGGTCTTTGCTCCTTCATGATTTACAATCATAGATTAATCGACCCCCAAATTTTTTACATCTTTTCAAAGTACCAATAAAAAAGAAGAAAATCTCAAAATCAATAAGATGTACATAGTAGTCACACTTAGTACGAAAATAGTACACTCATTTTTATTTTAATACATGCGTAACCCTATTGAATAAGGTCCCGACACGAGGCCATGCTGGGTAGGATGCCTCTAACTATATCATGCCTTTATTTGTCTTACGAACCCTCCACCTATGGATGGTGTCTCAAATTTTGAACACGCTAAATTGAAGATCAACGTGATCTCTGTGGGCTGAAAAAGGAAGAAATCATGTATGTTTGGTGCGGTCCAAATAACGGTTCAAACCTAACAATGTCTGGAGCTTCCGGATAAGGATTATTGGCCCGATTTACATTTTGGTCATCAATAAACAAAGAGCTTGCGGGCTCATATTCAGACCCAAGAGTGATTTTAGAATTACAGGAGATTTTGAGGGTTTTCTCACCGAGAAGTGTATATATGGTTGTTTGTCTATGATATAATTACTATAACAAAACGTGATAATTTTCAAGATTTTTCACTTGAGTTATCTTCCCTGGAAATTTTCTCTAGTTAGTCTTTTGATTAGTAGGTTACCAACATATACATCACCGACATTTAATTTTTGTTAAGTTTGTATGTGAATGACAGCATAACTTGTAACTCATCAAGCAAAATCCTGGTTGATAGATAAGAGTTGGGAGAATTACAAAAAGAGTCCTAAACCTATTGCAATTGTGCCAATTCAATCATAAACTTTTTTTTGGCCAATTTAGTCCTAAATCTTTTACAATTGTGCCAATTCAGTCCATCCGGCCAAAATTGGCCGGTCGGTGCTGACGTGGACGTCGGCCGGCTAGCAAACAATTTTTTAATAATTTTTTAAAATTTTTTAAAATTTTTTCTTTTTTTTTCCTTATCTTCTTCTTCCTCTGGCTAGCACCGGCCGGCCGGCCAGAGGCGAGGGCCAGCGAGGTCAACCTCGCCGGCCACTGGCGAAGGCGAGCCTCGCCTAGCGACAGCGGCCTCGCTGGCCACTGGCGAGGTCGACCCTTGCCTTGGCTGGGCGAGGGTTGACCTCGCCAGTGGCCGACAAGGCTGCCGTCGCCAGATCTGGCGAGGCTTGCCTCGCCATGGCTGGGCGAGGCTGAGCCTCGTCTTGGCTGGGCGACGGCAGCCTCGCCGTCGCTGGGCGAGGCTCGCCCCCGCCGGCCACTAGCAAAGGCGAGCCTCGCCCAGCAATGGCGAGGCCGCCGTCGCCCAGCCAAGGCGAGGCTCAACCTCGCCGTAGCTGGGCAAGGCTCGCCTCCGCCAGTGGCCGGCGGGGGTGAGCCTCGCCAGTGGCCGGCGAGGCTGACCTCACCGGCCCTCGCCTCTGGTTGGCCGGCGCTAGAAGAAGAAGATAGGAAGAAAAAAAAAAGAAAAAAATTTTAAAAAAAATTAAAAAATCGAATTTTTTTTTAAAAAATCGTTCGTCGACCGGCTGGCGTCCATGTCAACGCCGGCCAGCCAATTTTGGCTAGATGGACTGAATTGGCACAATTGTAAAAGATTTAGGACTAAATTGACACAATTGCAATAGCTTTAGGACTTTTTTGGTAATTCTCCCGATAAGAGTTTCATGTCTTTGCTCTAGTTACTTTATATGAACTTATATCATCACTTGGGTTTATACATACTTCATATTTTCTCTATTTGCATTTAGACTAAGTTGCAATGCGGTGTTATGGGCGACCGTTAATGAGTGTCCATTTTAACCGTGTCATGTATGAATTTGACCAAGCTGGGTTGAATGAATTTACCGAACATGAAGACATAAGAAGTTACTGAACATGTGAAGTGCGGGAGCCAGAGAAAAAATAAGATAGATTCGACCAATCGTGGACGCTCACAAACAACACGAAGACTCGCACAGAGTTTGTGCTTTCAATTTCCTTGTATTTTGGCTTTCATGCACTTTTATCTCTGTGTAATTTCCTTTCAGTGATTTCAATTTCCAATTCCGTGCATTTCCTTTCAATATAATATCTATTTCAATGCAATTTACATTTTCTTCTGGGACTCTTCTTGAAATTAAGATCTAATCATTTTCTCTAACCTACTATTTTTCCATATATTTCATTGCCTTGATCCAACTATAAAATACCAATTTGAATTCAGATCAAATTTTGAAGACGAGTTCTTTCATCAAGCATGTAGACGCTCAAAATCTAGTTATAGAAATCCATCCTGTCATGTAGACTGTCCACTTTCTGCCTATAGTTTTGCTCAGATATATTGACAATATTTTGTCCCATTGTCTATTCACTATTTGTACCAAGGACGTTCCAATAATCTGCATTCAAAACTCTTTGAACGCAATACAATGTCATGGACTTTGTTTACCTTCTCCAATTTCGAGGTTTATCGAAACATTTGACCTTTCATCAACATACCTCTCCAAATGGACATATCATTAGCCTTTTGATTATTTGTCATCATTAAAATAGTTGCAAGGAAATTCATACTATAATCATGTTGAATAATTTTTAAAGAGTGATACTAGATAATTGACTCAAGTGCCCTTTTGGGGCTCTAGGACAAGTGGAATCAACTAGAAAATTCAAAAACATTGCTAGAGATGTGAAACATTCACATACAACAACAATTATGGAAAATCTTGATGGGTTACATATTATCTTTATTGTAGGTATGACTGATGCCTTTTCATAATGTGGAGATAAATACATAATTACGTCAGTAAATCGTTGTACACTATTATTAAAACCATGTTTTTCATCTATCTATAGTTGGAGGAAACCATTTCTCTAATTGGCGAGTTAATAATATAGACATCACCCGCATTCTTATTTAGTTAAGTTTCCATATGAGGGATATCCATAACTCATAACCTAATAATAAGAGGCATAGGTGGAGAAAATTTACTCCAATCACGAAGGAAAATATGACTTCTTAGTTGCTAGTATGTTAAGCAGTAAATGAGAGGAAATTGTGGGGGCAGGTAAACACAATGATTTTGCACTCTCTTTTGCAACCAACCATGACTTAAGTCCACTCTATTTGGTTATCTATATTTGCAAGACAAACTTTAAAGTATTTAATTGCTAGAAGCCATATTTCCACTTAATCTAGTAACATCAATTCATATATCCCGTTCTATCAAAATGTTCCCAAGTGGTCACATCAGACATGAATATAGGTTTAAAAGCAAAGGTCTCTAGGGAGGAAGCCAAGCAAGCATCTTTCCAACTAGGGGCTACTAAAGCCCTAGGACCCGTCGGCTTGAATGGGCTACTATCACAACCATTGGGATGTTATTGAAGACGATATCTTTACATCAGTGCAAGACTTTTTCAGATCAAGAGTGCTACCCCCTATTTTTAATAGAACTCTTATCACTCTAATCCCAAAGGTTTCACATCCCGAAAGGTTAGAACAATATAGACCCATTAGTCTCTGCAATTTCATATATAAAATCATTTCAAAAGTGCTGGCAAACCGACTAAAGAAGTGGTTACCTGGATTGATCTCAACGGAACAGAGTGCTTTTGTCACAGGTAGACAAATTCAAGATAATATTCCGGTTGTGCAAGAGGTCCTTCACTAGTTAAAAATCAGGAAAAGAAAGAAATTTTTTTAGGCAATATTAAAATTGGACATGCATAAAGCTTATGATAAGGTAGAGTGAGATTTTCTAGAGGCCTATCTTAAAAAATGGGGGTTTCATAATCATTGGGTAAGGTGGGTGATGGAATGTGTTACCTCAGCATCCTTCAATGTCAAGTTAAATGGCGAACCATTGCTATACTTTCGCCCTACAAGGGGGTTAAGATAGGGAGATCCTCTCTCTCCATATCTATTTGTCCTTATAGCTAATGTATTATCTACTCTTATTCAACAAGCTGTTGACTCGGGAACTCTCAGGGGGATTAAACTCAATAGGTGATGCCCTACACTTTCCCATCTATTTTTTGCAGATGATGCAATATTCTTCTTGGATGGACGAACCCTAAAGTGTCAGAATCTAGCGAACCAGTATTGTGTAGCAATGGGCCAAGCTGTGAATAGAAACAAATTCGGACTCTTCTATAGTCGTGATTGCCCCTTTATTTTGAAACAAAATTTGGCTGCAGCATTAAGAGTTCCTGTGACTGAAAAGATAGGGAAGTATTTGGGTATCCCATCTGATTGGGGGATTTCCAAAAAAGACATGTTTGCTTGGATTCTAAGTCGAGTAAATGCGAAGCTAGAAGGATGGAAAGAGCACCTCATGTCTACAGGAGGAAAGAAAATTTTGTTAAAAACAGTAGTGCAGGCACTCCCGCAATACGCCATGTCCATATTCAAACTTCCTGTTTCTATATGTCAGTCTATTGAATGTAGAATAGCAAAGTTCCGGTGGCAAAACAACGGTACTAGAGCTGGCATACATTGGAGGGCATGGGATCTCCTCAAAAAACAGAAGATTCAAGGGGGGCTTGGCTTTCGAGATTTACTAACTTTCAATAAAGCCCTTTTGGGAAAACAAGCCTGGAGGCTTTTCCAAAACCCCTCATCTTTATGGTGCAGAGTTTTTAAGGGACTTTATTTTCATTCTAGTAATTTCTGGAATGTAGGAAAAGGCACTAATTCTTCTTGGGGCTGGCAGAGTTTAATCTTAGGTAGAGATGCCATCCTAGATAAGTTGCAGTGGTCAGTGGTGATGGGCAGAAAATAAACGTACGTGAGGATAAATGGCTCACCATAGGTATTATTGGCGGACCAGCGCCTAGAGGAGAGCCAGAACAAGTAGCTGGTTTTATCATTCTAGATGAAAAGATTTGGAACACCCCCTTCTAAGAAACAATTTTGACTACCAAACAGTCGAGGAGATTGTTGCCATTCTGTTAAGCCCTACCTCTACCACGGATCAAATCATATGAGAAACACTAATAGGTATATACTCGGTTAAAAGTGCTTATCATAATCTCAAACACTCAGATCATAGGAGGAACATAAATCACGCCTCATCCTCATATCAGCCTTCAACCCATCTCTGGCGTCAAATCTGGAAATTAAAGATGGCCCCAAAAATTCGAGTTTTCATATGGTCGTTATGTCATAACGCACTCTTTACTAGGGATAACCTATTTCGGCGAAACATTATTCAAGACCCAGAATGTCAGTTAAGTTCATCACACACACCTGAAACTACTGAACATATCTTTTTATTTTGTCCTTGGACAAAGAACATCTTGTCTCATCCTAGTGTACAGATTGATAACTCAGCTTTCAGAAGGCATAGAATGGATGTGTGGCTGGAGGATATACTTGAAGAAAAGTCTGACTTACCTTCAATGGAGATCATCGCATCCATCCTTTGGTAGATATGGAAGGCACGGAATCACTTCACTTTTTGACATCAACGTCCCAATCCAGATCAGTTGGTGGATCTGGCGCTAGCTGATGCAAAGCTACTTACCAGCACGGTGCAGCAAGCGACAGACACAGGACAAGATCTTCTAAACCCTAATTAGGCGTGGATTCCTCCGGATCGGGGCAGCATCAAGGTCAACATTGATGGGGCTTTTCCCATGGCAAACCATACGGGTGCCATTGCGTGCGTTTGCAGGGATCACACCAGTACTTTGATCGCCGGATTCACCAGCATAGTTCATGCGTCTTCCCCGCTGCAAAGTGAGATCCAAGCCCTAATTTCCACTCTTACTTATTTGCTTGAACAAGGACAGGATGATGCTCACCTTTTTATTGAGTCCGATTGTATAAAGCTTGTCAAGATCTTCAACGATCGAAGTCTTCCGCCATGGGAATACCAAGCGATGGTTGCTGATGCTGCAGCTTTGATTATTTGTTTCCCTCACCTGCGAATCCAGCATTGCAGAAGAGAAGCGAATGCCATAGCTGATTGGGCCTCCAAGGCCCATGGCTGCGGCACCTTTTCCCCTAATTGGGCTTCCTCACCTCCCCAAATTTTAATGGATTTGCTATGTATCGATGCCCTTTCTACGGGTTGTAACCTTCGTTATATTTGAATGAAAGGCAATGTTTTAGACCCAAAAAAAAAAAAAAAATACTAGCAACTAAGAAGCCTAAAAAAGTTTCGACCCCATTGCAAGAGTCTCTTGCCCTCGTCGTGTCTCTTTCCTTTCTTGTTTTATATGTATACTTCATCCACTTGCCCACAATTGGGTTGAACTGTCAAAAAGTTCATGGAAAAACATGAAAGATAAAGTCAAGAACGCGCCTCCCCTTTTGCTTCTTCCAACATATAATGGAGTCCGGCCATCCGTTTCACTTTCCTTGCGTTTACATGGGGCTTTCCCGAGGAGTTGAGCGAAAGCTTCGTGTGTTCATTACTTGGACACGGCTTGACTAAAGTGGCCTCTTGTTACTTCTACAGCCAAAGAAATTGGCATTAATTTATCCCTTGCATTTCAAGTCTTAATGGGAGGATCCACTTTTGTGTTGGGATTCCGACTTAACTTCACTCTTACATTTTAATCATGTGTGTAAAAACTATGCCATCTCTCGGATGGATCCAATTTGGTCTTGTTTTGAGGGGGATGGAACTTCGATTTGGACTAATAGGCAGTCCCTTTCGGCTGATGATAGTGTTATTGTCCGTCTTGATGGCGGCTTGCTTACCTTGCACAAGTTTAAATTGCCTTGTGCTAATTTGAGCTTACGGAAAACTAATCTATCAACATAATAAGTTTAAACATGGACACCTATGGACGGGAGACATATCTGATACCTAATATCCTCCAAAAGCCAGCTTTGTGGTCACAATTAAAACAAGAGACTGATCGAATATTAAGCTAAATTGATGTTTATGTTCTCTCCTATATTTCCATTCTCTTCTATCTATTACCAATCTTGACGTCTTCTCATTCCTCATCCTCCTAGTTATGTGCTTCATCAATTGGTATTAGAACAATAATCTCCTGCATTATTTAATATTAGAGCCAAAAGCACTAATTACATTGTGTTGAAGGTTTTTTCATCCGTAATATGGTTTTAGTGAGACTTATGATGACAAAAAGTTAAAGAAATGGGTGTGCCATGTTCAAGTTTTGCAGGAGTTTTTTTTTTTTTTAAATGGTTTGAAAGTTTTGCAAGAGTTAGTGAGTCAAAAATCAACGAGAAAAGTGTCAATCTCGCTTGACCGACGGAACAATACAACCAAGATATTTAACCATTTAGATTTTGTGTCAGTTGCTTGTTGGTGTGAAAATTTGTCCTTGCAACCAATGTGCTATTTTTACTGCTAATCTGCAGGTTTATTATTCTAGAGCTGGGGAAGGATGGGCCAAATCAAGAAAAGCGATGCACTGGGAGACTCATCAATAGCAAAGTTCTTCTCAGTGGGCGAGATTGATGTAAGATGCGAATCAAACTAGAAATTCTATCTTAGTAACTGATACTTTTAAGTGAAATTTTCTTATCACACTAGATTATCGGTTTAGACTCTTATAAGTGAAATACCAAAAGTACAAAATATTTGATCAAATATGCAATCAAGTCCTAAATTTTGAATTTATGCAATCAAATCCTAAATAGTTTTCATAGAGTGTACTACAATCCTGCTGGCAAATTCATGGTCAAATTTGCTAACATGGATGCCAAAATCCAACTTAGCATTTTATAATTTCTTTTAACATAAATGGCTCTAATGTGGCGTTAATGTGGCCCACATCAGGAAAATTCAAAAATTTTAAAAATTAAAAAATTGGAGAAATTTTTTTTTTTTTTTAAATGAAGACTAGATAAAACTGGAAGTCATAGAGAGTGGAACCGTCCATGAGGGCTGTTAGAGGGTTTGGAGACGGCAGAATTGGCCCGCCATAATGTCATGAGCAGAGCCTCGACTTCTTTTTCTTTGTCCTCATCTTCCTATTCATTTTAGTTGGCACAAACCTGTAAAATATTAAATCATATAGCTTGGTTTTTTACAATATTATGTCGATTCAATGGGCTTATGAAAAATGAAATATTTTACCTCCAATCAGGGATGTAGACTGATTGAAGGGAGTAATCACGAATTAGGCTTGTCCCTCCTAGAGATGTAATTGTTGACTTCTCTCTCGATAATTCTAAAATATTTCTCTCTCTCTCTCGATAATTCTAAAAAAATTATACTTATACAGTCGGCATTTTATCTCCTCTCAAATATATTAGCTTATATTGGAAAATGAATAGAGCTAAACTTGAATCAAATTATATGTACGCATGGAGACATATTAAAAGAATAAGTTTTATGTTGTTTAATATTGAATATCTGATTTTTTTTAGAGCATCAATGAATTTCATGAATTGTTTCTCTCTCTTCTTTATTGTCAAATGTTGATCTCAGCATCCCTTTCCGCTTCTACTTCACTTATTCTCCTTATTATCTCGAATTATTTGGTATTAGAGCTAAAAAAATTGATTATATAGCATTGAAATTTTCCACCAAATTGATTTACGCGTGAGTCCTATTTTTAAATGGATGATGAGTTTGTTTGACCTAGACATTATCATTTCCTTTATCGTGAGGCTCAACTATACTAAACTATAAGTTATATGTTTCATTAATATTTTTATGATCCGTTGGCTTAGCTTATACTAGAAAATGGAGAGAGCTATATATGAAGCAAATTATGCGCACGCATTGAGATATATACAAAAAGAAGTTTTGGTTATTTATTTATTTATTTATTGAATATTTGGTTCTCTGTGCATCCAACCAATCCAATGAGTCGTGATACAGTCCAATTACCTTAGATTACTTTTGTGTCAGCTCTCAACGATTATATTTGTGTTTTCAGGATGCCTTTTGGATGGTCAAAGTTGAAAAATGGGACAACCCACTAGAGAATTTTATGTGCTCAACCCAAAAGATATTTTAATTTTTTTTCTTTTAGGACAAGCACAGGTACCTCCCAACTCAGTTTCTCTCATTTTCAACTTAACATCCAATCAACTAAGAAGCCTAAAAAAGTCTCGACCCCACTGCAAAAGTCTCCTGTCCTCTCCATGTCTCTTTCCTCTCTTTATCTTTTATGCATCCTTCATCGGCTTACTCACGATTGAGTTGAATTGTCAAAAGACAAACAAAAAGTTGTGGGAAAACACAGAAGAGATAACAATCATGCACGAGTCTCTCCCATTTTGCTTTTGCCAACATATAATAGAGTCGTGCCACGCATTTTCAATTTTTCTTGCGTTTACTGGGGGGATTTCACCAGGAGTTAGAGTTGAAGCTTCATGTGTTCATTACATGGGCATGGCTGGAACATAGCGACCCTAATCCACGCGTTTTCATTCTCCTTGTTCTTGTCGGTGTGAAAATATGTCCTCATGACCAATATGCTATTTTTGCTACTAATCTAAAAGTTTATTCTGAGATAGCTAGTATAAGCACCTAGAGGGGGTGAATAGGTAAAAAATAATTTCTCGAGATAAGAGAGCAATACTAAGCAGATAATAGAAAGGAAGTCCTCCTTTCGTTAACAAAACGAATTATGATCAAAGTAAAGTAGAGAGTAGGGAAGAGAAAATGAACACAGAATTTATAGTGGTTCGGTTTATTCCAAACCTACGTCCACTCTTCCGTACTGACAGCCCACCGGCTGGATTTTACTATGAACAAAAGAGATGTTACAGCAAGGCTCTCCCTTAATTCCATAGTGTAGATACTCTACCACACTTCCTCAAGGTTTCTCAAGAATATAGATTCTCTTTTGCGTACAAGATTTCGCTCAGTAAATGAATTGACTAAGAACAAAGAGCTTCAGACTTTGGAATTCTTCTATCACACATACACTCGAACAACTGGAACGTCTTCCTTATATACTCCTTTATGCCATCATACCCGTTGGCACTTACCAAATAAATTCTTCCAATCTTCCCGTTTGACAGAATCAATTAGGACGATCATTCGAGCTATTTAGGGAACATGTCAATAACTCATCAATCATGCTCGCCCATACAATCAGGATCTTGATTTCCATAAGTAGAACCTTCCAAGTATACTACGCCAATCATCAAATCCTCAATCTTTGAATCAATCATGATCAAATAAAGGATTCTGTTATGTCATATCCAGCCAAGAGATCTTCTTCAGTTGATAAGGTCAAATCTTTAACCAAACATCCAGTTCTGGATAGGCCTTATTCGACGGATTAGAAACCGTCAATAAGAATAGACTTGAGTCTTGAGTCTGGCAGTTCGGAGGTCTTCAAACTTTAAATAGTAGAGTCTGTAAATCTTCAGGCTAGACTGATGGAAACGTTTTGTCAGCTTCAAAATACTCTAGGAAGATTTCTCCAACAATCTCCCCCTTTTTGATTGTGACAAAACTTTCCTGCAAATTTGGATAATATTGACCTGCAAAACATTACTCAAGCAAATATGGATATCTCATAAAGATAAATGGCTTAATGATAACACTAGAATCTGCAACCACAGAAAATAGGTTAGTCTTGCATATGAGTAAAGCCATTCATAAGATATCAATAGTACTTAATATAAGCAGTCAAACCCAAATCCCAAATTCAGTCCACATCCAGATAGAAAAGTCAAGTCAAACATCAAAACAAATCACATGTTCAAGTTCAAAAAGTTCAAGGTTCAAAGTTTCAAATCTTGCATCTCTCCCCCTTTTTGTCATCATAAAAAAAGTTGAGATGGAAAGAGAATGGAATCAAGAATTCTTGGGAGCACGAACAAGCTGGAAATCTCCCATTGACTAGACAATGCATTCCAACTTTTTCAATTCTTCCTTCAGTTGAGCCACCTCTTCACCCTTAGCATTTGCTTGAATTTGAAGAGCAAGGGCTTGGATCTAATCATTCAAAGAAACTGAAGAAGCTTGACCTGCAGTTTGCAAATTCTGAACTTCGCATCCCTGAGCATATATCTAACCCCGCATTTCTAAGAGAACATCAATAATTCTGCGAAAATCTGCTGAATTATCAGTCTGCGTGCTGGCTTCTGCACGATCAGATGGAGTAAAGGCAAATGATGGCAAATCAGCATAGTCACGCAGATTGGGCGATGAAACATCATGTCCCTCCTCAGGAAATTGAGAGGCATAGATGTCATCTGGATCTGCTGGAGAGTGGCTGACTCCTTCACTGGTAGCAAGATATGAAGACATTCCTCTTTTCTCACGATCTCCCCATGTTTCCATGCCTTCAGGTGGAGAAGAGTGTTCCTCATGCTCTCTTTCCTCTTGATCTCCTATTTCCTCTTCTTCAAATCTTTCCTCCTCTCTTTCTTCAGCTTCTCTCTCCTCTGTTTCTTTCTCCTCTGCTTCTTTCTCTTCTGCTTCCAAATCTTCTCTTTCTCCAGTCCTCTGTTCTGTGTCTTTCTCTTGTCATCCCGTTGATTCTGGAACAGAACGACTCAGGTTCTTTAATGCCATTGCAGAAATGGTGATGTCTTCCTCATCTTCTTCATCATCAATGATGAGAGCTCTTCTTTTCTTGGATGGAGCAACCATGGGCTCCTTCCCTTTTCTTTTTGCTGCCGAAGAGACTTGATGAGTTTTGATAGGGGTTTTCTCCTTGAATTTCTCTAACGCCTTGTTGAGTTCCTTCAGACGCATTTTAGACACAATTTTCAGTCCCACCACCATTTGATCACAAGTTCGAACATAAAGAATTCGGGGAGGCTGAACATTCAAATGTTTGAATAACTTTGTCACAAGAGCTAGATAAGGAAGTTGACCATTGTCCTTCACCACTGCTCTATACATGTGGAACATAATAGTGTGAGGAAGAGAGAACTTTTTTCCAGCATTGATGGCATACATAAGCTTTGCCTCTAAGTTTGAAACATCAGTCTTTGAAGTAGATTTAGGTCTGAGGCAATCACAATCTTGTGAAGCAGAATGTTGAACGTACTCATTCTCGAGTAAGAAACCTTTCCCTCTGTCCTTCTATCCTTAACAAGTTCCAACGTAGCACGAGCAATAAAGACATTGATAAGTTGATATCTCCCTCTCTTAACCCCAATCACATCAGCCAACATATCTACATCCACCACATAGTCCTGATCACGGACACTAAAAGAGAATCTACTCGCATCCAAGAAACTGAGATTCGAATAGAAATATGCAATGAGTTCAGCATAGGCTTCTTTAAAGTCAGAACAGAACTGTTCAAGTTGAAGAAAACTGAATTTTTCCCTCAAATTAACGTTCACAGCGTCAAGGAAATCAAAATCCACACTTCTAGGGTTTATCACCCCACGCTTCAACAACTTAGAGTATAAATGATTTTGTTCCTCCGATCGAAACAAGTCTGTCCTTTTGCTCCAAATTTTTGCCGCAACACCCATTCTTGGTTGAAACTGACTGTACAACTTATCATCATCATTCCCATCTATCTGATTCAGCCCTCCAACACAAGGATCGATTGGAATATTTGCCATTGCCTCTTCTGCCGACCTAGCAGGGGCAATTCCCAATCGTTCCATTATGCGTAAAAAGAAGGTTTCATTTTTGTACCCTTTGTCTTTCACGAATTCGTCAATGTAGTTCAAAGGAGTTCCACCCCTTTTCAAAGCACGATAAAGCTTGTAGGTAAAAGAGGGCTTAAAGGTTCTTACAGGTTCTGCATCTTCGATTATTTCTTCCTCTTCTCATCGAGCAACATCCTATTGTCTAGATGGAGAAGATGGACGCTACTGAGAAAGTTGTGGGCTCTGATGCTGACTAGGAGACTCTTCTTCCTCGGTGAGATCAAAGTGCGTAGGCCCCTCACGCATTTGCTGCGGTCCCCTGTTCGTGATCCTCGAAGACTTCCTTTGAGACGACATTTTTTACAGTCTTTGAAAGATTCCAAACTTGACTTTCCCAAGAAAGATGACAACTTTTCGAAGATTAAACAAGAGAAGAAGACAGAAGTGGAAGATCGATGCTTTTTAGGGTTTTTGGAGTTAAACGAAGAGGAATCGACAGTATGTAGGTCAGTCGAAGAGAGGCATACAAAACATCGTAATGGAAAGTAAAAAGATGCCATTTAAAAAAAATAACTGCATTTTTCAAAAAATTAGATAACTGCCATTTAAAAATTAAATCCATTTTAGAAAAAGAAAGATTGCACCAATCACAAAAATTGAAAGTAGCAAAAATCAATTATAGATAGATGATCGTACCTTTTTGAGATTTAATCTGAAAGAGAATAAAATAATTTATAGTAAAAAATCTTGATTGTTTGAGTCTGAGAGTCTCTAAACTTTTACTTCTTCAAACCTCAAGATGTTGAGTCTGGAACGAATGATTTCAAATTGATTTTTCTCCAAAGGCTTTGTAAAAAAATCCGCCAGTTGGTTCTTTGAGTCAACAAACTAAATTGAAACTTCTCCATTTTGAACATGATCTCTAATGAAGTGATGTCGAATCTCTATATGCTTTTCTATTGAGTGAAGAATTGGATTTTTGGTGAGATTGATTGCGCTGGTGTTGTCACAGTTAATCTCCATGCATGATTCTTTAATTTCAAAGTCTCTTAGCTGTTGTTTTATCCACAGAATTTGTGAACAACAACTTCCAAGAGCTACATACTCTATTTCTGCTGTAGAAAGAGCTACTGTATTTTGTTGCCTTGAAAACTAAGACACTGTCTTGCTTCTAAGTAGTTGACAGGTACCTGAGGTACTCTTTTTATCAACTCTGCAACCAGCTAGATCCGCGTCTAAGTATCCAAGAAGAGTAAAGTCTCCCTTTTTAAGATACCAAAGACCAAGGCTTGAAGTTGATGCAATGTATTTGATAATACGCTTTGCAGCACTTAGATGAGATTCTTTAGGATCTGCTTGAAATCTAGCACAAATGCAAACACTAAACAAAATGTCAGGTCTAGAGGCAGTAAGATAAAGAAGTGAACCAATGATACTCCTGTATAGCTTCTGGTCAACTTTCTTTCCTCCTTCATCTTTGTCTATCTTCAAAGAAATTGACATTGGTATATCGGTCTTTTTGCAATTTTCCAGTCCAAACTTTTTGACAAGATCATTATCATATTTTTCTTGATGAATAAAAGTCAATTTCTTCAATTGTTTCACTTGAAGTCCAAGAAAGAAGGTTAGTTCACCCATCATGCTCATTTCAAATTCATCCTGCATAGACTTAGAAAATTTCTTGCACAGACTTTCTTTAGAGGATCCAAAAATAATATTATCAACATATATTTGAACAAGTAGAAAACTTTTGCTTTCTCTTTTGATAAACAGAGTAGTGTCTACTTTACCTTTGACAAAACCGTTTTGAATTAAAAACTTAGTCTGTCGTACCATGCTCGAGGTGCTTGCTTTAAATCATATAAGACATTTTTCAGTCTGAATAATGAGTCTGGTTTCCTTGGGTCTTCAAACCCAGGTGGTTGTTCCACATAGACTTCCTCATGGATAAATCCATTCAGGAAAACACTTTTGACATCCATTTGGAATAACCTGAAATTCTTATAACAAGCAAAAGCAAGTAATAATCTAATTGCTTCTAACCTTGCTATTGGTGCGTAAGTCTCATCATAGTCTATCCCTTCTTCTTGCATATATCCCTTGGCCACGAGTCTTGCTTTGTTTCTTATGACCTTTCCTTTCTCATCCATCTTGTTCCTGAAAACCCATTTAGCTCCAATAATAGATTTACCTTTCAGTTTAGGAGTCAACTCCCAGACATCATTAACACTGAATTGCCTGAGTTCTTTTTGCATGGCTTCAATCCAGCTTTCATCAGATAAAGCTTCTTCTATGCTTTTGGGTTCTATTTCAGAAATAAGAGTCACAGCACTAGACTCTTCACGCCTTTTGAATCTTGTGCGAATTCCTTCATTAATGTCGCCAATAATGAGATCTTTGGGATGACTAGACTTATGCTTCAAGTTACTAGTTGATTTGTCAGGTTGATGATCACTTCCTTCATTTGAATCTTCAACAATCATTTGTTGTTGGTCTTTCAAAGTCTAAGCTGCTTCTTGAGATTTAGACTTTGTAGAGTCTGGAGCAGGTTCATATTCTTCAAGATGAGTCTGAATAGATTCATTTTGCATAGAATCTTGGAATTTGACATTCATTGATTCCTTCACAGATTGAGTCTTCTTGTTGTAGACTCTGTAGGCTTTGCTTGAGGTAGAATATCCAAGGAAAATGCCTTCATCTGATTTTTCTTCAAACTTGCCAACTCGATCATTTGCATTTTTCAATATAAAGCATTTACATCCAAACACATGAAAATATGAAACAATAGACTTCTTTTCTTTGAATAACTCATAGGGAGTTTTTTCTAGAATAGGCCTTAGAAAACCTCTATTAATAATATAACATGCTGTAAAAACTGCTTCAACCCAAAATCATGAAGAGATGTTACTTTCAATTAAAAGAGTTCTAGCCATTTCTTGAAGCGACGTATTCTTTCTTTCCACAACTCCGTTTTGCTCTGGAGTATATGGAGAGGAGAACACAGGCTGAAAACCAGATTCTTCACAAAATTTTGTAAAATCTTGATTTTCAAATTCACCTCCATAGTCTGTTCTTATACTTGAAATAACATACCCTTTTTCATTTTGAACCTTTTTAGCAAACTTTTCAAAGTAAGAGAATGTTTCAGACTTACATAGATTTAACTTTTTATGTCTTTGACCCATGAATGACTGAGTAGAATCTTTACTGGTTCCTGAACATATTCACTCTTGAAAGTTGATTTTGAAATCGGTATCGTACAGCTGACTGATACTGAGCAGATTGTAGTTGAGTCATTCCACTAAGGAAACATTGCTGATTGTGAGGTTTCCAATCTTTACAGTTCTAAATCCCACAATTCTTCCTTTGCTATTTCCTCCAAATGAGATTTTTCCACCATTTACTTGAACGAGCTTTATGAAGCAATTTGAATCTCCTGTCATATGTCTTAAGCATCCACTATCCAGATACCATTTTATCTTCTTTTTGATAGTGACCTCAAATTCACTGTTTGAATCTGAGTCTATCTCGGAGTTTGAATCTGAATCTGATTGTGCCATCAGACATATATTGGCATAATCATCATCACCTTCTTCACATTTTGTATCACTCCAGGTTTCTGCTTTAAGAGCTTTTTGATACTTTTCAGCTTTTTCTTTCTTCTTGCTCAGAAGAGGACAGTTGGGTCCGATATGTCCCTTTTTCTTACATTCAAAGCAGACTACATCTCTATTTGATTCATCATCCTCAACGGACTTAGTCTGTTGCTTTTGAAAACTCTGTTTCTTTGGATTGAATCTTCTTCCTTTTCTGTTCAGCTTTTTGAATCTTCTTATCATGAGAGCAAGCTCCTCATCATCCATATCGTCTTCAGAATCTGTGACATCAAAATCATCATTGGATTTTAATGCAATATATTTCTTACCTTTAGGATCTTCGTCTTCATTGATTCATTCCACTTCATAAGACTGAAGAGTCCCAACCAACTCATCAACAGATAGTGGCATAATTCTTTGTCTCCCTTATTAAGGTCTTTATGTGATTCCAATTCTTGGAGAGTCCACGCAATAGCTTGTTTACTTTCATGGGATCAAAAATTGGTTGACCTTGATTTTCCAGACCATTCACGATTTCTGTAAAACGACTAAACATGTCAGTTATAGATTATCCTGATTTCATTTTAAAGGCTTCGTATTGACCGAGGAGAATGTTGATTTTGGTTTCTTTCACTCGATCGGTTCCTTCATAGGTAATATGTAATCTATCCCAAATTTCTTTCGCTGTAACACAAGAAGATATTCTGTTATATTCAGTAGGTGACAAAGCACAATATAAAGAATAAATTACTTTTGCATCAAGAGCTTGTCACTTGATTATCTCTTCTTGAGTCATTTCACTAGACTCAACAGCTTCTTTTGCTCTCTCTGAGACAGGTGTAACTTTAGGAATGATTCCTTTGTCTACAACGTCCCATTCCAGAGGATCCTTTGATCGTAGGAACGCCTTCATCTTGTTTTTCCATATGTTATATTCCTTTCCATCAAAGTAAGGCGGTCTGGTATTGCTTTGCCCTTCTACCAGCCTTGGAGCTAACATACTAGCTATGGATCTTTAACTCTGAAGTAAAACACTTCAAACAAAGTGAGTACACATGCTTTGATACCAATTGAGATAGCTAGTATAAGCACCTAAAGGGGGGTGAATAGGTGTAAAAAATAATTTCTCGAGATAAGAGAGAAATATTAAGCAGACAATAGAAAGGAAGTTCTCCTTTTGTTAACAAAACGGATTATGATTAAAGTAAAGCAAAGAGTAGGGAAGAGAAAATGAACATAGAATTTATAGTGATTCGGCTTATTCCAAGCCTACGTCCACTATTTTGCATTGACAGCCCACCGGCTAGATTTCACTATGAACAAAAGAGATGTTACAGCAAGGCTCTCCCTTGATTCCACAGTGTAGATACTCTACCACACTTCCTCAGGGTTTCTCAAGAATATAGACTCTCTTTTGCGTACAAGATTTCGCTCAGTAAATGAATTGACTAAGAACAAAGAGCTTCAGACTTTGGAATTCTTCTATCGCGCACACACTTGAACAACTGGAACGTCTTCCTTATATACTCCTTTATGCCATCATACCCGTTGGCACTTACCAAAGGAATTCTTCCAATCTTCCCTTTGGATAGAATCAATTAGGAAGATCATTCGAGCTATTTAAGGAACATGTTAATAGCCCATCAATCATGCTCGCCCATACAATTAGGATCTCGGTTTCCATAAGTAGAAACTTCCAAGTATACTACGCCAATCATCGGATCCTCAATCTTTAAATCAATCATGATCAAATAAAGGATTCCATTATGTCATATCCAGCCAAGAGATCTTCTTCAGTCGATAAGGTCAAATCCTTAACCAGACATCCAGTTCTGGATAGGCCTTCTTCGACGGATTAGAAACTGTTAGTGAGAATAGACTTTGAGTCTTGAGTTTGGCAATCCGGAGGTTTTTAGAATTTAAATAGTAGAATCTGCAAATCTTCAGACTAGACTGATAGAAACGTTTTGTCAGCTTCAAAATACTCTAGGAAGATTTCTCCAACATATTCTACAACTATGGAAGGATGGGCCAAATCAAGATAAGAGATGCATTGTAAAACCCTTCTATAGCAAAGTTCTTGTTGTTGGGAGAGATCAATGTAGGATGGGAATCAAACTATGAGTTTTTATAGGAGTAACCCTTATTTCTTATTATCTTTTAAGAATATTTGCTATCCACTATGTCAGTTCTCATTTTAAGTTCTTATAAATGAAAATTACACCAAAAAGTCCCTAATGTTTGGCTAAATACATAGTCAAGTTTTAAATTTTGAATTTGTGCAATCAAGTCCTAAACATTTTTTTCAGGAGTGCAATTTAATCCTCATGACAAGCTCATAACCAGATTTGCTAACGTGGATTCCAAAATTTGTCGGTGGTGCTTTGTAATTTCTTTCTACTTTGGTGCTAATGTGGCGAAGAAAGACCAAAGAAATTATTAAAAAATCAAAGAAAAACTAAAACAAAAGGAGACAAAAACTAAAGAAACGAGAAATTTGTAGAGTGTGGAACCGTTGATGAGGATTGTTTGAGAGTTCGGAAATAGCATAACTGCCCCCACCTATAATGGCCATGACATCTAGGGGTGAGCATGGTCTGGGTTGGGCCAATCCATCCCTTAACCCTAGGACGAACTCGCATAGTGATGGTCCTCAATTTTTAGGACCGAGGATAGACCCTATTGAGCTTGGGACCGAGGGCCAGACTGACCCAATGGGTTTGGTTCGATTCCAAGGTCAATTCGGGACTAATTGATAATTTATTTATTTCATTTTTTGTACTCTATGAAAAGGCAACCGAGGATCGAATAGACCCAATAGGTTGGGTTGGGTTCTAGGGTTAACTCTGGACCAACTGATAATTTTTTATTTCATTTTTTGTACTCCCTAAAAAGGCAATCGAATACTAAACCAACCCAATGGGTTCAGTAACGAGCAAGGTCAGCTAAGAAAGGCGAGTGATGAGCATCGAGTGGGGTTAGCGTCGAGCATCGAGCTAGGAGTAATAACCCAGGCGAGTATTGAGCGACAAGTAGCATGAGTGACTCAAAGCAAGAGAGGTGAGTGTTGAGTGACGAGTGGAGAAGTTGTTTATTTCGATTTTGGCAAATTGAAGACTAAGAAGACAAATAAGACAAAAGATAACGAATACTAGAAGAAAATGTCATTATGAGCTATTTATGCCTTTTTGAACTTCGTGAGGACTCCTCACAAAAATGTTTTCCTCATTTGTAAATTATGGATATTGACGCCGTAAAAGACATTAAAAGATCTAAGTTATTAAAAAATAATGTCAAATTACTTGAACTCTTTACTAAGGAGCTATTTAATATTGTTGACGCAGTTTATTTTAAGATTTTCACTATATAAAAAATTATAAATAATACATTAGATATTATATATATATATATATATATATATATATATATATATATATATATAATCAGGATTGGTCCGGGTTGGACCGACTCTAAACTCTAAAGACTGAGGACTGAGGACCATCCCACACAGTGCTGGTCCAAGAATCCCAAGACCAATGATTGACCCGATCTCCCTGGTAACCGAACCGGAACTAGTAGGGTTGGACTGGTCCAAGGTTGGTCCAGGGTTGACCCTAAACCGATGTTCACCTCTAATGACATCAGCTGCACTTCCTTTATTTTTGTCCTTCATCCTCCTATAATATTGTAGTTGGCCCAAAAAAAGGACTTGGGCTCAAAAGACCCAATTCTTATTTATTACGCCTATGAAGCTGCATCTTTGAAGCCTAATGGACTAACTTCCTTCAGCTTAATTATAATTATTGTAGTTGGCTAATCAGAGAAAAGAGGAATAGTTAAGAGGGAGAAAGAAGAATCAAGAAAACTAGAAAAGGGAAATGAACTGCGCGCTAGAGAGAGAAAGGGTTTGGTTCAAGTTCGTTGGGGACATCTTAACGCGTTGGATTAATGTCGTACAAGATGTGCTTGATAAGAATTCAAAGACTTAATTCACCTAATTGAAGAAATTTTTCTAGATTAAGCTGTAATTTCAATTCTATTCTAGTTTTAGGTGGCTAGGTTGATTATAAAGGTTGTTGAGCTATGAAATCATGTAGTAATGAAACTTTGGTGTATCATGAAACTATGGGATTTTATGGAAATCAACTTAGGATTATGGTTTGGTTGGGATGAAATTTTGAAGCTTATTGCGCATTATCGTAACCATGCTCGAACTATTGTGTTTGGCACTGATTATTATCATAAATTTAGTCCATACTATTTCAAATGCTTTCCTTAATCATGTTTGATATGAAATGACTCAGGGGTTTAACAAACGAGAGAGAGAGAGAGAGAGAGAGAGAGAGAGAGCCATCGAATTACATCAAATTGGACTCTAGCATGTCTTGCATGAATTTTGCTTTCTTCAAAGCAAGATTCGTTTTCTTTTTTTCAATGGGGAGGACAAACCAATCGGCATGGAATATTTTCTAGACAAGGGATATGGAGTATCTACGATTTTAGAATTTTGAGAGGAATTCAACCTATTTATTCTAAGTGAGTGCACAAATTAGTATTATGCCTCTCCTCTAATATTACTTGAAGCAAATTAGTATTATGCGTCGTGTATAGGTTGATTATAATGATTTCGGAGAATTCACAATTATGTACTATCAGAAGCCTGTGCACAAACAATTTGAGACTTGAATTTTAGACCATATAAGGAATTTGAAGCCAAAAATCTACATCCGAAGGCTTGAAATTATGTCAAACTCCATCATGACATGGTATTTGTTGCAAGGACTCTGCAGAGCCATCTCGTGCCAACATATGCCTCCTTGATAGCTCCTCGTGCATCATGGGGCCAAAATTACATCAAAGGATTTCCACTTTGTCGATGTAATTGAAACCTAGATTATTAAGAATACAACCAACAATAGCATCTTATTTTCTGTTATGCATCCATAGGTCATCAAAGACAGCTAGATTTGTCCGTTTGATAAGGAAAATAAAATCACGAACTTTGGTGAAAAGAAAAAAAAAAAGAGAGAACAATCTAACTCGAGGACAGAATGTGCATCAAAACATACGCTCTTCCGTCTAACTCAAGCTTCTTGGCGTATTAGGAAGACCAAGACTTTACTGGATCTCATCAAGTTTTTTTATGTAAAAAGTGAAGCCAAAGGGAAAAAGTGGAAATGGGAAAGAAACTTTAATCAATGCCAGGAAGACCAAGACTTTGCAGGATGCATATTGTCTTTGTCGCTTCACTTTTCACATCCCTCCTCTTCCATCCCTATGTCAATGTCTCTTTTTCCACTAGTAGAATTTCCACATGCTACATGTCTTGCTTAAAATTAACAATACTAGAAATTAGTACAAGAAGGAAGCCAAGAAGGAACTCAAAAAGAGCTCCCCAATGATCATGGGCGAATTAGTCACTAAAGCGAAAAACAAGGGTTGAGTGATAATGAGCTAATGTAAAGAGAAAACTACAAACTATAGGAAGACCAAGACTTTCAAAAATGCACATAGAGGTTAGAGAAATCAATATAAAATACTTTTCGTCCACAAGTGCTTGTTTCGATATTTAGAGAATATGCCAGAAGATTTTGCTAGATATGATGTGCCTTTTTTTGGGAAAGGTGAAGCAAAATTAGATAATTTCCACTCATTACATGTGAAGCAAAAGTGAAGCACTTTAATAAAAATTCATGATGGTGGGAGAGAAATTTTAATAAATTCCAAATAGACCGAGACTTTACGAAAAAAAGTGACGATGAGAGAGAAATTTTAATCAATTGCACGAAGACCAAGACTTTGTGAAAAGATAAAAGTGATAATGGGAGAAAAACTTTAATCAACCACGAAGACCTAGACTTTCCGGAAAAAGAAGAAGAAGTGATGATGGGAGAAAAATCATTTTCAAGAAGGGCAAGACTTTGCACGATGTGAATTGGCTTTGTTCCTCCACTTTTCACATCTCTCATTCATCGCAATGTGAATGTCTTTTTTTCCCATTGCTAGTGAAATTTCCATGTGTTACATGTGAAATTAACAATACTATAATTTCGTTGTACTATTTTTATGTTTAATCATATTGGAGTTTTTCATTATATTAATCTCTATTGTACTGTCCATTAGAATTTTATCTCTGTTTTCCTTTATGTTTACAAGTTCAAGTATGATAAAAGAAAAAAAAAAGGCAAAAAGAAAAGCGAACAAGGAAAAAAAAGCAAAGAAATTATCCAATCAATTTCATGATTGTGATATAATTCCACTGCCTAAATTATATGCGCGCGCGGAGATATATACAAAATATGAGCCACCTCCTTGAATTATGTTTGCGTTTTCTGGATGCCCTTTCATTAGGTTAGGGTTGAAACATGGGACAAGCCTCCATAGAGAATTTTATGTGCTTGCCCCAAAAGGCGGGTTGGTTTTTATTTTTATTTATTTATTTTAGGAAAAGCAAAGACACCTTCCGACCCAGTTTCTACAAAGTTGTTTGGCATTTTTTAGGAACTTCATGCCTCCCTTCAACTTTTTGTCTACTATTGCTTTGCTTCCGTAAAATATGCACATGCGAAGGTTTCCTTGCTGTTTCTTCACTCTTTTCGATTGCATTATTGTCCTTCTTACGTTTGCATCGAAGTACTCTGCTTGGTAACAGTTGACACATCAAGCAAGCTACTATATGCATAGAAATTATACAAATAATTTCTAAAAAAGTGTCACGGTAGGCATAAAATGTGACATATTTATCCTAAATTTCCCAAAAAAATTTTATGACACCATATTTTTGATATGTCACACAGATAAACGTTTGGAGTTTTTGGTGTCATAAAAAAAGTTTTTGGTAAATATAAAATGTTAAATAAGTATAAGTTTGAAGTTTTTGATGTCATAAAAAAATTCAAGGTAAATACATCACAATTAATATAATTTAGAATTTTTCTTTTTGGACTTTTACGCTAAAACATAATCACGCAAACTCCTTTTCATTCCTAAAATGAACGCCGGAGGGCCCATGGGCTTAGAAACGAGCCTGATATCCACTATAAATATCAGCTTGAGGTCCCGCTCAGATCACAAGGAAGACTCCCTTCTTCGCACGACCACCGACACGCGCTTCGTTGAGGGCTAGCTTTTCCGTGCGCACGATTTTCTTCGCAAACCCCGGGATCAACGTTCCCCCGCTCGGCTTCATCTTCACGAATTCCTTTCCCGGTGGCGACCACGAAGACGGTACGATTCTCTTTGACTTATTCTTCATTTGCCATGAAGAGCTCGGTTTGATGAAATTATTGCTCAAAATGAGTGCGTTGTCCACAATCGAGGCCGGATCTGGTCGTCGGGACTGAAATTGTCCATTTGTTGCTCAAAATGGGACAAGCCTCCACAGAGAATTTTATGTGCTTGACCCAAAAGACAGGTTGGTTTTTGTTTATACTTATTTATCTCGGGAAAAGCAAAGGCACCTTCTGACCTAGTTTCTATAAAGTTGTTTGGCATGTTTTAGAAACTTCACGCGTCCCTTCCACTTTTTGTCGACCATTGGTTTGCTTCCATAAAATATGCACATGCGAGGGTTTCCTCGCTGTTTCTTTTCACCCTTTTCGATTGCATTATTGTCCTTTTCATCCTTTTCGATTGCATTATTGTCCTTCTTGGGGTTTCCTTGCTGAGTAATTTTTAAAATATGTGTGACAGTAGGCGTAATTTATAATTTTTTATGGCTTTTACCTTAAAATATATTCACGCAAAATTGAAAGTCATTTGGATTCCTAATATAAATACCGAAGGGTCCATGGGCTTAGAGACCAGTCTGATATGCACTGTATATATCAGATTGAAGTCACGCTCAGATCACTAGGAAAAAGTCTTCGAGCTTCCTTTCCACGCAACGGCACCGACAGACACTTCTTTGAAGGCTGGTTTATCCGTGTCCAGAGCAGAGGAGGCCGAGACCTCTTCGCAAACCCAGGGATCAACGTTCCCCGGTCGTTCCGAGCGACTACGGGAACCGACCCTTCCGACCAAGCCGTTTCCCGGCAGCGACCACTGATACGGTATGATTCGTTGCCGACTTATTCTGAACTTTCCCTGAAGTGTTCGGTTTGATGAAATCCTTGCTCAAAATCAGTGCGTTGTCCACGATCGAGGCCGGATCTGGTCGTCGGGACTGAAATATCCATTTGTATTTTTGTTGCGTTCCTTCCTGTGTAATTGGACCAAAGGTCTCCCTGATCAGCTTCATAACAAGAATAGACAAGTGGATTTATGAAAAGATTCCGGGCTAATCTCAAACCGTTCCAAAAATTTAAGGTTTTTTAGAAGAACCCGTGACTTAGTATTTGATTTCATAATACTAATTGTTATACAATTTTTTTTTTTTTATATGTTTGAATTGACTTTTATTTTTTACTTTTTGAGTTTTTGGTTTTCTTAAGTCTTGCGGAGCGAGTTCGTTGATTGTTGGTCTTTTCCAGTTTCCTAAATTCACGTATAATGTTTCACAATCTTTTAAAAAATTTGAATAGTGTTTTTAAGATATATATATATATATATATATATATATATATATATATTTTGGGTCCATAGTGGAGTTTTTAAAATTGGCAAAGATTGAAGAAGGTATGTTCTTTGCTCAGAAAATGCATATAACAGACCTATCAAAATTCTCTCCACATATGCAATCTTTTATTCAAAAAGTATTCCTAGAATTTCGTGAGTGGAGAAAAGTAGTTGGCAAAAGCAATGTTATATAGCATTTCTAACGTTGACTTACAAATGATATGGATCATTGAGAGTTTGAATATAATACGGTCATCTAAATACTTAACTTTAGTTTTATTGTTATTCTGTAACTGAATTTATATATTGTAATCTCACTCCTGATATATTCACGCCGTATGTTCGTGGTCGAAACCTTCAGTCAGCCAAGGGCAAATGCCTCTCTTGTTCACACACGAGGGAGACAGCTACTAAAGCTAAAGTTAAAATGGAGAGCTCAGAGGCAGAAGCATCATCAGAATGCGAGCATCAAGTGTTCTTGAACTTCAGAGGACCTGACACTCGTAATAATTTTACTGACTTCCTCTACCACAGCTTGGCTGATAGTGGTATCCACGTCTTTCGAGACAGTGAAAACCTCCATGTTGGTGAAAGAATCAATGGAGCGCTCCAGAGAGCGATCGACAACTCTAGGATCTACATCCCCATCTTCTCTCCAACCTACGCTTCGAGCAAATGGTGTCTCCGTGAACTCACGCAAATTATGGAGAACACCTCCAAGTCAAACGGGAATAAAGAGATCCTACCTATTTTCTTCAATGTGGAACCCAAAGATGTTAAGATGAAAACCCAGTTATATCGCGATGCCATTCTCATTTTGCAAGGCGAGGATAACTTGAGCATTGAAGAAGTAGATTCCTGGAGAAAGGCTTTGACGGAGGTTGATGCAATAAAGGGATGGGAAGTCAAGAAATGTGATAGGTGAGCTTGCTGCATTCCAAGATCCTTCTTTTTCCCTAATATTTTTTTCTGTTTGCAAAAACTAAGTAAATAATTCACAGATAGAAGGAACATATTAGATGTGTGTAGGAGGAGAGAATTCAAGAAACATAAAAATTCATGCTAGAGCTACTAAAATTGTTAGTGTTGTTGATTTCACTAGAGGTGCTATCATATGTCTTTTTTTAATGAAGAACTGAAAATGAAAACGAAAGCTCATTTTTTTCCTTTCGTTGATGGTCTATATAAATTTTGTTTCATTTTTCACCTCTGTCATTTAGTAAGCAACTCTTAGTGAAATTCTAATGCTTCTAGAACTTTTACTCAAAACTTAATAACGTAGATATATCACCACAAATGAGGTGGAACTTCCCCTAGTGATACTAAACGGTATATGTGTGTAAAAAAAATGTGGAACTGCTGGAATAAAGGCATTTTATATAATGGATGATGAAGTGGAATAATTGAGTACCATGGATGTTTTGTCTAATAATTTGATCTTTCAATCGATACATTAGATATTTCTGAACATAGAATGTCCCACTTCTAAGGTTGTCCCATGAATATAACTAATAAGATGCTAATTCACGATGCATAAATAGTTGTACATTTATCTTGCACAAACAAGATTAACAGAATTCGAAAATTGCTAATCACGTTGGGATCAAGTCAATTTTCAGGTGTCAAGAGACAATGCGACACGTGGCACCTAGCAATGTGCATGAGAAGCACGTTTGAAAGTGATGTAGATTCATATTTTTTATGTTATAGTATTAGCTAGAAAAATCAAATCCGAAGTCCTTCAGGATCGATTCCATCTATCTCGTCAAATGTTTGTGTTATGCATGCTTGGTGCTATTTGGGAACTTTACAAGATCAAGTACACGTAAGGTTTGCACAACATATCAAATGACAAATGTTAGGTTATCAAAAGTGATAGATAAGAAAACCTTACATTCAATATGAAATTTGAGAAGGCACATCTTGATTGTTGATGTCCCATTAGTTATGGAATTATTGTGAATTAAGCACATGCAATTGAGTAACATCAACTGGTTGGAAACAAATGAAAAATTTGAGATTCTTTCGAACTCTAGTAGAATTGTATTATGAATGAAATTTAATTACTAGATTGTTTTTTTTTTCTTTTTTTCGCAATTTTCTGCTATTGAAATGGTTTTCCTTCATGACAGCTGGGCCAAACTAATCAAGTTGGTCGTTGAGGAGGTTGTAGTTAAGTTGAAGATAAAGCAAAAGTCTGTGACTGAACATTTAATTGGAATCAATGATCGAGTGATAGAAGTAATAAATCTGTTAGACATACACTCTAGAGGTGTGCGGCTCATTCAAATTCATGGCATGGGGGGTATCGGTAAAACGACTCTCGCCAAGGTCGTGTTCAATGAACTTTCTACCCACTTTGGAAAGTGTTGCTGCTTCCTTGAAAATGTTCGAGAAAATTCGTCAAGAGCTGATGGTTTGGTTAAATTGCAAAAGAAATTATTGTCTGAAATGGGAAATGCCGCAGGAATAGGAAGTATTGATGAAACTGAATGTCTAATGGAGATGATCGAAGGAAGACTTCGCAATAAGAAGGTCCTCATTGTGCTGGATGATGTTGATAATGATGAACAAGGGGAGAAATTAGTTGGAAAAGGTGCTTTTTGTTCAGGGTCTAGAGTACTCATTACCACTAGAAACAAGAATGTTTTGCAAGGTTCTCAACTGAAGTGCAGTATATTACCTTATGAAATGAAGGTGATGAGGAGTGATCATGCGCTTCAGCTCTTCAGCATACATGCATTTAACAAGGACTCTCCTCCAGATAATCGCGATGATATTTCAAAGGAAATTGTATCGGCTACTGGAAGCCTTCCTTTAACTATTGTAGTAATTGGTTCACTTCTGAACCATGGAACACAAGACCTATGGAAAGAAACATTGGACGATTTACAGAAAGCACCTCCAGAGGTTGTTTTCGAAAAGTTGAGGATTAGCTATAAAGCATTGACTTTTGGGCAGCAACAAATTTTTCTGGATATTGCATGCCTTTTCATTGGTGAGGAAATGACAAACCCAATTTATATGTGGACAGATTGTGGTTTTTCCCCAATCCGTGGAATTGAGGTCCTCAAAAACAAGTCCTTGATAAAGATTGGAGTGAACAATGAGTTTTTGATGCATGATCAACTTAGAGATCTTGGAAGGGAAATTGTTCGTCAAGAAAATCAAACAATTCTTGAAGGGCGTAGTAGGTTATGGATTCGAGATGAAGTCCTCACTACAATCAAGACAAAGGAGGTGGGACACCACATGAGAGAACTAATAGATTCTCTTTTTGCTTCTTGGTTTTAATACTTTTCCCTGATAAAATGGAACGCTGAATGCTACTCCTTTCTTGTTCTCGTTTGCAGATGAAGAAAGTTCAAGCAATGGAAGTAACTCACGAAAGCATACGTATCAAAAGTGAAGAGATTGGAAGGTTTAAAGAATTAAGGTTCCTTAGATTAAATCATGGAACCTTTGTTGGTGATCTAATGGATTGTTTTCCCAAACTAAAATGGATTTATTTGAGTGATTCTTCATTTTCAAAGTGTGAACTGTGCTTAAAGAATGTGGTTGTCCTTGAATTTTCAAGCATTCACAGTCTAGACGATCAGAAATTATTGCAATTAATAAAGGTGCGTCATATGCTTATTTCCTTTCTTGGTCCTTAAAATGAACATTTGAACTGCTCTTCCATTGGATAATGCATTCACTTTTTATAGGGGGCAAGAAAATTGAAAGTTCTTAGTCTTACTAGTTGTCATGGCATAACCAGAACACCAGACTTATCTGAATGCTCAACTTTAGAGAGGCTGACTTTTTTGGCTTGCAACAACTTATGGAAGATTGATGGCTCTATTGGGAAGTTAAAGGATCTGAAAGATTTAAAGTTTGCTCTTTGCAATCGCCTTAAAGGTTTGCCTGAAAAAATCGGGGACCTACGGAATCTAGAGCATTTCTCTTTACAATACCGTTGTGCAATGAAGGAATTACCGGATTTCATATTTAAGTGGAAATCATTGCGGGTGTTGCAGCTTTCAATTGCACGTCCAGTGGAGTTACTGGGTGCCATTGGAAAGTCTGAGAATTTGAAAGCGCTTCAGGTTGAAGGAAATTTGAAAAGTCAACTTCCTTCTAAAATTGGCTTGCTTCTGCGGCTTCAAATACTGGAGTTAAAAGGGTTTGATGAAATCCGAGAGTTGCCGGACCTCTCAAACTTGACTAATTTGGTTAGGTTGAAACTAGATGACGGCCTTAGAGAAATTGACGGACGAGATGGAACTTATACTGGTGATTTAAGGTGGATCAGGGGGTTATCCAAACTAAAAAAATTAAGCTTGTGTCTCCTCCATGTCCCTGCTCCCACTGAGTTGGCTTCCCTTACTTGGCTTGACAAACTCCGTTTGTGTGGATTGAACTTGCAACCCCTCAAGCAACTTCCCTCTTCTCTATTAGAGCTAACCCTTGATAATTTCAATTCAACCACGTTTCTCTCCTCCCACTTAGAGAATTTGTCAAATTTAAGGCTCCATCGCTCTCAAATGCAAGAGATAATACTCGATGGGCTTCAGCTTCCAAATTTAATGGAGCTTCTAATTTTTGGCTGTGGACCCCTCGAGAGATTCACGCTATCCAGCATGACGAAGCTAGAAGAGGTCAATGTGGCGTGCTGCCCAAAATTAGATGAGATCCACATCGCTGGGGTGCTGGAATCGTTGCGCAATTTTGATATCGGTGACTGTGAGTCCTTCAGAAGGTTCGTGTACGTTGACAGACATTGGGAATCTTCCCATGAATCTTCACTAGTCCTTGCATCGAGAGTCTTCAATAAGTTGTGGGGACTCCGCATAGAGTTTTGCGAAAAGATACTCGGTATTCAAGTTGTTGGTACGTCAGAATCGTTGCAAGACTTGACAGTTTTTGGTAATCATTTGCAAAGTCTTGGTGGTTTGTCAGAATTAAAGAACCTCGAGCGCTTGTGCATAGAGTCCAACCCTGAGCTACGAATTATTGAGGGCCTCGACAAGTTGGAGTTTTTGAAGCTCTTATACCTTTGTGACTGCCCATTGTTGGAAAGTCCGATTGATGTATCGACCACCGAATTGATAGATGATTGCTACTTAAGTATTGTCGATTGCCCGAAATTACCTGGGCTTAAGCAAGGATTCGAAGGCTCCGTCCAAGATTTCAAGCAATATAAGGTGAGTCAGCAAAACCATTCACAAACATAAATTCAACTATAAGGAGATTTATAATAATTGTGGAAATTAAAAAAAGAAACAATCATATAATAAGTCTCGGTCTCGCTTACTTTAAAAACCAGTAGACGCATGTGACGTTTTCTCTCTCTCCGTTTTTTTGGCTTTTCCTTTTTTTCTGTATATGAGAAAGTTACATGGTTGCAGTAAGAGGTTCAGATTTTATCACAAATATTTGGAAAAACTTCATTTTATAGGATATATATATAGAATAGTTTATAGCCTATTATTTAAAATTTTCTCTCATTTTGTAAGAAACAATTGGTTTTACTTAGCATTTTTTCTACGTAATATACTGCACTTTTTTTTCTCCATTTCTTCCTTAATACAAATCATTATGACAATGACTTTAATGATTTGCAATATTTACAGTGTAGCTAGAACATTAAAAAGATAAATACATTAAAAGTCCTAAAATTTACAAAAGTTACAATCGAGTAAAAAACTCATTAATTTAGTATAATCGAGTCTTTTTATTAACTCCGTTCAATTAGTCAAATGAAAAATTTTGTTTATTCTTTTCACACTCCTACGTGGCATAGAGCTTCGAGCCTTCAAACACAATGTTTGTGTGCAAAAACTTATGCCCTTGGAAGGTTTGCCCCAAATTTCCAAGCCCTGATTGAGTATTCTTCGCGAGTTCTCGTCACTTTTTCATCAGTCTTTCTCGTCCATAGTGTACTTCTTGTTCATGGAGTCCGCTTCTCATTCATCGATCCTCCTCTTCTTTATCTGAGTGTCCTTTTTCTTCTTCGCCGAATCCCCAAATTTCATCTTCGTTCGAGCGCGACGACGTCGAGTCCTTGCGCAAGAGCTCGATGAGGCCAACGGCGATGTCGGGTCCTCTTCGTCCAAAGCCGGGCGGCGTGAATGAGGGTGTTAGAAGCCACTACATCGAGCTTAATCTCCTTTCTTGTACTCTGCTTTCATTCCGAAGGAGGTACGGGAACTCATTTGAGTTGTTTTCTCTTGTGGATTGAATAGGTCTGAAGTTTGGGAATGATGTCAATGGGTATATGCCCGAACGCAGGATGTTGTTGCGATCTTACTAATCTTAGCAAAATAAGAGATAGGATCGTCCAAAACAAAACAGAAAAAGGACACAGATTGTTCGCATGCTTTTGTTTCGGTTGATTAAGGCGGGAGCAACTATATTTAATGCTCAATTTTGCTCTTCTCTGCTTCGGAAACATGCTAAAAAGATTGGGGATTTGGCTTGAATATCATGCATGCCGCCCCTCCAAAATTTTTTGAAAAGTCAATTTCAAATTATTATGAATCTATCTTTTGGAGTGGGGAGTCAAAATAAAGGTGTCATCTTTACTTACAAGTGCTATTTGTTCAGTTAGAATCTCCAGAATATCCAATGAATGTACGGTTTCTTTAATGTTGTATTTGGGATATTTTCAATTTAGAGCTTGAACTAGCCTACATAATTTGACAATCCAAAGTGCTATCTATTTTTGGAGTGCCGATTTTCAAGGACAATCTGGTCTGAGGTGCTGAAGCTGTTGCTGGTACAGCACCATCCGTGGTGTAGGTAGTAAAAGCATGTTTTCAGCGTTACAATCATCAACATTAGATGGTGACTTAGGGAAGATGGTATTCATTTTTCTACTTTCATGTTGCCAAATTTGTTGCTTGGAGCCCTTTAGGCAATGAAACAAGAACCTGGATAAAATGCGTTTGTTTGTGAGTCTTAAAATTGGTTTGGTCAGTTCTTTGTCAAATCGAATTTTAGTAGGGCCAACATGTGGTAATTAGGTGTCCTTCCTGGTGAGGCCACAAAAATGGTGATATTCGATGCCCAGGGTTAGTTAATGTCTCCCATTTTTGCAGGAGGAAGAGAGTGTATGGGAAAAGAGGGAGGAATGCCTGGCTTTATATGAGATAAATTCCCATTGGTAGATTAGCGATATGCCTGAAGTTTGAACACTTGGTTTGGTTGCATTTGGTGGGGACTGTACTGAAGTTTAAATACTTGATTTATTGCATTTGGTGCATTTTTTTTTTTTTTTCATTTCACTCTCGTACTCGTTGTAGAGCTTAAAAGAAAAGGTTTGTGTGCAAAAATGTCTCCATTTAAGGTTTGCTCCAAATTTCCAAGCCCTAACTGAGTTTTCTTCTCCAGTTTTCTTCACTTCTCCTAATTTCGCAGTTCTCTGCTTCGGAAACATGCTAAAAGGATTGGGGATTTGGCTTTAATATCATGCATTATGCCCATGGAAATTTCCTGAAAACTCAATTTCAAATTATTATGAATCCATCTTTTGGCCTGTGGAGTCAAAATAAAGGTGTCATCTTTACTTGAAGTGCTATTTGTTCACTTAGAATCTCCAGAATATCCAAAGAATGTACGATTTCTTTAATATTGTATTTTGGATATTTTCAATTTAGAGCTTGAACTGGCCTACATAATTTGACGATTCAAAGTGCTATCTATTTTTGGAGTGCCGATTTTCAAGGACAATTTGGTCTGAGGTGCCGAAGCTTTTACTAGTACAGCACCATTCGTGTTATGGGTAAGAAAAGCATGTTTTCAGCATTACAATCATCAGCATTAGATGGTGTCTTAGGGATGACGGTATTCGTTTTTCTTGTTTCATGTTGCCAGATTTCTTGCTTTGAGCCTTTCGGGCAATAAAACAAGAACCTGCATAAAATGCATTTGTTTGTCAGTCTTAAAATTGGTCTGGTCAATTTGTCAAATCGAATTGGAGTAGGGCCAACATGTGGTAATTAGGTGTCCTTCCTCTAGTGAGGCCACAAAAATGGTGATATACAATGCCCTGGGTTTGTTAATGTCTCCAGTTTTTGCAGGAGGAAGGGATTGTACCAGCTGCATTAGCAAACCCATTGGTTGGGCACCAATTGATGGTTTCACATGCAGAGAGCAGTGCACAACTGCAAATGCGAATACCAGGAGAGATGAATGAACTCCCGTCTCCATTTGAGGTAAATTCGCGTCGGTAGACTAGCTATATGTCTGAAGTTTGAACACTCGGTTTGGTTGCATTCGGTGTGGACTGTACTGAAGTTTAAATACTTGTGTTATTAGTATTCCTCCTGGCAGCGAAGATGGTGCAATATGCTTGGTTTATCAGTGGGACCATACTGAGGTTTAAATACTTGGTTTATCAGAGGTCACCAGGGTTTCAGTTGCTTGAAGATGAGAGAGAAGTTTCAGTTTTTATCGCAAATGGTTGGAAAAACTTCATATCGTAGGAGATATATAAAAAGAATAGGTTAGAGCCTATTTTTTAAAATGTTTTCTGGTTTTATATGAAACGAATGGTTTTACTTGGTATATTTTCTAAATAATATATTCCACTTTTTTGCCCATTTCTTACTTAGTACTAGTCATTATGAAGATGATTTCCACGGGTTGCGATATTTACAGTGAAGGTAAAACGTTAAAGGGGTAAGAGCACCATTAGAATATTAAAGGGGTAGGTGCACCATAAGTTCAAGAACTGGTTGAGGAAGTGCAATCGAGTACTGAAATTTGTCAAGTTGGTGCAACCGAATCCTTTTGTTGACCCTGTTTAATTTGCCTAGCAGAAAATGCTGACGGCACTTTTTTTTTTTTTTTTTTCATTTCACTCTCTACGTGGTGTGGAGCTTAAAAGAAAAGGTTTGTGAGCAAAAATGTCTCCGTTTAAGGTTTACCCCAAATTTCCAAGCCCTAACTGAGTTTTCTTCTCCCTTTTTTTTTTACCTCTCCTAACTGAGTTTTCTTCTCTTGTTTTCTTCACTTCTCCTAATTTGTGGAGTGTTCTTCTCAAGTTCTCCTCACCTCTTCATTGGTCTTTCTCGTCCATGCCTCCATGGTGTACTTCTTTTTCGTGAAGTCTGCTTCTTGTTCATCCATCCTCCTATTCTTCATTTGAGTGTCCTTTGTCAAATCCCCAAATTTCCTCTTTGCTCGAGCGTGATGACATCGAGTCCTCACGCAAGAGGTCTATGAGGCTGACGGTGACGTCAGGTCCTCTTCATCCTAGCCCGTCCGCTTGAACAAAGGTTTTACAAGGCACTACATCAAGCTTAATCCCCTTTCTTGTATTTTGCTTTCGTCTGATGGTGGTATGTTAACTCATTTGAGGTGTTTTCTCTTGTGGATATAATAGGTCTGAAGTTTGGGAGTGATGTCAATGAGTATATGCACAAACACAGGAAGTTGTTGCGATCTAACTAGTCTCAGCAAAATAAGAGATAGGATTATCCAAAACAAAACAGAAAAAGGACACGGATTGTTCACGTGATTTTGTTTGGGTTTATCAACAACTATGCTTAATGCTCAATTTTGCGGTTCCCTGCTTGGGAAAAATGCTTAAAAAAATTGGGAATTTGGCTTGATTATCATGCACGTTGCCCCTCCAAAATTTTCTGAAAAGTCAATTTCAAATTATTATGAATCCATCTTTTGGACTGGGGAGTCAAAATAAAGGTGTCATCTTTACTTAAAGTGCTATTTATTCACTTAGAATCTTGAAAATATCCAATAAATATATGGTTTCTTTGATATTGTATTTGGGACGATCCAATGTGCTATCTATTTTTGCAGCGGCGGTGGCAGCAGTGGGAGCAGCGGTGGCGGCAGGAGCAGCTGCAGCGGCAGCAGTGGCTTCAGCGGCTGCAGCAGTTGCAGAAGTCGGGGTGGCGGCAGCTGTCGTGGCAGCAGTCGCAGCAGCTGTCGTGGCAGCAGTGGCAGCAACGGCGGCAGCAGCGGCAGCAGCAGCAGCGGCAGCGGCAGCGGCAGCGACAGTGGTGGCAGCGGCAGCAGCAGCTTCAGCAGCAGCAGCTGCAGCGGCAGCAGCAGCTTCAGCGGCTGCAGCGGCTGCAGCGGCTTCAGCGGCTGCAGCAGCTGCAGCGGGCGCGGCGGCAGCAGCTGTCGTGGCAGCAGTGGCAGCTCCTGCGGCAGCAACGGCGGCAGCGGCGGCGGCGGCAGCAGCGGCAGCGGCAGCGACAGTGGTAGCTGCGGCAGGCAGCGGCTGGTCTTGCAGAACCCGACGGCAGGCAGCAGCTGGTCTTGCAGAACTTGTCAGGGAGCTTGAGCTTCAGCAGCAACTTGTCGCTCTCGAGGGAGGAATAGGAGATGTCGAGGTCTGCTCTGTCCACTTTCAGGGTCAAGGAGGAGGAGATGGATAGGAAAGTGGTCTGTGACTGCATCCTCTCCCACCAGGTTCGGATCAAGGAAGAGACCAAACGCTTGGCCACCATTCGCAACGTATGCAACATGAAGTCCACACATGAAATTGGTTTACTCGGGGGCTTTTTCTTTTCTATGTTCAAGTAATAGCAAATAAGAGGTGAGGGGTTTTTGTGGTTGGAGAGTTTTTTGTCACTTGTTTTGGGAATGAACAGCAAAACAGCATTAAAGATGACGGTGGCAAGTATAAAGCTGCTGAGGAACAGGAGAGGCGATGGTGAAGCAGATGAGGCACGACATCATGTCGGGTCAGCACACCGCTGCTCGTGTCCGAGTACAGCTAGTTCTTTCACTACGATTTGCTTTTGGTTATTGCATTGGCAGTTGGTGTGGCTTTTTGTATTGGACGTAATTCATGTCTATGTTGAGAGAAATTGGTCTTGAGAAAAATGGATTTTTGTATATCTAATTTATAATTAGAATGCTTTGAAAGTGTTGAACTTGAAATAGTCATATTGGTTTTTGGTTGCATTCAATCATTTGTATCATCTGGGGTGTGAAAAAATTCATATTCGAACGAATTTTTGAGATTTTGAATTCGCATCTCATTTTACTCAGGAAATGCTCTATACATATCTTGGACTTCTAGGAGACTTAATGTGATATCCTGAAATTTGACCCCGTCCCGATAATATAAAATGGACATTTCGTTGATGCGCCTATGATCATTTTTTTTTTTTTTGAGCTGATCTCTTACAAGTTAACTAACCTATTAGGTGAGGCCGTTAAGGGATATAAATGCGATAGACTTGAGAATTCGATCGGAAATTGACTATCGACTGTTCGACTATAATAATCGGCAAGGATCAATACGATATAGTTATAATCGAATTGTGATTGGATATAGGTCGATTAAACAGAATCACGTAATTGAATTGGGGGTGATTTCGCGTGATTGTGAAATTCGCGTCGAGCAGCACTGACCCGTTATTTTATTAATTTTATACTCGGTACATGTAATTGAAACCTTGCTATTTTTACAACAACTGAGAGTCGTCTATGAGTCGAAGATGCACAAACATGAATCGAAAATTATCGACCACGGGTCAAACGCGCTAAAATTCCTAAAAGCTACCCGATAGGTTAGGAGTTCGATCGATTTTAATCACAAAATTGAATTCAGTTTTAGGAATTGGACGTTCGAACATGTCACAATTTATTTTTAGAACTTCATCTCATCTTTCAGGGAATTTTCGTCGAGTTTGGAATTTTTGTGAAAAACTAATTTCGGCAAAAATAAATTAAGAGAGGAAATTCGTATGGGCTACCTTATTGGAATATTTGGCCACCAAGAAGAGTTTGTTTAGGAAGAAATTGAAGGAAAATGGCCATTGGAGGGATGCAAGACTTTGCGGGCTAAAGACTTTGAGGCACAATCACTTGAGTGTTTGGATATTTAGGCTTGACTCTCATTGGATGTTGCTTAGACTTTCTTGGTCTCTCTCCCTTTTTCCAATTTCCCCTTCCTTTCCCATGCGTACAGACCCTTTTCCCTTCTGCCTTCTTCCTCCTCTTGCCACCTTTACTTCCCCTCATGTTTCCTTCCTCACGTTGATGCCGCCTCTACTCCATCTTCATTTTTCCATTTCCAGCATTGACCACCCAACGCCTTCACCAGCAGATCACTGCCCCTGTCCATCCGTGCCGCTCAATCCAGCGTCCAGCGCCACCATCCCACCAGCCCCAACGCCTCTAGTGTCCGCCTCATGCCCTCAGCCGCACGTCTAGCTGGTCCGCCAGCCTCCAGCCCGCCAAGTGGCCGCCTATAGCACCCTCACCGCTCTAGCCACGCTCGCCTAGCCATCCAACACCACCAGTCGAGCCCAACTAGCCCACCTCAACCCCAAGCAGAACCGGATTCCAGCCCTTGGCCGTGAGCCTTGTGGGCTGTTTTTAGTCTCGACTGAGCTTCCGTTGGTGACACCGTAATCCTAGGTCCTCACTGCCGTTGCACCGCCGTCGCCGTGAACGGGTCGTTGCCCTAATCCGGTGAGTTAACGCCCTAATCTCGGATTAGAATGTTAATTGCACTTAGTAGGTTAGTTAGTGTTAATTAGGATTAGTGTTAAGTAGTTAGTGAGGTTAACTAGTTAGTTAGGCTAGTTTGGTTAGTGTAACTAGGTTAGTTAGATGGTTAGTTAGTTAGGTTACTACCCTAGGTTAGGTTAGATGGTTAGTTAGTTAGGTTACTCCCCTAGGTTAGGTTAGTTGAACTTGGGTTAGCTTAGTTAACCGTGGTTAGTTAATCAAGGTTAGTTAATCGTAGTTAGTTTAATTTACCGTGGTTAGTTTAATTAAATTAGATTATTTAATTAATTGTAATTTATTCAATTAACCATAATTAGCGTAATTTGTGACGGATTAGCCATTTTTTCATAATTTTACACTAACTGTCATGGTGAATTTATATATGAAATTGATTGCTTATTTGTGCAATTGAGTGCTTGGTACTGATTATGGGTTATTATTGTAAAATTGGATTTTATGGTATTTAATTTGAAAAATACCGGGTGTCAGTTTTTTATGCCAAAATTTCTATATAGTATATAGAATCGTGGGATTTTGAAATGAGAGTGTACCATACTTACTGGTTTAATTTGAACACGAGGTATTTTGAGTACAAAGCACAGTGTTCTTGGATAAGTATGTGCTCGTGTGATCACCTAAATACCCTGATACGTTTACACGGGGTAGTGAATTCGTCCTAATGCGTTTACATGGGACGATGCCTGATTAAGTTCGGATGGCTCACGTCAACGGAGGCCGGTTGCGGTGGAGGCCGGGCCAATGCTCCTTTATGGAATGCCGTCTTGATATGTTTATGCAGGATGATACCGTGCCTGACGAAGTGGGACGACACCCAGTTATGCCAGATGACCGCTGACTGTTGAGTTGGCCATGGCCATTGGGTCGTAATAACTAGAACACGCCTGAGTGGTTGTGATAGTTGCGCCTGATTATGGGGCCAAATTGTGTAGCACGATATGTGATGTGTCATAAAAATTTTGCCTTATAATCGGGACCATTGTGATTATTTGTAATTGAAATGATGTGTTTCGGTTATTAAGTAATGCTTGTTGCATTGATAATGGTATATGTGATGTATTAATGTGTAGGGATGTGCTGAGGCGAGATAAGTCCTATGTGGTGTCTGTTTAGGCTGCCTCTAGATGAATTTGTGTCCTAATTAGGGTTTAGGGTTTTAACTTGCTGAGATTTTTATCTCACCTCGTCGTGGTTAATATTTTCAGGTCCTTAGTATGAAGAGGCAACCCGTTCGTTTTGGGGTACCGAAGGAAATAGACTACGAGTCCTCCTACTTCCCTATTCCAGGGACCACCTGGACCCGTGAGTTAGTTGTGACCACTGTTTGGGTCGATGAGGGTCTCCGTCATTGGGTACCCCATCGCTTCAAGGCATGGTTCATTGACTATCCTAACGGGGCTCGGGAAGGTCCTTTGTAGGGTTTTGACAGATCTCCCGTTGGAACCGAGGATGGGGAAGTAGCTCACACAATGACATTGACATTCCTGATGGTGTCGTGGAGAACCCGAAGCTCGAGACGGAAGGGTCCGGAGCGTAGGTGGCCCAATAGTTTCTTTTTGAGTTAGATTATATATAGACCTGTAGGGCTAATCTAATTTGTTTATAAAGCGTGGTTTGTGATAAGTGGTTGTCCTGCTTTTATTATCCCCGTGTTTATTTGTTGTTTGGGGTTTATTAGTTCGCTTTCGCATGTGCATAAAACAAATAGGTTGGCGACGCAACCTAGGACGGCGCATTTTTAGTCAACCGCCGAGGGATGTGCGCGTGCCCGGGATTCGGGGCGTGACACTTAACATTCAAGTAGGGATGCTTTTATATTTGAATCAATCACATATCATAGACTTATAAAAGACTTAACATTCAAGAAGGAATGCCTTTATAACTGAATCAATCACTCGAGACTTCAGCATTCCGATCAACGATGCTAGTAAAAAAATATTGTGGACCCACCTAAAAAGCCTAAAGGTGGCTTGCATATGTGACTTCATTACATTGAATTGGACCTAACAAATGGCGTTGCATTGTGGAAATTGCTTTCTAATGTGGATGAGGGCTTGTGTCTAACACATGCACGAAATTGACACGTGAAACCGATGACCGCAAATCCGAGCCAAGGAATCCAACAAAAGCAAAGCGGAATCCCAAGCTGTACATATGCGCCCGTTTGATGATTTCATTAAGAGTTGAAAAAAACTAATATATTTTGCACAAGAATGAGTATTTCCTGCAAGTCTACAAATACGTAGAGATATGGAAGTTCTATTGATAATCACGGATTTTAGTGTCTTTAGTGTAGAAGTACACAAGTATTTAAACCTCTGGTAAATCATTGGGCTGAAGAAAAGAAAACAATGAGACTTCATTTTATTGTTGGACACAAATTGCGCAACTCCAAAATCTCCATAACCAGAACAAGAACATGCATAATTGAGTAAAAAGATTAACGCACATGTTTTGGGATCCATCGAAGATAAAGCGGAAGCAGAAAAGGGATTACCCACATATCAAGGGGATCCACGTAACAAGTCATTCTCCTCTATTGCCCTCCGTATCATTGACTCAATGAGGTGGCCCCCCTCACGTTTAGCATTAGGTAAATGCCCATTATGTGATGATACATGTGAGAATTAGGGTTAGAGGAGAGACTTGAGCACATTTATAGAGTTTTCAGCCAGTCCCCCTCATTATGGGCCAGGCTCAACTCAGCCCACACTAGCCAGCTCATATTAGACTAATTAATAAACATTCTATCTCACCTTAGACCAACCATATTTTACGGTAACCGTAAAAACAGTAAATTACAATATCAATTAATTTAGTCCACATTAAGAAAACTCTTACATTCTCCCACTTAGACTATATTAATTGAAATCGTACTGTATGTGCGCACATTTGGTTCAGAGATAATTCTTAATAGTCAATCATATCTCATAAAGTTTTAAACACCGAATCATGACGGTAACTGCATGTATACACACAGAGCCTTTTATGGTCATGAATGCTCTTAACTTTATTGACATTGATTCAGTATGGTAGTATGTTAAATGGATAATATCTCTCATAGAGAGATCTCATTTGTCAGTCACCATTCTTTTACCTTAGGTGTCACAAAAACTTGTGCTACTAGAGAATGCTTTATGATTCCAATGAACCCACATATGTCTTGTTCTTATGGTTAACATTTCTTTATGTATCACAAAACATATGCACAATGCTAATAACCGGATGCCCAGACACCCTTAGCCTTCACTCAAGGTTTATACAATCCCTTGAGACTTTATCAATATGTATTCAACATAATAACAACACATTCAAAAATATTTTATTGAATGCAAAAGTTGATACATATCAAACCGTTACAAAATGTAATGAACACAAATGAAACCTTTATCAGAGTAAAGCCAAAATAGCTCCCACTAAATAAGAGCATCTCATGATGCTCCTAAGCCCATGTTAATGACATGTCGCTCAAATACACATGGACGTAGGCCTTCAATTAGTGGATCTGTAACGATATCATCTGTGGAAATATGTTATATTATTATGTCACCTTTCTGTACTGCTTTCTTTTGGTCAAAAATTTTGACTACCGTATATTTAGACCCCTTGAGACCTCTATAGTAAATAAATAATACTACAAATTTGTTATCTCAATACAACCGTATGGGTCTATCCATAAAGTTAAAATGATTAACTCTTTCATGAGGTTCCGGAGCCTAATAGCCCAAGTAACAACCTAAAACAATGTTACTGGCGCTGCTTACAAAGTAGAAGATGACATACAACTTTATTTACTGCACTTCCTACTAACATAAATATGTATTCTGTTATTGATCACATGTCATCCTAACAGCCATCAAAGTTTATATCTGAATACCCTACTAGTTGCAAGAATTGAACATGTCTGTAAATTAGTAAATAATCTATTGTCCTTTTTTAAGTACCTCAAAACCTTCTTGGTAGCAACCCAGTGATCACGTCCTGAATTTGACTGATATATACCTAGAAGTCTCGTTACAAAGACGATATTTAGTCTAGTGCAAATTCGAGCATAAGATTTTCTCAATATCTAAATAAGGACAGTGTGATAGATTTAGTCCATCACCCTTAACAATAGGAGCAATTTCTAGCTTGCAATGATGTATATTGAATAATTCCAAAATACGATCAGCAAATGTCCTCCGAGAAAATCTAATATAATATGGAAAAGACAATCCTTATGGACCTTAGTGCAAAGAACAAGAGATGTCTCGAGGTCACTACTTCTAGGCAAAATATCATGTACATAGAGTATGAGAAAAATAAATTTCCTCCCACTAACTTTGCAGTATATTGAATTACTTTGTTACCAATTGAACAAAATAATAACACTATGAAATTTTAATAATATTGTCTAGAAACTTACTTAAAACTATGGATAAGACTTTTCAATCTACACACGAGTTTACTTGAAACATCTGTTACAAAATCCTCCAATTGCACAATATAGATTTTGTATCTATTTGGCGTAACTCCATATCAAAATAAATTATTAATGTCACGTTCACTCTGAAAGAATCTTTAAAAATACTAGAAAGAAATATTTATTTCTTCACTATTAACTATCCACCCATTTTTCAAAGTGAAAACTTTAGCTACCAATTTGGCTTTAAATTCCACAATCTTTCTTTGAAATTCTTTTAGTTTTGTACACCAATTTGCAACTAATGAATTTATAATCTTTAGGTAAGTAAGTTAGTTTCCAAACACTATGATGTTTCATAGATTGTATATCGCATTTTATGGCATCTAATCACATATTTGATTGAGAATAAGAAACGACATTTATAAATATGCCATTACATCAACCATATAATGGATGTTATAATCATACTCTCACAAATAAACTATATAGTCTGATAGTATAACTGATCGTTTTTCTTTAACAAATCTTCTTAATAAAGCTGCAACAACTTCATTCTGCACTTGAGAGATTTAAGTATCAAGAATAGTACATTGAACCTCAATAAGTTTAGTCTATGGTACAAGAGATTCCATAATTATCTGTATAGGTAAATACAAAAACACAGTAACTTCCATCATATTAGCTTTAATAGTCTGAGAGCAGCTATCCTCTACAATTACGTCGATCTTTAGAAACTTTAGAGTATGTGATTCAATAATTCTTGCACCTTTTTTAGGGTCATAAAATCAATACCTCTTTAACAATCTAGATAAGATACAAAATAATTTCGAGTGGATCTGAATTCCAAAGTACTTAATATTGGATTAGATAACCTCACTTTTGCATGACACCTCTAAATTTCATATGATTTAAGTACTTTATGTCCAGTCTATAACTCAAAAGAAGTTTATGAAACAATTTTTGTATGTGAAACTATTACTTTCAAAATATCAGCCCACAAAAGATCAAATAAATTAGTTTTACTAATCATACTCATCACCATGTTCAATATAGTGCATTTATGCCTTTCGGCCAAATCTTTTTTGTCAGGATTTTCAAGTATAGTAATTAAGTTACTACCCCAGAATCTACCAAGTATTTGACAAATGACCCTTTAAGTTATTTCGCATTATCATACTTGCCAAAGTACTCATGGCCACTATTAAGTCTGACAACCTTTTAAGACTAATTGTAATTGTTTTATTCTTTATCTCGGTCATTTTCCTTAAATAGAAATCTTTCGAAAACAACCTTTTAACCGTATATGAGATGTATATGCCATTATGACTTAAACACAATCTTTGCAGATGTGTCCTAATTTCAATATCGGACAAGACATAATTTCAAGAAACTAAGGCTTCCATCATCTTATAGTAGTGCAGTCTGCAGGCAAACCTCTTTTCAAGTGTTCCAGAATGGAACGCTTCATGGACAGTAAACAAATTCAATTGTTCTTTTCTCAAGCAACAAATCATATATCCATAACTTAAAATTTGAAATTGTAAAAACCTCACATCAAATGAGCACATAAAGAATGTGAGAGAAGTTATGCATAAAAGCCACCAAGCCTTACTTCAATCAAGTTATGTCTCTCTTGCTTTTTGTCTAAATGTTTGCATGTTAATAACATTTAGAAAACTCTTAATAATTAAGAGTTAGAATTTTTTTTTAATAATCTTAAAGACATAAATTAAAGTTTAAAAAGTAATCGATCGAGTCTATGTGGTTTCATCTTTGGAATTGGGAACTTGATTAATTTCATCGAGGCAATCAGAAAATCAATTTTAGGGAATCGGAAATCGGATCGGCTTCCCTTGGGACAGGACTAATCAGTCAATTCGATCCGGTTAGTCCGTGCAGTTACTTATACTCACCCCCTACGAAGAGGAGGAGCTTGACTATGTCAAGATGCCCCACCGAATTTCACAGTGTCCTTTAGATTTAGCTTTGACTTGCGTGTTAAGTTTGTTTTTCTCATTGTGTCTAGTGACTATAATCGTTACATTCGTGTCCATCTTCTATTCGACAGTTCCTAATTTTCACTTCCAATTCCAACTCAAATGCATTTTTTGTTTCGAGCACTTTAATGCGCTTTTATTATTATCTCGCACTTTGATTTCCTTTGACCTTGCAGCCCAATATTTTGATTATCACGGGGTATGTCTTGTACTTGTGAAACATCTTTGACGAGTGGAATTGAAAGGGGTTAGAAAAAAGACCGGATTAATTCACTAAATACTTCCAACTTTAAGTCCAATCTCAGTTTTACCAAAGAAAATCTCCCAATAATTTTCTTTTGGATTATTGACATTATAATGAATCTATAATTGGTCATGATGTTGATAATTATGAAAGAAATAGTGCTTGCTTTACAGTAAAACTTTGGGATGGACCGAATTAGAATTAAACCTAAAATTAACTAATTTTTTTATGGAATTAGGTCGGAAAAGACCTAATCGTGAAAATCTCAACCCCTCTCGTGTCGACACGTGGGAACTTATTTGTGGCCCGTAATCATGTTCCTTTGAATTCTCAACTCCCTTGGGGCCTTCTGATATCAAACCAAATCTTTGAATCAACAGCGAAAGCAATGAAAAAACCCAAATATTATATGATATCCTTGCCCTTAATGCTGTGGAGAATTTATCACCGCACACGATAATGGAACCAAGGAAATGGAAATGGAAATGAAAATGAAAAATTGGCCAATCGTTTTCGATCGCGGTGGGAAATATCTTACCGATGGTCCACCACGGATACATTTTAATCGAAATGTCACAAAAGATAGCGACGTTTGGAAGCAACGAGGAAGGTGCATGGGGACTGGTACGGGCGTGGGAACCGGACGCGGCATGCATACGGATTGGAAAAAGACGTGCAGATGGACTTCCAATTTCTGCATATCTTTTATAGAATAAAGAAAACTAGGAAAACCTCAAGGTGAATAGGTAAAAATCAAAGGCTGGATCTAGTTGTAATATAAAATAAATTGAATCTTTCACATTTCATATAATTATTTCATATATGTCCACCACTTACCAAACTTTCATTTGTATCTCTTATTTCATTGATATTTATATAAATCTCCCTAATTGGATATAAATTTTTCAAGTTAATACTATTAAAAACTCAAAACTAGTATAGTTATGTTAAATTTACTCTAAATTAATTTTTTCAGGTCTATGAAAAATTTACTCTCAGTTAATTTTCGTTTAATTTTATCATCAAATTGTAGCAGTCGACATATGTATTAGTTTGAGATGTTTTGTGATAATATGATAGTTTTGGGCACGAGTGTATCAATTTTAGATTTTTTATGGTCAAAGAATTTTGTGGTATATTTGTTACAAGCTTACAATTTGAGATTTTTTGTAGTATTAATTCAATTTTTTTTTTCTGTTTTGCTTTCTTTATTTAATTTTTTCCACGTGCAAGAGAAGGGCTCTTCTACTAGTATATGTATGAAAGGTAAATTTGTTTGAGCACTGTACTTTGGAAATTTTTCTATTCTGTGATATATGTCCATGCCTTTACATCGAGGTGAAAATAGATACCTCATTTACGTAAGACCAATAAAGAACCGTGTAGTGCCTTGCCTTTCCACCTCGCAAGCCGGATTTTTCTTTTGAACTAACTTTTTGAACCATCATACCCAAAACATGAAAAGAATGATACAATTCCGAAATCCGTCCTACTTGTCCATGGCCTAGATTCTGCCCTTCCCTAGGTCGGGTGCACTTTCGATGATTTAATCTTAACTCGTTCAGCATAATAGTTCGAGAGACTCTAATCACAACGTAGACATTTCGCATGCTATCAACATTTAAGTCTAAATTCAGTCAGGCTCAATCATCATGCAAATCATTCAACATGTTATTCAACATCATGCTATTTCAATTGGCATTTAGATCCAAACTCAATCAACTTAAAAACGTTGATTAGAATTAGGTCATGTCATGTTTAACCTTGATTAAAATTTCATGAAGCTAGTTTACATAAATAAAAGAAAACCCCAAAAAAGAGAATTAATTAAAATTGTTAATTAGTTAGTAGAATTATAGTGAGGCTGGGTATAGAACTTCGGTGCTTTATTTGTATATAGAAAAATCAATTCAATCAAATTGTTTGAATTTATACTTCTTTCTAGCAATTTATTTATTTCATGCTTTGTTACTGATTGTCCTTTAACAATTGCGCACCCACATACATATTCCCACACATGTTAGTGGTTAGGTTTCAAATCAATCCAAAAAAAGGCACCAAAAGGGCATTTAAGTAATTTAGCATAATCAAGTTTTGAATTAATTGTAAGATATTCTACACATTTTATTTGAGTTTCTAATCAACCCAAAAAAAAAACTAATTAGTGGCGACTTTGGAATAAATTGATTTTTCATGTTAAAAAACTTGAATTAAAAATTGCGAATTGATAAAGACTTAAGAGAGCTAGAACTAATATAAACTTAATAATCCATTAGCCAACTCTTAGATGGTTTACCCTAAAGGGAAGTTGCAATAATCATCCATTTTAATCTTTCCAGGTTCTATAACTACTGATGAGTAGGACGAGAGTTGTATCAGCAAGGGGCTTTCCAAGAGTCGATTTTTGGTATAGTTTTGGGATATTTGTACATAAAACTGTAGTGGTACTTTTGTTGAGTTTAGTTTGATTAGTCACTTGAGATCCTATATCTTTTTGGTGGACTTCAAGACTCCGATCCTTATATTCAAGTTATTGTTATATCAGATATTTTTATATTTTGATAATAGGTTAATATTAGCTATATATGAAGCTACATCCTCTAAATTGACCAAGTCAATTCACCATCCACGAGTGGAGTCGGAACGTGCCGGCTAGAAAGTAGTAAAATCAAGATAACACACTACATTAGTACACATCAAGAATTTCCTCCACGAAGTCTCTAGTGAGTAGAAAAATTACGGCGATTCTCTCTTTTGACTATGAAAATCCGTACTGTGTAAGACCGAAAGTACATGACATAATTATGATGCGGTCGAGGAAAAACACGCCCAAGGAGTCCTACTAGCTCACGGAAAATCGAAAGTCCAACAAAAACGTTGTTATCACTTTGGGATCGGGAGTCAAAATTAGAGGACCCCAAAAATCTTTCTCAATATTCTTTTTTTCTTTTCTTTTTTTTACATTTTGAATTCGATTTCAACACGACATCTATCTTCCAAGACGACAGCTTTTTATTTTTATTTTTAATTTCTTTGTCTCCATTCATGGAGTGACGACCACCCTCATTCCTTGTGGGGTATCGGGTATTGAAATGGAGTTGTAATTGGGGGAAAAAAGAGTTTAATAAGAATATATAATCATGAGGTGCGCATAGCTTAGATAAAGCAATTTCACCATCTATGCAATAAATGTCAATAGCTTGAAAGATTTTCCAAAATGCTACTAAATGTGTTTTTGGACCCTCGTTCTTAAAGAAAATGAAAATAGAAATTTAGTAATTTTTGCTTGTTTGTTTGAGATGACATATGCCAAAAAACTATTTTTTTCCGCCAAAATTTAAACTATCTATTAAAATTAAAAAATCATAAAACTTATTTGTGAATCTAACATCGGCAATGCACCGCAATATTATCATTTTGTAATTAAGACAACCTATCGCATTATTTATAGAATGATTTTTTTTTTTGTAGCTCTACCCCTTTTTTGGGATTATTTACTTTTGTTGCCCTTTAAGAATCCGAAAGGCCAAACATTGAATTGTTTAATCGCATTATTTATAGAATGAGTTTTTTTTTTTTTTGGTAGCTCTACCCCTTTTTTGGGATTATTTACTTTTGTTGCCCTTTAAGAATCTGAAAGGCCAAAAATTGAATTGTCTAAACATTTAAACAAGCAACTAAGATGCTATCAAATGATTAATTAATCTAATCAAGCTGACATTAGTTGATGAAGAGTTTCCAAAGAATGATTGATATCGGTGGCAATGTAGGGAGTACGTAAACAATGGCTTGGGATCAAATCTATTCCTTCCATAGAATTATATAAGGGTCAAATCACGCGCTACTCACTCATGCACAAGTAGATAATTATGCATAACAAAAAGATATGATTTGATTTACGAAATAGGAGGGGGACAATTTTAAAAATATAATAGTGAAAAGAGACAGATAGTAGGGGGTGATTTGTGAAGGGGGTAGATATGAGAGAGAAAGAAAAGAAAAACTAATTTAGGAAATCTAGAAAGTGATATAAATGAGTGTTTTTCATTATATATATACACAAACACAGACTGCCATAATTAAATGATGTCTGTTATATAAAACAAGTGTTCTATCAATTTTAACGTTGTGTCAAATCTCAATTTTTTAGTTATTTATGCAATCAAGTGTCAATTTTAAGGTCGGATTCACCGATTTTAAGCTGCTATCTTTCTTTGGTGGGAGAAAGCGAGGAACAATGTCCCTACAATAACCGGCTCTGCTTCCTAGCTTGCTTTCGCTTTATGTGGAGTGCTCGGCGATACAAATAATGAGATTCGCCGCAACTTTCAGCACAATTTGACTTTTAGACAGGATAATTACAAAAAAAAAATTAAAAAAAGGTTAAGTATAAAAATCAATTCAATTTTAAACTTTTAATATAGCTAATTTAGTCATAAATTTTTTAACGGTTTGTCAAGATAGTCCTTTCGACCAATTTTAGCTGGTTATCGATGACGTGAACACCGTCCATTTTATATGACACTATTGATATAAACTTGGATAATTTTTGTAATTTAAAAAAAATGATTTTTATAATATTTCTATCTTCTTCTTTTTTTCTTTGTGGGCAGAAATGCCGAGTGTATGCTAAGGGGATCTTAGCTATCCAGCCCTCTCGCCTACTTTATAATCGTTGCGGCCCACCTCTCCTCTCAAGACGTCTTTTGAGGATGACAGCCCCAGATTGGCATCAAAGCCAAATTAAGGTGGATCCAAGTGTATACTAAGGGGATCTTAGCTGTCTCACATCGCTTGGGAGAAGCCCTCTAGCCTGCTTTATAACCACTACGGCCCATCTCTCCTCTCAAGACCTCTTTTAAGGATGAGACCCCCCAGATGGCCAGCAAGCCCTCACTAGCCATTGACAAGGGCCTTTGCGCTTGCTCGTCGTATCAATGGTTTCTAATCAAAATTAGTCGGAAGGATTATATTGGTAAATTATTAAAAGGTATACGACTAAATTGGCCAAAAGAAAGTGTTAAGGACTAAACAGATATATATACAATCGACTTATGATATTATTGGTAATTTTTCCAAGTTTAGTATATTCTTCGCATTTGCGAATAATCACGTTAGCAGTTTTCGACTTTATGTCTGAATTTATCTCTAATAAAAGAAAAAGCAGCTGCCAATTTATTGATTAAATAAAATGAATATACATTATAGTTGGGTCCACAAGCAGAGAAAAGGGAAGCAGTCCCTAGCTAGGAAACCTTCATATTTTTTTTTTTCAATAATTAGTCATTGGATATATTTCTGTTTTTTTCTTTTCTTTTTCACTTTAGCACAGCTGCCCAAAGTCAAGACTTCTACGAATATAGTTGCCGGCCACTCCGTTTTACTGCCCTTTTATGGCTAATTGCTTGTTTACAGTACTCTAGGTACCATATATTATTTTCCAAATTCAGTCTATCCTTCACATTTGTGAATAGTCACGTCAACAGTTTTTGATTTTATATCTGAATTTATCTCTAATAAAAATAAAAATAAAAATAAAAAAGCGGATGCCAACTTACTCATTAAATAAAAAGGAATATACATTATAGTTGGCTCCATAAGCAGAGAAAAGCGGAGCACTGCCTAGCTAGGAAACCTTCATATTATTTTCTTTTCAATAATTAGTCATTGGATATATTTCTGTTTTTCTTTTTCTTTTTCACTTTACCATAGCTGCCGAAAGTCAAGACTTCTACGAATATAGTTGCCGGCCACTCCGTATAACTGCCCTTTTATGGCTAATTGCTTGTGTACAGTACTCTAGGCACTATATATTATTTTGATTTTTTTTTTATTGTTGATCTTGCTGAGTCCTAGGTTTACCCTTAGCTTGTAGGCAAGTGAAAACTAATTAAAACTATGAGTCCGGTTGTTTTAAATTCGGTGTTGCTTTTGGATCTTATCAATTTCTCATAATATATAATAAATTTTCTTCTGCAAATTTGCAATTCATATTAGAGTTTTAAGTTCATATATTTTACTTTTTATCATTTAATACTAGAAAAAAGCACACGCTACGAGCACGTAAAGAAAAATGTAGAACCAAATTGTTAAGGAATATATGAAAGATTTTGTTTCATTTTAAGATAAAAGTGATTCAACTTGCCCAATATCAGAAAGGTTCAAATTGAAGTTTGGAATGTGTTAGGCATTTTAAAAATCATGACCTAGCTTATTTTTGGATTAGAATTTTGCCCCCTCATTTAGTATTGTAAGACTATAATTTACCATGGGTAATCCATGTGATTTATAGGTAAAATTTTGAGGTTGAAATTCCCATCGAGTTATTTTTATTCAAGAATCCATGTTCAAAGCTCACGTGAGTATATATAACTCCCAACTAACATATGTCATTAAATTAAACGAATCTCATGCGAAACTCACTTCAAGTAAACATGCAACGAAAGCAACTAAGAATATTTCGTGCTAAGAATGGTGAATAGGTATCTTTCCCAAATTAACGACATTTGCCGAGCCCTTGTTATCATCTTTTTATATAAGATTTTTTTTTTGGGACAAATATAAGATTAAGTAAAAGACATGAGATAACTTTTGCCTTCTTCTCTCCTCCTTTTCTAGGTTCTTCATTAGACCCAAATTACCTGTGTAAAAGTGGCACAAAGTGGGTGTGATATGATGGGATAACCATTATTTAAGTAGATTATCACCATGAATGGAGTGTCGCTATATGGTTCGCACGAACAAAATCCTTGTGAATCGGGATCTATGGGCACCGTTGGATCAAGTGAGTTCCACTAATTGTGGATTTTGATTATCTCCACTAGGTTGAAGGAATCAAATGGCTGCTGATTGTGATATGATAGAATCCACACCAGATTCACCCTTGCAGATAAAAAGCTGGTGCGCCATCTAATCCATGCAAATGCGAAAAGTAGCTGCCTGATCTAATGGTAAGAAGTAATTTGTCTTTCAAAAGGTCCCAAGTTTAAATTATACTGAAAATAACAACAAAATCAATTTTTGTCATAGGCCTTTGCTATCTTGTGTTGAAACGCTTCTTTGATTTTTTATTTTTATTTTGGATACACCAAGACCGTAGCAAACTTCTCCCAATCGGCGCGAGCAGACATGAATCAAGTGGAACATTTCGAAAAGGATATAAGGTCCTTATGCACCTGTCCTTCCCACCTGCATCACTTTTCACGATACCAGCAGTCGCTTTTATGTCCCTCTTGCACGCCATGAACACGACTTACATAGACAGTTGCATCATTCTCATCTTCTATTTTGTTCCGCTGTTCCCCTTTTAGACTCTTCTACAAAAGTGGCATTGTAAAGTTGCAATTTGCAGAGGGAGCATAAAATAAAATAACATATAATAAAAAAAAGTAGTCGGGAAGAACAGCTTCCGTGCCCCAGCCTCCAGCTAAAAGGCATTAGCGAGATAAAACCCTAGCTTTTTTCTGCCTCCAGCCAAAGCCCATTTATGTTGGCGCTTTTCCGGTTTCACACTATGGCCATTTTCTTCCTTCCTTCTAAACTTCCCCAGGCTTTTTAATGATCCATCGAGAGGTGAATTCTTAAATAGTAAAAAACAGTAATTCCTTCACATTTTTTTCATAACCCTTATACAAAATTGCCGAAATAGACATGATGTTTATCACTTTGCAATCAATAGACAAAAATCACTAGTTTTTATCATCTGATTTGACGAAAGAAAAGAGACCCATTGTCGCGATTCCTTAGAAAGGCTCCATCTCTATAATTTCATTTTCTTTTTCTTCAATTTTTTTCTTTTTTTTTCCCTAGTCATCATCTTCCCTTTCAAATTCTTTCCCCCATCAACGGCCGAACTCTTCTCCCCTACACTTCAGGTAATGCTCAAGTCACCAAAACTCGACAAGCTATGGACCCTACCATCTTCCGTACAATGCCCCGGACACTCAATGTACCCTTCTTTACACGTCCTCCCCTTTTGTCCACACTCATTTTTTTAATCATTTTCGTGGCAATTTCTTTTTTCTTTTTGGGCTAAAAATCTTTTCCCATTCTTTTTATAAACCCCTGACCCTCGCTCTCAATTTCGCATTCTATTACGCTCTCTTCCTCTCCTGAGCTTCCCCCACCTTCAATTCCTCCCATCTTTCCCCCTCCCTCGTGCACCACATGAGAGAAGGACCGTGGTCGAGATCGAGATCGAGACCGAGACCGACAAGTTTAGGTGACGATGGAGAGCCCGGATCTTTCCCCGCCGCACACGGCCGCGGACCGGCCGTCCCTCGGGTTCCCCCTGGGCACAGCCCTCCTCCTCATCGTCATCTTCAGCCTGAGCGGCATATTCTCCTGCTGCTACCACTGGGAGAGGCTCCGCTCCCTCCGCCAGTCTTCCTCTGACGGCGCTGATCCCGAGGCCGACCCCGAAAACCCGCCCTGGAAATCCGCGCCCCCTTCCAAGGTACGTTTTTCTACCTATCTGGAGCTAACATACTATTCCTATGACGGATTAAACCTGTACTGTATTTGGTCCTGAAGTTGATGGCTTGAGCTCAATGCATCGGAAGGTTCACTTTTGCAACTTTCGTTTCAGGATGTGAAGCGAGATCACGGCCAGACCTTGCCGGTTTTGATGCCGGGCGACGGGGTACCGAAGTTCATAGCACTGCCGAGTCCCCGCCAGCCTCCGCGAGAAGAGAAAACCGTCGTCGTTAAAGTGCAGAAGCCGGTGAAGCCGCCTCGGCTACCAGTTCCTCTGTATTAGCGTAGCAGGATGAAATATATTCCCTTCCTTTACCGATGTATGTAAATACCGGAAAATTTATTTTAATGTAGCCGAATACGCAATTCATTGTTTAATGAAAGGTGGTCGTGATTTTTGTATGTGCTTATCATATCATCCCACAAGGCTGACGATTACTCTTTTATATTGGTAGCTTTTCATGGAAGAGAGAGCGAGAGAAAAGATTTATGAGAGGCAAAAAAAAAAAGAGGTAATTTGGAAAGAGCTTTCCGACATTGATTTTTCTTATTCTACACAAGATCGAATAATCACTGATTATTAAATTTATCGACTCTTAACTCTAGTCGTCGCACCACAAAAAAAAAAATGTTCGAAAAAGGGAAAAAAGAACTTCACACATTGAAACTCAATTCAGGGGGAAAAAGGAGGAGGAGGAGGAGGAGGGAATTGAGGGGTTAGATAAAAAGGAAGCGATGAACATGGATTTTGATAATTAGATGTCATCTCAAAGTTACATGACATTTGATTTTATTTCAACCTCTATCCCAACTCCCAACAAGAGAGATTCTTCTACTTTTTACTGTCCTTATGACGGCGATCTAAATTAATTTTTTTCTTAAGCAGAAATCAAAGGTTAAAACCTTGAGAACATATATGTGTGTGTGTGTATAATTGATGGGTATGAGCACTAAAGTTCGGCTACTTGTCTACTTGGATACTCATTAACTTAAATTCTTAATTGAAAATGAGTTCATCTAAATATGGTAATGGGCTTCAATACTAAATTCTCTTGCAATCTTGATTTTGATCCTTTCTTCACAGGTGAAGGTACTTGGATTGTCCTGTGCAGCTTCAGAGTAGGCTCCTAAAAACCTTACCATTTTTTCTTCGTTTTTTTATTTTTTATTTTTTGGTTGGGTGCATTCGCAACTTCTACGAAGGTATACGAGGTGGTATTGCTGTACACTGCAAAACAACAAAATGGTGGGACACCATTCATGTCCCTGTCAAAAATTAGGTCATCTTTCTCTCTCTCCTTTACCCTTTTGTTGTTGGAAGCAAGGCCCGAAAAGTCAAGGAAGAGCAATCTACCGTGACGGAAAACAGTGGTCGATACTGAACGAATCAAAAACGAAATCCTCGGGAGCAAATCGCGGGTAAATGTCTCTTGGACGAGAGCCGTTCGCGGCCATCGGTGTGCATAGGGAAAGAAGAAAGAAAGGTTATTATATTCATGAGCCTCCTGGATCAATCATGTGGTCTGCCATGTCCGGTTAGCGCAACAGAGAACAGCAACAGAGATCAAATCTCAGCCGCCAAGGCTTTTGCGCTGCGATACCTCCTCCCTTCTTTTGTCAGGCAAGAACAAAAGAAAACGTGTTTCGGCAAGTTGCAAAGTACATGAATTGCACGGTTCTCGGAGGTTGCTTTTTTCTATTCACAGATCGGTCCTCCTATTCATGGTTCTATGTATTTCTTCATGGAGAACCATACCGATTGAATGAAAAATCTTATGGAGACGATAAAAATATCGATCCCGAAGATTTTCGCTGTTGGTCAATTGAATTGCGCATAGTTTGAAAGGATGTAACCGTGCCCTAACTTATTGCCGGTGACATGTGGCCAGCAGAAGATTGTGTTGTGCTGATTTTTTCTTAGTTTTTGACCATTGAACAGTAAGGCTACGTTTGGTCGTCCAGATTTCTAATCGGGATAGGACTGGATAGGATAGGATATGAAATCCTTGGATTTTTTTATATCCCGTCCATTGTTTGGTGAATCGCATTATTAAAGTCGGATATGTTCACATCATATCATGTGTGTGTATATATATATATATATATATATATATATATATATATATATATATATATTTATATAAACGGCATATCATTATAAATGAAGCTAAATGATCATAAACGGAAATGATGAAAATCTCTCGTAACACTATTCCTTAATTTATTTTAATTTTATTTTAATAAAATTTTATCAAATAGTAAACTGTACTAACATACCTAAAATACAAATATACCTAAAATATATAATAAATATAAATATTTAATTTATAGATTGAATGTTTATTATAAGATAGAATTAAAGTTGAATATATAAATTAAAATAAGATTAATTAAAAATATTTTTTTATTTTTAATTTCTTAAATTATAATTCAAATATTATTTATATTGAAATATAATTTCAATTTTGTTAGTTTAAAATAAGTTTGTTATTCAAGAAAAATAACTTTCCTATTTTGGACATAAGAAATCCTATCCACCTTTATCCCACCTCCCCCATGGGATAATTTTATCCTGTCTATATCCCTCTTATATCCGCCTTTATCCTGTCCTAAGCGAGCACCAAACGTAGGATAGGATAAATTATATCCTATCCCGAATTTTATCCCGACCGCCAAACGTAACCTAAGGGATGGCAAATTGTAAATGTTGGACCTTGAAAATAATAAAGTGAATTTGTGAATGTTGTGCATACCAATTTAATTTCGTTCGTTATGTCAAAGTTATGTGATAAATGAGGTCCAAATAGGCAAATTCAGGCAGCTGAGAAATACGCCAAACAGGCAAACTGGATAAGTAGATGCTTATTCATTTTAAAACTCGTAAAACACTTTTTCTAGTCCTATGTTTAGAGACGGCCTAACAACATCTGTACTAGGAGAATAACTCAAAATAAGAAAATAAATTAATCGCATATAATACACACAAGGATTATCGTTTGATGCAAAGAAAATCTTCCGCACATTGTTTCATCCATCATTAATTAGAGAATGGTAGTAATTCACTTTTGTCAAAACAAATGGTGCGCAAAATCGATTGTGCAACATGTTCTTTACGCCGTCAGTCGAATAACTTAATTAAAATAAGAAAAAGAGTCAATGAAACGGCCAAGAGGCTCGAATCCCACATAAAGGCGCCCCTAGAATTGAAGGCTTACTTTTAAACAAGACCACTTTCTCAGTATCCCATCCATCAGCAACAGCAGCATCTACAAGGGAGACCATATCCTAATTACACTGTTCCCTAAAGATGCTTTATTATTCATTCCACCAAACCCCATCACGCTCCCGAGGTACTGGGGCCATGTACTCTCTCCCTGATGATAGTGGCAATCCCCAAAGCTCTCTCTCTCTCTCTCTCTCTCTCTCTCTCTCTCTCCCTCCCCCTCCCTTCAACGGCTTGAACATCTTTGAGCAACTGAGCACTTTCTGGGATTTTTCTCTCCACAATCCTTTTTTTCCCGGGAGCAATTCCAGCCCGATGTTTAAGGAGAACTTAAATATCTCATGGAAGATATATATATATATATAAGAGAGAGAACAATTTCTCTAAATTCTTTTTTAATTGCTTGCCAAAATTTGATCTTCATTATTTAGGAAAAGAGAAATGCTTATACAAGCCCATTTTAGGTCACAAAAAATAAATAAAAAAATAAAAAAATTATTAAAAATTATTATGAGGTTAATTCTTTCAAAATTTTGTGGTTTACAATATACCATTGCTTTCATAGTAGCCCAAAACTATTATACTAACAAAATCCTAAAAAGGATGTTCAGTAATTTCTTTTATATATTGTTTACTAATATGCTTAAACTCAGTGTGTAGCCCATGAATATCCTTATATAATGAAAGAAAGAAATTCGATGCAAGGATGTGCAAGAGGGAAAAATTGTCCAAAAAGCCTTAAACCTGTTATGTGACAATCAATTTAACCACAAACCTTCAATGTGTCAATTTAATCATAAATCTTTTAACAACTTGATGATAAAACTCTAAATCTTTCAATTGTGCTAATTCAATAATAAATATTTTGATAACTTGCTAATTTTGTCCTAAACATTTTAATGATTTGTCAATTTAATAATTCCAACCAATTTTGATCGAAAATCGCTAACGTAATAATCTTGTCAATGTCGAGCATCCTACATGGTACGAGCGGTGCTAACCTTGGCAACATTTAGAATTTTTTAGATTTTCTGAAATGTTTTTTCTTTTTTCCTTTCCTTTCTTTTCCTTTTTCTCTTTTCCTTTCCACTTTTTCCCTCTACCAACTATTACCATGTCTCATTAGTAGAAAATGACCTCAAGCAAGGATTGCCCTAGCCAACCTTTGCCTGAGGCTAATGATGGCGACCCTTGCTTGAGGCCAACGAAGAGAAAAGAGAAAAATAAAATAAAAGAGAATATAAACTAGAAAAAAAATCATAAAATATAAAAATACAAAAATTATCCACTTTAGTAGTTTCCACAAAAATTAACTAGAAAGACTAAATTGACAAATCGTTAGAAAGTTTAGGACTAAATTGCCAAATCATCAAAATGTTTATGACTCGATTGATATAATTGAAAGGTCTAAGATTATATTGATCAGTTGTCAAAATGATTAAGATTAAATTAGCACAATTGAAAGGTTTAAAACTGAATTGGTTGCCGTACAATATGTTTTGAGCGTTTTTGGACAATTTTAGGGAAAAAAGTCTTGAATGTTTCATTTAAGCCATTAGCTCTCGGGGCACAGATTATTCAAAGCTTAACTTTGCTTGTTTTGTGTTATGTCACGCTGTTGAGTTTAAGGTTGAGGCTAAACTTGTGTGGTTGAGATATAGTCTATAAGCTTTACACCTGTCAAACAAGTGGGTTGGGTTAGATTGAAAATAGTTTGACCCAATTAACAAGTGGGTTGGGTTAAATATTCATATATTTTCTAATCAAGTGAATTTAACTTCACAATCCAATTAGAGTTGATTTGTCCATCGGAGCTGATGAGAGTTTTGACGCGAAAAAACTCATTTTTAAACTTCATACTCGAAACTTCAATACTCAAAATATGGTTGGGGTTTGCATAGTTAAGATTTTACGTTTCATGCATTAGCCTATAATATTCGATGGCGGCAAGAAAAATTGCATGTGGAAAGTGATACATCAGTTTCAAGTAATTGAACTTGAGAAAGAAGAAACTCGACGAGAAAAATTACGCAAAGTTCAGGAAATTTGATTAGAGGAATTAATAGTTCAACGACTTTACTCAAGAAAAGTAGGCAAGTTCATGATCAAAGTGGACTTTTTACCTTAGATGTAAAGACAGAAAAGGCAGACGATAAAGTTATGAGTGTAACACTAACTTACGTAACTTGGTAAAGCTAGACACTGAGAGCAGCCCATGGGAAGCGAAAGACTAATAATCTCAAACCTTTTTAACATGGTGCAACTCAAGTTTAAATGTACTTCTTTTATTTGGTAGAATTTATGATTCAGACTGTAATAATGTCTTCATCTTTCACTAAGTTTGGTGTACTTTTTTTTAGTATAGAATATTTGAATATATTGATTACACTGTTTAAGTTTTTAAATTTGATTTCTATTATGATTGTTTGAAAGTTAACTGTAGGAATTTTTTTTTTTTTTGGTTTAGTGTTTTGTTAGTATCCTGTCAATTTTATTTTTCATTTTTTACTTTATTGAGTAGTTAAGGTGTTAGGCGTACACATAACAGTTGTACTTTCATCTTATAAAGTTTGTCCCTTATCAAAATACCAAAAAGAAAAAAAAATCAACGGCTTTCTTTCTGTGTGCTTCGGTTGCGCATGCTTATGAATTTATTCTCTCTTTTTTAACAGACTTATGAATTTATTCGAGTCTATCCGTCTTCATTTGTTTATCATGTTAACTTTCCACTGATTAATTTAGAAAGAAGGTAAAGGTAAAGAGAAAAATAAAGCATTTGATTCTGTGGACAGATAGTGGAAAAGTGAAGTCAAGGCAATGTCGCTGATTAGCGTTTTTGGCAATTATAATTATCACACTAACAAATGTCTATTTTCTATTCAAGATTCTAATTATGTGTTTTTCAAAAAAAAAGAAAAAAAATACAGAAGAGGAAAATCCATGTTTAGCAATTAAAGAAAAAGAATAAAAAAACAGGGTGGCCGCCAGAAAAGGCCAAGATGGGGGGGCCAATCGTGCTCCCCCCCCAAATAAATTCAAAAGAGAGTAATAAAAGCGACAGGCGGAAAAGCAAGGGATCAACGTACGGATGATGAATAGAGGCCCATCGGAGTGGGGCCCCCACTCCTTGCGCCAGAAGAATCACATGGGGGTCCGGACCCGAAACCACCAGCAGACAGCGGATCCGACCCCGGCCCCGGTAGTGGTCTTATCCCAACAGTGGATGCTCACGTCACCCTCAATTTTACCCCTTTAAAATTCCTTTTTATTTTTCTTTATCTTTCTTGTTTTATTTATTTATTTATTTTTTTGTTGGGGGTCTCAAAACCAATCCTCTCTTAATGAACCGCCAAAGTTTAGGGTTTTGTTCAAATGTTTGTGATGTATTTGGTTTAGCTTTTTTATGAGACTTTCCATCTCAAAGCCTCATAGAAAAATGTACGAATATTTGGAGAGCATTTTGAAGTAACTTTAGATTAAATACTAGTCTTAGAAATGCTGAAAGTTCGAAGTAAATAGGAACTGGCTTTCCAAAGTAGTAATTATAAATTACTTAAACTAGAGTTAAATAATTTTTTTTCAAAATTATCCTCACAATTTTTTTAGTTTTTTGGTTTTGCCCCTCGTTGTTACTTACATCTCCTTTGCACGAAGGCGATTGAGGAGGGCCCACAAGGCTAGATTTGGCCGACAAGAGGTTGGCAAGGGATTGGCAAGGATCCTATGGCCTAGGCGATTGCCACTACAGGTCGCACAACCTCAAGCAATTATTACTTAGGTCTTCCAACCTCGAGCGACCTTCGCTTAAATTGCCAAAGGGTAGGGTCTTGTTCAAATGTTTAATCTTGCATTATGCCTTACCTTTAATAACAGAGTTGCCGTCATCATCAGCAACAGGAGCAAATATGTCTAGAACTATCACTATGCCTTCAAACAAATCAATGGTCATAATCACTGAAAGGAATAAATTAGGACTATCGCGCCGATGATTTTGTAATTTACACGAAAGGTAAGCTATGTCATACCCAACTTAGAGTTGATTCACACGTTGGCTTAGGTCCATGGATCCCCTAGAGCTTTTCAAATCTTACTTTATACAGTTAGCCTTATCCCCGCGCATATGTGCATATATAATACATATTGGATTATTAGATCCCATGATACCAAGAGCAATAAATATATGTCCTATCAACGACCATCAACTGCCAACTCAAGACCAATGTTGTTTCGGCCTGAGGCCCACCTTCAGCCATGGTCTCTATCTCACATAGCTAGACCACTTGTCCAGATCATTAGATTTGAACAACTCTCTCCATTGGAATGCGCAGTAAAAAGCTCAAACCTGGTGGGGGAAGAGGGGTTCTAAGTCCAGGCCATTATCATATTCGGTTGAATAATTTTAAACTAATGAATTATATGTCAATCATAATCTAATAATTCCTTAACATCACACAAATCTTTGATATTGGATTTTTTTTTAACTCAATTCACATGAATTTTAACGGGTTATTGTACATCTTGAATAATGTTAAAAAAGATTATCGTTGTGTGCTCGAAATTTGATTGACGGATACTTTTCAATGGAAAGTTTACTCCCAAATCCTACCTAATTGAGCCATGTCTCTTCATTTCCTCATTTTTGTGGTGCTAAACCATTCTCTCTCATAATCACAACAAAATTGCTGCTTGCAATATTAAAAGAACGGGACAATACAAGCCCAGCTTGTCAATGTCAATCAATTGAAAATCCATTCTGATTGTTCTTTCCACATCTATATCCATCGACTTGCCGTCAGTTCGGTCGAAAACTAACATGCCATCCGTTGTCAGCATTTAATGATCTTAGTGGTCGAATTGCTTTTTACATCTATAAAGAGAAGGCTTTCAAGGATTAGATGGAGGGTGGGGCATGTGATGAGCAGTTATAGTGGAAGTCCTCGTAAGAAGTTAGGTATACGTTATCCTGACTATAGATAAATTTCTTCTCTCTCTTGGCTCATCATTATTAGGTCACCTCTTTTGCTTTTTCCTTTTTTTTAATTTTGATTGGGAAAACCATTTAAAATGCTTTCTTAAAGCACATATAAACTATCCAGCTAGATGGATTCTCTTATGTCATCTAAGATACGGATTAAGGTTTTAAGGACCAAGAATAAATTTTCTACACAAAAATTTAAAGAGAAATCTAATTTCTTGTACTAACGTTTTGATGTGATGCAGAGGTTCAACTTATCCCCCGAGTTGCGAGTGGGATACGTGCTTGCCCCCAACATGTTCTGATTGTCTAGGGCGCTTTTTGTTCATGTTTTTCTGGGTCTATCTTCTTTGTCTCCTCTTGACATCAAGGTTCTATCGTATGGCCTTGAGAGCAACTGGGGCTGTATGAGAACGTTTTTGTTCCTCTAGTATTTTGTTCTTTTACTCATCGAAACAAAAAAAGAACATAAATTTATTTGATAATGTCAACTAATTGTTTTATTCATTGGAATAAAAAAAGTAGTTGAGAAATAGATCTGGAATATAAACAAGACGTAGAAAAAAGTAGTTTATTATTATCGGGAGCAATTTATAGAAATAAATCATTTTTTTTCTCTTTTCTTTTTCTTCTTCCTCCTTGCTGCTCCCCGTGGGCTGCTATCCGTCAGCTGGCCGCTGCCCGTTGCCACTCGCCGTTGTTGTCCTCAGCTAGCAACCGCTAATCGTCGGTTGCCCATTGCTACTGGCCGCCCACCGTCGACCACCGTCATTGCAAGTGGAGGCGGGCGGTGGTGGTCAACTAGTGGGCGGTGATTGGCGGCAATGGTCCAATGCATTTCTATTCTTTTTGTAGATCATATCAAATGCATTCCTATTTCTTTTCTATTCCGAAAGTAAAAATTTTATAAAGTTACTAAACACATTGTTTTACTTAAAAATTGTTCTAGATAATAGAAATAGAAAAAAACTATTTTTGAAAAGAAATTGTTTTCCGGAAACAGAAATATTCCTATTTACACCTTAGTTCTTTTACCTTTCTTTTTGATTTCTCCAAAAAGAGCACCATTGTTGAGTTGGATAAAAAATAGGGCTCTAACTTTTTATTAACGTGGATGGTGTCTTTACTTGTAATCCACCAATCAAATATATGATTGAAGGGAGTTTCTACAATGTGAAAAACACGACCTATGTAAAATCATTAGTTGAGGGATTAATTAGATGGTAATAGAAATGTTACGAATACAAAAATAATATATCGGAGGCCAAGAGAAAACAGGCAACAACATATGAAGTGAATACTTAAATATATAAAAATGCTTAGTAGATTAAAAAGTTTGATTACGAAATTCATAGGGGAAAATACAGGAAATTGGCATATTGACATGGTTCGTTGTTTTGTATAAATCCGTAAAACTTAATCGCTTCGACAGATTTCTTGTGTCTATAATGCAATCGAGTAGATCTACTAAAGACGACAGAGAATTCTTTGTTTGAAGTGTAAATTCTTAAAGTAATAATGGCAAGAATAATTCAATTGATAAAAATATTTTAAATTCAAATTATTAAGCAGCTCTCAATTTGCAATAGCATGTCATTTATTACTTGTTACATAATCATAATAATAACAATAATAATAATAATAATAATAATAATAATAATAATAATAATAATAATAATAATAATAATAATAATAATAATAATAATAATAATAATAATAATAGTTATTATTATAATTTTTGTTGTTATTGTTTTTTTTTGGTATATTTATCAGTGGATAAGGCGCTTGACTTTACTCTAAAGCAATGCATTATTCTCTTTAGAGTCCTATTTAACAAAGATATTTAGGTCTAACGAAATTACTGAAGTGTATAAATAATCAATTTTTTTAAAATTTTTATAGATATAAATAATCCTATATGATAAATAGTACCTTTTTGTGTATTATTATTAAAGTAGTTATAAGGCCCCGCCTTTGGTGCGAGCATATTTCGTTAAGCATATCTTTACATGTTTGGACAAAAATACATATTTTGATTTGAATTTAGATCAAAATATGTATATAAAATCATATCAATATCAATAAATGAAGTACAATCTTTAAATACACCGCCGAATCGTAAAAATCTTCTGCAGCTCTTCCTTCTCTCGAACACTATACTAGGACCTTGATGACTTAATCTCAAATGAGACGTCACGAATTCCAAATCCTCTTCTAGACTTGAAGGTATTCCAAGCAAGGCCTTGCTAATTTGGTCTAATTGATCACAAGTTTTATTGGGGATTTTGGCAATTCTTTTGTAATATCCAGGAATCATTAGCTTTTTTTTTTTTTTTTTTGAAGTTGGTGAAAATTCTTTACATTTCAAAAAAGAATAACAAGTGTATACAGTAAGTGAGCTTCCGAGCATGACAAATCCCACATGGCCTTAGATGGTTGGAGACCCAATAGTGAGGAAGGGCAACTCCGACCACCCAATCCATTAGTCACTTTTGAGAAATGGGAAATCGAAATATTTTTTCAAGATCAATCGTTTCCTCTTAATTTCAAATCCGCTCTCAGTCTCTTCTCTGATCTCCGCAACCACACTGGCCGAGGAATATGACTTTGATTTCTCCTTGTTGATCTTCTGCCCCCGAAAGGTTGCAAAAGAGACCACGCACCGTCGTTACTGCATCGAAGTTTTTCTTCATTCACCTCACGAAACAAAGACGAGGTCGTCTGCAAAAGAACAAGCGGGTCAAAGAACTGAGCCCGTGCCGGACAAACCAAGGCCCATGGTTCAGTGGAAGAGAGTAAATCCACATCGCTCTTTCGCTGACGAGTTGAAGGGTCCTTGTAGGCTCGTGCCCGTGTGTCCTAGAGAGCCAAGGAGACAGGAACCATCGCCTGGTGGGTGAATCAAGGCCGCGTGATTAGAGCGTGATTGACGGCGCCTGCTGGCAAGTTGTGCCGATCAGCTGGTGTCGTTCCTAGGTCTTGGTTTATCTAGGACAGTCAGCCGTCCGACAGACACAACCCGTACGTTTTCCTTTTCTCTATTTGGTTTTTCGAATTTTGTATTTTCTTTTTCCTGATTTCCCTTTTGACACTGCATTTTGAATTTGTATATTGAACGTTCATCGTTTCCTCCGCAATCTAAGAGCCTTGCTAGTAGGATGGTACTGCTATTTTCAACCAAGAATGGTGGGACTATGACTATCTGGAACTTCTTCATAGAATTTAGCTACCATAAGAGTTTTGGAAATTATATAGTGAGATTAATAGTGAATAAGACGAGTAAGCGAGTAAATCAAGGATCCACAAAATAAACGTTCATTGTTCCACCATACTCTAAGAACCTTACTAGGAGGAAGGTACTACTTATTTTCAATAAAGTATGATGAGATTGTGACTGGAAATTTTTCAAAAAATCGAGTGGCTGCAACTGTTTTGGAAATTATAGAACGGGATTAAGAGTGAGTAAAACGTGGACCCACGAAATAAATGTTCATCATTCCACCATAATCTAAGAACTTGGCTTGTAGGATGGTATGCTATTTTCAATGAAGAATGGTGAGATTGTGACAACGTGGAACTTTTTCAAAAATGGGCAATCCAAAGAGTTTTGGAAATTATAGAACTAGATTTTTATTGTATTATTAGTCTTTTATTTTTGCTATGTGATATTTTTAGTATAGGTTGAAAATCAGCTACATGAAACTTTTTTCGATAAATGGGTGACTGGAAGAGTTTCGGAAATAGTAGAACAGGATTTTATCATACTATATAATCTTTTTTTTTCTTTATGACATTTTTGGTACAAGTTGAGAATCAGAGTGGCCCCACACAATCAAAATTTCATTGGTTCTCATATACTATAAATGTCATGACATCAAAGATGATAAGAAAATTACATGTTATAACGCTGTGCACTTGCCTATGATGAAAACACCGAATGTCTTTGTAAAATATCATATAAGACATGAAAGAATCACAATTGCGCCTGGTTACAAATAAACATTCTGACTTGTTAAATATTATATTAAGATGTTTTTACATTGACCAATCAAATGAGTCTAAAGTGTTGGCTCGCTGCCCTAACCGTGCAATTTCAAGGCATCTTTTAGGAGAACGCTTCTTTCGGCGTGTGAGGAGCTAGATCAGTACAGTCGAGCTTCTATAAGAAAGGAGTAAGAGGGAAAGAGGTAAGTGTCCAATCATTCACAATCACTTACGAAAGATTCCTCAAAAAGTTAAGTATTAATAATCTTTTTTAAAATTTATATGGATTTGATCTTATATATACACAAGGAATGTAATCAATAGGAGCACGGAATTACCCTCGGACCTTTTTACATAAGTGGTGGGCCTTTCTTGGTAAGCAAACATATATGATACGAAAGTCCTTTCCTAAATCACTTTCCATTTGATAAAAGATAAAAAGAACCAAAACTTCAACAAATCAACAAGTTGCCCACGAAGAATATGCACTCGTTTATTAAACCCTTAATTTAACTTTAATATGATTAGACGTAGTAAACTTTTACAATGTCATAAAGTTAAAAATCCGTATTCTACAACATTTTATACTTGGTTACAATAAAAAATTTTATACTTGGTTACAACAAAAAATTGTACAATCTTTATAATATGTCATAAAATAATACGTTTATATTTGACGCTTTGCACTGGATTACAATATAACTTCGGCAAGATTAATACGTGCCAACACAATTGACTATTTAAAATGAGATGATGAGCTATCGATACTCAAATGTAAAGTAATGTGAAAATGGTGGATGTCCAATTTTTATAATACAACGTAATATAAGTTAGTGGCACACGAATTAATTAAAATTAGTTTCATTGCTTTTTTGAGAAACCACGCGTAGTTTGTTTTCTTAGTGAAAGTACGAGTTCCAATTTTCAATATAGAGCAAGGCACTTTTTTTCCTCGGAATCGGATATAATCAAGTTACCAGTACTAAGGGAAAATTACGTGGCAGAAATGAGACGCTCTTGCAATATAGGACCAGCGGGTATAATAAATTATAAACATTTATCATCAAAGCAAGTGAGAGAATTTTGTGCCTTGAATGATTGAACGGATTTCTTGTTTAGTAAAAAAAAAAAAATTGCACAATCAATTATAAACCTATTGTATGGAAATCAATTGAGTTCTAAATCTTCTAGTCAAATAAATTTATTCCCAAGCCTTCGAGGGAAAACCTTAATGACAAGGAGTGATCTTGTTCCCTCTCCCCCGGCCCCCAGGGTCTTCAAGTTTTGACAAAAGATGAAGTCCACCATCTTCGAGTGTGTCGTCTTTTTATAATTTATTTGAATTGTTCATATTGGTTTATTTGCATGTGATGCATAGAGTCGAGATGAACGACAAATTAACATTGTTCTATCTTTTCGGCGGTGGAAATTTTGTCCAATAGGAGAAAACCTTCAAGCAGGCACCCAAGAAGGAAATGCCGGTCAAGGTCAAGGCCCATAAATGCCACCTTTGCTAGGAAGTGAACTAGATTGGACAATGTAATGTGCAACGAATAGGCCCAAATAAGGTAAACTCTACATACTAGAAAACCAGCCAAACCAAACTGCTGTTTCTTTTGTTGTCCACAAGCTTAACCCCTAGAGAAAAAAATCAATGAGGGGATTATCCTTTCTAAGGCTACTCGTGGAAACTTGATTCCGCATACGTACATTCTGAGTTGAGCAATAGAAGGAGAAAGCGAGGAGCGGCCTTCATTAAATGATTTAATTGCGTGTGTTCAGTTGAGAAATATGCCATCAGATCAAAATTTTCAAATATATGTACGTGAAATACTCAAAGGCTTGAACCGACTTCTTACTAGCTCAGAAAAGGGCCATCTCTGATCAAAATTTTGCCCCAACATGTTCTGATTGTCTAGGGCCCTTTTTGTTCATATTTTTTGGGTCTATCTTCTTTGTCTCCTCTTGACATCAAGATTCTATCGTATGGCCTTGGAAGCAACTAGGAGATTCTATTGTATGGCCTTGGAAGCAACTAGGGGGCTATATGGCAACGTTTCTATTTCTTTATTCTTTTGTTTTTTCTCTTTAGAATAAAAAAAAAAGAATAGAAATCCATTTTATAACGTTAACTAATTTTTTTATTCTTTGGAATAGAAAAGTAGCTAGAGAATAGATTTGAAATAGAAATAAGAAGTATAAAAAAGTAGTTTTTTGTTCCCAAGAGCAATTTCTAGAAATAAGTCATTTTTTTTTATTTTTTCTTTTCTTTTTCTTCTTCTTCCTTGCTGCTTCTCGCAAGTTGCCCTTTGTCAATTAACTACTCCCTGCCATCGCTCGTCATTATTATCCTCGGCTAGCAACTGTCAATCGTTAATTAGCTATCCACTGATTGTTAGTCGCTTGTTGTTGCTGGATGCCCATTGTCACCCACTGCTGCCTGCTGTCGACTACCATCGCTGCTGGTCGAGGTGGGTGGCAGTGGTCGACTAGCAGGCTGTGGTCATCGACAGTGGTCAAACATGTTCCTATTCTTTTTATGGATCATACTAAGGCTCTATTTGTTTAAATTGTTTCTATTTCCCAGAACAAAAATGTTTGTTTTTTTTGTTATGGGGAATAAAAAAAGAACTAAAACGGGTTTGTTTATACTTTTGTTTCTAAGAACAAAAAATCTATCTTTTTATTCTTGGGAACAAATTTGGAACAGAAATAAAAAATAGAAAAAACTTGTTTCTTGTTATGAGGAACACTTCCATGAAACACTTCTTCTTCTTTTTTTCTCCTTATTCTTCTTATTTTTTCTTTGGTGGGTCGCCAGCCTCGGCCATGGCTGGCAACCGACCGTCAAGGGCCCGTGATCTCGCCAAAGCGTCGTTGGCCCCCTAATGAGCTTGCCGATCTAAGGTGAGCCTCGCTGTGGCTAGGCGAGGCCGCCAGCTCTTATAAGCCGGTCGCCCACCATGGCCAAGGCTAGCGACTGGCCAAAAGAAAGAAAGCAAAAAAATACAAGGAAAAAAAGGAAAGAAAGGAAAAAAATTAAAAGAAAAATAATAATTATACAAGTTTACCAAACGCATTTTTGTTCCTGGAGTAGAAATTTTTTACAGTTACCAAACACATTCTTATACTCAGAATTATTCCCTAGAACAGAAAAAAAAAACTATTTCTATTAAAAAATTGTTCTCCGAAATAAAATCGTTACCAAACGCGCCATAAACGCATTCCTATTCTTTTTCTATTTCAAAAGTAGAAATTTTATAAAGTTACTAAACACATTGTTTTACTTAGAAATTGTTTCGAGAGTAAAAATAGAAAAGAGCTATTTTTTAAAGGAATTTTTTTTCCCGAAATAGAAATATTCTATTCGCCCCCCATTCGCACCCTCGTTTTTTTACCTCTCTTTTCGATTTCTCCAAAAAGAGCACCATTGTTGAGTTGGATAAAAAATAGGGCACTGACTATTTATTAACGTGGATGGTGTCTATACTTGTAACCCACGAATCAGATATATAATTGAAGGGAGTTTCTATAATTAACTTTGAAGAAAAATACGACCTATGTAAAATTATTAGTTGAGGGATTAATTAATTTCAAGAAAAGACGGTAATAGAAATGTGACGAATACATAAATAATACATCGGCCCCGGGGGCCAAGAGAGCACTAGCAAGAACATATGAAGTGAATACTTAAATATATAAAAATGCTTATTAGATTAAAAAGTTTGAATTCGAAATTCATTGGGGCAAATACAGGAAATTGGCACATTAACGTGGTTCGTTGTTTTATATAAATCCGTAAAACTTAATCGCTTCGACAGATTTCTTGTGTCTATAATGCAATCAAGTAGATCTACTAAAGACGACAGAGAATTCTTTGTTTGAGGTGTAAATTCTTAAAGTAATAATAACAAGACTAATTCAATTAATAAAAATATTTTAAATTCAAATTATTAAGCAGATCTCAATTTGCAATAGTATGTCATTTATTACTTGTTACATAATAATAATAATAATAATAATAATAATAATAATAATAATAATAATAATAATAATAATAATAATAATAATAATCCTTATTATTATAATTTTTGTTGTTTTTTTTTGGTATATTTATCAGTGAATAAAACGCTTGACTTTACTCTAAAGCAATGCATTGTCCTTTTTAGAGTCCTATTCAACAAAGATATTGAGGTCTAACGAAATTATTGAAGTGTATAAATAATCAATTTTTTTTAAAATTTTTTTATAGATATAAATAATCCTATATGATGAATAGTAGTACCTTTTTTTGTGTATTATTATTAAAGTAGTTATAAGGCCCGCTTTGGTGCGAGCATATTTCATTAAGCATATCTTTACATTTTTGAACAAAAATAATTTTTTTGATCTGAATTTAGATCAAAATATGTATATAAATCATATCAATATCAATAAATAGAGTACAATTTTTAAATACACCATAAAATCTTAAAAATTTTATGCAACTCTTTCTTCTCTCGAACACTATACTAGGACCTTGATGACTTAAGTCTCAAATGAGACGGCACGAATTCCAAATCTTCTTTGAGAACTAGACTTGAAGGTATTCCAAGCAAGTCCTTGAGAGACCCAATAGTGAGGAAGGGGAACTCCTACAACCCAATCCATTAGTCACTTTTGAGAAATGGGAAATCGAGATATTTTTTCAATATCAGTCATTTCCTCTAATTTCAATATCGCTCTCAGTCTCTTCTCTGATCTCCACAACCACACTGGCCGAGGAATATGACTTTGATTTCTCCTTGTTGATCTTCTGCCCCCGAAAGGTTGCAGAAGAGACCAAGCACTCTCGTTACCACATCGAAGTTTTTCTTCATTCGCCTCACAAAACAAAGAAGAGGTCGTCTGCAAAATAACAAGCGGGTCAAAGAACTGAGCCCGTGCCGGACAAACCAAGGCCCATGGGCTGATTCGGTGGAAGAGAGTAAATTCCACATCGCTCTTTCGCTGACAAGTTGAAGGGTTCTTGTAGGCTTGTGCCTGTGTGTCCTAGAGAGCTAAGGAGACAGGAACCATCGCCTGGTGGGGGAATCAAGGCCGCGTGATTAGAGCGTGATTGACGGCGCCTGCTGGTAAGTTGTGCCGATCAGCTGGTGGCTGTAAAGGATCGTTCCCAGGTCCTGGCTTGTCTAGGATAGTCAGCTGTCTGACAGACACAACCCCTCCGTTTTCCTCCTCTCTATTTGGGTTTTCGAATTTTGTATTTTCATTTTCCTGATTTCCCTTTTGACACTGCATTTTGAATTTGTATATTGAACGTTCATCGTTTCCTCCGCAATCTAAGAGCCTTGCTAGTAGGATGGTACTGCTATTTTCAACCAAGAATGGTGGGACTGTGACTACCTGGAACTTTTTCAAAGAATTTAGCGATCGTAATTTGGAAATTATATAATAAGACTAAGAGCGAATAAGACGAGTAAGCGAGTAAATCAAGGATCCACAAAATAAACGTTCATTGTTAAGCGAGTAAATCAAGGATCCACAAAATAAACGTTCATTGTTCCACCATACTCTAAGAACCTTGCTAGGAGGACGGTACTACTTATTTTCAATAAAGTATGATGAGATTGTGACTGGAACTTTTTCAAAAAATCGAGTGGCTGCAACTGTTTTGGAAATTATAGAATGAAATTAAGAGTGAGTAAAACGTGGACCCACGAAATAAATGTTCATCATTCCACCATAATCTAAGAACTTGGCTAGTAGCATGGTATTTGCTATTTTCAATGAAGCATGGTGAGTTTGTGACAACGTGCAACTTTTTCAAAAATGGGCAATCCAAAGAGTTTTGGAAATTATAGAACTAGATTTTTATTGTATTATTAGTCTTTTATTTTTGCTATGTGATATTTTTAGTATAGGTTGAAAATCCGCTACATGAAACTTTTTTCAATAAATGGGTGACTGGAAGAGTTTCGGAAATAATAGAACAGGATTTTATCATACTATATAATCTTTTTTTTTTTCTTTATGACATTTTTGGTACAAGTTGAAAATCAAAGTAGCCCCACACAATCTAAATTTCATTGGTTTTCATATACTATAAATGTCATGACATCATAGATGATAAGAAAATTATGTGTCATAACGTTGTGCACTTGCTTATGATAAAAACGCCAAATGCCTTTGTAAAATATCATAAAAGACATGAAATGATCACATTTGCGCCCGGTTATAGATAAACATTCTAACGTCGTAAAATATTATATTAAGATGTTTTTTACATTGACCAATAAAATGAGTCTAACGCGTTGGCACGCTGCCCTAACCGTGCAATTTCAAGGCATCTTTTAGGAGAATGCCTCTTTCGGCATGTGAGGAGCTAGATCGGTAGGGTCAAGCTTCTATATGGAAGGAGTTAGATGGAAAGAGGTAAGTGTCCAATCATTCACAATCACTAACGAAAGATTCCTCAAAAAGTTAAGTATTAGTAATCCTTTTTAAAATTTGTATGAATTTGATCTTATACATACACGAGGAATATAATCAAAAAGAGCATAAAATTACCCTCGGACCTTTTTACATAAGTAGTGGGCCTTTCTTGGTAAGCAAGCACATCTGATACGAAAGTCCTTTTCTAAATCACGTTGCATCTAATAAAAGATAAAAAAAACCAAAACTTCAACAAATCAACAAGTTGCCCATTCAGACAAAAAAAAAAAAAAAAAAAACAAGTTGCCCACGAAGAATTCGCACTCGTTTATTAAACCCTTAATTCAACTTTAGTATGATTAGACATAGTAAACTTTTACAATGTCATAAAGTTAAAATTCGGTATTCTACAACATTTTATACTTGGTTACGACAAAAAATTGTACAATCTTTTTAATATGTCATAAAATAATATGTTTACATTTGACGTTTGCACTGGATTACAATATAACTTTGGCAAGATTTAATATGTGCCAACACAATTGATCATTTAAAAGGAGATGATGAGCCATTGATACTCAAATGTGAAGTAATGTGAAAATGGTGGATGTCCAACCTTTATAAAATAACGTAATAAAAGTCAGTGGCGCACAAATTAATTAAAATTAGTTTCGTTGCTTTTTTGAGAAGCCACACGTAGTTTGTTTTCTTAGTGAAAGTACAAGTTCCAATTTTCAATATAGAGCAAGGCACTTTTTTTTTCCTTGAAATAGGATATAATCAAGTTACCAGTACTAAGAGAAAATTGATGGCAGAAATGAGACGCTCTTCCAATATAGGACCAGCGGATATAATAAATTATAACCATTTATCATCAAAGCAAGTGAGAGAATTTTGTGCCTTGAATGACCTGACAGATTTCTTGTTTAGTAAAAATAAAAATAAAAAATTGCACAATAAGTTCTAAACCTATTGTATGGAAATCAATTGAATTCTAAATCTTCTAGTCAAATAAATTTATTCCCAAGCCTTCGAGGGAAAACCTTAATGATAAGGAGTGTCGTCTTTTTATAATTTATTTGAATTGTTCATATTGGTTTATTTGCAGCGATACATAGAGTCGAGATGAACGACAAATTAACATTGTTCTGCCTTTTCAGCGGTGGAAATTTTGTCCAATTGGAGAAAACCTTCAAGCAGGCACCCCAGAAGGAAATGCCGGTCAAGGTCAAGGCCCATAAATGCCACCTTTCCTAGGAAGTGAACTAGATTGGACAATGTAATGTGCAACGAATAGGCCCAAATAAGGTAAACTCTATATACTAGAAAACCAGCCAAACCAAATTGCTGTTTCTTTTGTTGTCCACAAGCTTAGCCTCTAGAGAAAAAAATCAATGAGGGGGTTATCCTTTCTAAGGCTAGTAACTCGTGGAAACTTGATTCCGCATACGTACAATCGGAGTTGAGCAACAGAAGGAGAAAGCGAGGAGCGGCCTTCATTAAATGATTTAATTGCTTGTGTTCAGTTGAGAAATATGCCATCAGATCAAAATTTTCAAATATATGTATGGCGGACATGACTTCTTGTGACTTCTCTAGTGTAGCTCGAAAAATACAAAGGCTTGAACAAACTTCTTACTAGCTCAGAAAAGGGCCATCTCTTTCTCTCCAAAATAAGCACTATTCAGTCCTAAGCCCAGCCCTCCCAACTCCCAAGTAAAAGAAGAAAACATGAAGCCTCATGTAATGGTTTTTGAGACTTTTCTCTTCTGTAGTTGGGTAAATTACACTCCTCAATTATTCCATACCACGATCAATTCGGTAAGATGCAAGTCAAAACCTAAATGGGTGAATCAAATATGAAACAGTTTGCACCTTTCATGTCGAAAAATGAATCTATGTCGGATATCTAATTCACATACAAACAAGTCCGTTCCTTAACCACTAAACCAATCTATAAAGTTTAAAATTTTCTAGAAAGTTCAAAGTTTTCTCGTTTGTGAATAAAGGTCTAGCAATGGTGAATAATCTCGAGCATTAGTATGTCTGCTAGTAGTTTCATGGCACTTGGTGCAAATATCAAGTGACATTAGATTTGCTTTTCAAATTCGCACGAGTTGTTAGTGCCAAAAACGTCAGAGGAGACATTGTCAAGTTAATGACCGGCACGGCTCAGTCCATTATAGGCAGCCCATAACCAATCCAAAACACGACATTTACCATTCATATGTGATGGAAATAACTCAATCTTTACATTTATAAACTCGTCATTAATATATGGCAAAGTTATTCCCAGGTATTTTCTTATGGATCAATTCATATTGACAAATGACATAGTAGTTACGGGATCAACTAAGTACACCAAAAAAAAAAAAAAAAATTCACCGTGCACCATTTATAGAAGCCATAATAGTTTAATCCCACTGGCAAAAATAATCTCGCTCTCCCCTAAGCTCTATTCTTTACATTAGTCCAAGCATTTGTTTTCTAAAAACAAAGGCCATGGTTTTCTTCGACTCGTATTCTAGGTGGTGGGTTACAAGTGTAGATTGTACCCATATTTATATTTAATTAAATTTACTTTTAATTGACGCCATAACTTTTCACACCTAAAATATGGTCAAATTATTAGTCATTTTAAGAGAGAAGTCAAGCTTCATTGTTGAATTTTGCGGAAACGTAGTATAAATATAACTCACAAAATATGACTTTCAATATTACAATATTTTCTCACACCATATACAATACTCGGACAACTCTACACAATTCATCTCACACTCACAAGCATACATAGCACACTCTACAACACACTCTCAAGACCCCTGCACACACATCCACTCACTCTTTATCTCTCTACACTTACCCTGCACACACCTCACGCACGCACTTCACACCACTTTTCACACATACACACTCAAGGGGCAAGAGCTCCTATTTATATGGTGTAAGGTCGGTCAATGAACCGCCTTCCACACTCCTCCTATTATTATTTTATTACAAGTTGCTGATCATTTGCCAACAATTGCGGCTAAGGAATTATCTAGAGAGAGAGAGAGAGAGAGAGAGAGAAATATGGACAAGTAAAGAGAGAGAGATCTGGAGGACTCCAGAAAGAGAGAGGCGGTGCTTTTTCTCAACATTTGTGAGGGATCAACCATATTAAGCTAGCTATTGACTTTATGATTATAAGATGTCATGAAAATGACACCAACCGAGTTGTGATTGGCATGGGTTTGGCCAATAGAAGAACTGACATGTGTAAGATTTGCATTAGCCATTGTTGGTACGAAAAGTTGACATGATGTTTCACTTGGGATAGGTATTGACCCAAGTAGCAAAACATCTTTTACCAAAAGGTTGATTTTTAATTAGGTTCAATGGTCATTTCGAATAAGAGTTCGATTGGCATTGCAAAGAAAATGAACAACAAATACAAAGATGAAAAATTGTAACTGATGGAAATTGGAAAGGCAAAATTGATAAAAGTACATTGGGAATATGTGTTTCTAATGATGGATCTCCAACACGATTACACGATGACATATACATAAACCATTGATCAAATCCATTCACTACCTGTTATTATTCAAATACAGTTGTAACTGCACTCTTGAAATTCCATCCCCTTTATTTGCACGCCGATCTCAACCATAACCAGTTGCAACCTTCAAGGCCACTGGGTTACTCAACCAACATCAGTATCCTTGCCTTTGACCGATATCTTTGTCCTCATGTCCTTCCCTTGCCTCCAACACTTGCCAAATTTTTTAGTGGCCAAGTTTTTGCTTGTTCTCCCGACAAACTTCGTTGAACGCCCTTTAGCTACTTGTCGATGTTGACTCTGCATATCTGTCAACTATTCTTCTTCATAAACGTTGATATTTATGCCGTATTATTGTCTATCCTTTAATCCATTGAAGCATTCTTATCGACCAATCTTCCTCATCAACTGCATTCCGTTGCTTATCGATAGCTATATTACATAATTATGGAAACCTGTATATTATGATCGTCAATAGACTGGTCAATAACTATTCATACAATTATCGATAACTAGGTCAATTACAATCAACCAAACTCACTTAACCAACTATATCCACTATATGTCGATTTAAAAGAGTTAGGTTATTTTTTGGTAACACATTTTTCCATGGATGGTTGCTATTGAAGAGGATAAGGAAGATTGGTAAAAGAGGCGGTTGACATACACGTGACACAAGGCACGTAGTAGAAAAGGTTGGTATAGACGTGGTATAGGTGGCCGAGATACATGTGGCAGAAACAATTGGCATGACCTTTAACCGGTTAAAAATTTGAGAAAAGTTCAGGAATGATTGTTTTATCAAAACTTACATCTAAAATTTAGGACTGATGGAGATCGTGCTTAGGAACTTGGCAAAAGGTTATTGGCGTAGGTGGCAAAACGATTGACATGAATACCAAACTCGTTCTCAGAATTTGATACCGGCCAAGTCCAAAACATTGGGAACGGGTCCAAGAATGCAAAAACATGTCCACAACCTGGAAAACATGTCCAGAACATTTTTCTTCTTCAAAAAAAAAAGTCTTCACACGCGTGAAATTGAGATCCTAGATGCTCATGACTATAAGGACGCATTAAAAATTAGTAGAAAGCATCTAGAACTTGAGGAACGAGTCTTAGAATATGAAAGTCTTAGGATTATAGAAAGGCTCACTGTCGTGAATTCACTTTTGATCTTGTGCTGTCAGCTTCAAGCTCCAATCGCCCATAAACTTAGTTTGTGTTCCTTTCTACACTGTAAATTTTCTGATCAATAATATGAGAATTACGTGTCTTTTATATCCGTAATCTCGAGTTTGACCTGCATTGGTCAGTCTTCTTTGGGGGGCTCCTTAGGGGAAAACATTAACATATGGAGGAAATGGCCAGGCAGGTTAGTACTTATGTAAATGCGAATTGGCATTCATTTCCTACTGGACTATCTCGGTCTTATCCTATCCAATTTCCTAGACATGTCCACAGGCCAAATCACTCCTAAAGTTGCTAATTACCGTTTGTTATATGGCTCATTTTAAGTAAAAAGTTACTAAATCGACTTCTCCTAAAAAAATTAATATATTATTTTGAAATTAAAAAAAATAAAATTACTATATGCTAATTTACTGACCCATATTTCTATGTTTTAAAATAATTTTAAGTTTTTTTGGCATAAATACAAATGAACATTTTATATGCAAATTGCAGAATTTACATGTAGCTGTGATTTGTAAATATTTGATTGGTGTATATATATATTTTAAAATAATTTTAAGTTTTTTTGGCATAAATACAAATGAACATTTTATATGCAAATCGCAGAATTTACATGTAGCTGTGATTTGTAAATATTTGATTGGTGTATATATATATATATATATATATACACTTCTTAGAGCTCCCTTGTTCGCCAGGAGACAAAAATACTACAATCAGAGACGTCCTTAGACCTCTAGTTTCAAGATTAGCGACGGTGGCCTTTGGTTTGATGACTCAAATCCATGATTAATACGCTTATTTGCAAGCAAGAGTTGCTGTAATCGCAAAAGGGAGGACAGAGTCTGGACCTGCTGGATCCGGTCAGGTTGTTCAAATTCCGAGTGTTGTTCTTGACCTCCAATTCAAGACACTGAAGACCAAATTCTGCAGGAGTCATCTTCTGATGGTAGCTTTGAAATAACTCTGGTCACCTTACATTCCAAAGTATGGCTGAAGCAACATGCATCAGTAGACAGATCCAAGGTTGGTTCGAGGAGTTTGATTGGGCTGAGGAGCGTGAAGGGTAAAGCATTTGACGGGCAGGTTCTCCTGTCGTTCGAGCCCTGGAAAGTTTGAAAAGTCTGCTGCTCGATTCATATAGTACATTTTCGTCAACCGTCTCTTGATTATTTCGATGTAGTCATGCTGAGTACTCATCTGGCGGCTTTACTTCATCGAGTCTTCCGTTGACAGTTCCTAAATTACATCCCCATGGTAAAAAACCGTGCCCCTGAGATTGCAACTCAAGAGATGAAGATGTTGTCCATAAACTGGCATGCGTTTAGGATATTTAATGATGAGGATCGGTTTCCTAGAAATTGGCCTAATTTGTTGCAGCCCGTTGAAGTAATTAGTTTGCCGTCTCGTAATTTGGTGATGAAAGCATAATCGCTCTGTGATGCACCTTACCAGCACAAACGTTGATGTATCGCGGTAGTCATGAGACTAACGCGAACTGATATACTAAAGAGGTTCGCTAATGTAACTTCAATGAGTTATCGGTTACTGAAATTATATCGGAATTTCTTCAGAAATGCCCTGAAAAGGTCGTCCTCGGGCCATAAGAATGCACTCTCCAGACTTCCTAGCTTAAGTTGGATAGATCTAGCAACTCCATAAAAAAATCAAGGTTGAAAACAGGGCAGTGCATGAGAAAGAACCTTCATCAGTTTAACATATAGGTTGCTCGGGTTCTGATTAAATGTGGTCAATTGGTGCTTTTGTTGATCTATTTTCCTCATTTTAATTGCTGCATACATTCTTGACTTGATCCCCATGTTTATATAGTGTGTTTCTATTGCAATCTTTTGTTTACAGCACATCAACTGCATGAAAAGACTCATGACATCCATAAGGTACGCTGCGCATCAGTTACATGTTTCGATAGTGATCACGCCCATTGGTTTAACTCTACCAATTTGTTGTCAGGTGTGGGGACTCCTTGAAGCGAACAAACTCCACAGATTGATCTGAGAGTCCATTTTAATGCTTGTAATTTAGGTTTAGTACATATTTCTAACGACTAAATGTACTGTAATCAATATACTTTTAATGTTTACTTTTGAATTAGAAAAGGACAAGAAGTTCCTTATACGTTAAACAAATCATGGGTGGTTTTCACATGCGAATGCCACATTTTCTCGCGTCTGCTGGCGCTTGAATGGTGACTTTGTTTCATCACAATTCGTGCTTACAGGACAGGTGAATGAAATTCTTGTCCTCTGCAGAAATTGTGCGCGATGAAAATGTGACATTGATTAGCAGAAGAAAATGTCCAAACAAGTACTGGGTTTAGTTACTGTGCTTAATAGACACGTTAAACAAATGATATTGACCAAACACTCACTCGTCTTAGTCAATATACTTAGGACATGACTTTGGCTTTGCACTCGCAGAACTTCATCTCCGGTTGCCGATCTGTAGGACTTCGTCGCTGCAAGGACAAAAATAATTTTCTTGGCTGCAAGATATAGCTTCTGAACTTTTCGGAGCCGTTACGGTAAAGGCGAAGCCCGGGATGTTTCACCCCTTAAAGGATCACATAAACACAATGTCTGAACTGGCAATTTCGTGTCGTTAGGATGATCTTCTTGCTTCAACCTAAAGTTGCACCTGATTCACTAGCATCATCTCTCATCAAGTTGCTTTTAAGCAAGTTAACTATTCGGGTATGGGTGGAGCTCAAAGAAGGGAGAGAGCTTAGGAAGAGAAATCGGCCCGCAGAAAGAATCGATAGCCAGGTTGGACCAAGTCTGGAAAACTGGAATCCAGTCCTTTTCTTTCTTTAATTATATTTTCACCCTTTCAAGCGTCCCATCGTTTTGATCTTATTAAATAAACTTTTCCGTACTTATGTCGATCGACCATTATAATTTTCTAAGTCTACACAGAACTCAAGAGTCTTTTGAGCCAAAAACCTAATGAGTCGATCCAGACTTACGCGAACCAATCGAAAGACAGTACCACTCATAGATATTAGGCATGTACATACGTATACGTACTGAATACTATCTCAAATGATTAATGATGACTAGTTGATTGCAAGTCGCAACCATTCTGGTGCAGGAAAGAGAGGCCATGCATCTTTTGGGCATTAAACAAATATTGGTCGAACATTTATGGACGATAAAGAAAACACGACCATTGACTGCAATCCTAAGTTGCAATTATTGGGAGTGTGTGGGACTGATGTTGGGACTGAGACATCAAGAGAGAAGGAATTGTTTTTGTGTGTGAACAGAGGAACTTACTGCCTAAATTCCTCACAACCTGCAAAATATATTCCAAACACATTCTTCATTCATTATATAAATTCAGACAAGATTATTCTCCGCAGCTTATTTATGCATTTTTTTTTCTTCCATCAAGTTGGGGACAATAACAAATTGAACCTTATTGCAAAATAAAAGGAATCAATTTCTAACCCCAAGTTGGAGTAGCTAACACATAATTAATCCACTGAGAATGGAACTCAACAAGAATTGATCCTCTAATTTAATCCAACCCAATCCAACACTAAGTAAGAAAAGAGAGGAAAACCAAGTCCTCACTTGCAGTTTCTTTCTTTTCTTTTTCTTTGCAACCTCTCTATTTAAAGACATCTTCCTCCATATCCAGCATTTTTGAACAGCGCTTGTTTGATTTCTTCTGGACTCGACGGTGGTCTTCCCTCGTTTACCTGTCCAAAAAAAAAAGGTGAGAGATTATCGATCTTCAAAAATCAGAGCCACATGGAGATTGATTGAAGCAGGATAACACTAGACAGATTCATATATTATTAATCACATGTACCTCTGAACAAGAAGCTTGCATCGAGAAATCATTGAAGCAGCTGATGACACACTGTTGAAGCTCGAGGCCGAGATATTCTAACGTGTGCACAGTCGATAGCAATAACCCGGGCTTCGTGGCGCAGCAGATGTCGATCCGGGTGTCGGTGTCTTTCCTCTCCACATCAAACTGCAAAACAATAGAACCAGAAGAAGAAGGAAAGTTTCAGTTCATTGCTCAATTCCATAGACCATGATGAGCGCTAAGATCGAAATAAACTGAGAAAAAGGCGAGGCGTGTTCAAATAGACCTTGGGTGAATTTCTAACAAGGACTTCGTTGGGCTTTAGATCTTTGGAGATGCCCATCAATTTGCGGGTACTGCCTGTTCCAACCTCAATTTCTTCTTCATCTTGAAGCCTGTTGATTTTGTCTAGGAGCTCTTTCATGTAATCTATGGTGTCTCCTAGGATTGAAGTCCTGTCCATCTGCAAAAGATCATTGTCCATTCATGTTCTTGCATCAGCCAAAGAGAAAAGGGAACTAGAATTCAGTCTCTCTACAGGCTAAACCTGAAGATCATTTTCATCAAACGTTGTTTGAAGCTTTATGGTTTAGGGGAAAGAAGAAACAAATCCGTTTAACTGTTGGGTACTCAACTTCAGCACAACATCGGAGTCAAAAATCGAGTTTGATTACTCACGTCCTTTCTCTTTAGAGCGATGGACCGAAAAGATCCTGTAGTACCTCTCTCTCTCTCTCTCTCTCTCTCTCTCGCTCAACCAAATCTGATGTGACAATCTAATTTTTCCAATTTAATCAGGGACAAAAGGAAGGAGAGAAAGAGGAACAAATAATTCAAGCTAGATCATATCACACCTTGCTTATCTTGGGAACAATCGACCTGAGCATGGAGAGCCGGTCGTTCAAGCGCTTCCTTCTCCGCCGCTCCGCCATCAAGTTCTTAGACGGCTGGCCTTCCAACTTCTTTGGCCTCGAGCTCCTCTTCTCGAAGCAGTACGACGACCCGGCATCGGTATTCCCAGCGAACCCGCCATTGTTGATGTCCGCAGCTTGCTCCGAGGCCTCCACCTTGCAGCTGTTCATCGCCATCATCCTCTCCTCCGCGCACTGGCCATAATGGTCGTTGCCGATGAGGTCGCACATCTCCTCGTCCTCCACCATCGAGGAGTAGGCGTCGTTGCTGTTGTTATAATTCGCGGTGTACTCGAGCTCCGAAGGGACGGTGTATGTGTGGACGACGTCCAAGGGGTGATAGGCCCCGGCGGCGAAGCGGGCGTCGTCAAAGCCGGCGGGTTGGTGGGATAGGGACAGGATTTGCAAGGGGTTCGAGGAGGCGAAAGCCGGGTTGTCGCCGGAGGAGTCGAGGCTCCAGCAGGGAGGAAGGAGGAGATCGTTGTGCTGGAGAGTGGTCCAGCAAGTGGCCATCTCTCTCCTTGGAGCCAGAAGCTCCTCCAAAAGGCCTTGCTCTGAGAGCTCCATAGTCTCTCTCTCTCTCGCTCTGTCCTCTCTCTGGGGCAGGAGAGGAATAGAGTTGGGTGATCAGCGAGAAGGTGAAGGGAGTGGGAAGGGAATATATAAATGAGCGACAAATTTAGAAATGCATTATTATTGTCAATAGGAGTATAGTATAAAGTTTTGTAGTGCAGTATATATAGTATAAATATACATAAAATATATTTAATTTTCTGTGTCAGTACTGGTAGCTGCGGCTTAATTAAGAGCCCAAGATTGAAACGGAATCTGCTCTCTCTCTCTCTCTCTCTCTCTCTCTCTCTCTCTTTCTCTCTCTCTCTCTCTGAGGATTATTTGATGTCTTTATCGCCAAATTCATCCAATCAGACAAAACTTAAAAATTTCTAGTCACCCTGTCCTCAGGGCTTTGACCCACGAATCCGCCCCACTCGAAGAGCAGCATCCATCGTAGACCACCAAGATTTTCATACTCTATATATGTACCTCCTACGTGCTGTCCTTGGCTTTTTCCTTAACACTACCCACTCACTCACTCTCTCTCTCTCTCTCTCTCTCTCTCTCTCTCTCTCATGCGCGCGCGTGCGTGCACACGAACTCTTGACGAAACTAGAAGCTTGAAGCTTTTCGAACGCTATATTGCCGCATCGAGGGTCATATGGATCCATCTACAATGAATCACGCATTAAGGGTGAAAACTTGGATAAAAATGGTGTAAGGGAGGGGGAATAAGATGAGCATATCGGGATTTGTTGGAACAAATTTTGGAACTAAATGATAACCAAGACACGTCAACAGGTATTCATTTGATAAAATCTTCAAACTTGATCTGGTTTAGAAAAGATCTTGATGTCAATAGTACGATTTAACCGCATGTTATAGAAATTAGACATCATAAGGTTTCTTTCTTTGAGAGAATTGTGTGAATCCAATGATGAATGAAACGAGGTGCATAAAAAGTTCTATGAAAATTTGCGATCGAACAATAAAATATACAAGACAAAATATTAAGAAGAATATTAGATTTACATGGTTTGGTTGATCTGACAAGTCCATGGGAAGAAGAGTGCTAGATTTCACTATAAACAAACAATAAAACGAAGACTACATGCACACTCGAGCACTCAAATAGTCTTAGTGTTTCTCAATCCATAATTACATTCAATAACTCACATAGTATTTAGCATTTATAATTTCATATGAAATAATATCTCATATCACAAAAGAATGCTCAACTCTTTCCAAAAGATCTATTGGCTTCAACACTCTTGTATTGCTTTACGATGTAAAAGATTTGGATTTCTTTCGAACTTAACAGCTTTGACACTTGAATTTCTCTTCACAAAGAAGACTACTTTTATATATAAAAAGGAGTTAGATCCAAACTAATAAACTCTTTTAGAAAACCTAGTCAAACAAGAAACTTAGAGGCTTATTTGAATTAGCAAAGTTTCCTTTTTAGGTTCAAATTTGAGATATATTTTTAATGATCTCCACCTTGACTCAACATCTAAACCAAGTCACAAACATTTCATTGAAATTTAAACTTTGCTCCTACTCTCCTATAGCTTTATAAGCTCAATCGCCATAAATATGTTCCAAGTCCAAGTCTAACTTGAATTTTGCCATAACCGTGAACAATATTAATACACAAACTCCACCCGCACTTCCAGCTACTCCACAAGGATTTGCAAACACAACATCCTCTATCACATATAAAATAAAACCATTATTGCGTATAAATGTGTCAGGAGATCAAACAAGCACCTTTGTCAAACTCAGTAATTACATCAATCGCCAGCTCTATAGACTCCAACTCACTATAGCCATATTTGGGTTGTTTACCATCTAGCATCCGCTACCTTAGAAGTTTTTATTTACAACTCTACCTCAAGCTAAACACCATCCTTATTAGTATGAGCATTGCCAAAATTACTCATACCCAGAAATACTAGACTCATCAAATGTAATTTTCTTGTTGATAATAGATTAATTTAATTTTGGGCATCACAACCGATAAACCCGCTTACCTTGTGCATAGCCTAGGAATATACACTTACTTGCCCTTCCATCGAGCTGACCATCACCCACTTGAACATAACATGGGCAATCGATATATTCTAAGACTAGTTAGCAATGTTACATGACCACACTTCTTTAGGAGTTCAACATCCATTTGTAATCGATGGAGATTTATTCAACAAGTAGCTCGCCACAATAAGTGCATCTACCGAAATTCTCTTAATTATACAAGCACTAGAGAGTATTTTATTAGATGTCTCTAATAATACTGTGCTCATCATCTCTGCAACTCATTGTGGTTTGATGGCATTAGTGTGTTGTTTGACTATGCCTCCTTTCATGTAGAATTCTTTCAACAGCTCCGAGCAAAACTTCATACTATTGTCTGTTCACACATGCTTAATTATCCTACTAGCTTCCTTTCCAATAAAAAATTTCAACTGTCTAATCTTGATAAGAGCATCAAGCTCTTGCCCAAGCACAAACACTCAGGTCTTCCTCGAGTACATTATTAGCATAAAATAAACACTCTTCGTTGAAAGAAACCGCAATAACCTACAAACACTCAAGTGAATTAACTCTGCAACTTTTATAGCTACTCTAATAGTTGTATTGAATTAAATTTTGTCATTTGCTTAAGTCACAACACCTACATAGATTTAGTTCCTTAGGAACTTAACCATATACCGCATTTCTTTCACTCAAAACGTTCAAGCCTCTCTCCCAATGTGCCCCAAACACATATGCCTCAATTTAGCTTCTCGAACAAATGCATTCAATGCCTCGACGATGAAACACATCACTATCTCAGCTTTAAGCTCATGTATTCATTGCACTTGATTCCTCTCATTGACGCCAAGACACCTCAAATGAGTTTCAGAATTCTACCTTATAAAGTATACAGACACTCAACTCAATTCAGGACCCTCAAGGAAATCGAGTTATTCTTCAATTCTAAAACATACCTTATTCTAAATAATATCCTCATGATACTATCATGCATTCTTTATAATATCGCCAACACCCACAACATCGCACATTTCCCAACTTTTACTATCTATACATTGAAAAGTAGTAAACCAGTGCTTGTATGGTGCAGCTTGAAACAAATAATCAGAATCTAAAATCCATTCGTTAAACATTAAATCCTCAGTGACAAACAAGACATAATCATCATCGTCTTAGACACCATAAGCAATTGCGGCAATATCATCAATAGGCTCAACTCTAATTGCTTTACCCTTCTCATTCTTTAGTTTAAGGCATTCCCTTCTAATATTCCCCATTTTCCCACAACTTCAATAGACAACACTATTAGTCCTAGACTAACTTCATTTGTTTGAGTTTGCTCTGCTTCTACTAGCACGAGTACTAGTTCGTCCTCTATTTTCACCTACTAAAGTAGCATGCACAAATTCACCAAATTCTCTTCTTTGAATGTCTCCTCATAGAATCAAAAAGTGAACCTCATCAAATATCAATCTTCATGACCGAGAGAAATTACTAACAACAATAATAGTAGCACTCTAACCCATCATCAATTCGATCTCAACTGAATTCAATTGGCTAACAATTACTGTTGATCCATTGATTATGTTCAGCAATTGTCGCAACTTCGCCCATTTTATAATAAAATAGACATTGCATCTAGTAGACCTTATTGATTGTAGAGGGCTTCTCGTACATGCTTAATGGGGTATTCATTAGTCTCATAATAGTATTCTCTTTCACGATGTTAAAAATGGCGTTATGATAGCGTCGGCCAAATAACCTCCAATGCCTATCTATCCAACAATTCACAAACCGTTTGCTTCACTTACTTTGGCTTCTTCTTAGATGGAGGTTATCCTAATCCACATCTTTTAGAAACCAAAATCATTCCCACCAAATCTGTCGATTTTTACTTTTCCTTCTTCCGTTGTCATTGATTCGTTATAGTTCAGTCAAGCCTAGCTTTGATACTAATTGTTTCATAAATAAGCAATTGAAGAATAAAGTAAACAAAACAAAAAAATATTCGGGACATTGAATTTATGTGGTTTGATTTGTGAGACCTATGTCCATGGAGCAACACATGATTCTACAATAAATCAAGCTACACAATGGAGATTACAAACCACACTTAAGCACTCAATACTCTTAGTCAATCTCAAATTTTACTTGATAACTCACATAATGTGTAGCCCTCATGGTTTCTCACGAAATAATCTTTCAATCTCATTAAAGAATTCAAAAATCTTACTACATGATTTAATCAGCTTCAACATAGAAATCCATAGCAAATTCCTTCTAGGAAAGCTAGTGAAACTAGGAAAACACTCCAACTTGGAAACCTACTTAAATTAGGAAAGTTTCCTTTTCAAACTCAAAATCAAGACACATTTTCAACATTAAGTTTATTAAATCAAATTGAAATTGGCAAAAGGAAGTTTGTCAAACCAAATAGATCACCATGATCAATCATGGAACACACAAATCTATTACGATCCTTTTGATTTGCAATAGATCATATGGATCAATAAGAAACCAAATTGATTTGTTGGGTATTAGTTGTTCACTAGGCCTATAAGTAAGTCCTTGCCTAACCTTATTCTACACAAATTTTTTGATATTATACACTTTTTTTTAGGGTTTATTTGTTTTGTGGGAAATAAATTATTTAGAAAATATTTTTTCTAAAAATGATTATCTGTATCACTTATAAAAATAAATGAACAAAAAACATTTTCATTATTCATGAAAATATTTAGACATAAATTGTTGTTGATAATGCAAACATTTTTATTGACTTAAACATTCATTTTTTAAAAATGTTTTTCAAATCATTTATTTACTTTGAAACAAATAGACCTTTAGGGAAAAACATACTCGTAATGACAAAGATCTCTTGTCTCAAGCCTTGCATAATCCTTAATAACCATCTCTCTCCCTCTCTCTTTCCCCCTCCCACCCTCTCTCTCTCTCTCTCTCTTTAAACCATCCACCACTAGTGTAGTAGAAATGGGTAATAAATGCAAGTGAACTCGCAACACATGTGCTATATGATTGCTCACATGTGAAAACTTGGAAAAAAAAACTCATTTTTCTATCTAAAACAAAAAAATGGAACAAATAAATACTCTGCAATCCCTAGTGACGTGTCAAAACTTGAAAATAATTCTAGGCAATAAAAAGCTGAGATAAATGCGTTGAAAATCTTGAAACTCGTCATTGAAAAGCAATTGAATTCAAAAACTTTCAAAAAGTGCAATTTGATCCTTAAACTTTCAACAAGTGCAATTTGATACTTAAACTTTCAAAAAATGTAATGAAATCATAAAATTTATCACACAAGACAATTGAGTTCTAAAATTTTCAAAATGTGTAATTAAATACTAGAACTTAAGTTCTTTCGTTAATTGTACTTTTTGAAAGTTTTAGAACTCAATTGCATTTGATAACTTAATTGCATTTTTGAAAATTTAGAACTTGATTGTACTTTTGTGATATGTTTTCGGACTTTATTGCACTTTTTAAAAGTTTTAAAACTCAATTATACTTTTGTGATAAGTTATAAGATTTTCAATACACTCATCCCTAAAAAGTTTGTAAAATAAACAAAAGACTACAATAATGGGAAAAATAGACATAAGCTAGAAAAATGCTTTAAAACACACATAAATAATAGATATTGAGGCCTAAAACAACTACAAATGAGAAATCCAATCAAGTTGCGGTATAGCACTAAATGAGTTTTCCCAATTAGTACTTATGGGCCCTGTAAAATTTCCTAAATAAAAAGTTATGGCCATTTAATTGTGCAGTATATGGATTTTTTTGTCCTGAGTACACCTATTGGATATCCTCTATTCAAATGGTTTAGAAAGTCATCAGCAACCGCATCCGCGTTAGCCATTTTTCATCCATCCTCAACTGACAAGGACATGGCCATTGCCTTAAGCACCAACCTTCATTGGTGAAGCCGCTCTATCACCACCATGCGCCACCATCCCGTCGCCTCCCCCCTCCCCCCTCCCCTCTCTATTTTTTTCTTAAATTTAGGATTTTTCAATTTTCAATTTTCCATTTTTAAATAAATTTTCATTTTTTCTAACACTTCACACGAGAGAGAGGGAGGGAGGGAGGGAGGGAGGGTGGGCACAAAGCAAGCGAGATCTATGCAAGGGCTTGCAAGAGACTCGCCCGGCAGCCATGTGCAGTGGTTGTGCAACCTTCTGGCCCTTCGTCAAATGCGTACGGAAATTTCGCCACCATTCCCTTGACTGAAAAATAACTCTTAGTCGAGGGACGCTCCATCTTCTCAACTTGAGTTGAGATTTTCTTTCTCGATCTAATACGGGAGTATTTTGTTGATTTCATCTAGGTTTTTTTCCTTTGTTTGTTGCCGATACTCTTCTTCATTTGTTGGGCATCTTTTTCGCTTCCATGGTTAGGAATTGATCTGTTGCTTTAGATCCTCCAAAAGATCGAAGAGGAATACGATGAGTTCATGCTACACTAGAACCTTTTATACCATTTTTCCAAACTTTGTAAGCTCTCATAACCTTATCTAGATTTAGGAGCTTTTCTCTCCCAATCGAGATTTAGATTTGGGAGTTCCGTAGAAACGTTTTGGTGCTCATCTAACCCTCCCAATCTAGATATAGATCTAGGAGCCTATCCAACTGGTTTTTTTGTACGGTGATGGTGTTGATGATGCTACATTTAGGCATACACTGCCCACTGGGCAAGCCGTAGCTATTGGAGAAAAAGATTACGGTATGTGCTCATCACTAATGATGATGCAAGATTCGGTAAATGGCTGCCATTCTTTTTGTTTTAATGTTGAGACAGATCTGTTCTTGTGTGATGAGAGTATGCTTATCACAGCAATTTGTACTTTGTTATACTACTTTACTATTTGGGATTCATTTTATTTGCATCTCTCATGTATCATCTTGAGATATGAATGAAAATTTTTCAACCAAAAAAGAAAAAAAAGAGGTCAGGATGGTCGGGTTCATTCTTGTTCTCAAAGGTGGAGAATTGCCTGTTGGAAAGTTCGAATTTGGAAATGATCGAATAAAGCCCTAGAGCTTGATCTATTCCAGATCTAAATCAAATTTATTTGTTCCCTAAACATTAATCCTATAGCAAAACCATAAGCTTGATTGGAAACAGAGAGTGACCCTCAAAGGGGAAAAAAAAATATTCAAAGTCTCTGAGTTAAAGGTTTGATTGAAAACGTAGAGTTCAGGTTAGCCACACACTGATGGTTGGCCGACGAACTCCACCGTGTGATGGCCGCCGATCTCAGCACCATTTCTAGTGTTTTAATTTTTCTTCCAAAAAAAAAAAAAAATTTCCGCTCGGTAGAATTGACTCAATTGAGAGTTGTTCTTCTTGAATTTTTTCTCCTTATATTTTTGGCCTTTTCTCCTTTTTAAATTTTCTATGTTTTTTTAACATTATTCTTTATGTAGCACCACATGAACACTATATTTTTCCCAAAAAATCAGAAAGGCATTGATCGAATTGTTGATGTGCCAAGCCAACAAAATTGATGGAGTGACAATTGAAAGGATTTAATTGCACCGAAATCAAAACATTTAGCATTTGATTGCGCTCTTTTAGATGTTTAAGATCGGATTATGCATCGAATAAAACGTTAAAAATTGCCTGTGTCATTTTCGTTAGTTAAGGTCATGATGGTCTTTCAAATAATTTATTTGTCAAGGCAAATATGATGGATTCTTCTTGAAGTCCAATTTCCTGGTTTCACACTGCCAAAACAGGTATATATTCAAGATAAGAGCAGTACAACTGTTTGCAAGCACGCGCCTTATTATTGGGTAACAATCAATTACAATGTCATTTGTCATATTTAGGTGAAGAGCCTTCAATTTCAGACGTTACTTTATTGATTTTTTATGATTAGCACTTCTATTGCAAGCTTTTTTAAACTTTATTATATTACGTCCAATCTCTGTGCCCGTGTCTTTAAATTAATAAAATAAAAGAACTTTTTAAAATAGTAGTTATGCAGGATAATAGTGGGCAGAAAAAAACAGTCTAGTAAATCTATGCTTTTTTTTTTTATTAATAATTTTGCTTTTATTGGTTGGTGTAAGTCTTCATGAGTAGTCAAGTGTCATCTTCCAATTGGGGGAATGTAACCATTTTCGCACTCACAAAATCACTTTACAAATTTCGTTCTATATATATTTTTTAGCATTGATTAAATAATTGTATAATCTTGACTCCAAAAGCTTTTTCATTGCCTAACTTTAACATTGGCCCACTCAGAGGAGGAGCCAGAGCATCCATCCTTCCAATTACTTCTTTCTTAATACATAAATTGTTTGAGAAGGGAGTTTCAATTTGATCGCATGTCATTCTTGTGGTGGAACTGAAAGTAATTTAAACAGCTACATCGGTTTTTAAAGCATCAACCAATTGCATTAGGCCTCTTTTGTTTTGCAGAAAATTTAAAAATCATTTTTCTTATTTAAACTTTTTTAAGAAATAAGATAATAGAAAATATTCTCATTATCAACAAAAATGTGTAGGCATGACTTCTTGTTAGTAATAGAAATATTTTTAATTAACTCATTTTTGTAAGCGATAATAATGATTAAAGTTATGAAAACATTTTCCAAATTATTAATTCGCAAAACAATGGTAGTCTTAAACATAAATAAGTTTTATTGGCGCTTACTAAAATGTGTAAGTATTTTCAAGGAAAAATTTCAAGTAAAGGCCCAAAGTGCTCTTATTTTTTCAAATGAGAACTTAAAGTGAGCCTTATTTCAAATAAGAGCCTGAAATATCATCATTTTCTCAATTTAAAACATAAAGTTGATCTTGTTTCAAATAAAGACCTAGTGCCCATATCGGTCTCAAAGAAGGACCTCAACTCACTGAATACAAAGGGTAATTTTGTCTTTTAAAATTTTTAATTTTGTTCTTTTATCTTTCTTTTTTTTTTTCCATTCTTTCTTTAAAAAAAAATTAAAAAGAAAGAGAAAACACAGTCGAGGGGTTGTTGGCTGTCGCCCCATCACCAGAGGGGTGGTGGCGATGGTTGGGGAGGTCATCGGTGCCTGGGTGAGGTCTGACGACCTTCACCGGCCAGAAGCAGAGGCCAGCAAACCCTCGCCAAAAGCGAGAGAGGGCTATGACCCTCTCCCAAATCTGGGCCAAGGTCATCGGCCCTCGCCAAATGCCTCAAAACCTCGCCCAAGCGTCAGTGAATGTCAGAAGACACTGGGCAAGGGCTAGTGACCCCTGCCAAGATCTAGGAGAGGGTCCTGCCCTCTTCCATGTGCCTTCAACCGATGAGGGTCATTTGCCCTTACCTAAGTGTTGGCAACCCTGTTGGCTCACCACTACCCCACTAATGGGGCCGTGGCCACAAGCGGAAAGAAGCCACGCTTGCTTGTGTTTTTCCTTCTTTTTTTTAAAGTTTTTTTTTAATTTTTAATCTAATTTAATTTAAATTTAACTTGTGTTTTGACAAAGTATCTTTGGTTGGCTGGAATATTTTGCTAGCCGCCGAACCAACAAGTCGTTAGAGTTGAGAGACAGAGGTGGCCAAGTGGCACCACTATAAACTAGATGTGCATTTCTTTGATCTCTCAAGCTCTTTCAGTTTATGTTTGATTGAAGATTGTGATTCTGCATAAGTGTTCACATCTCTAAACCATCAATGCACCTTGCAGACACTGTCCATCACATATTTGCAAAACAGTTTTCACTGTTTCTAAAACAGCCAATTCATCTCCTCCTGCTTATCGGGCTTAATCAATTTCATATAATTCCATCGGAATCCATGTTTAGTGCTAGCCAACGGTTGTTGGAAGATGATATCCGCAACTTGTCTACTAAAGTTTCCGAAAATAGCCGTGGTAAGGCATGATTGGTTTTTTCAAGAATTGGCTCCAGACCAATGCGCTCAAGATAAACCAAAGGACATCAACGACACTACAACAAATCGTGGTGAGGGACACCATTAGACATTCCATTTGATGTAATTTACGTGCAATCGTTATTAGGGCAACAGGTTTATGTGTTTTTTCAAATTATTTAAAAATTTTCTTGTGTTTCAATTTAATTTAATCGAATTAGTGTGTTGTCATCAATTTCCCTAATTATTATTATTATTATTATTATTATTATTATTATTATTATTATTATTATTATTATTATTTTCATTAAAAGTAATTTCAAACTATTGTTTCAGGGGTGAAAAAAAAAAACTGGCCTAGGACTTGCCTACTTAGACAAAGCCCGGTCCTCACTCCTATGCTTAGCGCACGCAAAAAACCATTTATAATAAAATAACACGCCATTTGTCAAATTTCGGCGAAGAAACTTTGACTACAAATACTATTTTATTGAATTATTGCACGAGCCCGCGTGTTGCCACGAAAAGAATAATACATCTATCGCTTCTTCCATACCCTAAGGTGTTGAATACCCCCACATGATATTCTACATCCTTCTTGTTATATTTTATTTAATGACACGTACATTATTAGCAAGTTTAAAGTATGATTGCACGGATAGCAAAATCCGACAAACTTATTCTTTCGCATGAACTGTTGGGAATTCAACGTAGAAAACCCGTTACCTTAATTTGAGGAGATTGCTAAAAGAGTTCATTAGTCTAAACCTCTCGACATATATAGTTAGATTTATCACCATTTAAAAACTTAAATCAATGAGATGTAAACTAATCATGATACATTAATTGATTCAATATCATATTTTGACGTTAGACTTTTCTATCATCTAACTTTCTATCGTGTGCACCTTGTTAGAATATATATATTGTAGAAAGAAAATTGTATTCATTGCTTAAAAAGATTCATGAGAAATACATAGACTTTCACGACAAAGCAAATCGAAGCAAAGAGAAAATTGTATTAATTGTTCAAAAGGATACATGAGAAGTACATAGATTTTCATGGCAAAGCAAATCAAAGCAGAGCAAATGCCAAAATACTATAAAACAAAGCAAAACCTAGAAAATAAGGAAGATCTTGCAGGGTTAAGCACATATAATTTCATAAAAATAGATCTGTCCAACAAAATAATTGATAATCAATCACTAGATCTCATTTCATTATTGGTGATAAGCATAAGCTAGAAATTCTTTTTTCAATAAGTACAACATTGCTAGTTAATGATGCACATTTAGGTTTGACTTTCTTTACAATAATGCCATACAGAGACAATCAAAATAGGTTAAATAAACACCTATCTAAATTTTGGAAGAGCATATCTTCATAGTTCGACAAGACGCCAAAACTTCTCTGATCATCATTGAAACTGGAGGCAGAGGACCTGTACACAGATAGAGCATGGAGGTATCAAATCCCCGAAAATAGTATTAGACTCCCAAATCTAAATTGGGAGATAATAACTCTTAGGTTTAGAATTAAATTAGGAAAGTTCAAACTCTCAAATCTAGAACTAGACCTGGAGAAGAGAACTCCCAAATCTAGATATAGAAGAAAAAAGAAGAAAGAACCAACAAACTCAAATAAAATCAACAATAGATGGAGGGGGTGAGACTAGCTCAAACATTCTCCCATGGCTAAAGGTTAAAAAAGACAATGGAGAGAGGGAGAGAAAAAGACGTTTCAACTATTTTAAAGATATTTAGTCACATCATATTTCAATATTAAACTATACATTCATCTAACCATTTAAAATTTTGAAATGATTGATTGTGATCTCACAACATGGTCTCAAAGCAAGTGGGCAAGACCTCATTGCCTTGAGGAGAAGTATTACATTTTCTTCTTATAGCTTAAGTTTTTTGAATAGTTGGCTATGAATTCATAAAATCTCACACACCTTAAAACAATCAACTTTATTATGATTTCCAAAAATTAGATAATGAATCAAATCTATGTATTAAATTCTAGGGTTAATATCCTAAAAAACCCCAGACTGGTACACTTGTAACAAATTTAACCTAAACTGTTTTTTTGACCATGAAAAACCATAAATTGATATACCTTTGTTAAATTATTAAATTAAATGACACATGACAATTAACTTGTATAATTTTACGTTCCGTTTGTTACAGTTTAAAACTTTTGTAATTTTTTTGTAATATTAATACAATTTAGCATAGGGGCAAATTTGTCACAAGTATATTAGTTTGAGGTAAATTTATCAAAGGTATATCAATTTGGGGTTTTTAGTGGTCAAAAAAATAGTTTGGAGTAAATTTGTCACAAGTGTACTAGTTTGAGATTTTTCAAGGTATTAATCCTAAATTCTATAGGCGATAAGACAAATTATCCTTAAATTTTGGTTCAATGAGTGATGTGATCTCTTAACTTTTCATTTATATAATATGATCCATAAACTTTAGCCAAATTTGCATTGCCATCCAATCTCTTGGATGAAAATATTTAAAAATTCATGTACCATATTGAATATTGTATCAAAATTTAGAGATTATATTGGACTAAAATTCACGGATTATATTAAATAAATTAAAAGTTTAAGGGTTATGTTACATATTAGATCAAAGTCAATATGTCATTTGTATAATTTTTCCTAAATTCTCTATGTATTTTTTTTGTCGAATCCTAAATTCTGTTCACTAGCCCTAAGGCCCCTAACTAGGTCACGTAAAATTCATGTGAAAAAACAAGGCCTATGTTTTCCCGATAAAGAAAAGAAGACAACCGCACACGTCTCGAGGCGACGGAGGGGGGGACAAGGCCACCGCCTCCTGCAGACCACCACCCACGTGAATATTTCACCTGGGCAACCAATGTCTCATTTCCTTCTCCAGGTGTCGAGCAACCACCGCAAGCCGCCAAGAAGAATTTTCCCCCTCCATTTTTCAGCTTATTTTATTTGTTCATTAGCTTTCTGTTTACTCATTTCCCGTTCTGTCATTTTATATAGAGTAGGCTGTCTTCAAGCATAGATGCATCGATCCTCATCCCCAACCATCTCGTATCGTAGAAAATTTCATGTGGAATGAATTGGCAAGGCAAGGGGCACTTTTTGACTTAATAGCTCCGGCTGATGATATTTATATCGAAATTCAATGTACCCATTTTTGGCCTTTCCCTCCGCTAGCGTCCACGGATTGGGAGCCCATCGTCCACGTTCGAATTATGAAAACGGATTTCTCTCCCGGTCATGGTAGGCAGACCTGCCAAGCAAGAAGTCCTTTTCCATTGTGAATTTTTGGTGAGGCAAAACGATATAATTTTCCTTAGAATTTATCGGTGAGGTTTGATTTTGAACTCACAATCTCGCTTCTCCAATAGTACTGATTCTAAGTGCAAGGTATGGGATTTGTATCATTCTACCGGAGGCATCAAACTTCAATATATATATTGATAGTTAGCTTTTAGGATGTAATTCTCCTAAAATTCTTAAAGTTTGTGTTGCAATCCTACAATGGTTGTTGGTGATGTCGGTATAGCAATGTTCTTCCATTATGTGCCCAAAAGGGCGAGGTGGAGATTGTTATGATCGTAATGCAGACCTTCATTATGGGTTTGTGTGGCCTTGTACTCATATGCCTGAATAGCTCATTTTTGCAGTGTGGTCCATGGTAGTTATAATCCCAATGCTGTAATTAGGAAAGTGAGTAATGATGCATACTTTTCCATGGATTATCATTAACTATAGATCATTATTGTTATTGAGATGTTGTTGTTGCAATTTTCACTAAGACATGTTGATGCAAAAAGATACTTAAATTATAAAGGATCAAACCTAACGCTGAGTTCACACACGGGGAGGAGATTGTTGAGATATACATGTGATCATATTGAAAAATGTCCCACATCATGGAATTGGTGTGATGTGGATGAATTAAGATATTTGAGTCGGCTCATAATTCATTTGTATAAGCTCTTGAATGAATTTAGGTCCAACTATATATGTTAACAGACTCGGACTTTGCACTCTCTCGTGAAAATTTTCTTAGGTAAAGTTATTGGACTTTTGTTTCCAAGGTCTCAAACTTGAGACACATTTTTAATTATTATTATTGTTGTCATCATCATTCGTTATCATCATCATTATCAACTAATGGATTATCATTAGTAGTGATAAATAAAATTCATCAAAGAATGAGAGAATCGTTGGTGATATGGATAGAAATCAGCCATGTCATAACAAAAACAACAACAATAATCTATTACCCGTTCACATATAGTTGGATAACTTCATATAGTGTAATAGAATATACTTACGGAGTTTAGGTTACCGCAACTTGCTGCTTGCATATTCTACTCATTACTCGCATGTTCTTATGAAACACATCACTCTTTTTCACCTACTGATTGTGAATCTAATATAAGTTTGAAGAGGATAAAATGCTCCAACAACAATAATTCATGCCACGACCTAAATGAGCATGTTTGTCACATTAGTCTGTTATTGTCGGAGAGCAAATCAGGTGGGAAGACAATTAAATTAGACATGACTATGATAGCAATCTCATCATGCTCTGTTATACAGTGACGCCAATGCAATTGATGTGTCTTATATGGGACACATTAGACGCAAAATTTGGGTAGTTAGGTATGATTTTATTTGTGTATGGACCCCGAATCTATCAATCCTACATAGCAATCTTTTGATGATATGTTATATTTGCTATGATTGAGCAAACTTTATTCTGCCCCCTGATGATAAATTGCTATACGATTGGGACATGTGTCACACATCATGTAACTAAATGACATGCTATCTGACACATGATGTGTGGTGGCCATGGTTGGTGGAGATGGTAGCTTGGTCTTCTTAGAGATGAGATTTTGTTTAAAGATGCCAAGATGTGTACTTCTTAAAATGGAGGATGCAACGTGGGGTTTTATGTACTTTTCCCTATCCCGATCACGATTAACATAAAAATTAGTTTCTTTTTTCCTGAGGAGATTAATAGCAGAGAATTTCTGCTTGGTAGTAAGCTTCCAAGGCCATCTCTTTTCGGGTAATGTGTAATTTATCAATAGATGTGGTCCAAATTTCATAGAGTTGAATTAGTGTTTTAGGACCTTTATCACCTTTATAAAAGAAAAAGTACACTATAAGTCCTAAATTTTATGCATGGAATGCAATCGCATCCTAAATCATTATCAAAATATGTGATCGAGTCTTTAATCTTTTCAAAATAGTTCAATTAAGTCTTATACTTTTAATGGAAAATGTAATTAAGTCCTAAAATTTATATTGAAAATGCAACGAATGATGCCATTTAAGTAACTTGCAAAGCAATATTTAGGTAGTATTTATTGAAAGGACCCTACTATGCTTTTTGAAAAGAGTTCAGCACATAAGTAAACCAATCGAATTATTTAAGCATCAATTTCATTTTATACGTTAGGTTTAGAACTTCCGATACACTTTTTCCCTTTCCTAAATTATCAAACGCACATAATTCTACACCTCGCTACTTATTTGGATATACGATCACATAATTTATGAGATAGCTAGATATTCTTTGGAGTTCGCAACAAAAATTCAAAATTTTTGGGCGAAAAAAACTGCTGCTGCGTTTTCTGTAAAAAAAGCTAAGCTTTGCACATGTGGGCATATAAAGCCACTGTCCTCCGTTTCCCGAGAAATGCAAAGAACTTGACGACTACTTTCGCAAACTGCGTGGAAACTTGAATAGCTGTTGTCATTACATGATTGTAGGTTTATGCAATCACCAAATATTCTCTGAAATTCAAAGGTCTTTACACAAAAATGAGACTAAAATTATCTATATATATGTGTGTGTATGTGTGTATATAAATATACATTCCTTTCTTTTTATTTATTTTTAAAGGGTAAATGACATTTTCGTGTCAACCTGTCACTCTCTGTGCTCGAGCGACAGAGGGTGCTGAAAAAAGATGTTGCTATTATAGGAAAACAAGAGTGACGTGACCACGAGAGGGGACTATACCATAGTACGACCGGATTTGCTTAAGGTTGTTTCGCGGGAAAACCGCGGCGATCGTTCCGGACAATGCATTGAAGGGACAATGAGAGAGAGAGAGAGAGAGAGAGAGAGTTTAAAAAAAAAAAATTAAAGAAAGTCTACCTAACTAGATGAATTTTAAATTTATGAGGATACAAAAGTGTTTGAATATTATTTGTTCTTGCACCTTGGAGAAGTTTCTTGAGTAATTAAGCGTTTGTCTCGGATGCCATCGGTTTTATTCTCGAGTCACATATTTATTCGCTTGGAGTGATCCTAGGGATAATACACATCATTTTGATTGTTAAATCGTTATTGCACATCACTTGAATATGAAATTTCAATCGGGTTTATGTGCATACAATTCTTTTTCTTTTTTACTAAGAATTTAAAATTTTGGACTAGGCTTATATTGTAAAAAGGAGTTCACCAAATACACACGACAAGCAAAACTTATGTGTCTTCTTGGAATAGCAAATCCAGGAAGGCACAACACAATTGCCCTTAGCCACAGTCCAAACAGGATCTAAAACTAATAGATGTATGTATGAGATGGCAATTTAGATTTGTCATGAACTACTAATATCCAACGCCAATATTACTAAAACAACTGCCAATTTTAATTTAGCCAAAAGGAAAAAAATAATAATATTAGGTACTTAATTTTCCGTAGACAGCCCACAATATATTAGGTCATTCCAAGAAAACCGCTTTTCACTCACTTTTGTCTGCGCTTTTGGTTGCCTTTTCAACCTTTTTGATGAGTTGGACCCACGTCGATTTGCCCGGACTCTAGGCATGAAAAATGTTGGCCGTATTCGAGCTCACATGCACAATTAGCCGAGGCGGGCCTAGATGTGAGCAGATGTGAGCTGAACGCACATCATCCACGTGGATCCGATATTTACTCCACAAACCCTAATTTGCAAGAGCCATTTCTTTAGCAATTCTTATTAAGACCAATTTATGAAATTTCTTTACTAAATGGTAAGTCAGACGATGAGCGGTGTTTTACATAAACACGTTATATTCAAGAATTAATAGCGGTCTAAGACATCGCTTAATAAATCAATGATTCGATTTTCATAAGTCTAGCATTTCTCCGATTTTTTTGGACCACGCGTTTCTTTATAACGCCACATTGGTAAACATTTAGGATACTAAGATGGTAATTGTGGACGAAAGTTCCATATCAATATTATCCCTTGGGATCAAGGGTTGGGAGTTCTTTATGACGAATAAAGCCTTGATAAAATTGTCCAACGAGTAAATAGATATGGTTTCTTTTTGCTATTTGGCCATATTTAATGTCACATAATTCTACGAAAAATGAATTATTTGAAAAATATTTTTTTTCTTAAAACGATTGCTTGTGTTGTTTATAAAAATGAATTAACGATTTTCGTCGTCCACAAAAATATTTAAACATAAATTATTGTCGATAATGATAATATTTTACCAAATAATTATTTCAAGTAATATAAGCAATTATTTTTATAAAAAAAATCCCCAATTCATTTATTTTCCAAGAAACAAACAAACTGGTAGAACTTTATTAATAGAGTTGATATTGGATGAGATAGAAAGTTGACCCTTTTTAGCATGATGATTATATACATTGGAGGTCCCCTGTTCATAATTTCCTTCAAGATATAAAGTTAGATGCTTCAAAAATGGTCAAAGCTCAATATAGCTTGTTAAAAGTGAAGATAGCTGATTGGATTTAACGTTGCGACCGTCGAATGTAAGAAAGGACTTTGTAATTCTAGATTTGGAGAAAGGAACAATTAAGTCCCTTCATTAAACTATTGAATTGATACATTCGAATTTTCACACTACCTCCATCCAATTTAGTTAACGGAAATACTAATGTAATTTCTTTTCTTGTTACTTTCACTCTTCTACATGGCATGCACATTAGCTAAAGCATTAAGTATAAGATTAAAACAACATTGTTCTAGTCCAAATTCTAGTTTTTACCTTGAATCTTAGTTAAATTAGATTGAAAAAAAAAAGAGGCTATATTTATTTTTTTAAAAATACAAACTAAACAAATTAAAAAAAGAAAAGAGTCACAGGCAAGAGCTTGTGGGCGGGCCACCTCCGAGGGGAAGGCCAGCAAGTCCCCACTTGGGTTTGTGTTCCTTCTTAATTTTTTTTTAATATTTTAATCTAATTTAACTAAGATTTTAGGTAAAAAAAAATTAGGATTTGCACCAAAACTACATCGTTTTAGTTGTACACTTCATACTTTAGTTCACGTAAACATTTTCCATTTTAGAACTTAGATCAACATTTCAGTATTTTTCATTAACCAAATTGGACGAAATTAATAGAGGTACTTGATTGCCATAATTTAGCAAATTTTAGAACTCGATTACACTTTTTCAAAATTTAAGAGCTGAATCGCACTTTTATGACAAGATTTAGGATATCATGAGCAAGTATCCTATTAAATTCATAAGAATTATATTAACATGTTCTAGCTACTTCTTAACCATACTTAATTTAGAATAATTCAATTTGCAAAGTACTTTTACATAGAATATGAAAACAGTCAGTATCACACAATTTTCTTGATTGGTTACTTAATAAGTGCACCTAACATTCTTGTCAATGAAGTCCCTTTTAGTAATATCGAGTAATAATATTTAATATTTGGAACATGCTGGAGGGTATTTAATTTAGGTGCAGATGCATGTTCACCATTTAATATTCAATATATATTCATACTTCGTTGTCATACTATAAAATAGATTCAATCGAAGCCCTAAAGTATAGGATGAAAATCAAAAGCTTTTACTCGGTTTCATTAACGCGCATTTCAAGAGTTCTCTTTTGATTTCTTCTATTTATCACACATGGGATCCAAACGTTTCTGCTTAAGTAATCCATTTATGTACAAGCAAAGTGCCCCGTCCACGTTCTCGGGTAAGGATTTACTCGCCGTGGTGGGCCTCACAATTTTATTTATATGAGATTCGAGAAAAAAGTTCACTAAAAGTCATAAATCTTGTATACATAATACAATCAAGTTATGAATCTTTCAATTGGTTTAATCAAATGCTAAACATTTTGACAAAGTACAATCAAATCCTTTCGACAAAAGCGCCTAAAATTGTCTAATCTAATAAAAAAATTTAGTACTTAATTGCATTTAATGAACAGGGTTATCTTGAGGACTTGTGGTGCACTCGGTTTTCAATTTTTTCCTAGTGGTGGAGAGAGAATTAAGGAGAAGAAAGAAACAAGGAAAAACAGAATTGAGATTGGAGATCAAACTTGCGATGGCGTAAAGGGAGAAAATTGGAGATCGGATCGTCGACTTGTTCAAATTGTCTTATATAAGAGTAACTTCTTAATATGACTGATGAGCGTGATGCCTAATAGCGACGCATTGATAGTGAGTTCAGCTTCGCATCCTCAATGTAGATCTCATTCCGGTTCATTGCGACACGTACACAAGCGTGGAAGCTTGAACTTTGAATTAGCATTCTAGGTTACAATTAACTAACCCGATAATTTAGCATCAAATCGTTGCGCTTTTGGTCTATTTAATTCTTCCTTATCTATACATTTATTTTATTTAAGGGTAAGAAAATGATTGATTGGTCAAGCGGCCCCTTGGGTCCCATATCTAATAATCATTAATTAATTTTTCTTTTCCATCTTTGGTACATCACTTTAAGGATTATAGAAATCTTATAGGCGCTTTTCATGTAGAAGTCAATGCTATAATCTCCGTTTACCTACCTAACCGGAAGATTTCGCATACTTGGGTCGGCATAAGACTTTCTATTTTTAGATCCATCGGTCAAGAAATTTATAGATTATTCGAGTTTGTGCATGATCTTATATTGATCGGTTTGGTTGCCAATTTCAATAAATGATAAGAAGCACTAACAAGTAATTCTGTGATTAGGGAAAGTGGAAAATATGTTTCGATATTATAAGATATTTTTTTAAAGTTATTTTCGGCAATTTTGGCTGAAACATGTTAAATTGCTTTCCTCGATTTAAACTTTTGATGCGGGCGCATTAGGTCTTATGGAACAACTCTTGAACCCAACTCGAGTTTCGTTAATATCTCAATTATTGTTCATGCAAGGAAAGACAAATTTCATTTACAACATGACTCAATTGGTCCAAGGTTGAAGTAATTAATTCTGGAGGTGTAGATGTTGACTCACAAGACTAGTTGTTGATTCCAAGGTTGCTGATCGACTAACAAGTGACTCTTGGTCGATTCTCATGGCTTTCTGTCAATCTTCCAAGTTAGTTGTTCGACTGCCTAGGCTGGTGAACAAACTTCGAGAGTCAAGTCCTAGTTACTATGCATCTAGATCTAGTTGTTATGCATCTCAAATATATTGTCAGCTTTCTTGATGTGCGTCGACATAGGTCCTAGAGTCATTATTGGTTGCTAGATCCCAAGAGTCATATATTCCAAGAGTTATTTATGTTCGTTTAGTCCCTAAGCAAAGTTTCTCTGTAAATAGAGGAATGATCTCACATGTAAGAGTAGACTTGCATTTTGAGTAGACACGAGATTATCCTCAAGTAAGCCAATTCCTTTGGTGATGAACCAAAATTTATTTACCCTTGGTTGATGGTGTGATTCTTTATGCCTTGATGAACTTCATGACTTATAATTCTTTATCCTTGGCTGTGGCGCATTCCTTCGTACCTTAGTGGGGAGGAATTGATCACAAGAGGATAAGTAAGGAAGAGCATGAGTCCTTGTTCGATTTCAACCCAGTTCATGTTGAGGAAGGATGGATCTTTCATGTTTTGTGTCGACAGCTGAGCCATTAACAACATAATGATTATATATAAGTACCTCATGCCTATACTTAATGGTATGCTCCATGAATTTCATGGTTCAACAGTATTTCCCAAGATCAATATGAGGGACTACCATCATATTTGAATGAGAGAATGAGATGAATAGAATATAGCTTTTCAGACTGAAGAAGGTCTTTATGAGTGGCTAGTCAAGCCATTCAATTTGTCTAATGCTTCCAGTACCTTTATGAGACTCGTGAACGACATGCTCGTGTATAGTAGCAACGATGCGAAGCATGTATCTCATTTAAGATAGATAACTAAAGTCCTTAGAAAGTTTATGCTCTGTGCAAAGATGGAGAAGTGTCAGTTCTTTTCCAGAAGCATCATAGTTTTAGGTTATGTAGTTTCCGAGGATGGGATCTATGTTTACAAGTCCAAGGTAGAAGCAATGAAAACTTGGCCAATCTTAAAATTGGTTTCTAATGTAAGGAGTTTCCATAGACGTGTTTCTTTCTACTATTGGTTCGTGAAGAATTTCAACACCTTTATATCTCCCATTTCGGAACATGAAGAAACAAATTTTTAAATGAACTAAGGCCGCCCACAATGCCTTTGATATCATAAAACAAAAGTTTTATGTGTCTCCTATCGTTGCCCTTACATACGTTGATAAAGAGTTGGAGGTTGAATGCGATGCAAGCAGAGTATGCATCAAGGCTGCTCTTACTCGAGCCCAGAGACCTCTAGCATATTCTAATTAGAAGTTGACAGGGTCAAGGAAAACTATTCTAACTACAACAAGGAGTTTTATGTAATTGAAATGGCTCTTGATCACTACATACTTCCTAAAGCCTAAACAATTTGTTATCTATGTTGATCGTGAGGCTTTAAAATATACTAGTGGCCAGCACAAACTCAACTAGAGACATGTCAAATAGTTGAAGTTTCTTCAATCATTTTCCTTTGTCTTGAAATATAAACTTGACAAGACTAATGTCGTAGCAAATACCCTATCAAGAACATACTCAATGTTCTCTATTCTAGACTCTAAGGTCCTTAGTTATGTTGAAGATCCCGAGTTTTCACCCATCATTGACAAACATGGAGTTCATGGAGCTTATTCGACTCGAGATGGATTTCTCTTTAAGGAAATAGGTTTTGTGTGTCAAAGAGTTCCTTTGAAAAGCTATTGATTTGAGAAGCGAGTGGTGGAGAATTGGCAGGCCACTTTGGAATCAACAAAACTCTTGAGATCTTTCAAGAACATTTCTATTAGCCAAAAATGAATGGAGATGTAAATGCACTCATTTCCACATGTACGATCTGTCGAAAACCAAATAGTTATTTCCATCAAGGGCTTTATAATCCACTTCCAATTCCAACATGGCCTTGAAAGGATGTAAGTATGGATTTTATTGTGGCACTCCAAAGAATTCAAAGGAAGGAAAATGCCATCATGGAGGTAGTTGATTAATTTTCGAAGATAGACACATTTCATTCTGTGTTACAAGATGGATGATACTTCTCACGTGGCTAAACTGTATTTCAAGGAGATTATTCATCTACATATAAGACCATTGTGTAGGATTGTGATTCCAAATCACTAAGTTACTTTTGCATGACTCTACGGAGGATGATTAGCACTAGAGTTCTATTTGGCACAATTTGTCATCCATAAATAGATGGTCAAACTAAGGTTGTAAACCATACCCTTACCACTCTCCTTGGAAGTATGGTAAGTAAGACTTTGAAGGACCGGGATTTAAAGCTTGTGCATGTTGAGTTTGCTTATAATCAATCTCCAATTACATTACAGACCGATCATCTTTAGAAGTTGTATATATTGGCTTGATTTCCATTCCATCCAACTTATTAACCACTATGAAGTTGAAAAGAGAGCCAAGATGATGGAGAAGTTTCATTAGCAGATTCAGTCCAAGATTGAAAAGATGAATGAATCATGATCTTGTAAATACACATTTGAGGAAGGAGAGGTTTTCATCTTGACGAAAGAATAGGCTTATGCCTAGAACAGATGGCATATTTACTATATTCGAGAGAATCGGCGACAGTACCTACTAGGTTGATCTCCCTAGAGAATATGGCGCCTTGGCGAGTTTCAATGTATGAAGCTTTTCTCCTTATTTCTAAGATGAAGGTATATCATATTTGAGGCCACATCTCATCAACCTACGGTGGATGATGCAAGAGCATCACGGAACAAGTCTCAAACCCTACTCAAGTTTCATCGGTTGGTCCAACTCGCAAGGCTAGTTGTCAATTCCAATGTTGTTGATCGACTAGCAAGTAACTCTTGGTCAATTCCCATGGTTGTTTGTCGATCTTCTAAGGTAGCTATTCGACTTTCAAGACCGGTGGACATTTGGAGGATCGAGTCCTAGTCTCTATGCATCTAGCCTAATTATTATGAATATTAAATATGTTGTCGGTTTTCTTAATTTATAATTGCGTTAGTGTAATTGGCCCTAGAGTCATTATTGGTTGCTAGATTTCAAAGAGTTGTAGATTTTAAGAGTCATTTAGGTTTGTTTAGTCCCCAAAAGTTTCTCTATAAATATAGAAGTGGTCTCACATGTGAGAGCAAACTTGCATTTTGATTATACATGAGATTTTCCTCGAGTAAGCATTTATTTATTTTCGGCTCTTTGTCCAAGTCCTTTGGTGGTGAACCAAAAGTACTTTATCCTTGACTAGTGGTGTAATCCTTTATGTCTTGGTGGTGAACTTCATAACCTCAAGTTTTTTATCCCTGGCTAATAGCATATTTATTTATGCTTTGGTGGTGAGCTTTATCTATTGTAAATTCATTTTCCACCCATACATGTCATTTAAAACCCTTTCATCTACTGTTTCCAGAAAACCCTCATCACATGCCTATTCCAAAAAATGAATTTCTTAATCTCTCAATTCCATCATACATTAAATTGGTATCAAAGCTCTAAGTTGATCTAGTTTGACAGATTTCTTCTTTCCCTGTTTGTTACTCTCGTCTAGAAAAAGGGGCTTAATGTAAGCACAACCTGCTTACTAATTGTATCAAATAGGTTGACAACATTACAAACACATACTTTCCGTGGTATGTTCTTATCGTGCTTTTTTCAAAACGTCGCAAATTGTCGCTCCCGACCAATTTGGGTAACGATGTTATGCAGTGGAACATAACAATTGCAATAGAAGAGGGGGAATTGTTTCTAGTAATCTTCTTTTTAGTGCGACTTCACTTAATATGTATGCCACATCGGGTATGTAATTCATTGCAACTCTCATTTTCCCTTTCCCCCTAGCAAGGCCCAAAACCTCTCTTAATAAAGCAATAGGAATGCTTAACTATATATGATAAAAAGATGTCATATAAATAAATTGTGTTTATAAACTACCAAGTGTCTATCACTTTTAAATGAATCGTGTATGCCCTAACTCCATTTTTACTATTTGCCACGTACAAAATGTCATTAAGGAAAGTCAAAGGTTGGACCTACACTATTGTTTTTCTCCTCATGTTTGCTCATATTCCCAGGACCCGTGAGAGGGGCCATCAAAACCCACTGAAAGGTGCTTCCAATTTCTGTAATGATCATGTCTAGCTCCACGCTCGACTCAGCTTCAATAGCTTTTCGCCTATATTCACGTGACTTTGTCCGTGAAAGACTCCACGTGAAATTTTTGTATCTATCTCTCCCACTTTCTTTTCTTCGCTGGATTTTATGTGGGTATCAAAACAATTTGAAATCTCACTAATGAATACCCTAAAAAAATAAAAATAAAAAATAAAAACCTAGAAGATTATCTCTTATGGCTGAGAATTTTCTAGGGCTTGTAGCACGTTAAAGCTCCTAGAAGTTTCATGCAGGCCTATTTATGGCTATAATTGTCGTCTGTATTTTTTTAATCCAAGCTTTTGTCTTACTAAAGTTTTCTTTCTTTGTGAAAATAATGTGCCTTATTAAAGTTTCAAACTCTCTTTTGTACCTACATGTTCTATTGTCAAACCTGGCCGGATTCATATCTATCCTAATCATTGTTGCATTGAGGATTATCATCTTGAACTCGTGCACATCGTACAATATTCAGAAAGTAGGCAATATGATTTTGTCCAACTTGTAGTTTGAACGGATGAGAACTATTCACTATCCTTAATCACAAGGAACTTTGACGTAAAAAGTTTCTCCAATAATCCACACGTACATTGATGCGAACTAGTTACGCAAATGAGTATCACGGGCCTCCAATCGCTATCAGAACATACTTGACTAACTTCTTACTTGTCACTTGCATGTTGAGATTGTCGAGTATGAGCCCTCACCAATGGCTTTTGATGTTGACGTACTTTCGCCACGGAGTACTGCACATGCTTATGATCGTTAATCACCTAGGACTACAAGAAGAGATGACTGAAGTTCTTCGTGAATGGTTATAGATCATAACGTACAAGTATTAAGCCAAATAGTAATCTCAAAAGACACTTGGAAATTTTCATCGGTGGGTCGACTTCAAGCAAGAGATGACAAGGCAATGGATCTGAAACTTGGCCCAAACCCAAGGAATCAAATCAAGTTGACCTTGTCCCGTGCAAGCACCAATCCGAATGGAACCATCGATCAATATTTTATGTTGGCACATCGGATTTGATATCGAATTTGGCCAAATTTTGTCAAGTCTTGAGGTAAGCCATAAGCAAATGTATAGTCAAGTAGGAAGCTCCACGAGCATATGGAGACTAACGTTTGTGCTCCTACAGAACACACCTTGAGTTTCCCACTAAAATTGCTTCTCAAAATTATTCAAAAAAGAGAAAATCAATCATATGCGACATCCTTTTTACCAAAAAAAAAAAAAATCATATGCGACATCCAATGATACACACAAATCGTACTAAGAGTCAAAAGGAGTAATCATGCAGCTAAAAAGTCACGTACAAGATATCACGGTCCGCCTGTGTTGTCAATGGGGTCACACCCTTTGACCTGTACTATGAATTTCTTTCTGCATCACCTACTTCTTGCGGCATCTGTATTCGTGCCCTCATTGTTACTCCATTGACTCTCCCACAAAATTGCCTGCATTGTGGATGGGGACTTCTATGCAAAAGGGGCTAGTTTCAACCCCCGTGGGGGTAACCTATATATAAATTGCGTTTAATAATAACATATTTTAATTCCTACACGGAAAAATGTCTTTCTACTCATTGGCTTGACAGCCCACGAATGCTTGTAAGATGAAGCAACCTTAACAGATTGACAAACCATCATTGATTTGAAAGATGTAATAGGAGATGAGTCGGAAAAATATAAAACTAAAAAGAATGACCTAGAGCTCGGGACATTTTTCAACTCTTTATCCATGTTTATATGAAGTCCAAAAGTTTCAATTTTTATTCGGTACACTACTTTTGGGAGGATTATTCTTATAACTCTACAAAGAGCATACAAAACAGGGAGGGAAAAAAGAACTTTGGAATATATATGAAGAAAAAAAAAGTCTCAACATTTGAGTTTTAAATATAACGGGTGATATGCATCTTTATGAATAAGTGAGTATTATTTACAACAAGAAGGACAAAAGTGGAAGTGAGTTTGTTGGAGGGAGTTTATTTCAGAATGATACAGCATGCTTTGTTAGATTTTAGAGGTTTCATGAAACACTTATATGTTCATACCTTTGTTTATTGAATTCTACAAATAGTAGAATTCTGTCTTTAAGTAATTTTCATGAATTTTAATGGAATTCTTTTGAGAAAAAATTGAGCTGAAATTAAGAAACAATTTGTTTTCTACATAATACGGGTGTTTCCCAAAAATAGCTTTAAAAAACATAAAAGCATACTCATCCAATCAAATTACACAAGTTACCTATGAAAAGTATCCAATCAAATTTACACACGTTTCATATAAAAGAATCAATATTTAAAGACTTTCATATCTAACGTTGTCATCTCTTGGGGCTAGTGTAGTGACAGATGTCCACATGGAGTCTTTTGACAATGTGATTGACAAATTGTTTCCCTAAAGGCTGGATACGATTGGATCCCGGTGACAAATTGATGTATGTTCTCCGCAAGCAATAAGCTTTGAAATCGATGAAAATTATTAATGAACGAAAGTTATTCTGAGAGTTTGGGCAATGATAATTTTTTGATAATTGACATGCGGCCACAGTTCCTTATTTAGTCAGAAAAGGAGAAAGTTGGTATAAAGGACTGGAAAAGATAAAGATTACTACCTCGAAATTGCCAAACATTTGAAAGGGCCAATAACAAATAAGTTTGGTCTTGACCCATGATTGAAAAATGTTGAATTTGGAGAGACAGGGCCTTTTGCTAATTCCAAGCTCCCTTGACTTTGATTATTTGGAATAGTTTTTGAAAAATTAATGTATTATTGGAAAATCACGGTAACAAAAAGAGAAACACCCTAATTTCCTTGGCAAACGCATGTGCTAATATCCTTCTTTTTCTTCTACTACTTATTCTTCTTTTTTCTTGTTTGGCTAGGCTGACATCTGTGCTTGACGCTTTGCATGAAAAGAGCCATCAAACTTATAAATGTACATGCAGGTGTTTTTAGGGGCAACTATTCAGGATCAATATATTATATAAGTTTCTGAGCAATTAGAAAGCACAATAATAACAACAACAACATCTCATCAACAATATTGATAAGATTATACATTCCAATTCAAACATATGTCTAGTTGTTAATTTGCATGAAGAGCCCTTGGGTTTAAAATATTCACATGTTGGTCTCTTTATTGGACAACTGCTCAGGTTCGATACAAGTGCTGATTATTTATGAATACCCATTGTTAGAGAAAGATTTAAAAGAGCCAAGTAGATTTAAAAGAGCCAAGTAGTGATAATGAAACAAAAAATAAATCATAATATTAAGGTACCCATAGTTGGTTGGGGTTAAGGGAATTTCCAGCTTGAAAATTACAGGTCATATGTTAACATCCCATCAATCACATGCAAATTAGTCTAAATTCAATGACACTTGTACAAACCAAAGATCTTGACTTAACCTATTTTATGGGGCTTGCAGGGTCTTCCATCAACCTTCAGGTAGCTAAAGGTAGGCATAGTCTATTGGGATGCAAGGGATTTTTAGATCGAGAACTGGGATCATCTGCATATATCCTACCAACTACCTGCAAGCCATACATATCAGGGCCACGTATACGGGTCAAAGGTTTGGACTCAACTTGATTCTTCCGACCCAGAAGGTGATCCATAAAGTTTCATGACCGCTCTAGGCTCGTGCCCTGGATTATAAAATAGTAATAATAATGATGGTGACAAGGGACTATCCAATCCAATACAAAGATTCCAGCACTCTGGATGAAGCCAACCATTAGCATCCAAATTCTCTCCTCAGAATTGATGAAACGTACCAAAGCAGCAAAATATATATATAGGTGTTTTGGGGGACAGTTGCTCCATCCGGACTTTTGTCCCATTCCTTGTGGTGACTCCATCACATGCACTTCTTCTGTGGGAGAATGTGATTTTGATGAGAATAAGTTAACCCCGCCACATTCTTTTGTTCACACGGTTCCCTAAGCGCACAAAATGCAAGTACACGGCACAATAGCTATGGCAAAACATAAGAGAAGGAAAATCCAAGTATGAAAAAATTAGGATTGCAGTGCCATTCACCTTCAATTGATCCCACAATTTGGTGTACTAATTTTTTGATGCATATTATTGATTACACGAAATAGAGACTGAATAGATTCATGTAAGTTTGAATGTTGATGGATGAATGGAGTAGTTATCAATTTAGAATAGTGTCCACAAAATGAAGAAATTTGTTTTTGCAGGTTTGACATGACATGTATAGCAAGACAAATTGATATGAGATGCTTAACAGGATCTCGGCCGCCTTTATCTAATTAGGTATCATCTTTTAGTTAAATCGGAATCATACTTTTCTACTTGTTATCGATCACCGTCAATGGGATGATCTCTCTTTACCATAAAAGGATATAAAAGATGGGCTGACTATTACCTCAGGCCCAGCCCACGTACCCAGCCTTTGCAAGTAAAGGAACTTAAAAATGGCGACTAATAAGGGTAATTACACACTTCAGGTCATCAGGAATTATGGCTATTTCATTGTGAAAAAAAAAATTGTTGCAGTTTTAAATATCACGTTCGTTTTTGTTTGAAGAGAATTTAAAGATCTTTATTATTTTCAGTTTACTTAATGTACATTAAAGCAGCATAACATGTTGCTAATTGTATTCTTATCCAGCCAAAAAGCAAGAAATTGGTCAATTGTATACCATTTCGAATGTCTTCGAAATCATGCTTGTGGGGAGAGCAGAGTTGTATAGGGCAAAGACAAAATAGTGAAACATTGACTAATTATTTCAACCAAGGTCAAGAGTTCGATTATTAAACGACACAACCGAGGAGGTTTTAAACCACTACTTCATCAATTTTCTAGCATCATCGACTCATTATGAAAAAATGCAGAAATGGAAATTGTTGAGGCAATTTGTATTCATTAATCTACCGAAACTACCTACAAGGTTGTTGTTACTAGAGGGATATTGGGACTGAGCTGACAAAAATAGCAGTGGGCCACAAACCTTATTGAGCCCAAAAGATTCGTCCATCATTTAAGCAGCTTTTGACCCAGATTGTCTGCCGAAACGGGTGAGTCTGCCTAAATTTCTTCATGCCTAAATTCTAACTCCTTTTACTTTCACAAATATTCTAATCAAGTTTTTCCAATATCGAATCTAACCAAATTCAGTTGAGTGATTGTCATACCACATCAAAGTATGATGCGGATAGAACATGTGGATGTCCACCTGCATGTGCGCAGAAAAATTTAGTCAATCTAGTCATTGTACGAGAATGATATGGACAAATTTTAGGAAAAAAACTCGACTTTTCATCCACATACTTAAAGGCATTTTCTTATGAAGTCTCTCTTTTCTTAATTTGTCTAATCAAGTCCTTTTACATATGAAAATTTTATGACCAAATCTCTCTAACACCAATCCGACCAAATCCAGCCGATGTGGCCGTCGCACGACACCATAGTATGACATTGATAAAATATGCGAATACCCATGTGGATATGGGTGGAAACATATAGTTAATGTGGACAATGTCAGAGTTTAATGTAGATAAAATTAGCCATGTGGATGTCAATTATGACATCAATGTCCACATCGAAAAACTTTTTCCACATCACATTACAACCTAGTCTAACAATCATGCCAGCTGCATTTGGCTAATATTGGTGTCGGAAAGATCTAATTAGAAAATTATGAAAGTGAAAGAATTCAATTAGACAAACTAAAGTATAAGGACTTGACAAGAAAAAAATGTGAAAGTATAGGGATGAATAGTAGAATTTCTCTGAAAAATTTTAGGTGATGTGGACAATCACATGGACTTCCACATTGAAAAAAATCTTATCCACATCAAACGAGGGCATTGCTTGATAGCTATGTCGATCGAATTTTTCATGCTAGAGAGACTTGATTAAAAAATTTGTGAAAGTAGAATGGCTTGATTAGAAAAACTTTGAAAATACAAAGATAAAAAGTAAAATTTTTCCAAATTGAAAATAAGCAACGAACCAAAAGTCGGTTCACCACGGTAGAGCATGGTGTAAGGCACTTAGCAAAATCCGTTGCATCACTTTATAACCCCATTTCATCAGATAAATTTCCTATCCCTAACATTATCAGTAGTAAACACGTCTTGCCATGCACAGCCCCAACTCCATCACACCGCCCCCTCCCCCGGGCTCCTCCAAAAAATATATATGTATATATATGTGTGTATGTGTGTATGTATGTATGTATGTATTAGGCCTGATGCTGGGTTTCACCTGGACCAGCTCAGCAAATGGGCCTTGTAATTTTGCAAAGACTATCCACACATGAGATTTTTACAAAATTCACAAGGCTATTTACAAGATTGATCAGTCGCACCACTTCAATTGTGTGAATCGCATATAAAATGCATTTTCATTCATAAGTGCCGAGACTAGATAGCACGATGTGTGAATTTGCGGAGAGAGGGATTAAGCACATGACCCTGTCCATCTAATCAGCTTTGCTAATTATGGAAATTAAGTACTAAGACGGCGTGCACTTCAATGAAACGAGTTGACAAACGAAGCCGTGTGATTTTTCACCATTAGGCGTGATGCCCCAGTGGTGATTTTTCATATTGCTGGTCAATATGTGTATTGGGCATTTACCTTCTTGTGTGGAGAAAATACAATCTCCCCACGCTCTCGAGGAATTTGCTTCAGGCCGTGTGGCCCAACACAAGGCCCAAAATCTGGCCTTAAGGTCAAGGCCCAGCTTTGGGTCTCTTTCATGAGTAATCTTTTTCGTTTAGGCTGGACCACACAACCCAGTAGGGGCTAAGGTAGAGTACAATGTAGATGGGGCTACTGACGAGAGATGGACCAATGGTTTATACATTTATTTTTCATTTTTTATATTTTTATTAGTTCCGCTATCAATATATAAAATCATTTACATTTCCATTATAGGACAGTCGACATGTGAATGGATTCAATTATGTAACTATGCTTGTGTAGATATGTCAATCAATAAGCAATAGGTTTTTCATACTGATAGTAAAATTCATAATAATATTTATATTTTCAGATAGTTAGAAGAGGCAATTATCCATATGCTTCTTCATCTATAAGTGACATAAGCACCTCAATTTTGACTATTCGAATTCATGTGGACTCATCGTTTGCGACTCGTAATTTGAATCTTAGTGAAACTAGTTTGTTGATCCTTTTTTCTATTGGGTTATTGTCAATATGTGATAATCTCAAGAGATGATGTGTGTCACTTAATTTCATATGAGATGTTAGGTAAAATGACTATTCTACATTGATATTCAAAGTGTATACACTGGAACCTCCAAAAATAAGGCTGGTGGACTAATTAACAAAGTCCCTAAAGTGCCCCTTGTTTATTTTTTTATCTAATCTATTGAAGTTCAAATATAACCTCTCTTTTTTGTTCATAACTTGATATTATAATGCGAACCAAATCACGATGATATTGAATTTTGTGGACCAATTTTCCTTGGGGTCCTTCAGACATAAGTTCCAACCACTCCAAATGGAACCACTCCACAATAGAAGGTGTTGTTGACCTTGGCAAGCGTACGAAACTCTCAGCACGAGTCCCGACTGCTCCTCTTTAGTTAATTAAGTAACTGATGCCGAATTAATTCGCTAGACAACCTTTTTCTAATGTCCACTAGTGCCCGCGCGTACGTATCTGTGTGTGTTTATATATAATGTGTGTTTGTTATTAACGAGTTTTTGGAGTGCTTGTTAAGGATAAATAGTAAGAAAGTGTTCGATTTTCAATATATTAATTACATGTAACATGAAAATAGATCAATGGATCCTAAAATAAATGTTATTAATTATTTTATACGTACCTAAAATGCTTAACAATTTCATATGTTCATCGTTTCCACCGTTGAAGGATGAAAATTAGCCATTTAATAGACATTTTAGTGCTTATGTAATATCATGTGATGGTCCACCTATCAATTACAAAACATAAAATCTTATAATATTCCTTAAGTTCCTCCCCGAAAATACTTTCGAACAACTCACTTTGGTGAACAACCACCTAACTTTTTCACTTTAAATTTCGATTAACTCGCTTTGGTGAAAAACCCTAGCTTGTCCTAATTTTGTTTGCAAACAAAATTTAGGGTCTACATTCAGGACAAAGATGTAGAAGATGTCGTTTAGGGCTATTATTGTTGACTGAGCGCGCCGGCGAGCCACATCGATCGAGGTAATTGACAAATATTGCTATGTCAAATTTTCAGCAACCGAAATTGGAATTGACCTTTAAGTGATTGGGCAGAAATTTGTTGACACTAAGGTGAGCATCGTATAAAACTTTTGACACTTCTTGTATCCTTTTGCCATTTTCTTACGTCATTAACCATATAATAGAGCTTACTTTGGTAAAGAAAAATTAGCAAATCCATTTTCGGGTAAGTATGCGAGTGTCAAAACTAGTGGCTACAATAAAAATCAAAATTCATGGGGTAATCCGTAACTTTTGAAAGTCCAGCTATTGTTATGAATCAGTGTCAAATTCATGAGATTTTACGCAATAAATTTCCTTGTTACAAGATGATATTATTTATCAAGGCAAATCACTAGTCCAAACCACACATTAAATTCCTAATTGCAGGGTCACACCTTTATGTTTGAACTCATCTCTCGAAGTTTAAAAAGTGTTGGGATAGCCCCGTAGAAGTTCAATACCTTTGTGATAGGGAAATCCAAGAGAAAGCTAATAATTCGAGCCAATGGAAAATTTAGTTCGATTTACCAATACCCAAAGGCTTAAACCACTTAATTATGCTCACTTAAGCAGTAGTAATCACTCGTTTTATCTATAGACATATATGCTCTGTTTGCTTCGAGAAAAATAAATAGTTTGGAGAATATTTTTCCTGAAAACAGTTGTTTGTTTCTCTTACAAAAACAAATAAACGAAAAATATTTTTATCGTTTGCGAAAATGTTTAGAAATAAATTGTTATCGATAATAAAAAAAGTTTCTATTAACTAATTATTTCAAGCGATACAAGTGATCTTTTTTCGAAAAATACATTTCAAATCATTTATCTTTCACAAAACAAAGAGAGCATATATAAGATTTCTTTCTTTTACACCACTCACATGTGTACATAAGAAATTTGCATCGGATATAGGTCGTGCAAATCAAAGAGCGCAAGATAAGCAAGAGAGAAGGTCAAATTCGGACTCTTTTGTAATGAATATCAAGCTGAATCTGGATATATCGTCGATGCGAGGACTAGTAAGATCGATTCGGCGGTCCTACTTTTTACTTTTTTGAGCCAAGACCCACACGGTTTTAGCCGAAACAAAATCACAGTCAAATTCCACGGAAAAGCACTGCCATCCAGTTCACCACATGATTCTTGCCCCCACGCTTCCCAACTTTATTGACAACGCAAGAAAAGCGCCGACCATGTTATCATCTTATTCACATTTTCTCCAAAAAAAAAGAAAAAAAAGGGACCCCAAAATCATAAAATTAATGAGCAAAATTTTGGAATATTAAAGAAGTTTTAAATTACAAAAAAGAAGATACCTCCAATGTGAGATTCGTACCAATAAGCCAATCACCACATATAAAGAGTTATCATTTAAGGAAAACTTTCACTAATGACTTTGGTGTAAGAGTGAGCGACTTGTTAAGAGGATCGAAAGCTTTTGTGTTCTCCAAGCATGTAATGTAAGAGATTATTTTCCTTTTCCAATGCAAATCAAATAAGCAAATGTTCCAAAAACATGAAAGCGAAATTGCTCATCAAACGTATCGTGAAGATGGATTTGTGAGCAGCCATTTCTCTGCTTCAAAAATCAACTCCATTGCTTCGTTTTGGTGACATATTCATATCTCAAATTGAAAGTATGCTTAAGTATATTTAATAGGTTAAGATTCTCCATAATTTTAGAGAAGGAAATGCATATGCAAATTGACTAGCAAATTCTATTATCCAGCCCATAATGCAAGTGATAATTATGTATTAGACAGGCCACCAATAGATTTGCTTCATTCATTGTTAGGGGATGAGATTAGATAACATTTTATTAAGAGAGTAATGATGTAAAATCGAGTCTTGTTCCTTTTCTTACCTTGAAAAAAAAAAGCTTAAGGCTTAAGGCTAAGGACCTATTTGGCAAAAACTATTTCTGTTCCCCGAAACAACTATTTCTGTTCTTTTGTTCCAATGAACAAAAAAAGAATAAAATCCTGTTTAATAAAATTTTTGTTTCTGGAAATAAAAGAAAAATCTTTTTTTTTTTGTTTTCGAGAATAAATTTAAAATAGAAATAAGAAGTAGAAAAAAGTAGCTCATTGTTTCCGAGAACAATTTTTTTCTTTTCTCTTCTTCTCTTTCCTTTCCTTCTTTTTCCTTTTGGCTAGTCGTCGACCTTGGTCATGGCTAGTGATTGGCTGACGACCTTGCCAGAGTGTTGCAGCCCTTAACAACACCGAGCCATGGCAAGGCCGAGCCTCACCGGCCAAGGCAAGGCTGACCTCACGCCGCCTAGGCAAGGTCAGGTCTTGCGTTGGCCAGGCGAGCTCACAAGCCCTTGCCTAGTCGGTCATTGGCCGCCGCCGTGGCCAGCAACCAACCACAAAGGAGGAAGAAGGATAGAAAAGAAAAAAAAAAGGAAAATATAATAAAAATATTTTAAAATTAAAAGGAACAACAAAATTACACAACGCATTTCTATTTCGAATATAGAAATTTTGTGCAGTTATCAAGCACATTCTTATATTTATAAATTGTTATAAAAAAATTATTTTTGATAAAAAAATTATTATCAGAAATAAAATTATTACTAAACGCGTCATAAATCACCGAAAATATAGAAAGAAGATGAAAATCAACTTGAAAACTGGGGTGGGGTCCGTAGAGGGACAATCTAAGGGACAAGATGAGCTGTCCTCAAAAGTCCATTTTCTTCACTTTAATCATGAAAAAATTGAATAAAATCTATTTTCTTGTGGCTATCTAAAAAGACAGTACTTACTTTCCTTAAAAGACGTCGTCATCTGAGCCATTAATTACCTCACTGGTTTCTGTACCGGTGTAAATATATCAACTAATTTAAATGACCACTTATTATATGTCGCATCATTTAATTAATGCATTGACAATATGAACTTCAGTATTTCTCGCTTTGGTCCAAGAGCAAATTCAAAGGAAGCCAAGGTGCTAAACTAAGGAACGCAAACGAGGAGGCAAAGTCCAATATTCTATTGTCCGCGTCGCGATCGAAGGATCTCGATTTCGATGAACCTTGCCCTAAATTTTTTTTAAAATAAAGGAAATTGGTGATCACTGACGCACATAAAAATTCCCCCAGTTAAAGAAATGATAAGAAAGAAAGCTAGGAAAAACAGAAACCGATTAGACAAGCACAAAAGAACGACTTCGAACGTAAAACAAAAAGTCAAAAAGACAGGAAAGGCCGTGCCTTGGATAATCTTTTCTAGGACGCCACGCTTCCACGTCAATTAATTTGAATTTGAATTTGAATTTGAATTGGATGAAAGTGAGAGCAAGAGGAAATCGAAATTGCCTAAATAGTTACGTACAAGCCAAAGTCATGCCAATCAAGAGATAGTAGTAGATCTCATGTGATACCCATGTGACATAATAATTAATATATTTTGATCTCATACGTAGTAGAATTATGCAAGTGCAGCTTAAGAAGTGTAAACTACAACGATGGCAAAATTCATGTGCACATAAGAACAAAGCATAGGAATCATCTGATCGGATATAGATTTTGTAATTTAATGGCACAAATCATCTAGTATGTTTGAATTGAGTTTTAATTTTTATCTTATTGTTAATATTAATTTTTCGACATATGCATTTTGACTCTCAAACGTGAAACACTCGGGACTTTTACAATATATAACAATTGACCAGTGAAGTTACGTATAATATCTTCTAAGTTTTTTCAGAGATTTGAAGAGCTATTTACAATTTCGGTGGAAAAGCCAAAGTTACGCGTTTTATACCTTGCTTGAACTTTAAATAAAGCTGGATCAGTTTTTACCCCCTTTTTTAGTTTTTTTTTGGTTAATTTAGATCTTGCAAACCACTCGCTTTGACTTTTTTAAATTCTAAACTCCTAAACTTCCGCAACATCTTGATGCGTGAATTCGCATGCAATATTTCTTAGTTTTTTTTATTACAACTTCAATAATAATCTAAAATTTTTACGAAAGCTCATAAGCGTAAACCATGCGATAACAATTATATAAGGCAGTCATTTTTTGGCCAGAAATTAAAATGAGGCGGTCAAATGAGAATGCAATACCAGCGTGGTCCTATTTCAGTTGATATTGACCATTGAATTATATGAGTTTTATGTGGGATCCATATGTTAAGTGGCTCGGATCATTCGTCGGGAACAAGAATTAATTTTTTTTTAATTCTTGATTTTGTCCCAAATCTATTTCTGAAAATAAAAAAAATAAAAAAATTTGTTTTCGGGGGCAAAATATTTACCAAATACCATTCTATTATAAAATTACTTTTGAGAACAAAAGATCAAAATTTGATTTCGTTGGAATGATTACCAAACATGCTCTTAATTTTCAATTTTCAAGTCATGGGGGCCAGGTCTTATACGATGCCGTTCTGCATTTACCTACTTCTCATGCTGAAAATGCTGCCATAAAAACAGGACCCGAGGCCAACACAAGGAGTTTCTCTGTAGCAATCATTGCTCAGTTTGCGAAGTTCATCCGAGAAGAGCTCACCAAAAGTCTCTGCAAAGTTCTCTTGGGTCTCCTCCTCCAAGTCGCCAGAAATGAGCGAACCCCCCAAGTACGCTTATCCTTACCCTGCTCAAGGTTACCCTGCTCAAGGCCAAGGTACTCTCTCTCTCTCTCTCTCTCTCTCTCTCTCTTTCAACCATGTTCATGTCTGATCTTGCACGGCGGTGGGTGGTTGGGTTTGCAGGGTACTATCAAGGGCCTCCCGTACAAGCGCCTCCCCAGTACTATGCTGCTCCTCCTCCCAGAAGAGAGCCGGGTTTTCTTGAAGGATGGTATACTCTCTCTCTCTCTCTCTCTCTCGGCCAGCAAGATTTTCATGTTCACATGGTTGCGAGAGAAATTTAATTGGTGATGTTTTGTTGGTTGGTTGCAGCTTTGCGGCTCTCTGTTGCTGCTGCCTCATCGACGAGTGTTGCTGCGATCCGTCCATCTTCTTCGTTTGTTAGCAGCCGCGTTGTTTATGATTCAGGAAGGGAAAGAAATAAAGAAAAAGTGGAAACAATCAGAGAAATTAGAGTCCAACCACTTCCTGGTTGTTCCCATGTTGATGATTGTACGTGTCTGTATTTGAGATATCAGTGTTTTTCCTGTGTCCTCTAGACGATTCTACATTATGGGCAGCTTTGTATTTGACTTTTCCGTGTACTCTGTAATCCATATATAATTGTCAGCATCGCTCTTTTGGATGGGCCCTGTACATTCTTATTTTGTTCTCTCATAACCTTAGGAGGGATTGTAAAGCAGAGGCAATGCTTGCTTTCTTTCCTTGAAAGGATCCCTAGCAAGTTGCGTAGTCACATGAACCACCAAATTCGATCTGGGTCGACTTCGGCGACAGTTGGGACTTAAATAGAACCCACATTACGAGCAATTGAATCTTTCTACGGTTCGACACCGGTAACATTTGCCTCTTTCACCATCGCACGAGTTCAAAGCGAAACAGCATTTGAGTAAAGCGAGATGAGATCAGGCAACAATTTTCGCCCGATCATTTGTTACCAAGTTGAATTCAATTCTTGGGGAAGTTACTAAGATCATCAAGTCCTGTCTTCTTCTAGCACTCAACTACAAGCTTCAATTGGGGCAACTGCAGGGAATGATATCATCTGTAAAATGCAGGATGCTATATCAAAATCAAAGATGTTGCTTATTTAAGTGATCGAAATGACGTGCAGTATTTGTGACACCACTGAAAATGATGCCTCACCTTGAAAATTAATCTCTTGGATCCAAAGCAAATCTGGTCTGATTACCTTACCTTCGAGATGACAGGTTCGTGCCTACCGCTGTAAGTTTCCTTCTCCATTTGTGGAACACAAAACCTGTAGATCATCAATTCGCTGACCGAGGATATAACCTGTGAAATGCCCAGGAAACTTCCTCTGAAGTCACGGACAGATGCAGAGTCAATGTAAAAAGGTGTCATGCTTCTGTTACGATAATCTGACATCAAAATCAAACAAGTAACGCGCCATATTCCATTTGAAAACAACACTAAGCCTGAAAATTTTTAAAAGAGTGCTCAACTCCATGATTTCTAAAGGTCCGGTCCAATCAGTTGGTTCCCCGCTATACTAAAGGCTAGCTTTATGTTGTGATATTCCCACAAAAGGACAGGAAAAGGAAAAAAGGTGAATGCAACAAGCAACTTTGCATGGCTGGTGAAATGACTATGTTATGGAAACTAGCAGACGTCGTTTCCAAGATGGGGCATTATGTGTATAGCCAATTAGCTCATTAACAATTCTCATTTTTGAGAATCTAACACCTGAAAATAGTTTGAGATTTTTTAATGATCCACAATCTGATGCTTATACATAGAATCTTCCACCGTGGTTGCCCTCGACCTTCTCACAAGGTTCCGGGGAAATGATGATGGTCCAGATTTATTTCACAATTTTAAGCGCCAAGTAAATAAAGGTACTATTAGATTGACTCGTTACTGGTTTTTGAATAAGTACATACATAAAAAATCTGATGCATCCCATTCACACTTCAAGAATCGGCATTTAACTAGGTACTGATCATATATCTAATGACCTTTCTCTAGCAGGTAGTTTCAATTAAAAAAATTTCCTGCTAGATCTGGAAAAGGAATATATCACTATTGCAATTTCACAAGGCAACATCAAATTTACTATCACATAAGTCACATGACTCAAAATTCCAATGCAACTTTGACTCCACAAAACTTGTTCTGCAAATCCAATAGAACCAGCAAAACATTGCTTAAGTGCCATGAGATACAGCAAACACAATTATAAACAACTTGCTGCTAATAATTGCATCTAATTTCACTCCCACGTCTATTCTACCATTGCAGGTCCCTGAAAAGCCCCCCCAGAATTCCCAATCATAATAATAATCTGAAGTTCAGTATTCTCAAGTCACTGGCTATGCATCCCCATAACCATCAACTATGACATCTTGGAAAGGAAACATGCTAGGACCAAATGGGGGCATTGAGCAGAACAAAGTGGAAGCAACATAGAAAAGGAAGGAGCATAAGCATTCTTTTATATAAGTAGCTCTTTATGAATCAGAAGAAATCACATCACTGTAGTGAATTCTCTACAAATTACAAAGTCACTAGATATTCGTAAACCAGACCTCCTTCACCATTAACAAACCTTGCCACTCGACCAGCAGCCAAAAGCCATACAAAGTAATGTGAAATGGATAGAAAATGTTGATGGAAATGAAATGGGAGTGAAAGATTACTCTCAACAGTGTCTTAGGATAATAGCTTTTTGTTCAACAAGTTATTAAAGTTAAAACTGAATAGTTGTAATCTTGCAACATCAGAGCGTAGCACAACCAAAGAAAAACAAAAAGAAAAATAAGTATTATTAGCTGAGAGCTTTTTAGTTAAAGTAAACAAAATAGATCATTGCAAGAGCATTCATATTTAGGCAAACAATGCAAGCTTGGTGAATAGGCTGATTTAAAGAGTTAAATTTTCATGGGATAATTCAAGTCAAGCTTTGATAGATGCAGGAACAATTTGAGAATATCGTATACAAAAGCTTCTATCAGATAAATATCAAAATGAGTAAAGAGAAAGAAGAAATTGCCATTGTATACAAAAGCTTCTATCAGATAAATATCAAAATGAGTAAAGAGAAAGAAGATATTGCAAGCAGATTTTATACTAGTTTGGCTTATATCAAGCTAACCACCAACAAGGCTGAAATCCACTAGTAATCTCAAAAGGTACTATAACATTGTTGTTTCTGCCCAAAATCGATAGATCCCGCTATCAATAAACAAGCACTGCTATTACACTTGTACACTTCTCAAAACACAGATTACAATCAATAAGAGATACTAACAGACAGAATCACAAATGAGCAGAATCATGTTGCAATAATCGAAAAGCATGTGACAAGATTAGATGTGTGTAGCTTTCTCAATTTTTTGCTGACTCCAGTTTGATTTAAGCTTCTTATATAGTCCTTTGATTAGCTGTTGGAGAATCTTTAAGAAGATGAAATAGCCGTTGGCATCAATAGACAAAAGCTGGAACTCTGGCCGCCCAAGCAATTAAATTTTCCTGGCAAGAGTGAGATTTCCCTAAATAAAGTTAGCTGCGTGAGCAAAATAGGCAAGCACTGATTAGATTCAATCTCAGATCTCTTGTTATGAATTCCAGACCTTGACCTTAGCCACAAATCCTTTTTCTACGATCTCCAAAATCAAATGAAAAGATGTCTAGGTCTTCCTATCCAGCTAATATAATACATGATGAGTATCTCCTACAGAGTTGCCTTTATTAGCAATCCAATGAATTTATCCTAGCTGTCCGTCACAAAACTGATTTGTGATTTGCTATCTATAGGTCTTCCTAAGAACATTCAGGATCAAAACTCTACCTAGCTGTTCACCTTATCATCTCTCCCCAAGCCCTCATGAACACGCTGTTCTACTGAACTTGTTCACCCTCTATCGAAGTTCATCCAGCTTGTAGATGTCTTATCACTGTGTATTTTTTATACCATTACTAGTCACACAGCATTCCTCATATCAAGTTCACTAGATAACAACTAAATAGATGGTTTCGTCAACTTTAAAATATCATAAGAGGTTTCCCAACAAGAGGGTTTCAATCGTAAGCAAAGTTTGCCTTTCCTAAATATGCCAAATTTCCAAAAATTGTGATGATCAATTCATCCTCATTTTACCTTGAAAATTCACTGCTTCTCAAATATAATTGAAATTCATTGTAGATCGTATCGCATGATCTAGCAGCCTCTCTTGGGGGTAAATCGAAAATAGCAATTTACCCTCCATATTGAGAGGATCCAAATCCCTAGCTTGAAGACATGTAATACATTGAGTCTTGAACAGGGATCAGCATGCTATCTAACCACTAAAGCAACTGCCACAAACATAAGCCATTTCGCCGCAAACATCTAAAGCATATAGTGCAGTCTTTCTAGCATAGTGAAGCCCTAGTGGTGTTTCTTAGCCTTGACAGAATTGTATTACTGCATTTGAAGGTTTAAGCTCTATATATCTCGGCATCATAACAACCATACATATACAAGCCATTTTGTGGTGAACAATTAAAGCATATGGTAGTCTTTCTAGCAGAGAGTAGCCCCCAGTGGTGTTTCTTGGCCCTGACAGAATCAGATTACTGCATTTTGAAGGTTTAGGTTCTACATATCTTGACATCAGTTGTATTAGAACATAGGTTGAAGATGCTTTTTCACCGACACATGACAGCAGCAAGATTACTATACAGAGCATGATGGCATACGAGAATTTATTACCCAATCCCACAGTTTACATGTTATTTCCCAAGAAACACTTTATTTGCCCCAAACCCTTTTGTAACTCTTAATAAAATAGTTTCAGCATTTCATTGCTATACTATCATCACCTGTGAAAACTGGGTAAGGCCTTCACAGTTAGTTTTATTCTCAGAGAAATAGAAAGGCATAACAGTGCAATTCAGGCCAGTGGTAAGAAAGCGCTGGACAAATGCAATGCGTAACTAAGAGCGGTTCCTGTTTGATTTGAATCAAGCCCAAGATCTATCAAATGAACTATTCACATGCATTATTCAACCTACAATAATCTATCATAGTGGCAACCTCAAATTTATATGTAAAGGAGTAACTTCTCAAGTTTGAAGATTTTGTCTTCGTATGACTCTTCATCCACAGAGGATAAGAAAGTGCTTCAAGCAACAATTTTTGAATCTATAAAACCATTAATAACATTGACTGAATGAATCAAGCAGATAAACTGTGATAAGAATCAAAATGTTCTTTTGGTGTGATAGCTCCTTTACCTATTCTCAGTGCAGCAAAGAGATCAGAATTCTAATGTATTCAATCCAAAGGAAATGCATCATGTGGCAAGGCACTTGGACTTTCAAATTCAAATTCAAATTCTGCTTGGAACAAGCATGGCTCAGATATAGTCCATGAAAAAGTAGAATAGCATGAAAGACACTTGTTAAGATATGTTGTAACATAGGACATGGAATAATATCATGTAAATTGAAAATATTTATCATATAGCTGATGCTCAGGTAGAGATATAAAAGGAAAGAATTATGCCTTCTTCAAGGCATAAATTACACGAAAGGTACAAAGTTACATAGCCCGGGTATCAATCTTGTCAGGGTTTAAGCAGATAGACAAATACCACAGAATTAGACATGCAAGGAAACAGAAGAAGGCAGCTTCTTCAGGAAGAGTGTAGTCCTTGGGAAGAATTGTATCGCTCCTAAGAATTAATTATTGTCAGATAAACCAATAGGCTGTAGCATCATTAACTAGATTTCTGTTCTTCCATTTATTAAATCAGAAGAGCTGGAGCAACACTGCTGAATCACCCCTACTCAGTCTAAAAACAATAGAAAGGAGATTCCTTTGTATCGTCATAATAAATAATGCAAACAGTTGCATTAAATTGAAACTAAAAAGAAGAATCAAACATAAAAAGCAACTCAGAGTGATCTCTTCACAGTAGAGCCACATTGCTCTTAGATAGTCTCCATTAAAAGTGAGAGTGACGCTATAATGAATCCCCATCTCAAAAGTGACATGACTTGGACCAGAACATCGCAATGAGTTAACCTAAAAAGACTAACCTTAGTCTACCACCCACAAAGCAAAAGAACAAGATAATGCTTTCCCCACTGCCGTAACAAGCAATCTATAATAGACAAAACGATACATAATTAAAAGACCAATCAATAGAAGGAGAACTTCCTTAAGAATGACTGAAATGTCAACCTAGAACTGCATAAACAACGGAGATGATTTTGAGACCTTGGCCTAAATAACCCGAGATATGGTCAGTTTGGCTCATCCTATTCTGAGCCTCACACCCGTGTACTTTGGGTGTAAGTGCAGCCCAAGATAGTGTTCTCACCCGAGGACTAGCCCTCTGCACCATCCTAAAAGCTTGCTACCAGGAGCCGTACCTTGTCCAAGCCTTCCAGTCACGGCGGTCACTCCCCACCCTCATCAAATCAGGGAATTACAATTTTACCAAAAAGAGAGGAAACTAAGCAACCTATACTTCCTAATGGCAAGTACCAGAATAAAAGAATTTATCCAAAACCACAACCAACATCTGTGACCAAGCAGCTGAATGGGAGTCAAAACATTACATTACCTTGCTTGTGATTGGACAATAGATGCAGTGGCAAAAGATGCATGTGAAGCAGCAACATGTCAAAAGAAATTGAGAGATTAACCTGTCTTGACTTTTACATTTTCAAAGGAGTAAAACCATTGCATTGGCACCTAGCAAAATTTTTAAACAAGTCAGACCTCACCACGGCCCTCCAGTGACATATCTATTAATTATAAGAAAATTTCTTTCAAGTTTGGAGAAATCAGATCTAAGCATCGTCAAGTGCGTGATTCTCAGGTTCACAACTGGCATATTTACAAGGTTAGTTTCTAATACAATATATTATAGGAAAATTTCTTTCAAGTTTGGAGATATCAGATCTAAGCATCGTCAAGTGCGTGATTCTCAGGTTCACAACCAGCATATTTACAAGGTGAGTTTTTAATACAATATACTCCATCACAAGAGTTCCCACGACATCAAGAAAATTTCTGCTATATCTAAAGATACACTAGATCAATTATGCGTGATTATATTTTATGGCTACAAGCAATCTTTTAAAAAGAAACAGATCAAAAGAACCTGCTTGACGTCTGCTTCCAATTTAAATGAGGTCAGAAGTTAAGTTCAAAATGGTAGCATTACTGAAGACAATAAAGATTGAAGAAATTTGTAAAGGTAAAAAGTGAATTCTACAATATGATTTCTTTCAACAAATAGAAAGTGATATGCACTTATCTAACTTATAGTTGGTTAAACATTGAACTTATTTATGATTTACTACTTTATCATTACTACGAGTAACAATGTTAAATAAGACAATTAGTTTGTAAAGTCTCTTTATATCTGTATCCAAATTTTGAAAATACAGAATGACTTAAGAATTGGCCCAACCAAGTCAAAGTGATTTGGCCACTTAATGACTGGCTTAGTACCTCTTCTGCTCCTACAAGTAAACCAGATCAGACATAGAAAGAGTTCTCAATAGAACTAGTCAATCTAGACCGAGTTTTAAAACACTAGCAGAGAGCAAAATTAAATCTGTCATCAATAACAGCTTGATTAATCTCATGAAGCGATTATATGATGTATTGCAAAAGCCTCAGAAACTATGTTACACAATTTTCTAGACACATACATAATCCTTAACATTAAAATTAGAAGGAATAAATCATAATGTAAGTTAAATTACAAATAGTAATGGTGATGTCCCCATGTAGGAACCAGCTAAACTTAAACATAGTCAAAACGCATACTGTTCAACAACTATACAGTGAAAAATCCACTTACTGCCAACCAAGATGGAGATAAACACTAAATTCTATACTTCCCTGCAGAAAATTGTAGTATTTCATCTTTCACCCAGACTCTAATCAGTCCATTCAAACAGGAGAAAGGATGTGAAGATTATTGCTGTCTGAATTGACTTATACTTTTTGCTTAATCTAAATCTTGCAACTCATTCACTTGAGTCTTTTCCATCTAAAATTCCTGAAAGTTTCACAACACTCAAGTGTTGATGTAAATGATTGCCGATAATGAAAATCTTTTGATAGAAAAGAAAAAATTATGCCTCCCATTCATAAATAAACTATAACAAATCTAAGCAACTGAAGAATCTGACCAGCTAAAGGGCACCACCATAATGCAGAAAAAGTAATGTGGTAAGCCATCCATCCAAACAAAATGGATGCTGATTTTACAAACGGAAGGGCTTCTCCAATGTTAAGGACAATTCAACCCTCAACAAGCAAGTTCCTCTCTAACAGAACACCACAGCCCAACTGACCAAGAAAAATGCACTCCAAGATCGTCAGACCCTGCGCAATGAAAAAGAATATGAAGAAACAGATTCTTTGACCTGCTTACAAAGAAAATATCTATTGGCTAACACCATTCTTTTTCTCTTCAAATTCTTTTGTAGTTAGAATTCTCTTCAAACACTCTCAGGACAGAAAGCTAGCTCTCACCGGTGCTTTAGAATTCCAGGAAATCTTCCAAGGAGAAGGGAGTTCCCAACTTCTGTTGTGTTCCAAAAGTTTGACATGTTGATTTGACGGTGATAAACCCATCGTTGCAGGCTAGTGAAACCATAACACAACATCCTCTTCTCCATCAATACCCTGAAAAGCATAAAGCGTGCCAAAGATCATGAAGTAGTTCAATTTTCCCATGATTCCATAGATCTTGATGCTGCCACACCATTCCTCCATTTTTTCCCTTCACAAAATGAGGCCATTAAAGAATGATCTCCACAACATTTGGCAGATTGCTGCCTTATAACTGTCAAGATACTGTAGCTCCTAGCCATCTTTTGGATAAATTTAGATCATTCTAGTAAACAGAAGACTGTTAAGTATAAGTCCATTGATCCAAGATCGGATGGCTAAGTTTTCCTATGCAAGCAATTTCGTCCCAAGTGCAACACCATGTTGCTGTCATATTTGGGAAAAAGTCCTTGGTTGTGACCTAGCAATAAGAATTGTTGAAGTATTTAAGTATTAAACCATGCCTTCATCTAAAAATTTGAGCTTTTAAAACAATTGACTATGGTTTCACACAATTTCACATGGTATTGAAGAAGGAGGTCCTGAGTTCAAGTTGTATAAGGTCCCCTCTTTGTTTTCATGCTTCAATTTTAGGCCAAAGCCATGCTATGCATAAGGGGGAGTGCGAAAGTATTCAAATAAATATTAAATCATGCCTTATCTAACAACTTAAACTTCTAGCACAATTGGCATTGGTCCCACACATTTGCACTAGCATGATTGAAGCTTCATTAACAGTATCATGACCAATCAGCAAAGCTGAATGGTAAAATATAATCTCATTTGAAGATTGATGAATCAATGGTAAGAATCAAATAAATTCCTAGGTAAAATCCAGGAATTTTCAATTAAATTACGCAAAAAAAAAAAAAAAAATCAATAAAAGATCAGTATGTTACAATCTGACAAACCATCCACTAGTATCTCCCGTGGGGAAATGGAAATTGTGAAACCTGTTTCAACAGATTTACTTAGATTTTGCAACCACACAACTGCATTTATACTCATTCAGAACCCAACCTACAGCTTGGACTTCTTGAGCAGCAATTGTATCACAGAACGCTAGATAAATTCAACTCAAACAGACCAATAAAAGGAAGTGGGAGGAAACAACTTTTCAGGCTGATAGGTAATGTGAACCTTCCTAATCTTCGACAAGAAAGGATATCTGGGAAAGAGAAAAAAAAGTTTGAATCAACTCAGTCAAGAATTACAATCAGGTCAAGTGTAAATTGATTTAAAAGCTCAAAATTTTTCACTCACATGCTGTTATGTTTCTTCAAAGCAACAGCCTATATTTTGAGGCCACTATCATCAATTTTGCACCTTGATATGATGTCATTGGAAGACTCTAATCAATTTGCACATAAACTAATCATGATCCATGCGTAACATAAAAGTTAGAACTCAATGCTTTATCAGCAAGTTCGAAAGCAGACTATAACCAAATGGGGCATGACATTAGCTCTTGAATTCAAGAAAAATATCAATGATTCTGATTTACATATTAATAAAGCTCAAAAGGACCCAGTCAAATGCTTTATTCACCAGTAATCCTCACAAGAGCATTGCCCTTCCTTGAAGCAATGAAACCTGCGGGTGTCCCTAACAGTGATTTCCCTTTTTGTAATCTTAGAGATATGTTTGATTGCATTATGGCAATCCCCACATATTCTAAGATTTTTCACCACAAGTATTGGCTCCCCATCCTTGGTCGAAATCAACCCAAATGCAACTGCTAGCTTCTCACTGTGATGTCTTAATCTCATTTCCATCTCTTTTTCCTCCATTCCATCCTCCTTTAATGAAACCTGATTAACATCCGGTACATAACCAACCTTCCTAATCTTCAATAGCATCTCATCCAAGTAATCACGAATCTCCTTAATCATTGGGTGTGAACTATCTTCTGCAACAAATACATGGGTTCTTCGATTTAGCTCGATCCAGCTGCAACCTGGATTCTTTTTAACACCTCTGTCTCGCATTAGCCTTCTTATTGCTACCATATCTTCCAATCTGCCAGCACTACTGAACATATTTGAGAGGACAACATATGGAGCAGCATTTGCAGGTTCATGCTGCAAAAACTGATAGGCTGCTTTAACAGCTATCTCCATGTTTCCATGCTTCCTACATGCCCCAAGCAATGAGGCCCAGCCAACGGAGCCAGGACTGAATGGCATTGTCTCGATGAGCTTCTCAGCTTCATTTATTTTGCCTGCCCGACCTAATAAATCAATCATGCACGAGTAATGTTCTGCCTCTGGCTCAAGCCCAAACTTCTCCTTCATCATGTTGAAATATGTTTGGCCCTCATGAACTTTCCCAGTATGTGCACATGCAGAAAGTACAGAGATGAAAGTTATACTTGTAGGAGGGATATCATTGTCCAGCATCTCTTGAAAGAGAGCAAGAGATTCCTCACCTAATCCATGCTGAGCATAACCTGCAATCATTGAGTTAAGCGAGACAGTATTATGCTCCGGCATCCTATTAAATAACCTCCCGGCATCCCCCAGATTCCCACATTTTGAATACAGTGCAATTAAAGCATTATCAACAGAGATCCAATTTGAGGGAATCTCTGATTTGATTACCAAGCCATGCATTTGTTTCCCCTGAGAAGGAGATGAGAGATTGGAGCAGGCACTGATTGCACAAACAAAGCTACAATCATCCGGTCTGTAACCAAATCTTCGCATACTGCGGAAACATTCTAGAGCCTCCTCTGAGAGTTCCTCATTTTGTGAATACCCTGAAATCATAGTGTTCCACAAAACCAAATCTGGCTCCTTGATCTCTTGAAATACTTTCTCGCAATCCGACATGGCACCCTTGCACTTAGAATACAAGTCAATCAAGCCACTCCCAACATGTGAATTCTGGTGGAACCCTGTTTTTACGAGCTTAGCATGAAACTGAAGCCCACCTACCAAATCGCTTACGCAGGTAAATGCAGTGAGAACACTTGCCAAAGTATACATATCTACATGCATGCCCTTCCTAATCATCTCTTGGAACAGCTCCAGTGCTCGTAGCCCTTCCCGGTGCTGTCCATAAGCAACTATCATCGAATTCCAAGAAACCTCATCTCTAGCCTCTCCCATCTCATCGAACATCCTCTTTGCCTCATTCAAATAACCATTCTTACTGTAATACGTCAGAAGCGCATTGCTTGGAGAAACATAAGAATCAAGACCACTGGAAACTGCAAAAGAATGCAACTGCCTCATCAAAGAAACATCATCGCCACAAGCCGTGACCATGGCGGACAATGTGAAGCCATCCATGCCGAGCCCCATCTCCCGCATCCCTGCAAACAAGGAGAACGCTGGTCCCATCTCGCCTCGGTCGGCAAAAGCAGAAAGCATGGTGTTGTAGGAGACGAGGTCCGGCGCGGGAATTCGATCGAACAGCTGGCGGGCGACCATCATCTGGGACTCCTTGGCGTAGGCGGCGACGATGGCATTGAAGGAGAACACGTTGGGGTTCGGGGTCAGGTCGAAGGCGCGGCGAGCGGCCGTAAGGCGGCGGCATTTGGAGTAGAGGAGGATGAAGTGGTTGGAGAGGTAAGTGGAGGGAGGGACGAGGGACTTGATGTACAGGGCGTGGAGGGATCTGCCGGTCAAGAAGTCCCTCTCAGCTATGCAGTGCTTCAGGAGGTGGCGGAAGCTGTGGAGGTTCCATGAGAGTTGGTTCATCTAACGCCAAGCAGTCGCCGATCAAGAAAGACTACGGATCAAACAGGGCAGATGCCAAGAACCCTCCTTTACTCGTCCTGTGCACGTGTTCGGGGTTGCTGAGGATTACCCAAGAACCTAAGTAGCGATGTTAGAAGCATGAATTGGATCTGACACGATCTTTTCACGCAATTTCTGCAAGAATGTCTTTGAATTTGCAGTTTCAGAACGCGAAGCAACCTTCGAAAAAGGTCAAGAGCTTAGCAATTGCACACACACACACACACATATATATATATATATATATATATATATATATATATATAGCAGTTGGTGGTTGCTGGGGGTGAATAGACTTCCACCCGCCAAAACCTTCATAAGAAATAAAGGGACGACAACATAAATGATTCATGAATTTCAATTCATTGTGTAATATCATTCATGAAATATGATTTTGTTCAATATGATTGTTAATCTTTGGTCTAATGTGTAATATTGTCCGTGAACTTTTAATTGATTTAATATGATTCGTGAACTTTTGATACGTGTTCAATTTAGTATTTAAGTTATAAAAAAATATTTAATGTCGTTCATAAACTTAAATTATATGAAAGATAAAATTGTATTTTTTTCATACGGTATATTGAACAAAGAACACGAGTATCGCATGCATAAGAAAAATGATCATTGATGTATGGAAAAAAAATTAATTCGAAGGGAATTCTTTTTTTTCAATTTTCACATTTATTGATGAGGTTGCTCGTAAAGTTATAATAAAAAAATTAAACTTTAGTGAAATACTTTGGAATTAAAATAGAATTTATGAATTTATGCGTCCTCCGTAAATTGAATATATACAAAATAACCAATTGAAGATAGCTCATAGAAAAAAAAAATTAAGACGTTTAAAAGTAAGGAGAGGGAGAAACTCCACTGACAGCTATGACAATAGAATTTTTCGTGGTAGAGAGACTTGATTAAAAATTTTCTGAAAATAGAATGGCTAGATTAAAAAAAGTTTGTAAGTACAAGGATAAAAGGTAAAACTTTTCCAAATTGAAAATAAGTAACGAACCAAAAGTCGGTTCACCATGGTAGAGCATGGTGTAAGGCACTTAACAAAATCCGTTGCATCACTTCGTAACCCCATTTCATCAGATAAATTTCCTATTCCTAGCATTATCAGTTGTAAACGCGTCTTCCCATGCATAGCCCCAACTCCAACCACCCCCCATAAAAAAAAAAAAAAAAATGTAGATATTAGGCCTAATGCTGGGTTTCACCTGGACCAGCTCAGCAAATGGGCCTTGTAATTTTGCAAGGACTATCCACACATGCGATTTTCACAAAATTCATAAGGCTATTTACGAGATTGATCAATCGCACCACTTCAATTGTGTGAGCCGCATATAAAATACACTTTAGTTCATAAGTGCCGAGACTAGATAGCACGATGTGTGAATTTGCGGAGAGAGGGAACACGACCCTGTCTATCTAGTCAGCTTTGCTACTTGTGGAAATTAAGTACTAAGACGGCGTGCATTTCAATGAAACGGCTTAACAAACGAGGCCGTGTGATTTTTTGCCATTAGGGGTGAAGCCCCAGTGGTGATTGGTGAAGAGGTGTAACGTATCTTTTTGCGAGGTCAAAAGGTTATGCCCTGTCATTGCAAATCTCTAGTCAATTTGTGTATTCGGCATTTAGTGGAGAAAATACAATCTCCCCCACGCTCTCGAGGAATTTGCTTCAGGCCGCATGGCCCAACACAAGGCCCAAAATCTGGCCTTAAGGTCAAGGCCCGACTTTGGGTCTCTTTCATGGGTAATCTTTTTCGTTTAGGCTGGGCCACACAACACAGCAGGGGCTAAACTAGAGTGCAATGTAGATGGGGCTACTAACGAGAGATGGACCGACGGTTTACACATTTACTTTTCATTTTTTATATTTTTGTTAGGTCCGCTATCAATATATATTACATTCCCATTATAGGACAGTCGACATGTGAATGGATTCAATTATGTAATTATGTTTGTGTACATATGTCACTTAATCGATAAGCAATGGGTTTTTCATACTTATTGTAAAACTCATAATAATATTTTTATTTTTAGATAGTTAGAAGAGGCAATTATTGAGGTGCTCATTCATCTACAAGTGACATGAGCACCTCAATTTTGACTATTCGAATTCATGTGGAGTCATTGTTTGCATCTTGTAATTTGAATCATAGTGAAACTAGTTTGTTGATCCTTTTTTCTATTGGGGTTATTGTCAATACGAGATAATCCCAGGAGATGATGTTGTGTCACTTAATTCCATATGAGACATTAGGTAAAATGACTATTTTACACTGATATTCAAAGTGTATACACTGGAACCTCCAAAATTAAGGTTGGTGGACTGATTAAGAAAGTCCCTAAAGTGCCCCTTGTTTATTTTTTATCTAATCTATCGAAGTTCAAATATAACCTCTGTTTTTTTTTTTTTTCAATAACTTGATATTATAATGCAACCAAATCAAGATAATATTGAATTTTGTGTACCAATTTTCGTTGGGGTACTTCAGACATAAGTTCCAGCCACTCCAAATAGAACCATTCCACAATACAAAGGCCTTGACCTTGGCATGCGTATGAAACTCTCAGCATGAGTCCCGGATGCTCCTCTTTAGTTAATTAAGTAACTGTGCGTGTGTATATATATATATGTTTTATATGTACCCAAAATGCTTAACAATTTCATATGTTCATCGTTTCCACCGTTGAAGCATGAAAATTAGCCATCCAATAGACATTTTAGTGCTTATATAATATCATGTGATGGTCCACCCATCAATGACAAACCATAAAATCTTATAAGATTCCTTAAGTCCCCCGAAATACTTCCGAACAACTCACTTTGGTGAACAACCACCTAACTTTTTCACTTGGAATTTGGATTAACTCACTTTTCTTGGCCCAAATAACGTCCACTATATTTTCTAAGATTCCTTAAGTTCCCCCCACCCCCGGGGCGTAATACAAACTTTTTCACTTGGAATTTGGATTAACTCACTTTTCTTGGCCCCACGTCTCACTATATTTTCTAAGATTCCTTATGTCCCCCCCCCCCCCCCGGGGCGTAATACAAACTTTTTCACTTGGAATTTGGATTAACTCACTTTTCTTGGCCCCACGTCCACTATATTTTCTAAGATTCCTTATGTTCCCCCCACCCCCTCCCCCGGGGCGTAATACAAACTTTTTCACTCGGAATTTGGATTAACTCACTTTTCTTGACCCCATGTCCACTATATTTTCTAAGATTCCTTAAGTCCCCCCCCCCCCCCCCCCCCACCCCCCCACCCCCGTAGGCGTAATACAAACTCTTTCACTTTGAATTTGGATTAACTCACTTTTCTTGGCCCAAATAACGTCCACTATATTTTCTTAACATCCTTACCCATGCACCACACTTCATTTTCTCAAGGCATAAGGATGTTAGAAGTATAAAAAAATTTTGTCGATTCACTTAAGTATCGAATCCAAAAAAAAAGATTATTTAAATACCTTCAATGACAAATATATATTACAGGCTTTTACAATAAAATGTATAAGTTAATATGGCATTTTTTAGCTATTAAAAACAAATCTAACGTGAATTATGATGTGACTGGACTCTCTATAAATGATATCATATGAGTCTATTTTAGACATTATCCGTTATTCTCGTTTCAGTCGAGCCATAAATCCGAGTTCAAGGTTTCCATGGCAGATGAAGATGGTGGATAAGACGCAGTTTCAATGGTAAAAAATGGAGATGTTCAAAAATAATGAAGATGAAAATCATTCCCTGTCACCTCCCCTTTTCTAAGAAGAAATTGGGCTCTCCCGTCCCCACACCCCGCCCCCGTGTCCTTGAATGTCAGAATCTTGGCCAAATAAAAGAGGGATTTTTCTTCACCGCAGTTTCAGATTTTCTCCAGAGTTCAATAAATTCTAAATATGACTTCGATTCCTGTCTGGTTTGTCTTCTATTTTCCGCCTTGTTTTGTTTTTCAGTTCTCTGACTATCTTCCAAATTGCATTGCCATTGATTGCGCTCCAGGAAACTGAGTTTGCAAGGAAGCTCTAGTCGAACCACTGTCGCCATGGCTGGAGATCTGAAGATGGACTAGCAGAGTGATCCTCTTGATATGGAGATGGAGCTCTTCATGGCCGTGGAGTCGAGAATCGATGGGGGCAAAAGCAGGGATGATCGATCCAAGAGATCTTCGAGCCCATATCCAGCCTCGACTAAAGCAACAACTTTCATTACCCTCCTCATCTTCATCGGCACCTTGCATCATCTTCCACCTTTTCTTCTTATTTGGTTGTTCGCAAATTGAAAAACAAAAATCCTAGTTTGGACAAAAACCCTAACCTGTCCTAATTTTGTTTGCAAACAAAATTCAGGGTTTACATTTGGGACATAAATGTAAAAGATGTCGTTTAGGGCTATTATTGTTGACTGAGCGCCCTAGTGAGCCACGTCAGTCAGGGTAATTGACAAAATATTGCCATGTCAGATTTTCGACAACCCAAATCAGAGTTGACATTTAAATGATTTGACAAAAAATTGTTGACAACTAAGTGAATATTGTACAAAACTTTTGACACTTCTTATATTCTTATGCCATTTTCTTATGTCATTAACCACATAATAGAACTTACTTCGATAAAGAAAAATTAGCAAATCCATTTTCAGATAAGTACCAACAATGCAAGTATCAAAACTAGCGGCTACAATAAAAATCAAAGTTTGGGGGGGGGGGGGTGTAATCTGTAACTTTTGAAAGTCCGGTTGTTGTTATGAATCAATGTTGAATTCATGAGATTTCATGCAATCATCCTATACTTAGAACTTTGAAGCAATAGATAATTTTCCTTGTTACAAGATGAGATTATTTATCAGGGCAAATCAATGGTCCAAACCACACATTAAATTCCTCATTGCGGAGTCATACCTTTATGTTTGAACTCATCTCTCGACATTTAAAAGCGTTGGGAAAGCCCCATAAAAGTTGAATACCTTCATGATGGGGAGATCCAAGAGAAAGCTAATAATCCGAGCCAGTGGACAACTTAGTTGGATTTCCCATACCCAAAAGCTTAAGCCACTGAATTATGCTCACTTAAGCAGTAGTAATCACTTCTTTTTATCTATAAACATATAGGCTCCATTTGTTTCGGAGAAAATAAAATGACTTGGAAAATATTTTTCCTAAAAATAGTCGTTTGTTTCTTTTACAAATACGAATGAACAAAAAATATTTTCATCATTTGGGAAAATGTTTAGACAAATTGCTGTCGGTAATAAAAATAATTTCCATTAACTAATTATTTCAAACAATATAAACGATTATTTTTAGGAGAATATTTTTCGAATCATTTATTTTCCGTGAAACAAACATAGCATATATGAGATTTCTTTTTTTTACACCACTTACATGTGTACGTAACAAATTTGCATCGGATATAGGTCGTGCATATCAAAGAGCACAAAATAAGCAAGAAAGAAGGTCGAATTCGGACTCTCATGTAACGAATAGTCATTTGTTTCTTTTACAAATACGAATGAACAAAAAATATTTTCATCATTTGCGAAAATGTTTAGACAAATTGCTGTCGGTAATAAAAATAATTTCCATTAACTAATCATTTCAAACAATATAAGCGATTGTTTTTAGGAAAATATTTTCCAAATCATTTATTTTCCGCAAAACAAACATAGCATATATCAAATTTCTTTTTTTATTTTACACCACTTACATGTGTACATAACAAATTTGCATTGGATATAAGTCATGCATATCAAAGAACGCAAAATAAGCAAGAAAGAAGGTCGAATTCGGACTCTCGTGTAACGAATATTCGAGCTAAATCTGGATATATCCTCGATGCGAGGACTAGTAAGATCGATTCGGCGGTCCGACTTTTTCTTCTTTAGAGCGAATACCCACACGGTCTCAGGCGAAACAAAGTCACAATCGAAATTGACGGAAAAGCACCGCCGTCTAGTTCACCACATGATTGTTGCCCCCACGCTTCCCAACTTTATTAACACCACAAGAAAAGCGCGGACCATGTTATCATCTTATTGACATTTTCTCCAAAAAGAAAAAAAAAATGGAGGACCCCAAAATCATAAAATTAATGAGCAAAAATTTTAGAATTAAAGAATTTATCTCATTAAATTACAAAAAAGAAGATACAAGACATGTCCAATGTGAGTTCGTGCCAATAAGCTAATCACGGCATGCAAAGAGTTATCATTTAAGGAAAATCTTTCACTAATGACTTTGATGCAAGAGGGAGTGACTTGTTAAGAGGATTGAAAGTTTTTGTGTTCTCCAAGCATGTAATGTAAGAGGTTATTTTCCTTTTCCAATGCAAATCAAATAAGCAAATGTTCCAAAAACATACGAGCAAAATTGCGCATCAAACTTATCGTGGAGATGGATTTGTGAGCAGCCATTTCTCCGCTTCAAAAATTGACTCCATTGCTTCATTTTGGTGACATATTCATATCTCAAATTTAAAGTATGCTTAAGTATTTTTAATAGATCAAGATTCTCCATAATTTTAGAGAAGATTCTCCATAATTTTAGAGAAGGAAATGCTTGTGCAAATTGACTGGCAAATTCTATTATCCAACCTAATAATGCAGGTGATAATTATGTATTAGACATGCCATTAATAGATTTGCTTCATTCATTGTTAGGGGATGAGATTAGATAATGTTTTATTAAGAGAGTAATGATGTAAAATCGAGTTCTGTTCCTTTTCTTACCTTGAAAAAAAAAAAAGCTTAAGGCTTGAGGCTAAATCACCAAACATAGAAAGGAAGTTGACTTGAAAACTGGCGGTGCGGTCCGCAGGGGTACAATCTCAAGCAACGGACAAGATGAGCTGTCCCCAAAAGTCCATTTTCTTCACTTTTATTATGAAAAAATTGAATAAAGTCTATTTTCTTGTCGCTATCTAAAAAGATTGTATTTACTTTCTTTCAAAGACGTCATCATCTAAATTATTAATCATCCCACTGGTTTCCTGTACCAGTGTAAATGCATTTAAAGGAAAGCAAAGGTGCTAAACTAGGGAACGCAAACGAGGAGGCAAAGTCCAATATTCTATTGTCCGTGTCCCAATCGGAGGATCTCGATTTCGATGAACCTTCTCCTGAATATTTATAAAATAAAGTGAAAGAAGTTGAGGAAGACAAGAGATTTTGTAAATTTGTGTATTCAATTGTATCTTCTGATGTACAATGCTTTTGTAATTATAATACAGAGATGAAATAATAAAGGCAAATAGATATTATGGAAATCATAATCTAATCTCAATCTAAGATTCCTAGCTAATTTATATACAAACAAAATTGGTCGAGAATCCGGGCGAATCTTCTGGATTGATGCATATCTTCCAACACTCCCCCTCAAGCTGGTGGCTAGTAGATATCCAAGACGCCTAGCTTGCTCAGCAAATATGCATGCTGTCTTTGACATAGAGGCTTGGTGAAAATATCAGCTGGCTGCTCTGCTGTTCCAATTCCTCTAGTTTCAATTATCCCTTCTTGAATCTTATCTCGAGTGAAATGACAATCCACTTCTATATGCTTCGTTCTTTCATGTACTATAGGATTCACTGCAAGTTTGAGTGCAGCATCGTTGTCATAGAACAACTTAGTTGAGCCCTTTAACTTTATCCCTAGATCCCCAAGTAGACCTCGTATCCATATGATCTCATAGGTGGTCTTTGCCATAGCTCGATACTCTGCTTCGGCTGAAGACAATGATACAGTAGCCTGCTTTTTGGTTTTCCATGAAAGAAGAGAATTTCCAAGTTTAATACAAAAACCCGTAATGGATCGTCGACTCATAGGACAAGTCGCATAATCCGCATCACAGTATGCCAACATTTCCATGTTGCAATCTCTAGATAAAAGAATCCCTAGTCCTAGACATTTCTTCAAATATTTCACGACCTTCAAAGCAGCATTTAAGTGAGACAACTTTGGACTATGCATGAACTAGCTGAGAGTCTGCACTACATATGATATGTCGGGTCTGGTCATAGTCAAGTATATAAGTTTCCCAACGAGTTTCTGATAACCTAAAGGATCATTGAGGATGGGATCATTATTCTCAGATGTTCCAGCATCATAATCCTTGGTGGTCAATTTCACGTTTTGCTCAATTGGAATGACCGATGGCTTGCATCCCAACAAACTTGCCTCTGATATAAATTATAGCACAAATTTTCGTTGACTAAGGGAAATCCCACGATCAGATCTAGCAATTTCTATCCTAAGGAAGTATTTGGGTGCCCCTAGGTCTTTAATGTGAAAAGTAAAGTGTAGATACTCCTTGAATCTCTCTATTGCAGTTCTATCATTTCCCATAATGAGAATATCGTCAACATATATCATCAGATAAATAAATGACGTACCTTGATTCCATGTGAATAAGGCGTAATCATATCTGGATTGCTTGAAGCCTGTAGAAGTGAGGGCATCGGCAAATTTGGCATATCATTGCTTGGATGCTTGCTTGAGACCATAAAGAGATTTACAGAGACGACATACTTTATTCTCCCCCTGTCTCCGTAATCCTTGAGGAATATCCATGTAGATTTCCTCTTCCAAGTCTCCATGCAGAAAAGCATTATGCACGTCCATTTGATGCAATGGTCAATCATTAATAGCTGCAACAGATAAGAATGATCTTACGGTTACGTCTTTGGCGACCGGGGAAAATGTCTCATGGTAGTCAAATCCTTCCCGTTGAGTAAATCCTTTGGCCACCAACCGAGCTTTGTAACGTTCAAATGATCCATCAGCGCGATATTTAATCTTGTAAACCCATTTGCATCCGATGGGTTTCCTATTTGATGGTAAATTGACCAAATCCCAAGTTCCATTTGCAGTCAGTGCCTATAATTCAGCCCCCATGGCTTCTTGCCATCTTGGGTCTTTAGCTACTTCTTCATAATTAGCTGGCTCAATATCTTCTGATATTTGACTCACACAGCATCTATGTTCCGGTGAAAGTCTATGAAACGAGACATAAGATGGTATTGGGTAGTGAATACCTGGTAAGTTGAAGGATGCACAAACATAGTCTTTTGTCCAGGTTGGCGGTCGTGTAGACCGACCAGATCGTCGGGGAGGATTTGTTTGAACTGGAGTTGAGGATATTTCCGTATTGCCAACTTCATTGGGAAATTCTTCCATCATTGGGGGATTTCCTTGAACTTCATCATTGGACTCTTCAGCAACTTCTGGTACAGAAATCTCAGGAGCCATTGGAGTAATTGGTGCTTGAGTTCCTGTCACAAGGTATTCAGTATGTGGAGATTCCTCCATGAATAGTGACTTACCAGAAGTGTTTGATGCCTCCCTTGGAGTATCTCCTTCCTTGAAAGGAAAGATATCTTCGTGAAAAATGACATCTCGACTGATGAAGAATTCTAGCGTTGACTGATCAAGGACACGATACCCTTTATGTAAATTTGGATAACCTATGAATATGCAGCGTCGTGCTCGAGGACCCATTTTGTCTCGAGGGCCCAAGATAGTAGCAAAGCACTGGCAACCGAATATCCTTAAATGTCCTAATTCTAGTTTATTCTTGAAGAGAATTTCAAATGGAGTTTTTCCATTGAGTACCCGAGTTGGCATACGGTCGATGAGATATGCTGCAGTAATTATACATTCTCCCCAATAATTTTCTGGAATAGACGCCTGAAATTTTAAGGCACGTGCAACTTCTAATAGATGGCGATGCTTACGCTTCACTACTCCATTCTGTTGTGGAGTATAAACGCAAGTACTCTCATAAAGAATCCCATGAGATGATAAGAGTAAGTTGCAATCATTGTTGAAGAACTCCTTTCCATTGTCCATCCTCACTCGTTGAATGGATCTCCCAAATTGATTCTTGGATAGATCAATAAAAGTTTTCAAGTGTGAGAAAACTTGTCCTTTGGACTGCATCAGAAAAACCCAGGTGGCACGAGAATAATCGTCCACAATTGTCAAGAAATATCTGGACCCATCATGATGTTGGGTATGATAAGGACCCCAAACATCCATGTGAATTAAAGAAAAAATGTGCATGGCACGATTTTTACTAAGAGCAAAAGGAATGCGTGATTGCTTTGCAAGGGGACATATTTGACACTTAGAATAGGGAATGGAAGCACTATGACCCAATCGTGAATGTAAAAGATAGTCTTTATCATTGGTAGTCGTGTTACACAATGACATTTCATTTGAAGGAAATAAAGACAAATCAAAATTACTTGGATTGTTCTTCCATAGAAATAGCCCTTCAAAAAGACTACCCAAGCCCATCACTTTGCCAGTCGAAAGGGCCTGAAAGAAACAAATGTCAGAACCAAACAATACACGACATGAATTTTCTTTGCAGACTTTGGATACAGAAATGAGATTGAATTGAAATTTTGGAAGGTAAAGAACATTTTGAAGTGTGATTTGTGGGCTAAGTTTGACTATTCCAGTGATTTTGACATGAGTGGTATTTCCATTTGGTAATTAAATAGAAATAGGAAATTCCAAATCGTCATGAACATCTGAAAATAATGCCTTCTCACAAACAATATGATCACTAGCCCCAGAATCAATTATCCAGGATTTTCTGGAAATAATATTTATCAGGCAACGAGAAATACCTGAAAAATTTCCTCCCTTGTTTGACATGTCTAATTTCTGTATTGCCTGCATTAGCTACTTGTATTGGTCATTTGTGATGGACCGATCGGCATTAGGAACCCCAATTTGATAAGCAGCAGAAATTCTTTTTCCTTTTTCTCTGGGTTTTCCGTGCAATTTCCAGCAATTTTCTACTGTGTGGTGTGGCCTTATGCAAAAATCACAATATAATTTACCCTTTTTTGGATTAAAATTTTTTGCAGATGCCAATAAAATTCCTCCACCGTCAGATCCTGAGAAATAATTTCCACCGTCGGATGCGAGGGACACGCCACCACCGTCGGATGTTTTCCAAACCCCTTCATCTCGTCCGTTGGATTCGGATGAATAGATAGGTCCCTTTGGGCCGTCCAATCCGCATGGCAAATCTGAGCCGTTCGTTCCTCCTCTTTTAAGGGGACGGGGATCCTCAGATCCGGATGCCCGTAACCCTAGCTCGCCCCCTTTTTCTTGTGCTAGGGTTTTGGGTCCCCAATTTCGCCGTTCACCGCGACTGGCCAGAGCGAAGCTTTCTCCTCCTTTCGCTGGTTCCGACGAAGCGAGTCTCTGGCTCTCTTCCTGAACGGCCAATTGGAAGATCCGTCCAGAGGCGGCACCGGTTCCATGGCTAATATCTGCGATCAGAACGTCAGGTAAGAGTCATTCAAGATAAGTAAAAAACGGGTCGCCTTTTCTCGTTCTTTCATCATCCGGTACTGGGCGAGCGTCTCCTCTGGTCCATCGAGTTTTTCCTCTGCAACTTCGAGATCGTTCCAGAGGGATGATAATTTGTTGTAGCATGCTGAAATCGACATATTTCCTTGTTTTAAGTCGCTAAGTTCCTGCATCAAGGAAAATATTCTTGCTCGATCTAGTTTGTTGTACATTTGCTTGATATTCTCCCACATTTTTTTGGAATCTTCCGTCGGCGGTAGACCGGCCGCGACGTCTGGGGAGATGCAATTCCCGATCCATAAGCGGACGAGCTGGTTACATTTCCTCCAATGTCGCGCCAGTCGCTCGTAGGTCAGAACGGGGACAGTTCCATCTAGGAAATCGTCATTGTCCTTTGTCACCAGCGCTCGTCTGAGATCTCGGGACCACCTGGAATAGTTCTCTGGGCCGGTTAATTGTTGGTTGATTAGCCACAATTCTGGGCCATCGGCTGTTGATACATACAAGGGGTCTCCGGGCTCCGGTCGTCCGGTGATTGCTCCAATGAGAAATGGCAAAAAACCGAGCGCGAAGTTCGGGTAGGGATTTGTCCCTGAACCCGATTCGCCTGATCCGTATTGATGCCCCGCATTGAAAACTCCCGGATAAGAATTTGTGCCCAGACCCGGTTCTCCCGACCCGCTCGTCTGCTCCAATTCGGAGGTCGGGCTTGCCCCACTTACGGCTGGTGGGCTCCCTTCAGATTGGATGTGGACTCCTTGGTGCCCTACAAGGCCAGGCGATGATGTAGTTGGGCTCGGCCCAAGGTACCATGGGTAAGGTACCCACTGGAATGGTTGGCCCGAAGCGGGTTGCCCCAGATTAAACTGAGCCTACGTGGGTATCCATTGTATCTGCTGGGTCTGGAGTGGCTGTTGTTGTGTGGTGGTGGGTGATGGGTTTTGGGTCTACGACTACAATGGATTGTCTGCGATGGAGTGATCGTCAGCCATTGAAGGTAAAAAAAATACTCTCTTATTTTCTTCCTCGAAGATGATTCCACTACCAGATGGCAGTTTTGTTTTGCAGGTCAGGACTCCTCTGGTGGGCAATCAGAAGCGGAAGCAAAAGGATCAAGAAGCGAAAAATCAGAAGCCTAAAGCTCTAATACCATGAAAGAAGTTGAAGAAGATGAGAGATTTTGTAAATTTGTGTATTCAATTGTATCTTCCGATGTACAATGCTTCTGTAATTATAATACAGAGATGAAATAATAAAGGCAAATAGATATTCTGGAAATCATAATCTAATCTCAATCTAAGATTCCTAGCTAATTTATATACAAACAAAATTGGTCAAGAATCTGGACGAATCTTCTAGATTGATGCATATCTTCCAACATAAAGGAAATTAGCGATCACTGACTCATATAAACATTCCCCCAGTTCAGTTCAAGACACGAGACTGTTCGGAGGAAAAAAGAAAAGGCAGATAAGCACAGAAGGATTACTTCGACCGCTAATCAAAAAAGTCAAAAAGACAGGAAAGGCCGTGCCTTGGATGATCTTTTCTAGGACGCCCCGCTTTCATCTCAATTAATTTTGATTTGAAAGTGGCAGCAAGAGGAAATGGAAATTGCATAAAATCGTTACGCACCAGCCAAAGTCATGCCGATCAAGAGATAATGGTAGACATAACAATTAATATAATTTGATCTCATTAGTAGTAGAATTATGCAAGTGCAGCTTAAGAAGTGTAAACTACTATGATGGCAAAATTCATGTGCACATAACACCAAAGCATGAGAATCATCCGATCGGATATAGATTTTGTAATTTAACGGCGCAAATCATCTAGTATGTATGAATTAAGTTTTAATTTTTATCTTATTGCTAATATTATTTTTTCGATATATGCATTTTGACTCTCAAACATGAAACACTTGGGACTTTTACAATATATAACGACTGACCAATGAAGTTACCTATAATACTTTCGAAGTTTTTTACAGATTTGAAGAGCTATTTACAATTTCGGTGGAAAAGCCAAAGTTATACGTTTTGTACCCTGCTTGAACTTTAAATAAAGCCGGATCAGTTTTTACCCCACTTTTTTCTCAGTTTTTTTGGTTAATTTAGACCTCGCAAACCACTCGCCTTGACTTTATTATATTCTCAACTCATGAACTTGCGCAACAAAGTGATGCGTCAATTCACACGCAATATTCCATAGTTTATTATTAATTTTTAAGTCATGGGGGGGCTAGGTCTTGTGTGCCGTGCTGCAATTTAGCCATCATGTGTTGACATCATGAGTTGAGTTTTATGTGGAATCAAAATGTCAAGCGACTCAAATCAATCGGTGTCCATGTCTTAAAATTTCTAAGTCTTTGTTTATTATTTTTTGGGGGTGGGGCCTACGTCTACCGTATTTCATTTCATGTGCTCTGTTGCAATTTACTTACTTTTTCAATGCTAAAATGCTATATCTATATATATAAAAGACTATCGCGACCTCTTGAAATCAAGCCGTTCGCAGGAGCTCCATGCACTACATCTCATTCCTATCCAACTCCTTCTCAAGACAGAGCAACGTCTTGATTAGTCTAGAATTTAATACCATGGTCATTTAAATTTGGAAGAAAGTATGAATTGCAACAAATTTTGAAAAAGACTTCTATCTCTTTTGAAGCAAATGAAAATTCTTGCAGAAAAGAACTTTGTAACATGCTTGAGAATAAAAACGTCAACTGAAAGTAATTTCTTTTACAAAAGTCTCTCTCTCTCTTTTTTTTTTTTTTAAATTTATGACAATTACTTCCTTGCTCCTTCCTTCTCCACCTCCGACAACGTGCTCGAAGACGACCTACGGCCGAGGAGGATAAGCCAATGTCAGTAATTAATAATCTAATCAAAATTGAGGTGTCAACAAAGACAACCCGGGACCAATAGAGAGACTCTCTTTGTGGCAATCTATGAAGCACGGACACGTTGTCGGTGCTTCCATGTCGTGTCCAACGCGTGTCAGAGTGTGTCGGACACGTTGACACTCGTCGGACACACTCGGACGCGTGGTCAACGTGTGTCGGAAATTCGACACGCTGTCAACCTTTGCCCGACACGTTTGGACATGCGTGTCCGGCAGACGATGGAGGGTGGAAGTGACGGCGAGGGAGCAGAGACGGACCGAAGGCAAGCCTGCGACGGCGAGAGACGGCCAGAGAAAGAGCGGCGAGGAAGGGGGTCATGTGCGGCGAGCGGCGAGGACATGGCTAAGTGCTGCACTTGCAAACCAGAGACATGCAAAGATGGGTTTGAGGGCACTAGCGGCATTGTCAAGAGTGTCGTCTCCGGAAGTCTCAACCAAATCACCTCACTAGTCACATGACTCCTCACCATGGTCCACCCATCTTCCGGCTCCAACTCTGGCGGCGGCAGAGCAGCAATTTCACCAAGGTGGAGAACGCGATCGCGGCCGTGCCCGATCATGGGACGCACCGGTTCGTGATCTACGTGAAAAAGGGCGTGTAACGGGAGAACGTGGAGATCAAGAAGAAGAAGTGAGTCGTGCGGCGAGTGGCGAGGAAGGAGACAGATCTAGTGGAGGAGAAGAGGAAGGGTCGTGCGACGAGCGGCAAAGGAGAATGAGATAAAAGTAAAGCTAGGGTTTTTGATAGGATGGCCATCGTGTATTTTGGGGGGAGGGGAAGTGACAAGATAGCTTGTCTGTCATGTCAACGAGGAAGGAGACAGATCTAGTGGAGGAGAAGAGGAAGGGTCGTGCGACGAGCGGCAAAGGAAAATGAGATAAAAGTAAAGCTAGGGTTTTTGATAGGATGGCCATCGTGTATTTTGGGGGGAGGGGAAGTGACAGGATAGCTTGTCTGTCATGTCAATGAATAAAGTGGGGGCGGGGGAGGGAATGGACTGGGGAGGGAAAAAAAGTGAAAAAAATTTGGGGGGAAAAGAGACGAGGGAAGTTTGGGCCGGGGGGGTTTTGTAAAATAAAAATAAATTTGGGGGAAGGGGGAATTTCAAAAATTAAATGTAAAGTTGAGATAATAAAATAAAAAAAGTGTAAGATTTATTAATATTATTAATATAAATTCATTGTAAATTATTTATTTATTTATTTATTTGTGAATTTGAATCAAATTAATTTAAAATAAAAATATTTATTTAATATTTAACGTGTTGTAACGTGTTGAAATTCACTATTTTTTGAGAAATGACGTGTCGCGTGTCGTGTCGTGTCGTATCATGTGTCCGTGTCGCCGTGTTCGTGCTAAATAGGTGACAATCATATCTTAGTTTGGGAAGTTCAACTAAGGAGAGCTCACAGTCTGACCCAAAAAAAAAAAAAAAAAGAAAACGCAAGGAGAGCTCACAGAAGCAGTCTCTGCAAAGTTTTCTGGGGTCTCCTCTTGCAAGGTCGCCAGAAATGGAAGGACCCCCTAATTGGTACCCTTATCCTAACCCTGCTCAAGGCCAAGGTACTCTATCTCTCTCTCCCTCTCTCAACCGTGTTCATGACTGATCTTGCATGGCGGTGGGTAGTTGGTTATGCAGGGTATTACCAAGGGCCCCCCGTACAAGCGCCTCCCCAGTCCTATGCTGCTCCTCCTCCAGGGTATTACCAAGCGCCTCCCCAGTCCTATGCTGCTCCTCCTCCAGGGTATTACCAAGGGCCTCCCGTACAAGCGCCTCCCCAGTCCTCTGCTGCTCCTCCTCCCAAAAGAGAGCGGGGTTTTCTTCGCAAATGGTACACTCTCTCTCTCTCTCTCTCTGCCAGGAAGATTTTCATGTTCATTTGGTTTAGAGAAATTTAATTGGCGATAGTTGTCGTTGGCTGGTTTCAGCCTCGATTGCTGCTCCTACATCGTCGACTGCTGCCTCTATTGTTGCTGAGCAGTGAAAAAGTGGAGTCCACCCACTTCCAGATTGTTCCCATGATTATGATTGCACGTCTCTGTATTTGACATGTCAGTGTTTTTCCTGTGTTCTCTCTAGATGATTCCTCGTCATGGGCAGCTTTGTATTTGACCTTTCCCCTCGTGCTCTGAATTCTATATGTCATTGTAGCATGCTCTTTTGAATGGGCTCTGTTTTTCATGTTTGTTTCACTGAAAGTATTTTAATAAAAAGTGTTTTTCAGTTTTTTAGCCGTTTCGTTCTTTAAAAAGTATTTAGCCAACGAGAAATACTTTTTGGTCAAGGAAAACGAATTCCTCCACCGCCTCATGAGGTCAAAACACTTTCCCTTTCATCTTTTTCCGTCTGACCTCTCTCCCTTCGCTCTCTCCCTTCGTTCTTTCGCTACCTTTCTTCTTCGGCTTTCTTCATCGATGCACATCTTCTTTGCCATTGAAGATCCAAATCTTCTTCTTCATCATCGAAGGTCTGGCTCTTCTTACACGATTCCAGGTTCTTTCACTTTTTTGAGGTACGCTGTTCACTCTCCCTTCGCTTTTTGCTCGCCCTTCTTCACCGGCGCTCATCTTCTTCGCCATTGAAGGTCCAAATCTTCTTCTTCACCGACCCTCATCTTCTTCGCTAATACATTTAGAATGAGAACATCGCGCATCATTAACACGCAGAACCCAAACCTCTACATTCAGTAACCGGGCATGGCGTAACCATCAGAACCCAACCGCAACCAACCTTCCAAAGAGCTACCCAGACAGCCAAACGCGCCTCACAATCACCACCATACGGACGTTGATCGCCCACCGCCCCGGCCGCACCACCCTCCCCCTCCCCGGCGGGCACCCGGGCGCCGCTGGGATCTCCTCCGTCCGACCCCATCGGGCCGCTGCGATCCGGCCGGCGGAAACCCTAGGCCCGACGAGACGGCGATCGGAGCTCCGGATTGATGGGTCGATGGGAGCGATGCGGATTGAGCGATTGTCGCTGGAAGAGAGAGAGAGAGTGTGTTTTGTCCACTGCGGAGGAGAGAGCTTTTTTGCAGGAAATGAGAAAAGGACAGATGCGGAGGGAGAGAGCTTTTTGTCATGAATTCCAGACCTTGACCTTAGCCACAAATCTTTTGTATGATTTCCAAAATCAAATCAAAAGATGTCTAGGTCTTCCTATCTAGCTAAGTTTATCCTAGCTGTGCATTACGAAACTGATTTGCGATTTGCTATCTATTGGTCCTCCTAAGTACATTCAGGATCAAAACTTTCACCGGGATCAAAACTTCACCTAGCTGTTCCTTGTCATAATCTCCCCAAGTCCTCATCAACACTTTGTTCTACTGAACTTGTTCACCCTCTATCAAAGTTCATCCAGTTTGTAGATGTCTTTTCACTCTGTATATTTTATACCATTATTAATCACACAGCATTCCTATATCAAGTTCACTCAGTAACAACTAAATAGATGGTTTCATCAACTTCAAAATATCATAAGAGGTTTCCCAACAATCTATGCAAAGTCAGAGGGTTTAAATGGTAAATCCTGCAAGTAACAAAGTTTGCCTTTCCTAAATATGCCAAATTTCCAAACATTGTGATGATCGATTTATCCTCATTTACCTTGAAAATTCACTACTTCTCAAATTTAATTGAAATTTATTGTAGATTGTATCACATGATCTAGCAGCCTCTCTTGGGGGTAAATCGAAAATAGCAATTTACCCTCCATATTGAGAGGATCCAAATCCCTATCTTGAAGACATGTAACACATTGAGTCTTGAGGTATCAGCATGCTATCTAACGACTAAAACAACCACCAAAAACACGAGCCATCTTGCAGCGAACATCTAAAGCGTATAGTGCAGTCTTTCTAGTATAGTGAAGTCCCTAGTGGTGTTTCTTAGCCTTGACAGAATTGTATTACTGCATTTGAAGGTTTAGGCTATATATATCTCGGCATCATAACAACCATACATACACAAGCCATTTTGTGGTGAACAATTAAAGCATATGGTAGTCTTTCTAGCAGAGTGTAACCTAGTGGTGTTTCTTGGCCCTGATAGAATCAGATTACTGCATATTGAAGGTTTAGGTTCTACATATCTCAACATCAGTTGTATTAGAACGTAGGTTGAAGATGCTTTTTCACCGACAAATGACAGCAGCAAGATTACTATACAGAGCATGATGGCATACAGGAATTTATTACCCAACCCCATAGTTTCTTTGTTGTTATGGAATTTACATGTTATTTCCCAAGAAACACTTTATTTGCGCCAAACCCCTCTGTAACACTTAACAAAATAGTTTCGGCATTTCATTGCTATACTATCATCACCTGTGAAAACTGGGTAAGGCCTTCACAGTTAGTTTTAGGTTTTCCACCCAGACAAAACAATGTCAGTTTGGCCAAATCTTGATCTACATTATAACAATAATTTTGGTTATTATCAATTTGGTTTTGTTTCAAACTGTTAAATGTTTAGCCTGCAGACATACGAAGATCTCATCATTAACTTAGGAGTATGTATGTACTTTAAATATCAAAACAAGAACCACAAAAAATTCTTTCCATGATCATCAAAGGAAGAGTTACAACAAGTAAGGATGACTATCCAGTACCATAATGAGTGGATATTCATTGTCTGGTTTTGCTTCATCCAGAGAGATTTTCAGACGTATCTATTATTTCATGCAAAATGTTAGTTTTAGTGTATAATCAAATAATTCCAGTAAGTGAATAATTTATTGTGAAACAAATGAAATGATTTAAAATAATAATGTAAAGGGTTATCACGTTTATCAGTACTTCCATTTCTTCCATCTTAAAAAAATGTAAACGAGTATATGATAAACCAATATACCGGAGATTTTAGATTTTAGTTTGATGATGTTCAATTTTCTTTTCCTTTCTTTAACAAACCCAGTACCATGTTAGCAGTCCTCCACCAATTCTACCAGTAGAATCAAGTTGTTCAATCCACATATCAACTAAGAATTGAGCGGTTCACTCCGCATCACTATTTATCAGGTCTACCATGACCAAGATAAATGTTCCAAGCCAAGCTCTTGGCAACTACCCCAACCCCCTTGAAGAACTTTTCAAATCATAAATGACTCCGATTGCCCCCCAAGCAACCCATTCAAAAGGTGGTCACATACGACTTCCTCCTGATTTCATTCTTTCAATCTAATTTATGTAAGGAACATTTGGTAGGAGGGATTGGTGCCAAAAGGAAATGACCATTCAAACCCTATTCCTTTGCGATGTTTTGTTTTATTTTCTCTGGCCTGAAATTGAAATCAATGCCCATGGCATCAATAGAAGTAATGAAGATTCAGACTCGGACACGTCAACAGAATATTCAGCATCCATTGAACAGAAAGAATGCCCGTTCCAATGCAGCCCTTAAGACATTACAAGAAAATTGTACAATAATGTCTTTCCCCGTGTGACCTACTGCTCATACTTATCTTTACTATTATTTTAAGGGGAAGAGTGGACAATTTTACATTAATCAGTTTGAAGCTCGCTAAGTTTTCTACTTTCTAAAAAACAAAAAGTGCTTTCGTTGTAAATGGCACCAAGGGGGTGCCAACAACACATGTCAACAAGATCTATAAGCAACCATACAACATAATAAAATCTCCACCTTAATATTGTCAACAAGGTCATCAGAGACAGCACACTGATAAGACTTGCTCACAAAGTATTCAACCAAGAATCAGACGTAGAGATTAAAATACACATGTCATATCTCATTTTGTTTTATAAATTATTCAGTTCCATCATATAATTATCAACTGCAGCTTTAGCACAGAAATAAGCGGTAGCAGAGAAATAAAAGGCATAACAGCGCAATTCGGACCAGTGATAAGAAAGCGCTGGACAAATGCAAAGCGTAAATAAGAGTGGTTCCTGTTTGATTTGAATCAAGCCCAAGATCTATCAAATGAACTATTCACATGCATTATTCAACCCACAATAATCTATCACAGTGGCAACCTCAAATTTATATGTAAAGGAGTAACTTCTCGAGTTTGAAGATTTTGTCTTCGTATGACTCTTCATCCACAGAGGATAAGAAAGTGCTTCAAGCAACAATTTTTGAATCTATAAAACCATTAATAACATTGACTGAATGAATCAAGCAGATAAACTGTGATAAGAACCAAAATGTTCTTTTGGTGTGATAGCTCCTTTACCTATTCTCAGTGCAGCAAAGAGATCAAAATTTTAATGTATTCAATCCAAAGGAAATGCATCGAGTGGCAAGGCACTTGGACTTTCAAATTCAAATTCTGCTTGGAACAAGCGTGGCTCAGATATAGTCCAGGAAAAAGTAGAATACCACGACAGACACTTGTTAAGATATGTTGTAACATAGGACATGGAATAATATCATGTAAATTCAAAATATTTATCATATAGCTGATGCTCAGGTAGAGATATGAAAGGAAAGAATTATGCCTTCTTCAAGACGTAAATTACATGAAAGGTACAAAGTTAAATAGACCGGGTATCAATTTTGTCAGGGATTGAGCAGATAGACAGATACCACAGAATTAGACATGCAAGGAAACAGAAGAAGGCAGCTTCTTCAGGAAGAGTGTAGTCCCTGAACGTAGTCCCTGGGAAGAATTGTATCACTCCTAAGAATTAAGTATTGTCAGATAAACCAATAGGCTGTAGCATCATTAACTAGATTTCTGTTCTTCCATTTATTAAATCAGAAGAGCTGGAGCAACACTGCTGAATCACCCCTACTCAGTCTAGAAACAATAGAAAGGAGATTCCTTTGTATTGTCATAGTAAATAATGCAAACAGATGCATTAAATTGAAACTAAAAAGAAGAATCAAACATAAAAAGCAACTCAGAGTCTCTCTTCACAGTAGAGCCACATTGCTCTTAGATAGTTTCCATTAAAAGTGAGAGTGACACTATAATGAATCCCCATCTCAAAAGTGACATGACTTGGACCAGAACATCTCAATGAGTTAACCTAAAAAGACTAACCTTAGTCTACCACCCACAAAGCAAAAGAACGAGATAATGCTTTCCACATTGCCATAACAAGCAATCTATAATAGACAAAATGATACATAATTAAAATGACCAATCCATAGAAGAACTTCCTTAAGAACGACTGAAATGTCAACCTACAACTGCATAAACAACGGAGATCATTTTGAGACCTTGGCTTTAATCACCTGAGATATGGTCAGTTTGGCTCATCCTATTCTGAGCCTCACACTCGTGTACTTTGGGTGTAAGTGCAGCCAAAGTAAGCATTTTCTAAAAGGTCATCCATACCACTGATAGTGTTCTCACCCGAGGACTAGCCCTCTGCACCATCCTAAAAGCTTGCTACCAGGAGCCGTACCTTGTCCAAGCCTTCCAGTCCGAGCGGTCACTCCCCACCCTCATCAAATCAGGGAATTACAATTTTACCAAAAAGGGAGGAAAGTAAGCAACCTATACTTCCTAATGGCAAGTATGAGAATGAAAGAATTTATCCAAAACCACAACCAACATCTGTGACCAAGCAGCTGAATGGGAGTCAAAACATTACATTACCTTGCTCGTGATTGAACGAGAGATGCAGTGGCAAATGATGCATGTGAAGCAGCAACATGTCAAAAGAAATTGAGAGATTAACCCGTCTTGACTTTTACATTTTCAAAGGAGTAAAACCATTGCATTGGCACCTAGCAAAATTTTTAAACAAGTCAGACCTCACCACGGCCCTCCAGTGACATATCTATTAATTATAAGAAAGTTTCTTTCAAGTTTGGAGAAATCAGATCTAAACATCGTCAAGTGCGTGATTCTCAGGTTCACAACTGGCATTTTGACAAGGTTAGTTTCTAATACAATATATTATAGGAAAATTTCTTTCAAGTTTGGAGATATCAGATCTAAGCATCGTCAAGTGCATGATTCTCAGGTTCACAACCGGCATATTTACAAGGTGAGTTTTTAATACAATATACTCCATCACAAGAGTTCCCATGACATCAAGAAAATTTCTGCTATATCTAAAGATACACTAGATCAATTATGCGTGATTATATTTTATGGCTACAAGCAATCTTTTAAAAAGAAACAGATCAAAAGAACTCACTTGATGTCTGCTTCCAATTTAAATGAGGTCAGAAGTTAAGTTCCAAATGGTAGCATTACTGAAGACAATAAAGATTGAAGAAATTTGTAAAGGTAGAAAGTGAAGTCTACAATATGATTTCTTTCAACAAATAGAAAGTGATATGCACTTATCTAACTTATAGTTGGTTACACATTGAACTTATTTATGATTTACTACTTTATCATTACTACGAGTAATGATGTTAAATAAGACAATTAGTTTGTAAAGTCTCTTTATATCTGTATCCAAATTTTGAAAGTACAGAACGACTTAAGAATTGGCCCAACCGAGTCAAAGTGATTTGGCCACTTAATGACTGGCTTAGTACCTCTTCTGCTCCTACAAGTAAACAAGATCAGACATAGAAAGAATTCTCAATAGAACTAGTCAATCTAGACCAAGTTTTAAAACACTAGCAGAGAGCAAAATTAAATCTGTCATCAATAACAGCTTGATTAATCTCATGAAACGATTACATGATGTATTGCAAAAACCTCAGAAACTATGTTACACAATTTTCTAGACACATACATAATCCTTAACATTAAAATTAGAAGGAATAAATCATAATGTAAGAAAAATTACAAATAGTAATGGTGATGTCCCTATGTAGGAACCAGCTAAACTTAAACATAGTCAAAACTCATACTGTTCAACAACTAAACAGTGAAAAATCCACTTACTGCCAACTAAGATGGAGATAAACACTAAATTCTATACTTCCCTGCAGAAAATTTTAGTATTTCATCTTTCACCAGACTCTAATCAATCCATTCAAACAGGAGAAAGGATGTGAAGATTATTGCTGTCTGAATTGACTTATACTTTTTGCTTAATCTAAATCTTGCAGCTCATTCACTTGAGTCTTTTTCATCTAAAATTCCTGAAAGTTTCACAACACTCAAGTGTTGATGTAAATGATTGTCGATAATGAAAATCTTTTGATAGAAAAGAAAAAATTATGCCTCCCATTCATAAACAAACTATAACAAATCTAAGCAACTGAAGAATCTTACCAGCTAAAGGGCACCACCACAATGCAGAAAAAGTAATGTGGTATGCCATCCATCCAAACAAAATGGATGCTGGTTTTACAAACGGAAGGGCTTCTCCAATGTTAAGGACAATTCAACCCTCAACAAGCAAGTTCCTCTCTAACAGAACACCACAGCCCAACTGACCAAGAAAAATGCACTCCAAGATCGTCAGACCCTGCACAATGAAAAAGAATATGAAGAAACAGATTCTTTGACCTGCTTACAAAGAAAACATCTATTGGCTAACACCATTCTTTTTCTCTTCAAATCCTTTTGTAGTTAGAATTCTCTTCAAACACTCTCAGGACAGAAAGCTAGCTCTCCCAGGTGCTTTAGAATTCCAGGAAATCTTCTAAGGAGAAGGGAATTCCCAACTTCTGTTGTGTTCCAGAAGTTTGACATGCTGATCTGACAGTGATAAACCCATCGTTGCAGGCTATAGTGAAACCATAACACAACATCCTCTTCTCCATCAATACCCTGAAAAGATAAAGCATGCCAAAGATCATAAAGTAGTTCAATTTCCCCATGATTCCATAGATCTTGATGCTGCCACACCATTCCTCCATTTTTTCCCTTCACGAAATGAGGCCATTAAAGAATGATCTCCACAACATTTGGCAGATTGCTGCCTTATGACTGTCAAGATACTGTAGCTCATAGCCATCTTTTGGATAAATTTAGATCATTCTAGTAAAAAGAAGACTGTTAAGTATAAGTCCAATGATCCAAGATCGGATGGCTAAGTTTTCCTATGCAAGCAATTTCGTCCCAAGTTGCAACACCATGTTGCTGTCATATTTGGGAAAAAGTCCTTGGTCGTGACCTAGCAATAAGAATTGTTGAAGTATTTAAGTATTAAACCATGCCTTCATCTAAAAATTTGAGCTTTTAAAACAATTGACTATGGTTTCACACAATTTCACATGGTACTGAAGAAGGAGGTCCTGAGTTCAAGTTGTATAAGGTCCTTTCTTTGTTTTCATGCTTCAATTTTAGGCCAAAGCCCAATCTATGCATAAGGGGGAGTGCAAAAGTAATCAAATAAATACTAAACCACGCCTTATCTAACAACTTAAACTTCTAGCACAATTGGCATTGGTCCCACACATTTGCACTAGCATGATTGAAGCTTCATTAACAGTATCATGACCAATCAGCAAAGCTGAATGGTAAAATATAATCTCATTTGAAGATTGATGAATCAACGGTAAGAATCAAATAAATTCCTAGGTAAAATCCAGGGATTTTCTATTAAATTACGCAAAAAAAAAAAAAAATCATTAAAAGATCAGTATCTTACAATCTGACAAACCATCCACTAGTATCTCCCGTGGGGAAATGGAAATTGTGAAACCTGTTTCAATAGATTTACTTAGATTTTGCAACCACACAACTGCACTTATACTCATTCAGAACCCAACCTACAGATTGGACTTCTTGAGCAGCAATTGTATCACAGAACGCTAGATAAATTCAACTCAAACAGACCAATAAAAGGAAGTGGGAGGAAACAACTTTTCAGGCTGATAGGTAATGTGAACCTTCCAAATCTTCGACAAGAAAGGATATCTGGGAAAGAAAAAAAAAAGTTTGAATCAACTCAGTCAAGAATTACAATCGGGTCAAGTGTAAATTGATTTAAATGCTCAAAATTTTTCACATAAACTAATCATGATCCATACGTAACATAAAAGTTAGAACTCATTGCTTTATCAGCAAGTTTGAAAGCAGACTATAACCAAATGGGGCATGACATTTGCTCTTGAATTCAAGAAAAATATCTATGATTCTGATTTACATATTAATAAAGCTCAAAAGGACCCAGTCAAATGCTTTATTCACCAGTAATCCTCACAAGAGCATTGCCCTTCCTTGAAGCAATGAAACCTGCGGGTGTCCCTAACAGTGATTTCCCTTTTTGTAATCTTAGAGATATGTTTGATTGCATTATGGCAATCCCCACATATTCTAAGATTTTTCACCACAAGTATTGGCTCCCCATCCTTGGTCGAAATCAACCCAAATGCAACTGCTAGCTTCTCAGTGTGATGTCTTAATCTCATTTCCATCTCTTTTTCCTCCATTCCATCCTCCTTTAACGAAACCTGATTAACATCCGGTACATAACCAACCTTCCTAATCTTCAATAGCATCTCATCCAAGTAATCACGAATCTCCTTAATCATTGGGTGTGAACTATCTTCTTCAACAAATACATGGGTTCTTCGATTTAGCTCGATCCAGCTGCAACCTGGATTCTTTTTAACACCTCTGTCTCGCATTAGCCTTCTTATTGCTACCATATCTTCCAATCTACCAGCTCTAACGAACATATTCGAGAGGACAATATATGGAGCAGCATTTGCAGGTTCATGCTGCAAAAACTGATAAGCTGCTTTGACAGCTATCTCCATGTTACCATGCTTCCTACATGCCCCAAGCAATGAGGCCCAGCCAACGGAGCCAGGACTGAATGGCATTGTCTCAATTAGCTTCTCAGCTTCACTTATTTTGCCTGCCCGACCTAGTAGATCAATCATGCACGAGTAATGTTCTGCTCTGGCTCAAGCCCAAACTTCTCCTTCATCATGTTGAAATATGTTTGGCCCTCATGAACTTTCCCAGTATGTGCACATGCAGAAAGTACGGAGATGAAAGTTATACTGGTAGGAGGGAAATCATTGTCCAGCATCTCTTGAAAGAGAGCAAGAGATTCCTCTCCTAATCCATGCTGAGCATAACCTGCAATCATTGAGTTAAGTGAGACAGTATTATGCTCGGGCATCCTATTAAATAACCTCCCGGCATCCCCCAGATTTCCACACTTCGAATACGTTGCAATTAAAGCATTATCAACAGAGATCCAATTTGAGGGAATCTCTGATTTGATTACCAAACCATGCATTTGTTTCCCCTGAGAAGGAGATGAGAGATTGGAGCAGGCACTGATTGCACAAACAAAGCTACAATCATCAGGTCTGTACCCAAATCTTCGCATACTGCGGAAACATTCTAGAGCCTCCTCTGAGAGTTCCTCGTTTTGTGAATACCCTGAAATCATAGTGTTCCACAAAACCAAATCTGGTTCCTTGATCTCTTGAAATACTTTCTCGCAATCCGACATGGCACCCTTGCACTTAGAATACAAGTCAATCAAGCCACTCCCAACATGTGAATTCTGGTGGAACCCTGTTTTTACGAGCTTAGCATGAAACTGAAGCCCGCCTACCAAATCGCTTACACAGGTAAATGCAGTGAGAACACTTGCCAAAGTATACATATCTACATACATGCCCTTCCTAATCATCTCTTGGAACAGCTCCAGTGCTCGTAGCCCTTCCCGGTGCTGTCCATAAGCAACTATCATCGAATTCCAAGAAACCTCATCTCTAGCCTCTCCCATCTCATCGAACATCCTCTTCGCTTCATTCAAATAACCATTCTTACTGTAGTGCGTTAGAAGTGCATTGCTTGGAGAAACATAAGAATCAAGACCACTGGAAACCGCAAAAGAATGCAACTGCCTCATCAAAGAAACATCATTGCCGCAAGCCGTGACCACGGCAGACAATGTGAAGCCATCCATGTCGAGCCGCATCCCCGCAAACAGGGAGAATGCCAGTCCCGTCTCGCCTCGGTCGGCAAAAGCAAAAAGCAATAAGGGTGTGCAACCGGACCGGGCATACCTAGGAACCGGACCGGTTCACCCGAAAAATAGGGTCGGGAACCGGTTCCCATTGAAACTGGTTTAAATCGGTCCGGAAACCGGGTCCAATTGATTACCCACCCAAAAACCAGTTCCCGGACCAGTTTTGGAATCGGTTTTGTAACTATAGGTCCAAAATCTCTTCTTCTTTTTTTCGCTTATTTTTATTCTTACTCCCGCAATCACATGAAATTTTTCCTCTTGGGTCTCTCAAACTTGTACGGCATTCCTCCTTCGTCATTCCTCTTTCTTACTTGCTTCCCTCCCTCATAGCTTCCTCTCACACCGTCCAACGGATAGACGATATTCGTTGCCGCCAAATTCTTGTGTACCATGTGGATTGACTCGCTTAATTTCTCTTTTGTAGAAGGAGTTATACTTGCATAAATGAATAGCTTCATATAGTAGTTGTAGGAATAAGACTAATATTAAACCTATATTTGTTGCTAATTCTTTGCCTTATAATTTTATTTATTATAATTAGCCTGTGGATCCTTAATTTTTCATTTAATAAAAAAGTTTATACATTTATTTATTATAAGCGTTTAATATTTCGATACAAATTAGGAGGATTATGTTATTTTCTCACGTATTAATATAAAATTCGAAGTTGTATAGGATATCGAGGTATTGCAAAATATGTTCTAATGAAAACATGGTTGACCCTGGAACCGAACGGGAAAAACAGAGTGGATCGGGTACATGGTCCAATACAAACAGGGTCGGGTACAGAGTCCAAAAAAGGGGAACTAATTATAACAGGGTCGGGTACATGGTCCAAGTCTAGACCCTACCCACCCTGGACCCGATCACCCCTAGAAAGCATGGTGTTGTAGGAAACGAGGTCCGGTGCGGGAATTCGATCGAACAGTTGGCGAGCGACCATCATCTGAGACTCCTTGGCGTAGGGGCGATGATGGCATTGAAGGAGAACACGTTCGGGTTCGGGGTCACGTCGAAGGCGCGGCGAGCGGCCAGAAGGCGGCGACATTTGGAGTAGAGGAGGATGAAGTGGTTGGAGAGGTAAGTGGAGGGAGGGACGAGGGACTTGATGTACAGGGTGTGGAGGGATTTGCCGGTCAAGAAGCCCCTCTCAGCTATGCAGCGCTTCAGGAGGTAGCAGAAGTTGTGGAGGTTCCATGAGAGTTGGTTCATCTCACACCAAGCAGTGCCGATCAAGAAAGACTACAGATCAAACAGGGCAGATGCCAAGAACCCTCCTTTATTCATCCTTTGTACCTTTTTGGGGATGCTGAGGATTACCCAAGAACCTAAGTAGTGATGTTAGAAGCATGAATTGGATCGAACACGATTGTTTACACAATTTCTGAAGAATGTCTTTGAATTGCAGTTTTAGAACACGAAGAACCCTCTAAAAAAAGTTCAGATCTTAGCAACTACACTTATACATATATATAGCAGTTGGTCGTTGCTGGGTTGAATAGACTTCCACCGCCAAAACCTCATAAGAAATAAAGTGACGACAACATAAATGATTCATAAATTTCATGTTAGAAGATATGATTTTGTAATCTCTTTTGATAGGAATTCTAATATACTTTAGGATAGAAAAAAGATAGGCAAATATAGAATTTCCTTTATTATTTCTCTTCATTGTAATTAAATACAGAATTACATGTACATAATCAAATATCAATGAAATTGAAGACAATTGCTTCTTCGCACTTCATCTCCCGAGCATCTTCATCTTCTTTTTCTGACATGGTATCAGAGCCATTCCGGTTTTGAACTAATTTGCTTCCGCTTCCGATTTCCTCATACACCAGCCTCGACTTTCATAACAGTATTGCCAAAGGAATCAAAATCCTTGATTGCCTGAAGGAACTGTATCTACATAGAGGAGATAACAGAGGAATCAATTTTTTTCCAACATGACAACACCACCAGATCTTACCTCACCTCCCGTCGATGAATCTGCATCAGACGCTTCAACACGAGCCTTGGAATACCGAGATCCAGCCGCTATAGTCCCTGCATCAGAACAGCAACAACAAATCCAGGGCCAACCTCCGCACGTGCCGTGGCAACAACAGGCTCAGGCAATTATAGGGCAACCATTCGCAGGTCATCCTTACCAATGGATGCCATATCCATGGTATCCTGGGCCTATCCCCAACACATCATTGCCTGGCTACCACAGGAGCGCGCGGGCTGAAGCAAGTCCACCAACCAGTGACGAGGCAAACCCTAGCATCAGCTCGGAGCAGACGGGCGGAACAACTGTACCGGGTCAGGGATTCCAAAATGCGGATTACGGATTCAGCCTCGGGGGTTCGGGTCAGGGAACAAATCCCTTCCCGACTCCTGCACCGAGATTCTTCCCGTATCAATTTCTTAATACCAGTGGCCGGCCGGAACTCGGCGATCCATTGTATACAACAAACGGCGACGGCCCAGAACTGAAGATTATAAGTCAGCAATTGACAGGTGCAGACAATTATTCAAGTTGGTCACGCGAATTCCGGCGGGCACTTATAACAAAATACAATGAAGTTTTCATCGACGGATCGTTCTCGATTCCGTCCGACGAGAGAATGGCACGAATCTGGAGGAGATGCAGCCAACTGGTAAGAACCTGGATTGGAAATTGCATCGCGCCCGAGGTCGCGGCTGGGCTTCCCCTGACGGAGGATCCGAAGAAAATGTGGGAAAGCATAAGGGAGATGTATGGAAAACTCGATCAAGTGAAATTTTTTTACCTAACACAGCAAATTTCAGATCTGAAACAGGGAAACATGAGCATCGCAACAGTATACAACAAACTTTCGAGTCTGTGGAATGAGTTGGAGGCAGCCGAGAAAAAATTCGACTGGCTTGATCATATCCAACAACAATACAAGCAAATGCGAGAAATGGAAAAAGCAACGAGACTCCTTCTCATCCTCAACGAGGCATACCAGCCATTCCAATCCCATATACTTACCATGGAGCCTCTGCCAAGTCTCAGCCGGATCTACTAACTCGCCATACAGGAGGAGAGCCAACAAAGATCGGGGGACCACGGCAAAGGAGGAGACGCTCTGGCCGCGAAGAGCCATTTCCGCTTGTCACAGAGAGGCTCGGGAAGGAGAGAGGCGGATCTAGGGTTCTTCGAAAACGAAAATCCTAGATCGCTTTTTAAGAGAAGCATGGACGGTGGAGATCATTTCCACCATCAATCGGACGGGTCGCGATCATTCCAGGGGGCGACAGGATCGGACGGCCCGCGTGGCATCATCTCCGCTCCATCCGACGGCTCACGTTCTGTTTTCTTAAGCCCATCCGATGGCTCTCGAAGCAGCTATTTAATCAGATCGAACGGCTTACGATCGCCTAGCATCAATGGGCTAGATGGCTTGCGCGGCCCATTTCTTGGAGGATCCGACGGCCCATATGGGCCTATTTCGGCCCAAGCTTTTCAATCCAACATTAGGCCCAATTCAAATGCAAAAAATGGGCCAAAAGGAAGTAAGATGTACTGTGATTATTGTAAGCGCCCGCACCATACAATTGAGAATTGCTAGAAATTGCATGGAAGGCCAGGAGAAAAAGAAAAAGGGAAATTTTCCTCAGTTTTTCAAGTGTCAGGTCAGCAAATGGGAAAATCAATTACCCATGAAAAATATAACGACCTGATGAAAACTTTGAAGAAATTGGATCCCTCAGATAAAGGGGACAGCTTCACAGGTACATCCTATTGTTTGATGAACTCAATTTCAAATGATGCATGGATTATTGATTCAGGTGCTAGTGATCACATAGTCTGTGACAGGAATTTACTTTCAGATATTATTAAATTATCTTTTCCTATATCAGTACAACTTCCAAATGGAAATACTACCAAAGTTACAATGACTGGGACCGTAAAGCTTAGTTCTCTTATTACTATTAAAAACGTGTTTTACGTACCCGATTTCCATTTCAATCTGATCTCAGTTGCCCGAGCCTGTGAAGAAAATTCATGCCACATTCTTTTCCATTCTGATAAATGTTTCTTTCAGGCCCGTTCGACTGGGACACTGATGGGCTTGGGTAGAGTCAGCCATGGATTATACTTTTGGTTGGATTTTCCACACCTTTTAAAGTTATCTCCTGTTGAATTCAATAAATCTCTGTGTAATGCTACTGCCAATGGCATTAATTTCCTTAATCATAAACGTTTTGGGCATAGTGCGTTATTTCCTTATCCTAAATGTCCCATTTGTCCCATGGCTAAGCAAACACGTGCTCCTTTCCAGAATAGCACTTCTCGAACAGAAGAAATATTTTCTCTTATTCATGCTGATGTTTGGGGGCCTTATCATACTTTAAATCATGATGGCTCAAGGTTCTTTCTCACAATTGTGGATGACTACTCTCGTGCCACATGTATTTTCCTCATGCAATCCAAAAACCAGGTCTTTTCTCATTTAAAGACATTTCTTTCCTTATCCAAAACTCAATTTCAGAAACCAATCCGTAGGATACGTATGGATAATGGAAAAGAATTTTTTAATGCTGAATGTACTTCCTTGTTCACTATAAATGGGATATTTCATGAGAGCTCTTGTGTTTACACACCTCAACAGAATGGAGTTGTTGAGAGAAAACATCGCCATCTTTTAGAAGTGGCACGTGCGCTTAAATTTCAAGCCTCTATTCCCGAAAAGTTTTTGGGAGATTGTGTGATTACTGCAGCATACCTTATCAATCGCATGCCATCACGCATCTTAAAGGGAAAGACACCTTTTGAGTTATTATATGGGAGAAAGCCGAATTTATCTCATCTCAGAGTCTTTGGGTGTCTGTGCTATGTCACTACAGTGGGCCATAGAGATAAGATGGCGCCACAAGCTACTCAATGCATTTTCATGGGCTATCCAACTTTGCAAAAGGGATATAGGCTTTATGCGCCTTCTACAGGAAATTTCTTTATCAGCAGGGATGTTGTATTTCATGAAGATGTTTTTCCCTTTTCATTAACATCTTTACCTGAAGAAGAGCAGACAAATCGTCAATTCTTGTTGGAAGAACATTCATCACCTGAAGGAATATTTATTATTCCTACTCTTCCAAGAGAAGTTGATGTCTTGCCTACAATACCTCTTGCGAATCCTGCTGAAAATTCCATTGAGCAGTCATATATAGAAGAATCGTTACATGAAGAACCAGCACAATTGGAGGATACTTCAGAAACAATAACTACTGAAGAATTATCCACACCCCAGGTGTCACAGAGGCGTTCTCATCGAATCACTCGACCACCAACTTAGACGAAAGATTATATATGTGGTTCTTCAAAATCATCAGGTACTCGATACCCCATCTCTTCTTATGTCTCTTTTGATAGATTGTCACCAGAACATCTATGTTGCATAAGCCATATTTCTGAAGATCTAGAACCTTCTAGCTATAATGAAGCCAAAAATGATCCTCCTTGGCAAAAGGCCATGGAATCTAAATTACATGCATTAATAGAAAATCACACTTGGGATGTTGTGTCAATGCCTGATCATCGCAAACCTATTGGATGTAAATGGGTATATAAGATAATATACAAAGCAGATGGTTCTGTGGAAAGATACAAAGCCCGGTTGGTGGCAAAAGGCTTCACTCAGCGAGAAGGTTTCGACTATCACGAAACATTTTCTCCTGTAGCAAAGGATGTCACGGTTCGTACTTTTCTGTCTATTGCTGCTTTTCGTGATTGGCCATTACATCAAATGGATGTCCATAATGCCTTCTTACATGGTGATCTGGATGAAGAAATATATATGGAGCTTCCATCAGGATTACGGAGACAGGGGGAGTCGAAGGTATGTCGTCTCCGTAAATCTCTTTATGGCTTGAAACAAGCCTCCCGATAATGGTACGCTAAATTCACCAGTGCACTCTTGGCTGTTGGGTTCAGGCAATCCAAGTATGACTATGCCTTATTCACCTGGACAAGAGGTATGTCATCCATCTACTTGATGATCTATGTTGATGATATCCTTATCATGGGGAATGATGATTTTGCTGTTAAAAAACTTAAAGAGTATCTGCATTCGACTTTTCATATCAAAGACTTAGGGCCGCCTAAGTATTTTCTTGGAATTGAAATAGCTCGCTCAGATCAGAGCATATCATTAAGTCAGCGGAAATTTGTGATGGAAATAATATCAGAAGCAGGATTATCAGGTTGTAGACCATCAGTTATTCCTATTGAGCAAAATGCTAAACTGACTTCTGTCGGCTATGACACTGGCGTATCCTCTTCTTCTGATGATCCTATGTTGCAAGATCCCTCAGGATATCAGAGACTAGTATGAAAATTGATATATCTCACCATGACTAGGCCGGATATTTGTTATGCAATACAGACTCTTAGTCAGTTTATGCACAGTCCGAAGCAGTCTCACATGAATGCAGCCTTGAAGATTGTGAGATACTTGAAGACCTGTCTAGGTTTGGGAATACTTCTTTCCCTAAAGTGCAACATGGAGATGACAGCCTATTGCGATGCAGATTATGCCATATGCCCTATGAGTAGGAGGTCTATTACTGGTTTCTGCATTAAATTTGGGGAATCACTACTCTCATGGAAGACAAAGAAACAATCTACTGTATCTTTATCATCAGCTGAAGCTGAATATCGATCTATGGCCAAGACTGTATGTGAGATAGTCTAGTTAAGGGGTCTACCTCTGGATTTTGGAGCTCCTGTTAAAGGGCCAACTTTACTCTTATGTGATAATGATTCAACACTTAAGCTTGCAGCAAATCCTGTACTACATGAGAGGATGAAGCATATAGAAGTGGATTGTCATTTTACTCGGAAAAAGATCCAAGAAGGAATTGTCGAGACGAGAGGAATAAGGACTTCGGATCAGCAGGCTGTTATATTTACTAAACCTCTTTGTCAAAGACAACATACATATCTTCTACACAAGCTAGGCGTCTTGGACATATACAGACCACCAGCTTGAGGGGGAGTGTTAGAAGATATGATTTTGTAATCTCTTTTGATAAGAATTCTAATATACTTTAGGATAGAAAAAGATAGGCAAATATAGAATTTACTTTATTATTTCTCTTCATTGTAATTAAATACAGAATTACATGTACAAAATCAAATATCAATGAAATTGAAGACAATTGCTTCTTCGCACTTCATCTCCCGAGCATCTTCATCTTCATCTTCTTTTTCTGACATTTCAATTAATCATGTAATGTCATTTCATGAAATATGATTTTGTTCGATATGATCGTTAATCTTTGGCCTAACGTGCAATATCGTCCATGAACTTTTAATTTATTTAATATAATCCATAAACTTTTAATACGTGTTCAATTTAGTATTTGAGTTATATAAAAGTATTTAAGGTCGTTCATAAACTTAAATTATATGAAAGATAAAATTGTATTTTTTCATATAGTATATTGAACAAAGAACACAAGTATCACATGCATAAGAAAAATGATCATTGATGTATGGAAAAAAAAAATTATTCAAAGGGAATTCTTTTTTTTTTTCAATTTTCACATTTATCGATGAGGTTGTCTGTAAAGTTAAAAAAAAATCAAACTTTAGTGAAATACCTTCGAATTAAAATAGAATTTATGAATTTATGCATCCTCCATAAATTGAATATATACAAAATAACCAATTGAAGATAGTTCTTAGAAAAAAAAAATTAAGATGTTTAAAAGTAAGGAGGGGGACAAACTCCACTGACAGCTATGTCAATCGAATTTTTCGTGCTAGAGAAACTTATTAAAAATTTTGTGAAAATAGAATGGCTAGATTAAAAAAAGTTTGTAAGTATAAGGATAAAAGGTAAAACTTTTCTAAATTGAAAATAAGTAACGAACCAAAAGTTGGTTCACCATGGTAGAGCATGGTGTAAGGCACTTGGCAAAATCTGTTGCATCACTTCTTAACCCCATTTCATCAGATAAATTTCCTATCCCTAGCATTATCGGTAGTAAACACGTCCTCCCATGCACAGCCCCAACTCCAAACCACCCCCCTCCCCAAAAAAAAAAAAAAAAAAAATTATGTATATATTAGGCCTAATGCTGGGTTTCCCCTGGACCAGCTCGGCAAATGGGCCTTGTTTATTTTCAAGGACTATCCACACATGCAATTTTCACAAAATTCATAAGGCTATTTACTAGATTGATCCGTCGCACCACTTCAATTGTGTGAGTTGCATATAAAATACACTACTTTCATTCATAAGTGCCGAGACTAGATAGCATGATGTGTGAATTTGCGGAGAGAGGGAACACGACCCTATCCATCTAGTCAGCTTTGCTACTTGTGGAAATTAAGTACTAAGACGGAGTGCATTTCAATGAAACGACTAAACAAACGAGGCCGTGTTTTCTTTTCACCATTAGGCGTGATGCCCCAGTGGTGATTGGTGAAGAGTTGTAACGTATCTTTTGCAAGGTCAAAAGTTTAAGCCCCGTCATTGCAAATCTCTATTCAATTTGTGTATTCGGCATTTACTTTCTTGTGTGGAGAAAATACAATCTCCCCCACGCTCTCGAGGAATTTGCTTCAGGCCGTATGGCCCAACACAAGGCCCAAAATCTGGCCTTAAGGTCAAGGCCCGACTTTGGGTCTCTTTCATGGGGAATCTTTTTCGTTTAGGCTGGGCCACACAACAAAGCAGGGGCTAAACTAGAGTGCAACGAAGATGGGGCTACTAACGAGAGATGGACCAACGGTTTACACATTTACTTTTCATTTTTTATATGTTACATTCCAATTATAGGACAGTCGACATGTGAATGGATTCAATTATGTAATTATGTTTGTGTACATATGTCACTTAATCGATAAGCAATGGGTTTTTCATACTTATAGTAAAACTCATAATAATATTTATATTTTCAGATAGTTATAAGAGGCAATTATCGAGGCGCTCATTCATCTACAAGTGACATGAGCACCTCAATTTTGACTATTCGAATTCATGTGGACTCATTGTTCGCATCTCGTAATTTGAATCTTAGTGAAACTAGTTTGTTGATCTTTTTTTTCTATTGGGTTATTGTCAACACGAGATAATCCCAGGAGATGATGTCGTGTCACTTCATTCCATATGAGACATTAAGTAAAATTACTATTTTACACTGATATTCATAGTGTATACACTGGAACCTCCAAAATTAAGGTTGGTGGACTAATTAACAAAGTCCCTAAACCGCCCCTTGTTTATTTTTTTTATCTAATCTATCAAAGTTCAAATACAACCTCTCTCTCTTTTTCATAACTTGATATTATAATGCGAAATCACGATAATATTGAATTTTGTGGACCAATTTTCCTTGGGGTCCTTCAGACATAAGTTCCAACCACTCCACAATACAAGGTGTTGACCTTGGCACGCGTAGGAAACTCTCAGCACGAGTCCCGGATGCTCCTCTTTAGTTAATTACTGGTGCCGAGTTAATTCGCTAGACAACCTTTTTCTAATGTCCACTAGTGCACGCGCGTACGTATCTGTGCGTGTGTATATATATAAATGTTATTAATTGTTTTATATGTACCCAAAATGCTTAACAATTTCATATGTTCATCGTTTCCACCGTTGAAGGATGAAAATTAGCCATCCAATAGACATTTTAGTGCTTATGTAATATCATGTGATGGTCCACCTATCAATTACAAAACACAGAATCTTATAATGTTCCTTAAGTTCCTCCCCAAAATACTTTCGAATAACTCACTTTGATGAACAACCAACTAACTTTTTCACTTTGAATTTGGGTAAACTCACTTTTCTTGGTCCAAATAACATCCACTATATTTTCTTAACATCCTTCTCCATGCACCACACTTTATTTTCTCGAGGCATAAGGATATTAGAAGTGTCAAAAATTTCCGTCGGCTCACTTCAATACCAAATCCAAAAAAACGATCATTTAAATACCTTCAACAACAAAATATATATATATATATATATATATATATATATATATATATATTATAGAATTTTACAACAAAATGTATAAGTTAACATGGCATTTTTTAGTTATTAAAAATAAGTCTAACGTGAATTATAATGTGACTAGACTCTCTATAAATGATGTCGTATGAGTCGATTTTAGATATTATTCGTTATTCTCGTTTCAGTCGATCCATGAATCCGAGTTCCAGGTTCCCATGGTAGATGAAGATGGTGGATAAGACGCAGCTTCAATGGTCAAAAATGGAGATATTCAAAAATAATGAAGATGAAAATCATTTCCTGTCACCTCCCCTTTTCTAAGAAGAAACCGGGCCCTCCCGTCCCCACACCCCGCCCCCGTGTCTTTGAATGTCAGAATCTTGGCCAAACAAAAGAGGGATTTTTCTTCACCGCAGTTTCAGATTATCTCCAGAGTTCAATAAATTCTAAACATGACTTCGATTCCTGTCTGGTTTGTCTTCTTTTTTTTCCGTCTTGTTTTGTTTTTCAATTCTTTGACTATCTTCCAAATTGCATTGCCATTGATTGCGCTCCAGGAAATTGAGTTTGCAAGGAAGCTCTAGTCGAACCACTGTCGCCATGGCTGGAGATCTGGAGATCTGGAGATGGACTAGCAGAGTGATCCTCTTGATATGGAGATGGAGCTCTTCATGGCCGTGGAGTCGAGAATCGATGGGGGCAAAAGCAGGGATGATCGATCCAAGAGATCATCGAGCCCATATCCAGCCTCGACTAAAGCAACAACTTTCATTACCCTCCTCATCTTCATCAGCACCTTATATCATCTTCCACCATTTCTTCTTATTTGGTTATTCGCAAATTGAAAAACAAAAATCCTAGTTTGGACAAAAACCCTAACTTGTCCTAATTTTGTTTGCAAACAAAATTCAGGGTTTACATTTGGGACAAAAATGTAAAAGATGTTGTTTAGGGCTATTATTGTTGACTGAGCGTTCTAGTGAGCCACGTCGGTCAAGGTAATTGACAAAATATTGCTACGTCAAATTTTCGACAACTCAAATTGGAGTTGACATTTAAATGATTCGGCAAAAAATTGTTGACAACTAAGTGAACATCGTACAAAACTTTTGACACTTCTTATATCCTTATGCCATTTTCTTACGTCATTAACCACATAATAGAGCTTACTTCGATAAAGAAAAATTAGCAAATCCATTTTCAGGTAAGTACCAACCATGCAAGTATCAAAACTAGCGGCTACAATAAAAATCAAAGTTCGGGGGGTAATCTGTAACTTTTGAAAGTCCGGTTGTTGTTATGAATCAGTGTCGAATTCATGAGATTTCATGCAATCATCCTATACGTAGAACTTTGAAGCAGTAGATATTTTTCCTTGTTACAAGATGAGATTATTTATCAGGGCAAATCACTAGTCCAAACCACACATTAAATTCCTCATTGCGGAGTCATGCCTTTATGTTTGAACTCATCTCTCGACATTTAAAAGCGTTGGGAAAGCCCCATAAAAGTTGAATACCTTCATGACAGGGAATCCAAGAGAAAGCTAATAATCCGAGCCAGTGGACAACTTAGTTGGATTTCCCATACCCAAAAGCTTAAACCATTGAATTATGCTCACTTAAGCAGTACTAATCACTTCTTTTTATCTATAAACATATAGGCTCCATTTGTTTCAGAGAAAATAAATGACTTGAAAAATATTTTTCCTAAAAACAGTCATTTGTTTCTTTTACAAATATGAATGAACAACAAATATTTAGACAAATTGCTGTCGGTAATAAAAATAATTTTCATTAACTAATTATTTCAAAAGATACAAGCGATTGTTTTTAGGAAAATATTTTTCAAATTATTTATTTTCCGCAAAACAAACATAGCATATATAAAATTTCTTTTTTTTTACACCACTTACACGTGTACATAACAAATTTGCATCGGATATAGTTCGTGCATATCAAAGAGCGCAAAATAAGCAAGAAAGAATGTCAAATTCGGACTCTCATGTAATGAATACTCGAGCTAAATCTGGATATATCCTCGAGGCGAGGCGCCGAGGACTAGTGAGATCGTTTCGGCGGTCCTACTTTTTTCTTCTTTTGAGCGAATACCCAAGGACTAGTGAGATCGATTCGGACACGGTTTCAGGCGAAACAAAGTCATAATCGAAATTGACGGACAAGTACCGCCGTCCACTTCACCACATGATTGTTGCCCCACGCTTCCCAACTTTATTAACAACACAAGAAAAGCGCGGATCATGTTATCATCTTATTCACATTTTCGCCAAAAAGAAAAAAAAAAAAAAACGGAGGACCCCAAAATCATAAAGTTAATGAGCAAAATTTTTAGAATTAAAGAAGTTATCTCATTAAATTACAAAAAAGAAGACACAAGACACGTCCAATGTGGATTTGTGAGCAGCCATTTCTCCACTTCAAAAATTGACTCCATTGCTTCATTTTGGGTGACGTTCATATCTCAAATTGAGAGTATGCTTAAGTATTTTTAATAAATCAAGATTCTCCATAATTTAAGAGAAGGAAATGTTTGTGCAGATTGTTTGGCAAATTCTATTATCCAACCCAATAATACAAGTGATAATTATGTATTAGACAGGCCACTAATAGATTTGCTTCCTTCATTATTAGGGGATGAGATTAGATAATGTTTTATTAAGAGAGTAATAATGTAAAATCGAGTTATGTTCCTTTTCTTACCTTAAAAAAAAAAAAAAACTTAAGGCTTAAGGCTAAATCACCAAAAATAGAAAGGAAGTTGACTTGAAAACTGGCGGTGCGGTCCAACGAGGGACAATCTCAAGCAAGGGACAAGATGAGCGGTCCCCAAAAGTCCATTTTCTTCACTTCAATTATGAAAAAATTGAATAAAGTCTATTTTCTGTGACTATCTAAAAAGATTGTATTTACTTTCTTTGAAAGACAACGTCATCGAAACTATTAATTATCCCACTGGTTTCCTGTACCAGTGTAAATGCATTTAAAGGAAAGCAAAGGTGCTAAACTAGGGAACGCAAACGAGGAGGCTTTTCTAGTAGGAGCTGCGTATGATCAGCTATGAGAATCATGCAACTTGGGTTTGTCCAGGTGACTTCTTTATCCATGGGAGAAGGTGGACAAAACGAGGAGGCAAAGTCGAAGATTCTATTGTCTTCCAATTGGAGGACCTCGACTTCGATGAACCTTCCCTTGAATATTTATAAAATAAAGGAAATTAGCGGGATAAGTACACTAATGGTGCCATAAGTTGTGTACGGCGCTCACTTTCTTTTTTGGCACTTAAGTGATCCGACGGAAACTTTTGGCACCAAAGTGAGCGTCGTACATAACTTATGACACCATTAATGTACTTATCCTGAAATTAGCAATCACTGACTCATATAAACATTCCCCCAGTTCCAGTTGGAGACGCGAGACTGTTAAGAGGAAGAAAGAACAAGCAGAAAAGCACCGAAGGACGATTTCGACCGCTAATCAAAAAGTCAAAAAGACAGGAAAGGCCGTGCCTTGGATATTCTTTTCTAGGACGCCACGCTCCCATCTCAATTTTGATTTGAAAGCTCCCATCTCAATTAATTTTGATTTGAAAGTGACAGCAAGAGGAAATGGAAATTGCATAAAATCGTTATGCACCAGCGAAAGTCATGCCGATCAAGAGATAATGGTAGACCTCATGTGATACCCATGTGACATAACAATTAATATAATTTGATCTCACACGTAGTAGAATTATGCAAGTGCAGCTTAAGAAGTGTAAACTACAATGATGGCAAAATTCAGGTGCACATAGCACCAAAGCATGAGAATCATCCGATCGGATATAGAGTTTGTAATTTAATGGCGCAAATCATCTAGTATGTCTAAATTGAGTTTTTATTTTTATCTTATTGCTAATATTATTTTTTCAGCATATGCATTTTGACTCTCAAACGTGAAACACTTAGAACTTTTACAATCTATAATGACTGACCAATGAAGTTACCTATAATATTTTCGAAGTTTTTTAGAGATTTGAAGAGCTATTTACAATTTCGGTGGAAAAGCCAAAGTTATACGTTTTGTACCCTGTTGAACTTTAAATAAAGTTGGATCAGCTTTTACCCCTTTTTTTTTAAAAAAGTTTTTTCGATTTTTTTGGTTAATTTAGACCTCACGAACCACTCGCCTTGACTTTTTTTATATTCTGAACTCATGAACTTGCGCCACAAGTGATACGTCAATTCACACTTAATATTTTCAAAGCAAAATAAAGTAGATAGCGACCTTGCAAAAACCAATGCCTTTGTCGTGCTAAAAGCATCAGTTTGATTGTCATGCCAAAGATTGCATTTTAGTTTAGCGCATCTAAGTTGGGTATCGATGCATGGAGTCTCATCTTATTCCTTACGTTACTGGCATGATTACTAAACATAAGATGAGATCAATTAATCTATAAAAAGAAGTGACAATATTAAGGGTAGAGATTTTTCATTTGCAAAATCATTTTTAGTGAAGAAAATGACATAATGTTTGAAATCACTATAAGCATATACATTTAGGAAAAGGATGTGTAACTATTGTAATTAAAAAGGCAGTTACAGTGTCGGTCACTAAAGGAGATGCCTTTTATTATCTATATACAATAAAAATTCATTTTCTAAACTTGATACTTAATAGCCAACGGGTCACATCTTATCACCATGTGATGACCAATGGCTTAAGGAGGGTGAGGAAGGCAATGTCCTCACACGTGTTGAAATAATTAAATCAGTGGTAATCGAATATGAAAGTATTATAAAAATACATAAAATGGTTTTGTGATTTTACGGCAGCCCATCATAAGTAAATATGGAAAATAATTTAAGTCATGGGGGACCTAGGTCTTGTCTGCCGTGCTGCAATTTAGCCATCATGTGTGGAGTTTTATGTGGGATCGAAATGTCAAGCGACTCAAATCAATCGGTGTCCATGTCTTCAAATTTCTAAGTCTTTGTTTTTTTTTTTTTGGGGTGCGGCCTACGTCTACCGTATGACACGTGTCCTGTTGCAATTACCTACTTTTCTAATTTTTAGATGCATCTATATAAACCGACCCAGGGCCAACACGGAGAGACTCTCTCTCTCTCTGGTAATCATATCTCAGTTTGGGAAGTTCAACCAAGGAGAGCTCACAAAAGAAGTCTCTGCAAAGTTTTCTGGGGTCTCCTCCTGCAAGGTCGCCAGAAATGGAGGAACCCCTTAATAGGTACTCTTATCCTTGCCCTGCTCAAGGCCAAGGTACTCTCTCTCTCTCTCTCTCTCTCTCTCTCAACCATGTTCATGGCCGATCTTGCATGGTGGTGGTGGTTGCTTTTGCAGGGTACTATCAAGGACCTCCTGTACAAGCGCCTCCCCTGCACTATGCTCCTCCCCAGTACTACTATGCTCCTCCCCAGTACTATGCTCCTTCTCCTCCCGAAACAAAGCCGGGTTTTCTTGAAGGATGGTACTCTCTCTCTCTCTCTGCCAGAAAGATTTTCATGTTCATATGATTTAGGGAAATTTAATTGGTGACGTGTTGTCGTTGGTTGGTTTCAGCCTTGCGGGCCTTCGCTGCTATTCTCTCATCAACGAGTGCATCGACTCCGTTGGTTAGCAGCCGTGTTGTATATGCTTCAAGGAAAAAGAAGGAAAAATAATAAGCAAAAATCAAGTTTACCAATTTACGGATCTTTCTCTAGATCATGATCGCACTGCTCTGTATTTGACATATCATGTTTTTCCCGGGTTCTGTAGATATTTCCCACTCGATGGGCTGCTATATATTTGACATTTCCCCTTGTGCTCTGCATTCTATATGTTGTTGTAGCATCGCTTTTTTGGATGGGCTCTGAAAATTCACATTTTATTTTCTTATATAACTTTAGGAGTGATTGTAAAGCAGAGACAATGTTTGTTAAATTAATATCTCGAATTTGAATTCGTATAACGATTTGTTAAATTATATTTTTTAATAAATTTTTTCCTAAGCGGATTATGGATCGGATGAAGAAGGAAGAAACAATTTCCTTCTTGGATTTTCTCTTTCGAACGTGCAAAGCAAGACTTTGGGCCCACTTTATATATATTAAAGGAAAAGAGAAAAAAGGAGGGCCCAGACTCTGGGCACATGTATATAAATGGAATATAATTTCCTTGGTGCAGCTAAAAGCCCTACGAGAGTTAAAAGAAAAGAAGCCGCACGCAAGAGGAGCTGAAGCCGCGTAAAGCCTTGATTCAGAACGCGAAGCCCAAAAGAAGAACGCTGGAGTTCTTAATTTCGGCGTATGTAGAGCTTTATATTTTAAGCTTGAATGCGCAATAATTTTGTACCATAATTTTGTACCGTGAGTTTATGTCCAAGTAAGTTATTTATTTATTAACATTTTGAGTTTTTGATTAAATTTAAGTGTGGGAAACACTCGAGCGTGTGAGCGATTGTAAACTCTAATTCTCTGATTATAGTGGATTATTTGCTGTCGACTCTTTCTGTGGATGTAAATGCCGATATTCGGATCGAACCACGTAAATTTATAATGTCCTTATTATTTATCGTTTATTTCTCTGGTGATTTCGCGCTCATATAAATTGTAAAATCCTGTTGTTTTCACGTATTATATTCCAACAATGCTTGCTTTCTTTCCTTGAAAGGATAAGACGAAAGTCGAGTAGCCACATGAACCACCAAATTCGATCCCAGTCGACTTTGACTACAGTTGGGACTTAAATGGAAACTGCGCAACAAGCAATTGAATCTTTCTACAGTTCGACACCAGTAACATTTGCCACTTTCACGATCGCACGAGTTCAGAAGCAAAATGGCGTTCAAGTAAAGCGAGATGAGATCAGGAAACAATTTTTGCCCGACCGTCTGTTACCAAATTTGAATTTATTTCTTGGGGAAGTTACTAAGATCATCGAGCCCGGTTTTCTGGTAGCACTCAAGCTTCAATTGGTGCAACTGCAGAGAATGATATCCTATGTGAAATGCAGGATGCTATATCAAAACCGAAGATGTTGCTTAGTTAAGTGACCGAAATGACGTGCAGTATTCGTGTCACAACTGAAAATGACGACTCATCTTGAAAATTAATCTCTTGGGTCCAAAGCAAATCTGGTCTGATTACCTGACCTTCGACATGACGGGATTCGTGCCCACCGCTCACACAAAACCTTTATATCATCAATTCGCTGACCGAGGATATAACCCGTGAAATGCCCAGGAAACTTCCTCTGAAGTCACAGACAGATGCAGAGTCAATGTAAAAAGGGGTCATGCTTCTGTTACGATAATCTGACATCAAGATCAAACAATTAACGGACCATATTCCATTTGAAAACAACACTAAGCCTGAAAATTTTTAAAAGACTGCTTAACTCCATGATTTCTAAAGGTCCGGTCCCAATCAGTTGGTTAAAGGCTGGCTTTATGTTGTACTATTCCCACAAAAGGAAAGGAAAACGAGAAAAGGTGAATCTCAACAAGCAACTTCGCGTAGCCGGCGAAATGACTATGTTATGGAAAGTAGCAGACATCCTTTTCCAAGATGCAGCATGATGTGTACAGCCAATTAGCTCATAATCAAGTAGATAAATAGTCTCAATCAAATGGCTAAATTTTTTAGAATCTAACACCTGAAAATAGTTGAGATTTTGTCATGATCCAGAATCTGATGCTTATACTTAGAATCTTCCACCGTGGTTGCCCATGACCTTCTCATAAGGTTCCCGGGAAATGATGATGGTCCAGATTTATTTCACATTTTTAAGTGCCAAATAAAGCAAGGTACTAATAGATTGACTCATTAGGGGTTTTCGAATAAGAACATACATAAAAGATCTGAGGCATCCCATGACGCATCCCATTCCGCGAAAGGAATATACCACTATCGCAATTTCACAAGGTGACATCAAATTGACTATCACATACGTCACATGACTCAAAATTCCAATGCAACTTTGACTCCACAAAACTTGTTCTGCAAATCCAATAGAACCAGCAAAACACTGCTGAAGTGCCATAAAATACAGCAAACACAATTGCAATCAACTTGCTGCTAATAATTGCATCTAGTTTCACTCCCATGTCTATTCTACCATTGCAGGTCCCTGAAAAGCAACCCCAAGAATTCCCAATAATAATAATCAATATTCTCAAGTAACTGGCTATGCATCCCCATAACCATCGACTATGCTTGGAAAGGAAACATGCTAGGACCAAATGGGGCATTGAGCAGAACAAAGTGGAAGCAACATAAAAAAAGGAAGGAGCATAAGCATTCTTTTATATAAGCAGCTCTTTGTCAATCAGGAAAAATCACATCACTGTAGTGAATTCTCTACAGATTACAAAGTCACAAGAGATGCATACTCCAGACCTCCTTCGCCATTAACAAACCCTGCCACTTGACAAGCAGCCAAAAGCCATACAAAGTAATGTTAAATGGATAGAAAATCTTGATGGAAAAGAAATGGGAGTGAAAGATTGCTCTCAACAGTGCCTTAGGATAATAGATTTTCGTTCAACAAGCTATTAAAGTTAGAACTGAATGGTTGTGCTCTTGCAAAATCAGAGCCTAGCAAAACCAAAGAAAATCAAAAAGAAAAATAAGTATTAGTAGCTGAGAGCTTTTTAGTTAAAGTAAATGAAATAGATCATTGGAAGAGCATTCATATTGAGGCAAAAAATGCAACCTTGGTTAATAGGTTGACTTAAAGAACTAGATTTCACGGGATGATTCAAGTCAAGCTTTTGATAGATGCAGGAACAATTTGATAATATTGTATGCAAATGTTTCTATCAGATAAATATCAAAACAAGTAAAGAGAAAGAAGATACCGCAAGCAGATTTTATACTGGTTTGGCTTATATCAAGCTAGCCACCCACAAGGCTGAAATCCACTAGTAATGTCAAGAGACACTATAACACAGTTGTTTCTACCCAAAGTCGATAGATCCCGTTATCAATAAACAAGCACTGCTTTTACACTTGTACACTTCTCAAAACACAGATTACAATCAACAAGAGATACCAACAGACAGAATCACAAATGAGCAGAGTCACGTCGCAATAATCCAACAGCATGTGACAAGATTAGATGCATGGCTTTTCTCAATTTTTTGCAGACTCCTTCAGTTTGATTTGAGCTTCTTATGTAGTCCTTTGATTAGCCGTTGGAGAATCTTTAAGAAGATGAAATAGCTGTTGGAGTCGATAGACACAACAGTTGGAACTCTGGCCGCCCAAGCAATTAAATTTTCCTGGCACTAGTGAGATTTCTTTAAATAAAGTTAGCTGCATGAGCAAAATAGGCAAGAACTGATTTGATTCGATCTCAGATCTTTGGTCATGAATTCCAGACCTTGATCTTAGCCACAAATCTTTTGTAATCAAAAGATGTCTAGGTCTTCCTATCTACCTAATATAATACATGATGAGTATCTCCTACAGAGTTGCCTTTATTAGCAATCCAATAAGTTTATCCTAGCTGTCCAGTACGAAACTGATTTGTGATTTGCTATCTATAGGTCCTCCTAAGTACATTCAGGATCAAAACTTCACCGGGATCAAAACTTCATCTAGCTGTTCCTTATCATGGTCTCCCCGAGTCCTCATCAACACTTCGTTCTACTGAACTTGTTCACCCTCTATCAAAGTTCATCCAGCCTGTAGATGTCTTATCACTGTGTATATTTTATACCATTATTAATCACACAGCATTCCTGATATCAAGTTCACTCAGAAACAACTAAATAGATGGTTTCATCAACTTCAAAATATCATAAGAGGTTTCCCAACAATTTGTGCAAAGTCAGAGGGTTTAAATGGTAAATCCTGCAAGAAACAAAGTTTGCCTTTCCTAGATATGCCAAATTTCCAAAAGTTGTGATGATCAATTTATCCTCATTTTACCTTGAAAATTCACTACTTCTCAAATTTAATTGAAATTTATTGTAGATTGTATCGCATGATCTAGCAGCCTCTCTTGGGGGTAAATCGAAAATAGCAATTTACCCTCCATATTGAGAGGATCCAAATCCCTATCTTGAAGACATGTAACACATTGAGTCTTGAGGGATCAGCATGCTATCTAACGACTAAAACAACCACCACAAACACAAGCCATCTTGCCGTGAACATGTAAAGCATATAGTGCAGTCTTTCTAGTATAGTGAAGTCCCTAGTGGTGTTTCTTAGCCTTGACAGAATTGTATTACTGCATTTGAAGGTTTAGGCTCTATATATCTTGGCATCATAACAACCATACATACAGAAGCCATTTTGTGGTGAACAATCAAAGCATATGGTAGTCTTTCTAGCAGAGGGTAACCCCTAGTGGTGTTTCTTGGCCCTGATAGAATCAGATTACTGCATTTTGAAGGTTTAGGTTCTACATATCTCGACATCAGTTGTATTAGAACGAAGGTTGAAAATGCTTTTTCACCGACACATGACAGCAGCAAGATTACTATACAGAGCGTGATGGCATACAAGAATTTATTACCCAACCCCACAGTTTCTTTGTTGTTATGGAATTTACATGTTATTTCCCAAGAAACACTTTATTTGCGCCAAACGCTTCTGTAACACTAAATAAAATAGTTTCGACGTTTCTTTGCTATACTATCATCACCTTTGAAAACTGGGTAAGGCCTTCACAGTTAGTTTTAGGTTTTCCACCCAGAAAAAAAAGGTCAGTTTGGCGAAATCTTGATCTACAAGATAACAAGTTTTGGTTATTATCAATTTGGTTTTGTTTCAAACTGTTAAATCTTTAGCTTGCAGGCATATGAAGATCTCATCATTAACTTAGGAGAATGTATGTACTTTAAATATCAAAACACGAACCACAAAAAATTCTTTCCATGATCATCAAAAGAAGAGTTACAACAGGTAAGGATAACTATCCAGTAACCATGATGAGTGGATATTCATTGTCTGGTTTACTTCATCCAGAGAGATTTTCAGATGTATCTATTCTTTCATGCGAAATGTTAGTTTTAGTCTATAATCAAATCATTCCCGTAAGCGGATAATTTAAAATAATAACGTAAAGGGTTATCACGTTTATCGGTACTTCCATTTCCTTCATCTTAAAAAAAAATGTAAATGAATATTCAGTTTTTTTTTTTCCTTTCTTTAACGACCCCAGTACCATGTTAGTAGTCCTCCACCAATTCTACCAGTAGAAGCAAGTGGTTCAATCCACGTATCAACTGAGAATTGAGTGGTTCACTCCACATCACTATTTATCAGGTCTACCATGACCGAGATAAATGTTCCAAGCCAAGCTCTTGGCAACTACCCCAACCCCCTTGAAGAACTTTTCAAATCATGAATTGACTCTGATTGCCCCCCAAGCAACCCATTCAAAAAGTGGTCACATAAGACTTCCTCTTGATTTCATTCTTTCAATCTAATTTATGTAAGGAAACATTTGGTAGGAGGGATTGGTGCCAAAAGAAAATGAGCCTTCAAACCCTATTCCTTTGCGATGTTTTGTTTTATTTTCTCTGGCCTGAAATTGAAATCAATGCCCATGGCATCAATAGAAGTAATGAAGAATGCCCGTTCCAATGCAGCCCTTAAGACATTACAAGAAAATTGTACAATAATGTCTTTCCCCGTGTGACCTACTGCCCATACTCATCTATACAATTATTTTAAGGGGAAGAGTGGACAATTTTACATTAATCAGTTTGAAGCTTGCTAAGTTTTCTACTTTCTAAAAAACGAAAAGTGCTTTCGTTGTAAATGGCACCAAGGGGGTGCCAAATACTCATGTCAACAAGATCTATAAGGGACCATACAACATAATAAGATCTCCACCTTAATATTGTCAACAAGGTCATCAGAGACAGCACACTGATAAGACTTTCTCACAAAGTATTCAACCAAGAATCAGACATAGCGATTAAAATACACGTCATATCTCATTTTGTTTTATAAATTATTCAGCTCCATCAATATAATTATCAACTGTAGCTTTAGCACAGAAATAAGCGGTAGCAGAGAAATAAAAAGGCATAACAGCGCAATTCAGGCCAGTGGTAAGAAAGCGCCGGACAAATGCAATGCGTAAATTAGAGCGGTTCCTGTTTGATTTGAATCAAGCCCAAGATCTATCAAATGAACTATTCACATGCATTATTCAACCGGCAACAATCTATCACAGTGGTAACCTCAAATTTATATGTAAAGGAGTAACTTCTCGAGTTTGAAGATTTTGTCTTCGTATGACTCTTCATCCACAGAGGATAAGAAAGTGCTTCAAGCAACAATTTTTGAATCTATAAAACCATTAATAACATTGACTGAATGAATCAAGCAGATAAACTGTGATAAGAACCAAAATGTTCTTTTGGTGTCATAGCTCCTTCACCTATTCTCAGTGTAGCGAAGAGATCAGAATTGTAATGTATTCAATCCAAAGGAAATGCATCGAGTGGCAAGGCATTTGGACTTTCAAATTCAAATTCTGCTTGGAACAAGCGTGGCTCAGATATAGTCTAGGAAAAATAGAATACCACGAAAGACACTTGTTAAGATATGTTGTAACATAGGACATGGAATAATATCATGTAAATTCAAAATATGTATCATATAGCTGATGCTCAGGTAGAGATATAAAAGGAAAGTATTATGCCTTCTTCAAGACGTAAATTACATGAAAGGTACAAAGTTAAATAGACCGGGTATCAATTTTGTCAGGGATTAAGCAGATAGACAAATACCACAGAATTAGACATGCAAGGAAACAGAAGAAGGCAGCTTCTTCAGGAAGATTGTAGTCCCTGAACGTAGTCCCTAGCAAGAATTGTATCGCTCCTAAGAATTCAGTATTGTCAGATAAACCAATAGGCTGTAGCATCATTAACTAGATTTCTGTTCTTCCATTTATTAGATCAGAAGAGCTGGAGCAACACTGCTGAATCACCCTTACTTAGTCTAAAAACAATAAAAAGGAGATTCCTTTGTATTGTCATAGTAAATAATGCAAACAGATGCATTAAATTGAAACTAAAATGAAGAATCAACAATAAAAAGCAACTCAGAGTGATCTCTTCACAGTAGAGCCACATTGCTTTTAGATAGTCTCCATTAAAAGTGAGTGACGCTATAATGAATCCCCATCTCAAAAGTGACATGACTTGGACCAGAACATCTCAATGAATTAACCTAAAAAGACTAACCTTAGTCTACCACCCACAAAGCAAAAGAACAAGATAATGCTTTCCCCATTGCCATAACAAGCAATCTATAATAGACAAAATGACACATAATTAAAATGACCAATCCATAGAAGGAGAACTTCCTTAAGAATGACTGAAATGTCAACCTAGAACTGCACAAACAATGGAGATGATTTTGAGACCTTGGCCTAAATCACCCAAGATATGGTCAGTTTGGCTCATTGCTCGTGTACTTTGGGTGTAAGTGCAGCCCAAGTAAGCATTTTCTAAAAGGTCATCCATACCACTGATAGTGTTCTCACCTGAGGACTAGCCCTCTGCACCATCCTCAAAGCTTGCTACCAGGAGCCGTACCTTGTCCAAGCCTTCCAGTCCCGGCAGTCACTCCCCACCCTCGTCAAATCAGGGAATCACGATTTTACCAAAAAGGGAGGAAACTAAGCAACCTATACTTCCTAATGGCAAGTATGAGAATGAAAGAATTTATCCAAAACCACAACCAACATCTGTGACCAAGCAGCTGAATGGGAGTCAAAACATTACATTACCTTGCTTGTGATTGAACAAGAGATGCAGAGGCAAAAGATGCATGTGAAGCAGCAACATGTCAAAAGAAATTGAGAGATTAACCTGTCTTGACTTTTACATTTTCAAAGGAGTAAAACCATTGCATTGGCACCTAGCAAAATTTTTAAACAAGTCAGACCTCACCACGGTCCTCCAGTGACATATCTATTAATTATAAGAAAATTTCTTTCAAGTTTGGAGAAATCAGATCTAAGCATCATCAAGTGCGTGATTCTCAGGTTCAAAACGGCATATTTACAAGGTAAGTTTCTAATACAATATATTATAGGAAAATTTCTTTCAAGTTTGGAGATATCACAGATCTAAGCATCGTCAAGTGCGTGATTCTCAGGTTCACAACCGGCATATTTACAAGGTGAGTTTTTAATACAATATACTCCATCACAAGAGTTCCCACGACATCAAGAAAATTTCTGCTATATCTGAAGATACACTAGATCAATTATGCGTGATTACATTTTATGGCTACAAGCAATCTTTTAAAAAGAAACAGATCAAAAGCACCCGCTTGATGTCTGCTTCCCATTTAAATGAGGTCTGCAGTTAAGTCCCAAACAGTAGCATTACCGAAGACAATAAAGATTGAAGAAATTTGTAAAGGTAGAAAGTGAAGTCTACAATATGATTTTTTCAAACAAATAGAAAGTGATATGCACTTATCTAACTTATAGTTGGTTACACATTGAACTTATTTATGATTTACTACTTTATCATTACTACGAGTAATGATGTTAAACAAGACAATTAGTTTGTAAAGTCTCTTTATATCTGTATCCAAATTTTGAAAGTAAAGAACGCCTTAAGAATTGGCCCAACCAAGTCAAAGTGATTTGGCCACTTAATGACTGGCTTAGTACCTCTTCTGCTCCTAAAAGTAAACCAGATCAGACATAGAAAGAGTTCTCAATAGAACTAGTCAATCTAGACCGAGTTTTAAAACACTAGCAGAGAGCAAAATTAAATGTGTCATCAATAACAGCTTGATTAATCTCATGTAGCGATTATATGATGTATTGCAGAAGCCTCAGAAACTATGTTACACAATTTTCTAGACAATACATTAAAATTAGAAGGAATAAATCATAATGTAAGAAAAATCACGAAATAGTAATGGTGATGTCCCTGTGTAGGAACCAGCTAAACTTAAACATAGTCAAAACGCCTACTGTTCAACACTATACAATGAAAAATCCACGTACTGCCAACCAAGATGGAGATAAACACTAAATTCCATACTTCCCTGCAGAAACTTTTAGTATTTCATCTTTCACCCAGACTCTAATCAGTCCATCCAAACAGGAGAAAGGATGTGAAGAGCTGTCTGGATTGACTTATACTTTTCGCTTAATCTAAATCTTGCAGCTCATAGTCTTTTTCATCTAAAATTCCTGAAAGTTTCACAACACTCAAGTGTTGATGTAAATGATTGTCGATAATGAAAATATTTTGATAGAAAAGAAAAAATTATGCCTCCCATTCATAAACAAACTATAACAAATCTAAGCAACTGAAGAATCTGACCAGCTAAAGGGCACCACCACAATGCAGAAAAAGTAATGTGGTAAGCCATCCATCCAAACAAAATGGATGCTGATTTTACAAACGGAAGGGCTTCTCCAATGTCAAGGACAATTCAACCCTCAACAAGCAAGTTCCTCTCTAACAGAACACCACAGCCCAACTGACCAAGAAAAATGCACTCCAAGATCGTCAGACCATGCACAATGAAAAAGAATATGAAGAAACAGATTCTTTGACCTACTTACAAAGAAAACATCTATTGGCTAACACCATTCTTTTTCTCTTCAAATCCTTTTGTGGTTAGAATTCTCTTCAAACACTCTCAGGACAGAAAGCTAGCTCTCACCAGTGCTTTAGAATTCCAGGAAATCTTCCAAGGAGAAGGGAGTTCCCAACTTCTGTTGAGTTCCAGAAGTTTTACATGCTGATTTGACAGTGATAAACCCATCGTTGCAGGCTATAGGGAAACCATAACACAACATCCTCTTCTCCATCAATACCCTGAAAAGCATAAAGCGTGCCAAAGATCATGCAGTAGTTCAATTTCCCCATGATTCCATAGATCTTGATGCTGCCACACCATTCCTCCATTTTTTCCCTTCACGAAATGAGGCCATTAAAGAATGATCTCCACAACATTTGGCAGATTGCTGCCTTATAACTGTCAAGATACTGTAGCTCCTAGCCATCTCTTGGATACATTTAGATCATTTTAGTAAACAGAAGACTGTTAAGTATAAGTCCAATGATCCAAGATCGGATGGCTAATTTTTCCTATGCAAGCAATTTCGTCCCAAGTTGCAACACCATGTTGCTGTCATAAGGGAGAGTGCGAAAGTATTCAAATAATATTAAACCACACCTTATCTAACAACTTAAACTTCTGGCACAATTGGCAATGGTCCCACACATTTGCACTAGCATGATTGAAGCTTCATTGACAGTATCACGACCAATCAGCAAAGCTGAATGGTAAAATATAATCTCATTTGAATATTGATGAATCAACGGTAAGACTCAAATAAATTCGGAGGTAAAATCCAGGGATTTTCTATTAAATTACCCAAAAAAAAAAATCAATAAAAGATCAGTATCTTACAATCTGACAAACCATCCACTAGTATCTCCCTTGGGGAAATGGAAATTGTGAAACCTGTTTCTATAGATTTACTTCGATTTTGCAACCACACAACTGCACATATACTCATTCGGAACCCAACCTACAGATTGGACTTCTTGAGCAGCAATTGTATCGCAGAACGCTAGATAAATTCAACTCAAACAGACCAATAAAAGGAAGTGGGAGGTAACGACTTTTCAGGCTGATAGGTAATGTGAACCTTCCTAATCTTCGACAAGAAAGGATATCTGGGAAAGAGAAAAAAAAGTTTGAATCAACTCGGTCAAGTATAAATTGATTTAAATGATCAAAAATTTTCACTCACATGCTGTTATGTTTCTTCAAAGCAACAGCCTATATTTTTAGGCCACTATCATCAATTTTTCGCCTTGATATAATGTCATTGGAAGACTCTAATCAATTTGCACATAAACTAATCATGATCCGTGCATAACATAAAAGTTAGAACTCTTAGAACTCAATGCTTTATCAGTGAGTTCAAAAGCAGACTATAACCAAATAAGGCATGACATTAGCTCTTGAATTCAAGAAAAATATCTATGATTGTGATTTACATATTAATAAAGCTCAAAAGGACCCAGTCAAATGCTTTATTCACCAGTAATCCTCACAAGAGCATTGCCCTTCCTTGAAGCAATGAAACCTGCGGGTGTCCCTAACAGTGATTTCCCTTTTTGTAGTCTTAGACATATGTTTGATTGCATTATGGCAATCCCCACATATTCTAAGATTTTTCACCACAAGTATTGGCTCCCCATCCTTGGTCGAAATCAACCCAAATGCAACTGCTAGCTTCTCACTGTGATGTCTTAATCTCATTTCCATCTCTTTTTCCTCCATTCCATCCTCCTTTAACGAAACCTGATTAACATCCGGTACATACCAACCTTCCTAATCTTCAATAGCATCTCATCCAAGTAATCACGAATCTCCTTAATCATTGGTGTGAACTATCTTCTGCAACAAATACATGGGTTCTTCGATTTAGCTCGATCCAGCTGCAACCTGGATTCTTTTTAACACCTCTGTCTCGGCCTTCTTATTGCTACCATATCTTCCAATCTGCCAGCACTACTGAACATATTTGAGAGAACAACATATGGAGCATCATTTGCAGGTTCATGCCGCAAAAAGTGATAGGCTGCTTTAACAGCCATCTCCATGTTTCCATGCTTCCTACATGCCCCAAGCAATGAGGCCCAGCCAACGGAGCCAGGACTGAATGGTTTTGTCTCGATGAGCCTCTCAGCTTCACTTATTTTGCCTGCCCGACCTAGTAGAATGCCGATTCTGAGTTACACGTTAATAAAACTCAAAAGGACCCAGTCAAATGCTTTATTCACCAGTAATCCTCACAAGAGCATTGCTCTTCCTTGAAGCAATGAAACCTGTGGGTGTCCCTAACAGTGATTTCCCTTCTCGTAATCTTAGACATATGTTTGATTGCATTATGGCAGTCCCCGCATATTCTAAGAATTTTCACCACAAGTATTGGCTCCCCATCCTTGGTCGAAATTAACCCAAATGCAACTGCTAGCTTCTCACTGTGATGCCTTAATCTCATTTCCGTCTCTTTTTCCTCCATTTCATCCTCCTTTAACGAAATAAGAGCATAACCTCACTATTAGTAAAATATTCCAGCCAATCAAATGTATTTTCGTCTAAACACATTTTTATTTAAATTTTAAATTAAAATAAAATTGAAAATATTAATTAAAACAAAAACAAAAACAAAAATATAGGCAACCAGTGGGATGGCGACAACCTCACCAACCAAAGGTGAGGGCTAGCAGGCCCTCATTAGAAACGGGAGAGGATGGCGATCCTCTCCTAGATCTAAGTGAGGGTCGCCCGCCCTCATCATAACCTAGCCCAAGTCTAGAGGTCCTAGGCAAGGGCTGCCAAACTTGCATGAGAGCAGTGATCCTCATCCAAATCTTTTTTATGAGAGCCTGCTAGCCCTCACCTCAACTCGACGGCCCTCACCCAGGCATCAGCGACCTCACCACCCCATTAGCAATGGGTTGACGACCACAAGCGAAAGGGAGCCCTCCCTCTTGTCTTGTTTCTATTTTTGTTTTAAGTTTTTTTTTTAATTTTGTTTTTTATGGGAAAAAAGGAAAAAAAGAAAAGGCGAAATCACCCTTATCATATTGTGAGTTTAGGCCCTTCTTTAAGACTAATATGACAATTTCAAGCTTTTATTTGTAACATGCTCCACTTTATACCTTTATTTGAGAAAATGAAAATACTTTAGGCTCGTATTTGAAATAATATCCACTTCATGTAGTTATTCGAGAAAATGAAAACATTTCAAACTTTTATTTGAAATTTTTCTCATTTTTATCTATCAAGAGAGGCTAGTTTGATACATTGAATTAAGGTTTTCAAAATATCTTTTTGTTATGTAAGTTTTGGCCTTATGTGTCTTGATTGTGTTAATATAACCTAACCTAAAGGGACTATATGAATGCAAAATTAATCCTAAATTTTTAATGTTACGAATGTACTTCTAAGTTTTTGTGCAAAATTCTAATATAATTCTTTTAACCAATCACCACGAAAAATGCCGACAAAGTGTCCAATGATAGCTGCCTGTCGTACATGACATGTTGGCATGAACAACTTTACTCGAAACGACGTCTTATGTGGATCACCACCTTAGAGCTTTTTATTAGCGATTAGCTAGAAGAATTATATTGATATTTCATGGAAAGATTATTATTATATTAAAAAAATTAAAAAAATTATAAATAAATTGACATCTATACAATTGATATTAAAATAAAGTTGGATGCGCAATTTCAAGGATATTCATCTTACTCACAATAGTGATGAGGGTGAGCCCATTTTATGCGGACAGATAGATCTGGAAACAAAACTTAATATTTTGGCCATCGGTTAATGGACTACTCAAGATTTTCTTTTAGGAGCTTAGTGTTTTTAAAAAGCCCCAATCAAATTTGTAGCCCAGCTAACAAACACCTTTTATGTTACTCCGCGTTCAATAATTTCTATGTGCCTATTATAGATTTGCACCTTCAGGATATTGTTGACCAATTAGATATATATTATTGACATTTTGACTAAGAGTCGAGAAGATCTTATGCCCGAAATTTTGTTCCATCTCTTCTATTGCCCGCCTCCTTCCCAGGATTTGAAAAAGACAACAAACAAATTGACCTTTCACCTCTCCTTTTCCGGAGGTAAGTGAACAACTTTTGACCTTGGCCCCGGCATAAGGACAATTAGACTTATTCGGTCTAATTAAAAAATTACTATTTTTTTTTTATCGGTCCTGCTCTATTCCTATTCTAACTCTCACTCTCAAACTTTTGCAGAGCGTGAAAGTCAAAATCCACTCTTAAGACTAAATCGTTTCCACCCCAACTCCCTGAAAAAGTGAGATTCGAATCCTCCACCTGCCTTCCATGTTGAAAAGGTGACCACGACAAATCCCAATAGTTAAAAGATTGCTATTGAATGAGTGCTTATTAGACATGAGAGATTCATCTTATCCAACCCCTCATAAATGAAACATTTTAATTTTATATATACCAAATCGTAATTTTTTTGAGATTTCATCTAATCTATTAGAAATTCTATATCTTGTTTGGATATATACTTAAATATGTATTTTTTTCCAAATAATTTTCTTATTCTTTAGCCTGCTCTCGAGAAGGGTTAGTTGACTCATGATTTATATTTTACCTTTCGCGTCATTGCAATTTTATTACCTCCTAGTCAACGTAATTAAAAAAGAAAAGAAAAAGGATAGCCTATTGCTTCGTACCTTAAATGTGTTTCATAATTACTGAAATTAGCTCGATAATCGATACAAGGCTCAGAAAATGCTATTGAATGCGCTTGTGAGAGAAAATGCCCCAGGGCCCCTTTTCCTGCATAAATGGGGCAGCGAACTCGGAAACTCAACACGCGTTTGGTAATGATTCTGTTTTCGGGAGCTGATTCTGACTAGAAATGATTATTTTTTATTCTGTTCCTGGGAACTGATTCTTAGTAAAAAGCACATTTGGTAACTGTTCAAAATTTTTGATTCTGAAATAGAATTGCATTTGATACCATGTTAATTGATTATGTTCCAAATTAATTTCTTTTAAATTTTAAATAATTTTTAAATAATTTTTTTACTTTTTTTCTTTTTTTTCTTTTCTTTTTCCTTTTTTTTCCTTTTTTTTTCCTTTTTTCCTATTCTTCTTCTTCTTCATCTGGCCGGTCGCCGGACCGGCGACCGGCCAGACGAGGGCCGACGACGCTCACCGGAGCGTCACCGGCCCTCGGCGAGGTCGACCTTCGTCAGCCGAGCCTCGCTGGCAGCTGGGCAAGGCTCGCCCAGCCCCACCGAGGCTCGGCCTCGCCCAGCCTCAACGAGGCCAGCTTGGCCACCGTCGGGGCTAGGCTTGCCTCTGGCAAGCTCGCCGGACCTCGCCCTGGCCTGGTGAGCCTCCGGCAACCTCGTTGGACCGACAGCGGACGGCTGCGGTGGGCGGTGGCGAACGACAACCAGGATGACGAAAGGGAAGAGCGAGGGTTTCACCATTTTGATTCTTTTTCTGATTCTCGGACGGAGAATCAAAATTTTTTTTTTATTCTCAAATCTTGTCCAAAATTGTTCCCGTGAACAAATTTGTTTCCGAAAACAAAAATTTTACCAAACGCAATTCTCGTCCTAAACTGATTCTGGGAACAAAAAATCAGAATCTGGTACTGTTTGGCACGTTGCCAAACAAGCCCTCAGGTGCGGAAAATTGTATGTGGCCCTGACGAGTAATATTTTAATGCCAGAATTTGCTTTTCGTGGGAAATGATTTTTAAAAAAAGATAGAAAAATGAAATCAAACATGCATTTAAACCTTAACTTCGAAAGATCTCGAGAAAATCTAAAAATATTTATCTCATAATTGCACCTATATCACGATCACAACATATAGAAATTAGTGTTCCCGGGCTTGCACCGGTGGGAGAGCAGAGAGAGCGGCAAAAGTGTGCATGTGAGCTTCACTTCCCCAGCTCCACTTAATATTTTAAGATTAATATTACAAAAAATTATAAATTAATATACATGTGATAAATTTGTTTTAAATTAATTTTTTATCATTAAAAAAAAACTCAAAAGTAATATATTTGTGACATATTTACCATATACTAGTTCCCACTAAATTGAATTAACACTATAAAAAATCACAAACTGGCAAACTTATGGCAAACAAAGAGTAAAACCCCAAATTGGTAAATATTATGCATTTTCCAACTCAGCAATTTGGTTTATGATAAATTTGTCGCAAGTATACTAGTTGGAGATTTTTCGTAATATTAACATAATATTTTTTTGTTATCACTATAAAATGATATTTTATTACCACATTTTCTAAAACATTTCAACACAATTTTTCTTTTCTTGTTACATGAATTAGCAAAATGTATGAATATATCCCAATCTTCATCATTTTTTATTCAATTATATTGATTATCATTTCATTGACCAAAAGTGTTTTTTTTTTTTTTTAAATTCTTTTTACTGCAACTGCTTTGAAACTTGGTCATTGATAATTGCCCGAATAATCTATAAATATGAAAAATACTTACATAGTGTTTTTTTTTTGTCAAGTATTTTTCTTTTCTAATCTTAAATGTGCTGGGAAAACTTCCCATGTATTTTGAATAGGATGAAACATTAAGTGTGAACTAATATGTGTATTGAATATGCAAACGAAATATTCTCCACACACATAAATTCATATGCAGATCATATTAAGTGTGTGTCTATATATATATATGTCTAAGTTAGAAGAGAGTATGCTTAATTTGCAAACAAAGAACCATATATTAAGTGGAAAGTGTTAAAGTTAGAAGGATCTTTGAATTTTGATGAACAAGTCAGGGATGCAAGACCGTTATGGTGTTTGGACGGACCAAGTAGAAGGTGAAGGGCCTGTTTGTTTGCAACTTGTTTCTGTTCCCAGGAAAAAAAATTTATGAACAGAAATGCATTTGTTTGCCTTTTTATTCCAAAACTATTTTTTTGTTCCCATAAACACATTTAGAACAGAAACAAGAAACAAAAATAAGTTGTTTATTGTTTCTGGAACAAAATCTAGAAACACTTCTCTCTTTTTCTTCTTCTTTTCTTCTTCTTTTTCTTTGGCCGGCGGCCTCGCCCAGCCACGGCGAGGCTCGCCGGCCCTCGGCGAGGCCGAGCCTCGCCATAGCTAGGCGAGGCCGAGCTCACCCAGTGGCCGGCCGGCGAGGCTCGGCCTCGCCAGATCTGGGCGAGGCCGCTGACCCTCGTCGGCCGATCGCCGGCCATGGCCGAGGCCGACAACCGGCCAAAAGAAGAAAAAAGGAAAAAGGAAAAAAAAAATAAGAAAGAAAATAGAAAAAATAAAATAAAAATATTTAAAAATTATACAAATTTACCAAACGTGTTTCTATTCTTTTTATATTTCTAGAACAGGTTTACCAAATGCATTTTTTTGTTCAAAAATTGTTCCATAGAACAGAAACACTTTTTTCTATTTCTATTCCCATAAACAATTTTTAAACAGAAACGTTACCAAACGCACCCTAACTTGAATACTATGAGAACATCAATAAGTGAATAGATTGTGACTTGATAAAATTGTTAAAGTCTAGATGGACCATGTTGTGGAGGAAGTTCACTTTATAGACATAAGGAACAAATCTTCATATACTTAAAAACAAAAGATCCAACCCTAAATCAATTTGGTTCGCATACAAATTTGTGTTTTGGAGTCAATTTCAAATCTTAGAATCTTCAGAGAAATGTTGTGGAGAAATCAATTAGGGTTTGTTATTTTTGGCTAAGTAGAGAAAGTGTCAGGCAAGTTCAAAGAGGCAATTTGGTCTATTCTGGGCAATATTCAATAACTAGCTCGAGATGAACATTTTGAAATATAAACAACCTTTGCAATGACTTCTTTCACTCATTTAAGGTCTCCAATATGGTGAAAGCTTGGAGGCCTAGTCTTATATGCCTCAAAATGAGAGTTGAAGACCAAGGGGGCTCAAAACCCTCTCCAATTTTTTATCGCATTCTTGTGCTAATTCTTTGGGAAAAACTATATCAAGCCGAATTTTCCATACAATATGATCTTAAATGAACAAATAGTTTAGCCTCGTATCATGTATACAATTTTTTGTCATCATACATAATAAAATACTTCTTTTACAGAAATTACACCCCTACTTCATCTTTAAAAGAAATTTTCAAAAGTACTAATGTAAATGTATTTGAACTCTGAGCTCGCCCCCATTAGTGAAACATTTCGAGGCAGGCATTATCTCAATAAATGAAAGGTCCATACTTCACCACTAGTCCCAAGAGCACAGTAACATAGTATCAATTAGCGAGTAATGTCAACTATCATTGTCAACAGCAAAACCAACATATTATATTAACTGTGCAATATATATGTAAATGACTATAATCATGTCCACAATGCATAAAATAGATGAGGTGAGCTAACATTCAATTCAACACTCAAATACACATATATAAACATACCGATATCTTGATGAGCAAGTATTAACTCATCAATATACACAAGTGAGTATCTATTACCATCCCATCACTAGCTAATACTCATCTTCACCAACAAGAGACACAATCACCAATTTATTGGGGACGGAATCACAAATACATTTTTACCATGTCTTAGCCCATTTATCACAAGTATCCTATACATTAATGATGATAAATCCACCATCGCACAACTATATGATGATGGCAATTCCATACTCCATCCTCATCAAGATTCATACTCAACTCAAGTAGGGGTGAGCATGGTCCAGATTGGTTTGGTCAACCCCTTAACCTTAGGACCAACTTGTACAGTGCTAGTCCTCAATTTTTTGGACCGAGGACAACCCTATTGAGTTTGGGACTGAGGACCAGACCGACCCAATGGGTTCGGTCCATTCTAGAGTTAACTAGGGATTAATTGATAAGTTTTTTATTTCATTTTTTGTACTCCCTGAAAAGGCGACCAAGGACTGCACTAACCCAATGGGTTTGGTCCAATTCTAGGATCAATTCGAGACCAACCATAAATTTTTTATTTCATTTTTTATACTCCCTAAAAAGGCGACCGAGGATCGGACTAATCTAATGGGTTCGGTGATGAGCAAGGTTAACTAAAAGAGGTGAGCAAAGAGCAGCCAGCATTAAGTGGGGTGAACGTCAAGTGTCAAATAGAGTGAGCGTCAAACGCCGAGCGAGGAGCAACAAGCAAATCAAGTATCGAGCAGCGAGCAGCACGAGTGACCCAAAGTAAGCAAGGCAAGTGTCGAGTGATGAGCGGAAAAATTGGTTTTTTAATTTTGGCAAATTGAATACTAAGAATACAAATAAGACAGAAGATAATAAATACTAAAAGAAAACGCCATGAGAAGATGTTTATGCCATTTTGGACGCTGTAAGAACTCCTCACAAAAATATTTTCCTTATTTGTAAATTATGGTTGTTGATGCCGTAAAAGACATTAAAAATCTAAGTATTAAAGAGTAATATAAAATTACTTGACTCCTTACTAAAGAATTGTTTAATATTGTTGATACTGTTTATTTTAGGCTTTTTTCTTATATATATAGTGAGGATTGGTCCGGATTTGATTAACCTCGAATTCCTAGGATCGAAAATTAACTCGCACAATACTAACCCAGAAATCTCAAGACTAATGACCAACTCAATCTCACTGGAAACCGGATCAGAACTGGCAGGATTGGACCGGTGTAGGGTCGATTCAAGGTTGACCCTTGCTCAGCCCTAAACTCAAGTCCCTAATATCACATAACAGGCAACTCAAGCCATGTCAGGTTGCACAAATCATATCATTTAAATGATATCTCAAGTCCGCAACTTAAATGGCAAAGCATCTATATTTACTTTTCCAGGGTGTTCCATACCTACTCGGCTTGTCGCCGTGCCCGGTGTATTCAATTTCAAGTAAAGTCGCTCTAAAGCGGACAAAAGCAATCAAGAAAGTTCCTCCGGTTTCAAAGTGGGGTCCACTTGCTGACATCAGTCGGGCATTATTGGTGGGAGCCATCAATCACAAATTATTTTAACTGTATCTCGTTTAGTGGAGCGGTAGATTTTGACCAATTCAAAACGTCCGGTCTCCATTTTTTTTTTTTTGGTCGAACAGTCTCCATTCACATGACCTTCTTCATAAACCAGCTACAAACAGCAATTTCTTGAAAAAAAAAAGTCTAAATAGTAGAAGACAAAATAAATAAACAATTAATATCCTAAAAAAATCCAAACTATATCTATTATGACACAAACATAACTCTAAGGTTCTTCATTGTGACAAAAATTTCCAATTTTTGATATTATAAAAATCCCGAATTTATACTAATATATATGTCATATATATAAATTTTGATTTTTTATATCGTGTGAGCAAGTTTAGCTTCTTTTGTGACGCAAAAAAATTGAGATATTCGTGTCATTACAAATGTAATTTAAAGTTTCTTATGTTACTCGTACTTGATGAAACTTACCAAATATAAAACAATTAATTGACTTAATGGCTAAGAAACCGATATAATTAGGTGGCTGGTCATAAGAGATACTGCCCTATTAAAGAATTTGAATGTTGGGTCCACCTGGGAAAAGGACCCCAATGACCTTGCCACGTATTTGCACTGATCAACGCAAAAAAGGGAAAGGAAATTTTCATTTATTTGCATCGAATCTTGTGAAAAGGAGAAAGAAATTCAATTTTCATTAAATTTATCTCTTGTTTATCATATCTTCGTGAGAGCATGGCGGTAATTTTCTGTCCTCGAATATGTTCCATCTCTAGGCACAACGACGAAAAATAGGGTGGTCCCCTCTCCGCATTTGATAGTGATCACTCATGCTTTTTTTTTTTTTTAATCTTGTTTTCTCCTTTCCCTTCTTTTCAATTATTTTTCCCCCCCTCGTGAAGGGCTCACCAGTTCTGCAGCAGCAGATGTCTGGTTTCCCCGCACTTTAGACTTCCTTTTATTTTTTCGAAAATCTTTTTTGTTGTTGCCGAACGCTGAACTTTAATTTGCTGTTCTTGACGTTGATGTCTTTGACGTTCAAGGTTCTTCCTTTTTCATTTTTCTAAGCTCGTGGTAGGAAATTATAATCTGGGAATTTGTTCTTTTGAGTGGTAAACCGAAGCCTTCGCATTAATGGGGAGGTTGTTGTCTCTTTGCTCGTGTTTTCTGGGTTCTGCATATCTCTGCAGGCATGGAGCTGCGGACTGTACTAAAAGGGTAACTGGAAGTCTTTGAATCTGAAGTCAAGATTTGTTGTGCACAGCCACATCTCAGGCTCAGACAGGAGGGGAGATGTTGCTTGCTGCTTTTCTTACTCCGAGGGCTTCTGGAGGGGAGTTTTGTCTAATTAATGCGTCATTAATGTACTGATATGCCTTGGAGAGTTAAAAATATTGTTGATTCCTGGTGCTTTATTTTGCAGGCATAGGTCATGTGAATCTAGTTTAATTTGAATCAAGGTATGGTTTCTGCGCCTGTTGTTCCTTTTGGATATTGGATCTGTTTCCTGGAAGTTTTAGAGTTCTCAGCTACTTAGATCTGTATGATTCATTTCAGTTTTGTTTTCTTCTGGATGTTTAGCAGTGAGGGTCATGTTGAAAAGTTCATCTTGAAATTGATTTAAGCACATGGGACATCCAGAGAAAATGGAGTAGATGCTCTCCATCTTCAGTTGTAGTTTAGGATTCTTTTGGTTACTCACTGCGCTATCAATTTTGTTAGACTGCTGATAGTCTGAAGATATCCCAATTTGGTTGCTAGAGCCTTGATTGGATGATATTATCTGTAGCACTGTAGAGAGCTTAAGGAAATCGAGTTGATTTACGTCATATGAATTCCAGGATCATGCATTTGATTTTCCTTCCAGTCTGGAGGATTAAAGCAGGTTACTATCATCAAGTGTTTAATCTATAACCCGCCTTTTGCCTTTCCACTATGTTTTCCGTAGATCTTGGCTTGCCAGATGTCGATATGATTATTTCCTATCTAAAGAATCAGCCCTCTTATTTCTTCTAGACATGCAATTCTTAGTCTGGCGAGAGCTTATTGATTTGTCTTTTGGTTTGGTATCATTTTCTGGCGAACCCAATGTTCTATCTATAATGAGAGGCATGTGAAGTCACACGATTTAGGGGCTGATCTCTTTGTGATGCTTTGTAATTTTTCAGCAGTCTTTCTAGCTTCAATGAGGTAGGAGTACTTAGCAAACATGTCCTTTCATCTGATCCGTATGTTTTTAAACTGAATGTGTTAGCTTCATGTTATTTAGCTGGTGAAACTGAATAGTGCTAGTGAATTTCAGATTGTGCACGTAGTAACCATCACAGAACTGCATAACTCAGGTCTGCCAGTTTCTCACAACTGGGATAGAAAGCAGGGCATTGGTAGAAAAATCAAGTGGATGTCGAGAAGCCAACATCAGTCCAATCTGGATTTCTAATGTTAAGTAGAAGAACAAGATGGTGGTGCGAGCAGTGAATGACTAGATAAGCTCTCAGTCCATCGTGCATTTGTCACCCCAGTATACCTAGCAGCACTTTGATTTTTTACAGAACCATCTAGTTGATGATTCATCGAAGGCCTATCATCCCATGACTTTTTTCATGACTGCGAGGGTCTAATATCTGTCTAGAGTTAGAAGACGAACGGAGAGTTCAATCTGAATCCCTCTTATTATTACAGAAACATAATTTCTGATTCAGCATGTAGCAGGAGGTCGAATGTTGGATGGAAGACCCTCTGCATATATACCTTTCTTAACGTTTTCGACTTCTTCCCAGGAAATGAAAGTTGCAATTTTTCTGGCCATGGGGCTTGTGGAAGACCCCAGAACGAGCACGACAAGTTAAAAACAGGTGCTTTCTTTCTAGTCTAATTTCACCAACTTTAGCTTTTATGAAAGTATTGACTGATGTGGATGTGCCTTGATTCCATTCGTCCAAGCGGGTAGCGTTGCGTTCGAGCCTAGTTCCAAGAACTTGACGGCGACTTCGACGGTGACGATCTCTTTGCTTCTTTTTTAACAGGTCGTCCCGCGTCACGCCACCTTCGACGAAGTTTCTTCAAAAGAAAGCGACATCGAAGAAGATGGGGGGAGGAGAGACATGGCCCCACGCGTTTGTTTAGCTGGTGGGAACAAGAATATTGTAGTTCACGCCGTTTGACAGCACAAAACTCCTCACCCGACGCCAGGGAAGGGAGAGGAGAGAGATTAAGCTATGTCCCCCAAGCGCATCATGGTCAAGCTCTACTCATCATTTCTTGGATCCGTGTTCTGAGACACGTTCAAGCAACCGTTCTTCAGACCTATCATTCCATCATCTGATCCGGCCGTGGCAATCGCCAGCGAGGGATCGAGAAGTATTGTTTCGAGTTCAGAATTAGAGGCTTCAAGGGGGAGAGGAAAGTGCAAAAGCTTGAGAAGTTGCAGCAAGGGAAGAGACAAGATTTTGATATAACAGGCTTTCTCTTATCACACAACATACACATCAAACATGGACAAGGGAAATCTGAAGAATATATAGCTCTTAAGCCCCACATGGGTATTTGATGAAGCAGCACTAGAACAACCAAGCAAAGCAAGCAAATTTGTTTCCCTTTTTCTCGACATTTCTGATTCTTCCCTTCTCTCACTCTGTACACGTTTTTCCATTCTTGCTATGCATCATCTTGACCACGGTGAATACCATGTGGCGGATTTACTTACTTGGGGGGTGGTATGGTACAAAAAAATTTCCGGGCCATTCTACTTTGATCATCATCATGCGATTCATTTCGAGGATTTTCCGCACGACTACACTAAAACGAAAAACCTACTCCTATCTTCTCAAATTTTGCATTACCCTAATCCTAAACAGTCGTGTCCCTACAATATCTTGGTTCTTCTTTGCTTGCTCTGGCAAGATATAATCTCTCTGGTCCAGCCACCTTTAAGCACAATCCCCACCGACTTGCCTTGCCTTGCCTTGCCTTGCCCATTCCCCTTATCCAATCCTCGCTCTCTCCCTTCTTGGAGTTGCAGCAAACATATCACAATCGCAACAAACAAAAGGCACAAACAGATGCGTCGACCTTCAAACCCTTTTCCTCTTCACCTCCCATCACTCAACTCCAACACGACCCACCAACCAAGATGCTTTCTTTCCATGAAGCCAAGGGGCTTTACACCGACCCATCTTCTCAAGGGTCGCAAACTAGCAGCCAAAATAAGAAACACCTCCTCTCCTCTCCTCTCCTCAAGTCCCGTGGGCTCCTTTCGAACCGACAAAGGGCGATTGAACGCTGTCTGCCTCAGAATCGCTCCCCGAAGAACTCCTAGAATCTGACCCTGCAAGATAGATAAAGAGAGCTCTCGTTTCAGCCCCAAATGTCACAAAATGAAACCTACAACTAAACGCTGAAAAGACGGGGCAAAAGACGAAATTTTTACCGCTAGATGAAGAGGAATCACTGCTCGAGCTTGAACTGCTAGAGGTGTTAGATCTCGCATCACGCTCAATCTCCACGGGAGGATAGTTACTCATCGGCATCTCGTCCCCAATGTCCACATCCTCCTCTCCACCAGCTTCTCCCCTCCTTCCCTTATGCGGTACGACAGCTTCAGACACTTCTCTCTCCGGCGACTACATGATTCAAGCACAAAACACCATCAGATCAGCTGCCACAACCTACTAAGTTAAAGGAATTGCAAACCCTGCACAGGAAACATCAGCACATTACCTTGTTGGTGATCTCTGAAGCAGCGACCTGGTTATGAATGAGCCCCTGGCGCTTGATCTTGCTCGCTAGCTTCTTGTAATTGCAAACGAACCGGTCAAGCTCCCAAAGAGTCTCCGTATCTACAGCCTCGATGTCTAGCTCTATCTCATCTCCATCCTGTGCGAAATGCTTGTTCCTCTTCCTTATGATGGCCAATAACTGACCCATTTTCTCAGGGGGCAAGTTCTGCAAGTTAATCCCCAACTTCGCCTTCTCCTCAAAGCTCATGTCCCTCTTATTCGGATCCTTTGCCTTGGGCTTGGGCAACTTAACCGACTTCGGTCGCTTCATAGCAGGCATACCCACTGATGCCGGCTGCGTCGCTTGCGGAGAAGCCACCAACGCCTCTTGATTCGACAATGCAGGTGCCGGGTTGAATTTGGGGCTGGAGTTTCTCTTCTTCTCCACCAGCATTGGTTCCGGCTCCCTCCTCGTGCTATCCGGGACCAATTCCTCATCCCAAACCCTGGGCTTGGGCTCCTTTGGCTCCTTTGGCTCCTTGGGCTCCTCTGCCGCGGCGAGCGCCTTCTGCCGCTCCTTCTCGTATTTCTTCAAGGCAGGATCGAACATCTGGTCGAACTGCACGAGCAGCGTCTCCGCCATGTGATGCACGTCGTGCCCCTTAGGGTTATACGTCAATGCGTTGTTGAAGGTCAGCCTCACGTCGGCCGCGAACTCCTGCGGCGAGTGGTAGAAATTTCTCTCGAGATTCGTCTTCACGGTGCCGAGATCCATGGGGTTCTTGATTATCTGGTGGTAATCGTGAAGCCCTAACCCGACCGCGTCGACGGGGGTGTTGAACACCCACCCGTGCTTGTGCTTCATAACCTTCGTCAAGATCAGGCCGCACCGCTTCATCATGCTCGCGACGAACTTATCTGGGACGGCGGCGGAGACCGGGTCTCTCACGGGTCTCTTCGGATCCTTGTCCGACGCAAAAGGGTTTCCGCGCTTAATGCCCGAATTCTTCTTCCCGGCGTGCGTCTTCGGCGCGACCGCCTTGTCCTTGAGCCTCGGGGACTCCGTGACGGCCTCCGGCGAGGGGCGGGTGGCCGAGAACTGCGAGGTCTGGTAGACCGGCCGGGCCTCGAGGGCAGCGGCGCTCTCGATGCGGGACCGGAGGACGCGGACCTGCTCGAGCTCCGTCACGAGGCGCCTCTTGAGCTCCTTGAGCTCCGATCTCGAGAAGCCCCCGAGGCTGAAGGTGACGTACTCGGAGGCGGCGTCGAACCTCGACCGCGGGGCGAACGAGGCCGTGGTGTTGTCATTGTCGACGGCGGGCGGGAAGTCGTCGTCCTTGCGGAAGCGCAAATTGGCGGGATCGTGGACGTGCCTAGGGTTTGGGGGGTTAGGGTTAGGGTTCGAATTGGGGTTGAAGAGGGGATTATCGGCGGCTGCGGCGGCGGTGTATTTCCTCATATACACCTTCCGGTCACCCCACGACGGCTCGATTCGACTGGCCAGGAGGGCTGATGCCATAAGACGGAAGGGGGGGGCCGCGTCCGGGAGCCGGGGGGTCAGATCCGTCGGATCCGAGGCAAGCCGCCGGCGATCAGCGCGACGCCGGAGACCATCCGTCGGAGCCCGGCGGCGAGGCGGCGGCGGCGGCTGCTGCTGCGGCGGCGGAGAGCATCGGAGATCGGAGATCGGCCGGAAGCCAGCAAGCGAGGGAGGGAGACGAGGGTTTTTTTTATCGAGCTTGAACGAGGAAGAAGATGAGGGCACCACCCCTTCTTAAAGGCACTCCAGATCTGCCCGCGAGGGATCTGGGCCGTCGATGGTTTCCCCGACGGCCCGGATCCGTCCCCCAGCTGCCCGATCTCCGGATTGCTGCCCAGAGGGGCGGACGGCCCGGATCGGGGGGCCGCGACACGTGGGGGGCACCTCGGCCGTCCGATCGGGGAGGGGCGTTTTATCCCCCTTTTGCCCCATTTCTGGTGGCAATTTTTAAAAAAATTTCGGGAAATGTGGGTTTTTGGAGGGCAAGTTCGATTATCAATCAATCAGAGAGCTGCTTGGCAGATGTTTTGCTGTGACGGTGGGGCCCGCGCCCCCCGGGCGATGACGTGGCGAGTGGGGCCCGGCTGGTGGGAGCGGGGAAAATATCTTTTTTTTTTTTAGCTTCTTTTTTTTATTTTCTTTTTTTTTTAATTTTCGGTGACGGAACCTTCTTTCTGTGAGGGAGGGAAAAAATCCGGGGCTGGGGCTGATTTGCCAGGTCAGCGCCCGTGAGCTGGCTCCACGCCACGCCCGCCACGTCGGCGGCTCGGGTGCGGCGGTGGCGCACGGGATTACGGTGCGCCAGCGGCGCTCTTACCCTCGGATTGCCGGAGAGTGGGTGGTACGCCGTCGGATGAAAAACCCTTTGAAAAGACTTTGATTTTTTTTTTTTTTTTGGGGTCATGGAAAAGACTTTGCTTTTCCTCTTGACTTTTTTTCTTCTTATCTAATTTGACGATATACAATTTTATTATGAATTCAATCTTAATTATTATAAAAATTTAAACTATTAAATAAATACGTGATTTATTATTTAAATATTATAATACTCATTCTCACCGTTTAATTTGGTTTTTATGAAAATTTAATTAGGGAGACAAATAAGGCTTGAAACTTTTAATTTTGATATTATATAATATTTTATAAGATCACTGTCAATTATTTTAAAACAATTGACAGTAGTCCCACAAAATGAGATTAGTTAGCAGTGATCTCATGAAATCTTATATAGCATTTTTTTTCTTAAGGTCGTTAAGGGTGAATGAGTAAATGCGATGATTAGAACTCAAGCTTTGAGCGACAAAGACAAACGCACCTATCCGTTGTTTTTTTTTTTTAACTGTCGCATCCTGGTTTTATTGGGGAGATACACTTAGAGTTTTGATGACATATGTATGTTAGTATTAATTTATTTATTTTTTTAATCTAAAGGCCCGTTTGTTTTGGATTAGGATATGTGGAAGGACTTGATCAAAATTTAATATATTATTCAATTGTAAAAAATATCATGTAGATCTACGGGTAGACATTTGAATGTGGGAGAACTTTCGAGCATGCCGGATTTAAAAGAAATTCAAGCTGCAAGAGTGAAACGATCCATCTTTAGTGACAAAATTGTTTCGTATATATTTTGAAATTGAATAATTATGCATTCTTGACTCATATTAACAAGTGCCCCTCAATGCACGTACTTAAGAAAATGTTTGAATTCCAAAGTATTGATAGCAGTTTTATATATTTTTATTTTTATTTTTATTTTTTTAGGTACGGACTATTCCCATTGTTTCTCATGCCACATCTACATTGAATTGATTTTATTAATCCTTGCAAATTCTGTGTTTGATTTAGGGTTATTTCTTAATTTTTTTTCCTTTTCTTTTGTTTTAATTTTACTAAAGACGGAACTATAGAGGCTCTTTGCTAACAATATTTATTAAGGTTAAATATAGGGCTCACTCTTAATTAAGATTACTATTTACCTTCTTTTCTTCTTTTTTGGTTTGATTTTTACTTTTCTTTCTCCATTTGGAACAAAATTGGTGTACCTCCTTTCCAAAAAAATAACTTTTTTAAGTATACAGCTACCTAATTATTGTGTTATTGATAAGAAAAACTAATTATTTTGTTAATAAGTTGTAAATATGTATTTTTTATACTAGGAAACTATTGTTCAAAAAAATGACCTAAGCACAAGTAATAGGATAATCTTTGAGTAAATTATATATAATGAATACATTAACCACAATATTCAATTTTTGATTCTTATAAAATTTTACCCAAAATCAAAGTCGAATAATTCACGATGATGAAAATAATTTAGAGAAATAAGGTAAATAATTTGCAAATAAGGCTAACACTTCTTTACTCCAATATATGATTAATGCTTACTCAAATCATAATAATGGATAATAAGTTCAAAAGAAGATAAACATGAAAACGTTGAAATATAATGGCTGTGAAAGAAGCAACTAGGTTGAAAAAAGTTGTTTGAAAAAGATGTAAGTAAGTTTTTCTTTTGGAAAAATGTAAAAAAGAAGAAGAAAAAAGGTAAAAAAAAAAATCTTAAATTGAGTAGACCAACAATGGATGATATAGTCTATTAAATGTGGTAGAGGGTGTTAAGAGTTAATAAGGGGGTGAAAATAGTGGTAACATTTTTTTTAAGTAAGCATTTTGAGGAAACCTTTCAAGAAAATAAATTTAGCCTTTGTTTGTTCCGTGAAAAATTAATAATTTGGAACTTTTTTTTCCTAAAAATAATCATTTGTTTCGATTGAAAAATTCAGTGAAAGAGAATTATTTTCATTGTCCACGAAAATTGCATCTGATAATAAAAATATTTTTCATTGATTAATTATTTATAAGCAATATAAGCAATCATTTTAAAAAAATTCTAAATCATTTATTTGTTGTGAAATAAACAATCTTAAATATGCCTCACTTGTGTGACACCGACCAAAATTAGCCCACTGCCTCCAAATTTTAGATCAAACTCGGAAATGTGACATTTAATTAAGCAAGTACTTTTTCCAATTAATATGAGGAAATTTCCAATTTAAATTTTACTGCAATGATATGATATTAATATATTGCAATATATATAGTTCAAAGTACCCTTTTGTCTCTCTTAAATTTTCATCATTCAAGATATTACATTAATATCGTAATGCTGAGTTTTGAAGAGAAAAGAACGTAAAATTTTTCGGAAAAAAAGGATAGAATGGTAAAAGTACCGCTTTACATTAATAAGTGAAGTACCGCTTTTCACTGAAAATAGCACTGGATGAAAATCCTTAATTGTTCTTTTGGTACAACAATCAATATTGTCTTCTTTCAAAAACTTTTTTCTCGATGTTTGAATAAATGTTTTTAAGTTTTTGAAAGCATAGCAAAATGATCATTCAGTTTTCACTCTCTAAAGTAAAATTCGTACAAGTGTAAATTAAAAAATATTGTGTAAAAAAAATGAAATAATCGTCGACGCCCGTGATGTGTGCATGAAAACTAATTCATACTATTCAAGGATGAAACCTGACTCAATCAGTTGGTTCTTTTTTGTGTAGAATGAAATTCCAATTGCTTTTTCCAATTTTTTTTATAGAGATAATGAAATTCCAATTGAAATGCCTATTTAAATAGCAGAGGGAATCATGATTCCTACATGTATGAGCTACAATCATAAATATTTACATTTTCCGCCAAAAATAAATTATAAAATTCCAATTACTTTTTAAATTTGAAGCATAGTTGAATAACATTGCTTATTTGGATAATCCAACATTAATTATCATGATTACGTTAAATTGAAAATTTTATGACTAAATTAACTATCAGATGATAAATTCAGAATTTTTTTCATAATTTTCTCATAAATGAAATGTTCATAATTAAAAGTCAGTACAAATAAAAAATAATTTAAAAAATGATTACAAGAAATGATAGATTCTCCATGAAAAATAAATATGGACTTTATATTGATTAGTATAATAGAATTGATTTAATCTTATGTTAAATCATGGATATCTTTTCTCATTTCTTGAGGAAAATATAACAACAAACTGTAACAAATAACTAATGGTTTGCAATATTATTTGTTTATATATTGTAATTTTTAGCAACATGAGTATTTTATTTTATTGCAATTCAACTACAATTGCACTGCGAATTCTTGATTAATCCTAATTCAATTATGCTCCCATAATGTTGTTCTTGCAACGAAAGAAAGGAATATTTATTTAGTTCCATATTCTAGAATCTACCAAATAAAAAGTGGGAATGCTCATTCTACTTTTTCTTCATTCCACTTTTTTATTCCATTCTATTTCATCATTTCAAACGCGGTATATAAACGTTTTCGCCCGTAAGTAGCAAAGTGAGGATGGTTGCAACCCCGTATTTATACTTTTGTCCATTATTGCATCATATTATTGGGAGACAAGATCTAATTATATTAAATTAAAATTGACTTGAGTGCATTTGATGTGACAAAAAGTCTCGTTATCTTCCTGGAGAAGCTTACCAATGCAACGCACGAGTCTTTTCCTATTCAGATAAGAGTTTCAAGTCCTTTCAACAAAAGCAAAAGTTTAGAGAACATCCTTTACATCTCAACCTACAAATGGACATTTAGCATTCTCTATCTGTAGTATAATACATAATGCTTACTAGCTTCGAAGTAGAGCATAATCTAAAATTTCTAAATCTATCATTATTTTCAACATATAAATATATACAATGACACTCAATATACTCTCGTTGTACCTGTTAAATGTATTATATAACACATGATTCTTTTTCCAAAAAAGAAAAAACATCTTTATTAATGAACTGTTGCAATTCATTTTTTCAAGATGGATTAAAGATTTCATTTTCTTTTGTCTTAACCTATTTCATTCTTAAAAGCCAGTCCAGGCATCCACATTCTATGACTCTTCGTTTATTCGCTGACTTTAGATTTATATACCATCCACCAAGAGAGATCGTAATTGCTTACTTAATGTATGGTACAAATATTTATACACGGCGTTGCTTAACAAAACTGAAAAGGAAAATCTACTAAATATCTTTACTTAATTATAAGAGATACCGGATATTATGCTAAGTAACAAACAAAAAATAAATCATAAAAACTCATAAGCGATGCACAAAATATTAGCAAAACAAAAAGAAAATCTTCGACAAATCTTCCATAATACTCCTTCACAAATCGGCGCGTGGGTCACAAATGCTTATCTTGCTGATGAGAAATGTGAACTGATCTCGACCCAATGTCTTGGTAAAATTGTATGCCAATTGAAGTCTTCAATTCTAAGGCCGCCAAATTGTACATATTCCTGAACAAAGTGGTAGTCAATCTCAATGTTTTTTTTGTTCGTGAAATACTAATTTTGTTGTGATGTGTAGGGCAGCTTGATTGTCACAATAAAGGCCCATTGGTTTGCTATGCAATACCTGCATTTGACAATTGGGATAAAATTCAGAATAAGATATGATTTATCTTGTCCTACGTTCAGTGCTCACTCAGGACAAGATAAAGTCGGATATAAGGAAAATATAGACGGGATAAAATTATCCCATGGGGGAGGTGGGATAAATGTGGATAGGATTTATAATGTCCATAATAGGAAAGTTATTTTTCTCAAATAACAAACTTATTAAATTAAAAAGATGAAATTATATTTCAATATAAATAATATTTGAATTCTAATTTAAGAAATAAAAATAAAAAAATAAAAAAATATTTTTAATTAATCCTATTTTAATTTATATATTCAACTTTAATTCTATCTTATAATAAACATTCAATCTATAAATTAAATATTTATATTTATTATATATTTTAGGTATTTTTGTATTTTAGGTATGTTAGTACAGTTTACTATTTAATAAAACTTTATTAAAGAATAAAGAATGATGAAAGGGGAAAAAAGAAATAATAAGGAAAAGAATATAAAAAAGAGAAAAAATAAAAATAAATTAAGGAATAGTGTTACGAGAGATTTTCACCATATCCATTTATGAACATTTAGGTTCATTTATAATGATATGCCGTTTATATCAAAAAAATATACATGATATGATGTGAACATATCCAACTTTAATACTGCAATTCACCAAACAATAGATAGGATATAAAAAATCCAAAGATTTCATATCCTATTCTATTCAGTCTTATCTCGATTAGAAATCCGGACGACCAAACGTAATCCAAGAGAAGCAAGTAAAGTGCACAACCAAATCAATTCGCAAGTCGTAGTTGCCATAACACAATATTCAGTTTTAGCAAAGGACTAAGGGAGTGTTTGGTTGGGCATTCCCAAGGGGCTTTAGGCCCCCAAAGCCCCTTAGGGGAAATTTTGAGTGTTTGGCATGTGTTTTTGAAAGCCCATTTGCCCAATGCTAACATCCCCAATGCTGAAAGCCCAATGCTGGGGTAGGGCTACTTTGAGCATTGGACATTTTGGAGATGTGATTTTACTGTTCACTGAGTCACTGTTCATCGTCTCCTCCGCCGTTCGCCTTCTTCTTCGCCGTTCGTCTTCTTCTTTACGATGGGCGGCGCTCAGTTGTGAGCGGCCAGATCTAACCGCCGGGGGGGCTAGATCTGGCCGCCGAGAAGCCTCGCCTGAGGTCGCACAACCTTAGGCGACGTGGCCTGAGGTCAAGCAACCTCGGGCACTTGAGGTCGAGCGACCTCAGGCGACGTCACCTGGTCTTGCGCGAGCCAGGCGACCAGGCGAGGCCAAATCTGGCCGTTCGGTAGCCAAATCTGGTGATCCGGCGACGGCCAGATCTGGCCGTCCGGCGGTGGCTGGCCACCGGAATTTGATTTCAAACTTAAAAAAAACAAAAAACAAAAAACAAAAGCTAATTACAAATGTGAATTTTGCCAAACGGTGTTTATGCTAAGTTGCATTTCAATGCTATAATTTACCAAACGATCTAACATTTCCGAAAGCCCCTTACCTCAAAGGTATTTACATTCTCCCAATGGCATTTCCCCAAAGTTGAACCAAACAAGCCCTAAAGAAGTTGTGCTCTGCTTCTTAGTTCTCCAAGACACTGAACAACCACCAAGCATAACAAAGTAACTAGTAATTGATCGTCGAGTAATTGGACAACTTGCTCAATCAAAGTTAAAAAAGGGCAATCAAGTAAAGTGAAGTCAGGAATGATAACAAAATTTCAAGTCTAGAGTTTTTTAATTTATTTATTAAGATATTGAAGAACAATTATAATGAATTTCCATGACTTTCCATTGCTACCCATCCAGTTCATGCATGAATTGGGAAAGTATGTGGACAAAATAACATAATTCTAGTTAAGTACAGTGAGATAAAACAGACATCCCACTAATCAATGATAACAAGTTGGGTCTATCATGGAAGGTCTAGCTGCATCTAGCCAATGTTGTTGCTCTATTAGAGGAGTCACACGTTTAGTTGCTACCGTTCTATTTAACGATAGGATGTTATGTACATACTTTCTATAGCATGGAAATAACTCTAAAGCTGTCTGCAACAATCTAATTTTCCAAAAAGTACCCTAGTTTGCCGAGATCCTTGATATGAAAACACTCATCATGGTATTGTTTTTCAAGTGATACGCATTGTTTTGAATTATTTCCCACCAAGATGAGATTGTCAACACAGCTAAAAAGTATCGTCATGACAAATAGGTAAACAAGTAATATGCTAATAATTGATCAAAACCATACTCCGTCGATGCATTTGAGAATTTTGAAAGCCTATTTTGAGATGCTTGCCAAAGACAATATGAGGAGTTCTATAGTTGACATACACGATCAAGCCCATTGTTGTGAACCTAGTGGAAGTTTCATAAACTTCCTCATCCAAGTCGTTGTGCAAACACACAATGTTGATGTCCATCTAATCAAACTCCTAATTATGAGCTAATGCAACTATAAGAAGACACTGTATAGTGACTAGTTTAGCCATTGGAAGAAAGGTCTTCTTTCTAGGTAAATCCCTTCGTAACAAGATGAGCTTTAATCACTCAATATTGCGAACGGCTTAACTGTAAACCTACTTGCACCCTATAGCTGCATTTGGTCACTTGGATTTCTAAACAAGACATGATAGGATATGAAACCTATAGATTTTGCTATATCCTAACTATTATTTGGTGATCATAAATATAACATTGGATATATTTACGTCATATCATGCAAATTATTTGGTATAAATGGCATATCAACATGAATAAACCTAAAAGTTCACAAACGGAGATGATAAAAATTTCTCACAACACTACTACTTACTTTAATTTTATTTTTCCTCTCTTTTCTAATTTATTTCTTTTTCCACTTTATCATTCCTTAATTAAATTTTATTAATCAGTAAACTATACTAATATGCATATAATAATAAAAGGCCTAAAATACATAATGAATTTAAATACATATCTATATTTATATATTAAATTTATATTATAAGATAGAATTAAATTCGAATATATAAATATAAATAAGATTAAATTAAAAAAAACTAAGTTTTTGTTTTTTGTTATTATGAATTTCTTATATTAGAATTCAAATATTATTTATGAAAAATGAATTTAATTTTATTAATATAAGAAGTTTGTTTTTTGAGAAAAATAACTTTCATATTATCGATATTATAATTCAAATATTATTCATGAAAAATGATTTCAATTTATTAATATAAGAAGTTTGTTGTTTGAGAAAAATAACTTTTCTATTATGGATATTAAAAATCCTATCCACCTTAGTTCCACGATCCCAGGGGATAATTTTATCTGGTTTATATCCCTTTTATATCTAATTTTGTCATGTCTTTAATAGACACCAAACACGAGATATAATTAATTTTATTATATCTTGAACTTTATTATGACTGCCAAGCACTAAGGGTGAGCATGGTCCAAGTTGGGCCGGTCCACCCTCTAAACCTAAGACCAACCCGCACAATGCCGGTCATCAATTTTTTGGACTGAGGACCGGACTGACCCAATGAGTTCGGTCCAATTCCAGGGTCAACCGGGGACCAACCGATAATTTTTTATTTCATTTTTTTGGGTAAAAGGTAAGAATTTTATTTCACTTTTTGTACTCCTTAAAAAAACGATTGAGTACTGGACGGACCCACTGGGTTCGGCTCGGTTTCAAGGTCAACCTATGAATAATTTTTTATTTCATTTTTTGTACTCCTTAAAAGAGCAACCGATGACCATACCGACCCAAAGAGTTTGATGATGAGTGAGGTCAACTAAGAAAAGCAAGCGGTGAGGGTCAAATGGGGCGGACGTCAAATAGAATAAACATCAAATGTCAAGTGGAGAGCAACAAACCAAGCAAACATCAAGTGGTGAGCGGCACGAGTGACCCAAAGCGAGCGAGGCAGTGAGCACATAAGTTGTTTCTTTTGATTTTGGCAAATTGAAGGCTAAGAGGACAAATAAGATAGAAGATAATGAATACTAGAGGAAAACATTTTTCTCATTCATAAATTATGACTATTTGACGTCGTAAAAGACATAAAAATCTAAGTTATTAAAGAGTAACGTAAAATTACTTGAACTTTTCACTAAAGAGCTGTTTAATATTATTGACGTCGTTTATTTTAAGATTTTCTTTATATAAAAAAATTATAAATAATATTATATATATTCAGGGTTAGTCCATATTGGACCGACCGAGGATGGACCAGCACAGTGCTAGTTCAGGAATTCTAGGACCAAGGATTGACCTAATCTCCCTGGGAATTAGACCAGGATCGGCAGGATTGGGCCGGTCCAGGGTCGGTCCAGGGTTGACCCTGCACTGATGCTCACCCCTACCAAGCACAGTCTATAAGCTTCTTACTCTCTAGCAAAGATGTCAAAATCCAAGTCCCAATACTTTCATGTGCCACAGAGAATATCTAATAACCTCAAGGTAATATCTAGGTTCGATATCAAAATCAACGGCAGCTAAAAATATGAGGGAGAATTACCAAAAAAGTCCTAAACCTATTACAATTGTGCCAATTCAGTCATAAACTTTTTTTTTGGCTAATTCAGTCCTAAACCTTTTACTTTTGTTCCAGTTCAGTCCTTTCGGCCAAAATTAGCCGGCCGGCGCTGACGTGGCAGCCGGCCGGTGCCGGCGAGCTTTTTTTAATAATATTTGATTTTTTATTAATTTTTTTATTAATTTTTTTCTTTTTTCCTTTTTTTTTTCCTCCTCCCTCCTCCTTCCTTGGGCTCCGGCGACCGGCCAGCCTGGCCGGTCGCCGGACTGAGGCGATCCGGCGGGAGGAGGCCTCGCCAGACGCGACGGCGAGGCCTCCTCGCCGGATCTGGCGAGGGCTCGCCTCGCCCGGCGACCGCGAGGCGAGCTCGCGCCCAGCGACGGCGAGGCCCCCTCGCCAGATCTGGTGAGGGCTCGACTCGCGGTCGCTGGGCGAGGCGAGCCCTCGCCAGATCCGGCGAGGGGGGCTCGCCTCGCCCGGCGACCGCGAGGCGAGCTCGCGCCCAGCGACCGCGAGGCGAGCTCGCGCCCAGCGACGGCGAGCCCCCCTCGCCGAATCTGGCGAGGGGGGCTCGCCGTCGCGTCTGGCGAGGCCTCCTCGCCGGATCTGGCGAGGGCTCGCCTCGCCCGGCGACTGCGAGGCGAGCTAGCGCCCAGCGACGGCGAGGGGGGCTCGCCGTCGCGTCTGGCGAGGCCTCCTCGCCGGCACCGGCCGGCTGCCACGTCAGCGCCGGCCGGCTAATTTTGGTCGGAAGGACTGAACTGGAACAAAAGTAAAAGGTTTAGGACTGAATTGGCTAAAAAAAAAAGTTTAGGACTGAATTGGCATAATTGCAATAGGTTTAGGACTTTTTTGGTAATTCTCCCAAAAATATGATGTGGCGCTCATTATATCATTTCTAAGAAATGAACTTCTCAATTGGGTAGACCGTACCCGAAGATATCAAAGGAGTAGGCTAAGGAGTTGGGGTCTCTATTTGGCTAGTATGACACATAAAGTCAGAGATGAGCCGATTGTCCTTTCTTCGGTGCATGACGAGTTGGGATTGAAATTTGATCATTGGGCTGATCGCTTGGCTACTCTTCACCCTGGACTAGATTGTCACAATCCTGCATCACTATTTGCTTCATTAACTTTGGCACCCTTTCTTGCTCCTCCTGAGGTTGACTCCACCCACCATCAAAAGGCGCCAAGTCACAAAGTGTTGTCAAAAGAAGAAAAGAGGTTTGATCCTCGTGTGTAGTTTGCAGAGCAAATAAAAAATTATCTTTGAAGACAACATCATCATGACATACCCATAATTCTTCAGTTTCCAAATAGGAAAATTTCCGACCTTTTGTGCCATATGGATGTCCTATACACATTTTCTTGCCCTTTCTCAAAATTTATCTTTACCCTGATGGTTTGTGAGAATAGCACAGTGCACCAAAAACTGGCAAATGACTATAACCTGGGGTTTCCCATACAAAAGCTTGAAAGATGTTTTTCTAGATAATAACGATATTTGAATATAATTTATTAAATAAGTAGAAGTCAATATGCATTCTTCCCAAAACCGAGTTGGTGAATTCGCTTGAAAACGAAGTGCCCCTACTACATTGAGAATGTGTCAGTGTTTTCTTTCCAACCCCGTCATTTTGCTATGATGTGTAGGTGCACGAGGTTAATGCATGACTCCCCTTTTTTCTAAAAAAAAGGGTTGTTCACGGAATTGGAAAGAATTTCACGGCCATTATCACTCTGGACCATTTTAACAATTCGACTAAATTCAGTTTTTACCATATGATAAAAAATAATTAATATTTTGTTCGTCTTTAACTTTTTTCATCAAATAGATGCAAATTGCCAGACTATGTGCACCTAAGAGAGAACTTGAGAGAGACCCCGTTTGATCCAGCCCCCTAACATCACAATGCAACACATAAATAATTCCACCAATTTTATTATTAGTTGACGGAAATGAAGATATGTATTGTTTTGCACAACATTGTAGATCACACAAGTCACACAAGTCACCCCCTTTTTTAATCTTAATAACTGTGATTAAATTCAATACTTGCCATAATGGGTTTCCCAATCGTTGTCAATATTCTGTGCCTTGATGGTTGGAAAAGCTGGTTGAGTAAATCCTTTATCGAAGATCACCCACTTCAATCGATCTACTCAAGGCTACATTTTTTTAAAACAAAAAAAAATCAAGAAGAAAAGAGGTGTTAGAACCATTAGTATTTGTGCCACAAAATTTCACATAGTTTCATAGCAGAAAGTCTCAAATACGAATCTTTTCAAGTCCTTTTTTGTTTCATATTACATATTTTCACATTATAATCTTAGGCCAAAGCCTAGTTTATACGTGAGGGAGAATATTTGTTAGCTAATAATTTAAATTTTTAGGACAATTAGCATGATCCCATGAAATCTCATATCCACATTTGCAACTCACATAGAAAATCTCAACAAATCCTTTTATTCTATCTTTAGTAGTTTTTATGAAGGGTATGAGATTCGTTTTTCATTCGCATGGAAATAAAGATTGAGCTATTTTTTCTTTCTCTTCGTCCTCTTTGCAAGCAACGATATCTCCATCTTGAGGATCTCATATAAATATAAAATAAATAAATTCATCCTTGCTTGAAGCACCATAAAATCTCCTCCAAATTCTTTTTTATCTATACTTTTGTTCAGGTGAAACCCAGTATGTTTTCATGTCGCGCTTTGATAGGTTTTCTTTAAAGCTCAAAAAGGATGCTCATGTGGCATGGGAATTTCCCTTTGTCTTCCGCTTATTGTAAGTATCGAAAAGCAGGATATGGAGGTTTAAATAACACCTGCTCCAGGTGTCTTGATTCCCAATCTCTTGTGAGTTAGAAACAAATATAAAATTTATAGAAACATTAACCACACAAATGCTTCGTTTATTTGCAAACAAGTGAATGATCTAGAAGGTTTTTTTTTTTCTTTCTCCTGAAAACAAACATCAATTTATATCTAAACATTTTTATGAATAATGAAAATATTTTTCATTTGTTCATTTTTTTTAAAACAAGTCGAGCAATCATTCTTTCTACGGAACAAAATACAGAAAGTGGGGAAAGTATCTCAGATTAACTTGGCATGTAGCTCTTTTCAATATGGCTAGTCAAGTTAGAAAATGCTGAAGACAAAATTGCAATACGTATTGCTTACTTTTCTTTTATTCATAGAAGTTTCCAAAAGCATGAAAAAAACTCTTGTAAGACTTATTCAAATCCCTCTATTTAGCATTTTGCAAGTCTCATTCATAAGATGTCCACGACTCGTCTTCCTCAGACATAAAATGGGAAAAAATAAAAATCATGGCACGAATTTGGGCGCGGGAAGATTTTACTCAATTCATCCCACGTTTGACGTCTTCCTCTCCCTTAACAAGTTGAAAACCTAATTTTACTAGCAAAACCTATATAGCATGAAAATTTGGGAGATTGTTTGTCCTCTATGCAAATTGGTATGGTGATTAAAAGAAAATGTCAACTTCCGCATACGATTATGATTTCTACGAACTTTTGTTGTTAATTCATTATGACGTTGCCCGTCAAATAAAATCAATCATGTTTGTGCATTTAGCGTGCATAAATACTAATCGGGTGCCAATAACGAGAGAGCAAATGAAAGGACATGATAGAGTATTACTAGAGATTGCTCGAGACAAAAATTACTCATGAGAAATAGCATAAGTAGAAGCAATTCCTTTATTTATATTATAAGGGTCATGGAGAATCCATCAAAGTGATAGACTCCACAAACATCTTTTGTACTAGACATTGCCTCCATAAACCAAAGTACGAAATGCAAGAACTCATGTGCTCCTCAGTTGGTCGGTTTCGCCGTCGGTGTCAGTTTCTGCGCCGACTTGGATCTTGGCAGCATGCCGGCTCCTTGACTCGGGTTGGCGTTGGCATCAGCCTTGCCGGGGCCCTTCCCCTTTGCCGGAGGAGCTGGTGTAGGCGCTGGCTTCGGCTTCGGCGCAGGTTTCGGCGCAGGCTTAGGCGCAGGCTTCGGCGCAGGTTTCGGTGCCGGCTTTGGCCATGGAAATCCGGGGCACCAAGGCCAGTGTGGGAGAGGGGGCAGACGGGGGAGCCAGAAAGGCGGCAGGCGGGGGTGGGGGAATGTCCAGGGGCAATGTACTCCCCACCACCATTGAGCATCGGCGGAGCCTTCCTTTGCGGTCTGCACCTTGCTGATGCCTTCCCTTGCATTGCAGACCTCACAGCTCAAACAGAGAACAAGCAAGACAGCCAGAGATGCGGTCATGAAGAAGCTCTTCATGCTGGTCTTCTCCATTTCCTCTCTTTTTGGGTAGGGAATGAAGGAATTGGTGTGATGAGCACAGCTTGGTGGCGTGGGGGCTTCTTATATGGAGCCAAGCTCAACAGAAATGATCCACAAGAAGATTGTTAATGCAATTCAAACTGGCAAAATCTGATGCTATAGATGAATTAAAAATCACCATGCTGATTTTGATGGCCAGAATTTGTTAATATAGGACACAATTGCATCTGCCAAAAATCTCTCAAATGTATATTCCAATATTCTCTCTTCCATAGATATGTTTGACGTATATTTAGATTAATGTTGGGATGATTTTGGCAAAATTTTGTTAATTCATAACGTAACCGCATTGATCCATAAAAATGGTTCCAAATTTGAAATCTAATAATATTCTCTCAACCGTGATATTTAGTGATTTGATAAGATCTCATGAGCTTTCATTCTTTACGCACAAAAGAAAGTTTCGCTTTGACATTTTCTGCTTCTCACACGAAACTGCGCTCTATTTTCCTTATTATATTGTACATATCCAATACGTTTTATCTACTTCTACACTATGTACAGGAAGGATTCGTACCGGATGTCAGTCCCTGAATTTTATATAAGCTCACTCTCAGGGATGAATTTGGAATTATTTCATTTTAAGCTTTCTCCCCTTTTATTTGGGAAAGGACGAAACTCCTGCAAAAGTCAGAAAGATTTTGAAACGATTATAGCGGGAGTTTTAAAATTTGTGTCAAAAAGGCAATTGAATTTTAAAACTTTCCATTTATGCATTTAAATCCTAAAAATTATTATTATCCCTGCGTTAGTCATTCCGTTAGCTTCCTAAATTTGTCATGTATGCAATTTTATGTGGCATTCTTTATTAATTTCTTTTTTGATCATCACACAAATGGCTCTGAGGTGCCACATTAAAAAAAGATAAAAAATAAAATAAAATAAAAAACATGGACGGCTTTATTGAGGATTTTTAGGGCTAGACCCAAAATTGACGGTTTTTAGGGAATTCGGCCTTTATCATGTCAAACTTTGATATTTGCTCACTTGTTTTTGAAATTCTGGATTATGTTAGGTGACGATTTTGTTCTCTTTTCATTCAATTAGAAATCAACAAGCTGTTTTTCTCGTCACGCTACCCTTATAGGAAGGTGCCGTTTGGTTGCATCTGCTTTTGTTTTCATTTATAATTAGTAAAAACATTTGACCTATTTTTTAGTTTATTCAAATGTTTCTGTTTCTTGATTAACAAAAATGTTCAATTGCGCCAAATAATAAATGTTTGACTAATATCATCTTCAACAAACAAAGTTTGCCATGTCGCAAGCCAATTTATCTTTTGCTTATTTTGTTACTCCACGATATCTTTCATTCATAAACTCTATGGTATGAAATAAATACCAATTAGTTCCACTCTTATATGCAATAATATTTTTTGTCTGACGTTAGAAAATACTATTTTATAAAAAGAAAAAGTATTTGAATGGGGTTAAAGCCTACCAAATTATCAAAATTTCCAATTTAACATGACAAAGACACTAGTTGCTGATTGGGTGAGCCTATCATTGTAGCCCCATCGGATTGAGTAGAGAATTCCAAAACTAACAATGTACCTAAATTTAGGCCTGTCCTTCATAGACTAACCAAATTTTCCTGAGACAGAATGAAATGGAGAATCAATTGCAACCAAGTTCTGAACTACTCGATCACCCGGCTGGTTGGTAAGAAATTAATTGCTAAAAGATGAACAAAAATTTCAAAGGTGCTGATGGGTCATACAAAATGATGTGAGATATATTACTACTTATGGTAATGAAATGTAGTTGCCATTAAATTTGCAATGTCATCTTTCACAAAAATTTACGGGCACTAAAAGCTCTCATAGATTTTGGTGGCAAAGAAGACGATACCTCTAAGGGGAAATTTCACTTTACCCCCCTGACTATCACCCTTTCACATGTTAACCCTAAACTATACCCCTGAACTCTCAAAATCTCTTACAAGTTAAACCCCAAAACTATAAATCTTCACACTTTACAACCTAGAACTCTCACCCTCTTACACGTTAAACCATAAACCATACATCTTCAATCTTAAATGTGCAAATTAGTTCAATCGTTAGCACTGTCAATTATGTTTTGTTAATATATGCAATGGATGATCTCAAGCTGAAAATGCTAGCTGCAACAAATTAAATTCTTTGTATGGACGAAGATGCCGGCGGGTAACAGTGCAATTAATGATTATCTTAGTAATAAATAAAGCATCCTTTTACTGAAAAGTACAATAACAATTGGCATTATGCATGTATTGTTTGCATATAGCAATTAAGTTTTCCGTGATCCTAACATTCTTTTATAAACTTGATCTATCTGTGGGGCAAATGGAATTGAAACTACTTACCATCTACTTAATTGCGTTTTTCTTTCTTTGAGGACAGATTTAATAGGGCAATTTTTTTTTTTTGGACCAAAATTATTTAGCATAACTTAAAAATCTTGAACTAACTTTAAGGTTTTAGACAAATGAGGGGAGGTAAGAATGCCCACTCCTTTAAATGTAGGTCTAGTAATCTTGAACTAACTTTAAGGCTTTAGACGAATGAGGGGAGGCAAGAACGCCCACTCCTTTAAACGTAGGTCTAGTTTGGCGAAAAGTACACTACACATTTCACGGATAAATTTGACAGTGGAAACCAATGGAATGATTTGTCAGTCTGGGGGAGTAAAGTATGATGATTTAAAGTTTAGGGTTTAACATGCAAGAGAGTGAAAATTCATGGAAGTAAATGAGAGACTTTAAAGTTTGGGGTTCAACACGTAAGAATGTGAGAGTTTCAGGAAGTTAAAAGTGAAAGCATTTACTGTTCAAGTTATTGTATGAGAGGGTAATGGTTTAGTGGGATATAGTGAAATTTTTTCTAATTCTTATAATGAAGAATTTTCGCTTTGTCAAGCTTCATTTGTTTCGCGAAAAATAAATTATTTAAGAAATATTTTCCTAAAAATAATAATTTATATCAATAACAAAAATGAATGAAAAAAGGTTTCATCGTACACAAACATAAATTATCGTTGATAATTAAAATATCTTTTATTCACTTATTATTTCAATCAATACAAGTGATTATTTTTAAAATATATAATTTAAAATTATTTATTTTTTATGAAATAAACAGAATTTTGATATAAATTGGAAATTCTGATGATGAAAAACAAATTTTTTTCTACTTACAAGATAGTGGAAACTTTTGGTATTGTTTTTGCAATAATCGATTTCATTTATAGCCGTCCAAATGGTACTTTAATGTGGAAAAACTATCTTCTTCTTTTTTTTTTTCCTTTTTAAAAGCAGAAAAACCCTTTTTTATTTTTAAATATAACGAAAGGGCCTCTAATCAAGCATCGCCCTCGAGAATTCAGAAGAAAAAACACCGGCGTTTCATTCTCGGCGAAGATGCTAAACTCCCTAACGCAAGGGCCAAAATGAAATTTTGTTTAAAGATGCAGGGACTAAAAGTGTAGTTTCCTTAAACTACCGGGAGTGAATAGATAAATCAGAAAACATGGGGACAAAAATCAGCTACCCGAGACTCTACTTTTAGCAGGAGAGTTTGAATGACAACGAATTCAGTGATATTTAACATTTCACAGATCATGCATCAATCACCAGTTTCCATTTGTAACATTTTCCCGATTGGTCTCTTCTGAGAACCACGGCACCCTTACACTTTATTGTGCCAGGTCTCCTTCTTATATTTTTTTAGGCAAAATCTATACATATCTTATTTTGACCAAAAAAAAAGACGAGCTTTATTCACTGAAGAGAACAATAAACAACACATATGCAGTCCACAACATGAACAGTATATATACAACAAGAGATGTTGCAAACTCAAGAACATTATGGAATTTCTCCACAGCCAAAGCAATTTGCCAGAGCGGGAATCAATCAACACATTGATTTTGCTTCTGTAACGAAATTTCCACACCTTTTATTTGATTAATCATAATAACGGTTGATTCCTTCGACATAATTCAGAAATGCCGACCCGGAATTGACCTCATCTGTTTGTAGGAATACCTCCCTGTGGCCGTGCCCTTCCATGAGTTAATAGTTGCAGGGAAAAGAACTGCAATGCAAACTCAACACAGCACCCACCTTGGAGCCGCTCTTGACTAGGTCTGCTGCCTCGACCCTGCAACCATTGTACCACCACCGCACCCACCGCACCCAGCGCCGCACCCACCACAACCACTGCTCTTCACCATGTTTCCACACCCACCACCACAGCCGCCACAGCCACTACCGCAACCACCACAGCCAGTGCTCTTTACCATGCTTCCACAGCCACCGCCACAGCCAGTGCCACAGCCACCGCCACAGCCAGTGCCACAGCCACTGCTCTCTACCATGTTGCCTTGCCCACTCCCGCGGCCGCTGTCACCACCACCACTCTTCACCATACTTCCACATCCACTACCACAACCGCTACCACAGCCGCTACCACAGCCACTGGCAGTTGAAAGAGAATTTGCTGGAACTTCTTCAACCCCTTTGACTGCATCACCATTCAGCTCAACTTGACTTTCAACCTGAAAGGCTGTGACATTCTCTTTGCCTACTGCCTGGAGCCTGCTTTCTTTCGTAAACAAATTGTCTGCTTCCGCATTGTCCTCCGTAGCAGGTAGCCCCTTAAATCCTTCGCTTTCCATTATATCAGAAAGCACAAAAGCTAGCACCACCATAGTCAACAAAAGTGGTTCTTCCTTAACCTATTCAACAAATAAAAAATGTCAATAGGGATAATGGCTATCCTGGAAAGGAGCAGTTTTGAAAAATGCATCATACCTTAACCACTCCCGATTTCAGGTTGATCAGTGCTACTGCTTCTCCATATGGACTATCAGCGGAGAATTCAACTGCAGTCACGAAATCTCTTTCTGTCTTTTGCGTCCCATGATGTTTTGGTTCATAATCCAGTTTTCTGCCTGGATAAATGTTCACCTGCCAGAGGAAAAGACTAGCTAATGAGAAAAATACAACACATTGACTTATGTTCGTTTGCAAAGTGATCCTTATTCTTCATTCCTGCAAATCTCCTGGGTATCTTCTATAGTTGTGAAAAATTAAAATAGCATCTTCCATTATGGTTTCAACTAAACCATCTTTTGACTAATATAATGGTTAGTATAAGAACCAGGATTGCAGAAACCAAAATATAGGAGGTGACTATAAATGTCCCAAAAGTACATGGCTTCGACAACTTAAATCCTAACAAGCACTCCAATAAAACTCTTTCTGTTCTCAAAACTTGTTATGTAGAAGTTAAAATTGTCTTATGTTTAACAAAGTTTAAGATGACAGAAAACCAACTAATTCAAAGTTTCCTAAGGTCCCATTACATCTCCAGAGGAAATTCAGGCCATGGTTTTCCTAGTCACAGAACTCTTGTGGTTTTCCTAGCTGCAAAAGTCTGAATATATTGGACTGGCAATCACGTACAGTTTGTATTCTCTGAGGTTACCTTCCCCATTTTTTCCTGTTAATTAGCAAGACCTGCTTCACAGAGCAGATTTTGGATCGGAACAGACTTAGAGATCATTTACAATCCGGCAGAAGGGTAATAGCACCAACATGATTCCTGTGTAGAGTTGGTGCTACTACTGAGCACATGCGTAGACAAAATTGGACTGTCTATTGCCAATTTCAAGTCTCGACAATGGCATACGTGCTTACTCAAGCTCAGTTGAGTGGTGAAAGGCATGTGATCTAATGCATCTGTGCTATTAATGAAGCAAATTCAATGAAGCAACAACTGGTACCATAAAGAAGCGGCCATAAACTAGAGAGCCTTGACCAATTTGAAAGATCATTTAATGTAGTTGAAATAACTGAAATTTGGGTTGTTCGAGCAAGTAAGGGAAATTCTATGGAATTCATAACCGTCTCCATGTTATTTTTTTTTACTTTTTTTATTGTCTGAATATTCAGGAACTAAGACCATTCCAATGCTCCTTTTCGCCATGCATAAACTAAACTCTTTGTTGAGGTAATGTACCTGCGTCTATCTGGAGTGGGCTTATGGGCATTGGACACTTTCATCCCAAACTCAGATACTTGCAAGCTAATGTCTTACTGCAGAACTACTTAAACCCAGCACCATTAAAGAAAATAGTGAAGGAAATTTATCAAAAATTTGAAGAGAAATACTTAAACCCTTGTGAATATTTTGCTTTCTAAAAGTCAAAATATAGGAGCAACTGTTCGAATAATTAAGTTCCAGTGTTCATGTTTTATATAGATATGGAGTCCATGTGCGCCCCATCTCGTGACAGACAAGTCAGATGTCATGATATGCATTTACTCCCCTCATCACACCTATGTCCACGTCTGAAGAATGGTGATGTGCATGCAAGTTTAAAAAATCACAATCTGACGAGACTTTGCCAATTGTAGGATACACAGATTCATTTCTTTCAAAGAAATACTAAAAAAGTGCCAAACAGTTAGTTGAATTTTGGAGAGAGGAAGGCATACCACTCTATCACCTATCAGCATGCAGAGATGGCTATTTTCACAGGAAGATTTCTGAAACCGAAGGGACCAACGAGAACCTAGCAAAGACCATCCATTCTCCATGAACTCAGCCACCGTACATGTTTCACCACTTGCTGTAATTCCGATCACCTCCTTCCTAGGGGTCAAGTTGTCCTTCCCCCTTTCTTTCTTTGAACTCCTGACATTCAATCAATGTTAGGATTTATCAGAGAAATCAAACTTCAGGGCTATATGCCTGTGGAGATTCAAGAGATGCATAAAGCAGCATAATTTGTTATATTAGAAATTTAACTTTCAATTCCTAGAAAATCCCATACAAAACCAAAGTCAAACAGAAGTAAATGGAAGTTAGGTAATAAATTTCAACACAATTGAGTAATAAAAAAAAGGGAAGAAGCCAAGTTGCTCCCTGCACAAATCTAAGCCAATTTCTTTCTGTTTATTGACCAAAACCGCTTCAATTTGCCTCAATCTGCTAAAAAAAATCACCTAAAAGATATAAGTCTATTACCTTCACGTGCATTTCACCCTATCAACCATGAGGGCATAACAAGCTATCCTGGCTGTGATGGAATCGAGGTGAATAGAAGAAAATTTGGTTGATTCCAGGGTGCATTGATGTAATCTTGGGCACAAGAGGTAAATGAAGGCAAAATTGTAGTTTCCCAGAGTGTTGTGCAGTACATTGTTTGTCACTTTAACAGGAAAAGTCATGGCATCATCAAAATAGAGGTGCGAAAACAGACCAACTTTAACTTTTAATTTGAACAATTGAACCCATAAAAGACGTTGGATTGACATGAGTAGAAATATAAAACTAGTAAGTTCTACTTGAAAAATAAGATGCTCTGAAAATTGCCAAATTCTGACTTGTTTGTGAGGCCAAGTGAAATGGCATAAATTTCTAATGACAAAACATGACATCGGTGCCCATAATTTATGACTGTTTTGCCCATAAATTATCTACTTCCAATGAGTTATAGAGCACGAACCATGTGTGTGATAGTTTCAGGAAGGCATATGCATACAGATCTAAACTACTGTACCTCATTTGAAGAGTAATGACCTCAGTACCAGCATCAGTCATTATACGTGTCCAGCTTTTGGCACGTTGAGTCCTTCCAGATAGGGGGAAAAGGCAAGAACTTTTAGCGAATGGCCGAGAACGAACCATGCGGAGCACATACAATGCAGGGCTTGGAACTGTAAAAGAAAAGCCAACTCGCAAGCATATTGATTCCAAGCCTGCATAGCCAGAAGAAGGCACCAACTCCAACCATTTCTCATCAGAAAGTTTTGAAACTGGGACCAAATAATCCTGTAGAGAGAGTGAGGCAGAGCCCAAAACTCTAGGCTTTCTTTTAATGGGTAAGGTGGAAGGACAATATGATACAAGTTCGAAGAGCAACTCTCCTTTGGGTTCACAATTGAACGAAGCAACCATTTTCTCCCCAGATTCTGACAAAATACTTAGTCTTTGTTTAGCATTGAAAAACAAGTCTGGCTGTGATTTACTAAACATGACAGAAAGCCTCCCCTTGTGGCTCTCTGGCAAGCCTCTAACTCCAGCAAACTCCAAGAGTACCTGCAGAATAGAAAGAAAGCAAAGACTAAAGACAGTGAGAAGACACATGAAAACTAGAGTTTACGTCCAATAATACCTAAATTGCTGGAAGTAACAGAAAAATCCTTTTCTCACATGCGTGAATTGAAGTCTTTCACAATTCTGCAACCCCAATTCTGACTAGCCAAACAAATTACTAGAACCAGAACAAATGAAAAACTCTTTTCACATGGAAAATCCAAGAACAGAGGGAGATTTGAAGTTACTCTATCTAAGATGTCTTGGAGCTATGAACACTGATTTTTTCGCAATCTAGTCCCTTTTAGGCCCATTATGGTCAGATTACGAGGAAAATAGTGGAACTAGACCTGCATTATCCTGCATATTCATGCTGCTAAAATGCCAAAATATTGACCAACAATCAGTCATGGAAAGAGGCACATTAACACATCAATGAGACCAAAAAGAAGAAGAATGTGTACAAAAGAGCAGTATGAAGCTTAGCAATTACCTCCACAAACTTCACATCTGGAACCTGAACTATATTCTGGTATTCATCTGATGAAAACAAGTCATTGCCCTTCTTACTCTTAGATGAGAAAGGTACAAGAGTGACTGGACTTGGGGTGCCTCCTCTGTACATGGCCCCAGCCCTCCAATACCTTTTACCAAATGTCTCTTCCCACTGATTTGTAGTTCCAGAAAACCCATTATCCAACTTCTGTCCTTTAGACCTGTCCGAGTCCATGTCATCGTGCTCCAATACTTTGCCATGCACCCTAATGAGGTCTTCACAATAAGAAACAGGATGCAACTGGTGAGAGTGCCACATGAGGTCGACGTCATAAGTGGGAACACAGAAGCGTCTGATTGACTTCTCCTTGTTTCTTCGTATAATATGAAGAAACCCTTTATATCTGGCCAAGGCTTCTTCAATGAAGACATCATGGCTCATATGGGGCCTAGAAACCTGTGAACCAAGTATCAAGGAAGATAACCTTTCTAATCATAAAAAATAATCTACAAAATCCAAACCTTGCCACTATACAAATAAACTTTCCAATCACTTCTTCATTAATTTAAAAAAGATAAGAATACTACCCGATCAGGCAAACAAGAGTGGTTATGTCTAATGGAAAACCTTACAAATCCACATTTGGCTGATACAATACAGCACCAACTGAAGTTGAGGTATCATCAAAAGAAAAATTATAATCCAACATGTGGAAAATCATCAGGGAACCATCACCATACCCACTAATACAGATATATGTCGAAGATGTCAAGCCATTGATTTGAAGAGTGTCTTATGATCATTGCATTACCTGGTAGAAAAAAGGACTCTGTCTTTTAACTGCTGACACCAAATCATATGCAGTGCATTTTTTAAGCCCTAGAATCCTCTCAGAAATATCTTCTTTAAAAGCTGCAGCTAAGTCTAATTCATAGTGCTCTTCTGGATATAATTTTGTCCAGATTTCTTCAGTCTGCCTTGAGCAAGTGCCTTGAGTAGAAGATACAACATCAGAGTTGTCAAGGATCCTACCATACAGATCCTCACAGTCGGATTTGTATCGGATCTGGGAAAAAGAACAAATACCATAAGAAAACGAAGAAGGTCCAGTGAAAATTTGATGAACCACATGATCTATATGGACAAGAAGACCAAGATCCTACCGGATTGAGCCTGTGACAATGCCATATCCATTCACAATCAAGAGGAACAACCAGCGGGCCTTCAACAAGTTGGGACTCTGAGTGTTTGGCAAGCAAAGGAAGCCAAAATGCATTGTATCTGAAGTTCACATGTTATGTATCAGAACTTGATCATATAGAAAACAGTGAGAAAATGTTTTTTTGGTAAGGAACAGTGAGAAAATGTTCAGTACTATTATCTTCCAAAAAATCATGAGACACCCTTGTCAGAACTCCAAATGCACATCAAATCCCCAAAACAGAGGAAAATTCCGGAATGAATTGAAGACATGGAATTCCTTGTCTGCTAAAATTTGGAAAAGAATATTAGGCTACTAAAGTTTCTCTTCAAGCATAGACGTCTCAATGAGGACCAGTCCTCCCCTACCCTGGTCATGACAGTCCAAGAAAACAAGAGTATGACAAAGCAATAACCACTTGGTCAGATCTTGCAAGAGTTCAGATTGGCAGACATATACACACACTGAACGGACTCCCTCCTCCATTGGTATGTTCTTTTCAACAAAACAAAAGACAATAGTGATTACGGCAAACACAAAGGCAAAAGATATACCTGAATTGTAAGCAACAAACACAGATATAACTATAAGGGAGGGTCGCAAAACTTGCTGCACCAAACTTTTACCTATAAATGGCTCTTTGCAGAGCAGGACCTTCATAGAGGAAACGCTTCCGATCAACAGCCGCGAGGAACTTGAGCTGCTGTTTGGCTGCAGCCTCCAGGTCCACACTAATATGAATCTTTTGCGCTTCAGCCCACTCTGATTTGTGCTTCGATTCGATCTCCATATCCATTCTCACCTGAGAGCGCATCGTTCAGCGAGCTTTAATCAGATTGCCAAAACACGACATATTATTGCAATTTTACCTCCAGACAAGACAATCAGCGGGAAGGGGAAAAAGACAATACACGATCGCTATCCCACTTCACCACCACAAATCAGTTTCCTTCATTGGATAAGCCGCTCGAATAATAGAAAAGAACGTCGAAATTACAGTGAATTTTCCTCATTCGACCAGTCAAAATTTTAGAGTCGAAGGCGCATAGAAAATTCAATGGAGCATAAGAAAATGCAAGGAACTTGATCAGGAAAATTCAGCCAAGCCCAATTCCAAACGACCCGCATTGAAAATCAGCACACTTCACCGCAAGAAGTTGACCAATCCGCAAGAAAACGCGGAAAGAGAAAATTCAAGAACCTCGAAAGGTCGTTCTTTTCAACCGTCAGCTTCAAGTTAGTTCAAATGGGTACGCCGATCGCCCGCGACCCAAAGCAGGGGCGACCGATTCAAGAACCGATCCTAGCTCGAGTCAGTCAAAGTCGACGAAGAATCCAAGAATCTCAAAAGGTCATTCTTTTCAAACGCCAGCTTCAAGTTAGTTCAAATGGGTACGCCGATCGCCCGCGACCCAAAGCAGGGGCGACCGATTGAAGAACCGATCCTAGCTCTACCCGATGAAGATTACTGCACGACCAAGACAGAGGAACCCAGCAGCGAAATGCGCGGTCTTGTCTGCGACCGTCGACGATTGCATGCAAGAAGGAAATGGGAGAAAATCCCTCCGAGACTGAGACTGCTACCTGCTGAAGATCACTTGCTGCTCGATCAAGATCGAGAGGAATTCAGCAAATTCGGGGGTCTTCGTGGTGATGATGAACGATAATGCGTGCAAGAAATATGTATGACCGGTGGACGGGATGTCGTGCTCGTGTAGGCTCGTGCGCGATGACGTACGTTTCTGTTTGTGCAGTACAAAAGGCTTTTCTCGCCATCTTCAGACACGGCTCTTTTCCTCGGATTTACTTCTTTGTTATTATTAGAAAAAATATCAAATTGATACATTTATAATAAATTATTTATTAATTTTTATTAAATTTTATCGTCTTAATGAATATATCAATTTAGAATTTTTTACTCAATTTATCATGAATATACTAATTTATAATTTACAAATATAATTTAGAGTTTTTTGTAATAAAAAAGATTAATTTAAATTAAATTTATTGTATATGTATTAATTTAGAGTTTTTTGTGATATTAAACTAAGTTTTTTTTGTTTTCATCCCTGTATTTTCAGTACTTATCTAGTTGAGCTCTAGTGGAGTCCGTGTACTTTCAATTTTTCTAATCAAGTCATTTTACTTACACAAAATATTTAATCAAGTCCCCGATACAAAATCAGCTCAAATTCGGCTTACGCATGGCTGTTTGAAGGTTGCCGAAAGATGACGCGAAAAATATTGCGTAGGTGGATACCTATCGCGGGTCGTGGGCAATGAATACATGAATTTTTTTTTTAAATTACTTTTTTATTCTTTCGTCTGTTTTTCGTGTATGATGAGTGTTTAGGCCGGCAATGTTTAATCCTTATCATGCTCCGGCATTCTCTTACTGCCTTGTCAGTCGAATTGCGCCTGATTTTATATTTGAGAGACTTGATTATACATTTTGTGCCACTAAAATGACTTGAGTAGAATTATTGAAAGTATAGAAACTCGATTAGAAAAGTAGTGAAAGACAATATAAAAAACGTAGTTGCAAAGCAATGAAAAGTTACCATTTTATTGGATTAAAAAGTGTAAAAAAAATCCTAAACCGGTATCACTTATCATTTATATGTTAGGGAATGTGACAAGATTCGTTAAGTATAATCTCTGATTATTGATAAATATTCAATATAATCATTTCATTTGTTTCAATGACAATAAGATGTTATTTGACCATTTAAATTATTATATATCGAGTTAGATAGTTAAAGATGATGATGTCAACATATTTATCTTTTTGTTTATCTACTTTATAAAGAGAACAAAAATTAAGGAATTAACTTATCCATTGTTATTTGAAGACGTGAATTATTATATTCTAATTTGGAGTGAATATTTTATTGGGAGAATCCTCATGCGATTTTTTTTCAATTATTATCTACCCTTCAATCTCAATAGAGTAGTAGTTATATAAGTAGATTCTATTAACTTGAATTAACGAAAAGATAATATATATAATTTAAAGACTAGATTAACTATTTATAAATAATTCGATGATCATATTTAATAAATCAAAAAATTAAGGAGGGTATTACATAATATATTAAAATTCAGTTATTTATGTCATTTTCACTGTATGCTAATTTGAGTAATTTCAATACTGGTTGCGTCTCCCGTTGTCTTTTTCAACATCTTCTAGTCTGACGGGACGGTTGAAAAAGTCACGTACTTTTAAAGTAGCTGAGCAAAGCCTGTTGCTTCCAAATCAGAAAAGGCAAAGCAACTGACAAAAATGCATATGCATATTTCAGTCATATCAACGCATGGTTTTTACTCGTACATATCCATCCTAGGTTTTTACTTTTTATTTTTTGCTTCGGGGTTTTTGGATCATTGTAATGTAAATCGGTAAAATGCTTTTTTTTTTTTTTTTGGGGTCTGGACGACTATATGTTTATTTACCTTCTTTTTCTACAGTATTAATGCATCATAAAAGGAGGTTGATATTGGTAGGTGGAGATAGTTACTCAGGATCTACGTGAAATTCAAATAAATCTCAAAGCGAAATTGGATTTGAGAGTTCATGACTCATTCGTTGCAGAATAAATCTACTGTAATTCGGGTGAATGGTAACGACTCTACTTTGCCACATGAACATGGTATAATTGCTCATGAAGATTTAGGTGCACAACTCCTAAATTGACATTGGTATGGTTGCTAGGAACCGTTGGTGTATCCTCTCCTATCTCCTTGTGATGAGGTTGATTGCCATCGGTTATTGATTGCAGGATGTGCATTAAATTAAGTTCATCTTACCACGGGGCATTAAGTGGAAAAGAAATTTGGACATCTACCTTAGTATGAGCACTCGTAGAGTAAAAAGGGGAAATTACCCAAATAGTTCTAGATTTATTATGATGATGTTAATTTAGTTATGAATTTTTTAATTTTATCAATTTAATTTTTATAACTTTATGTAAAATTTCAATGTAATTATTTGAACAAACTTTCTTTGGAAATCTTGAAAGTGGAGACGTGTCACGTCAAAGTATTTGCGAAGTAGGTAAGCAAAGCCTACTTATCCATTTCGATGCATGAGCTCCTTCTCATACTTATCCATTTCGGAATTCTTAATTCTCCGGGAGTGTTTTGGGTCAACGAAAGTTTAAATCAATTAAATGTTGATGTACCTTCTTTTTCTGTATTTACATTGCCTTAAATTGGGAAACCTAGCATCTTTAACTGAACAACTAATACCATTTCGTTCCGACCAAAAAAAAAAAAAACTAATACCATTTCGCGTTATTATCCATGGAAAAATGAGTCAAAATGAAGTTTTCCAAGTTGATTGGTGCAAGAAAGCGAGTCCGGGATGTGTAACGTAATCATTGTCTTTTTATATATGAAATGATCAAAGTCAATGTTAGATGAATATTACTGAAGGACTATTCCACCATATTTGATAATTATTTAGGGCTAAGTAGACCTGACAAAATGAATCCGGATTCAATAACTCAGCAAAACTTACCTCTAAGAAAAAAAATCGGGTAACTCAACTTCGCCCAAGCTTTTTGAAGTTGCGTTAGGTAAACTGGGATTCACTTTACTTGACTAGACGTGTGAAGAATCTTTTCTTTAGAGCTTAAATCATAAATGAAAATTTAGAATAGTTAGAAGACTCCAAATGACACGCTATTTGGCCTTGTTAGCTAATTTATGTATCGTATCCCAAAAAAATATAGTCTACTTTTCCTATATTTGGTGAATGAATTAAAATAATTTGAATAATGCTAGACATACTAAGAATCGTAGTAAACTTGTTTGTTGGATCATGTGACAGTTTAGAAAACCAACATTTAGCTACGGCGATCTAGCCATGGAATTTTTTTTTTTTTGCGGTTGCAAATTCCCTTTTTGCCTAAAAAATCCGAATCGTGGCAAAAGGGTTCAAAAATGGCCATGAAATTGATTTTTGTGGCTTAAGATCTTGCATGTTGATTTGTAAATGGTCCCTCTAGCTTAAACAACTATTTATAGATTTTCTCCTTGCTTAATAAACTAATTTATTAGATCAATCTTAATATCTCTAGTATTGCTCAAACAATTCATCAGCTAGGTCGGGTTGACCCGGTAGTTGGGAATTTGGAATAGTCATAATTACAAAATATCCAGTCTGGTTAGCAAATTTATGTGTAATATCATAAAGAAATTTATATAATTTTCGAGAGGTGCATTTCCTTGTTAGAATTTAAAATTTGGATGACGTCATGTTGTAAGTCGAAGTTTGCTTCATAAGTGCTCTTGTCGTACGGATCTTTTTTTTTTTTTTTTGGGTTAAAGAATATAGTATTTAGTAAGAATTTGTTTTCGACGATGCATCTTTGATGAGATTACCTTCATTATGGTTTTAAGATATTCTTTTGTATTATGTTGCTAGTATGTTTAATTATGGTGATTGTGAAGTCAAATTTCTCTAAGGCTCCATTCATTTCCCAAAAAATGTGACATTTTTACAAAATATTTTCCAAAAAATCATTTTTCAAAAAAATAACAATACTTTCCTTTATTGAAATATGAAAATGAACCAAAAAATACTTTCCGTCATTTGATAGAAAAAAAAAATTGATTTCATTTTTCTCTGTGCACTCATTTCAATAATATTTTTATTTTTATTTTATTTCTTAGAAAATAAAAAATTTAAGCATTTTTTATTTATATTTTTCTTTATTTTCCCTTTTCCCTTCTCCTTTCGTGGATCAATAGCCACAGCCATAGGTAAGGTCAAGCCTTGCCATAGGTTGTTGAGATTCTAGAGAGCCCATAATCAGCAACCAATTGAAGAAGAAGGAAAAAAAAAAGGAAAAATCTAATTTTTAAAAAAGGAAAGAAAAAAAGTAAAGAAAATAAAAGGAAAAGGTGATCGGTGAAAGAAAATACTTGATCTTTGAAAGAAAGATGATGGAAAATATTTTCTGTTATTGAAAAGCAGAAAACATTTTCCTTACTTTTGAAGATGTTTTACTTGACTAGTTTATTTTTTGTAAATTAAACACTGAAAAAATCAGAAAATATTATCCTATTAGCTGTTTCTTTCCTATAAAACAAACAGAGCCAATATTATGCCATGTTGAGCGAACTAGTTATGTTGTTATTAGACACTATTAGAGATTTGCAATAAGTATACGACTTTTCTATTTTATAAATATAGCGAAGTAAGGGTGTTAATGCTTTGGTTCGATTCGGATATCTAAATTAATAGGGTGAGCAGCTAAATTGAACCGAACATGAACCAAACTAAAAACCTGGTTCGGTTTAGTTTAATTTGGTTTTTTAGTTTTCCTTTTTTGGTCATGGTTATTGGAATCGAGCTGAACAAGGAGTAAGAAAAAAGAGAGATTTTAAATTGGACGTGCACTTTTGGTTGAGAATTTCGATTCTAATTGGTTAACTTAACTAAATTGAAATAACCTAAACCAGAAAAAGAACAGTTATTTTTCCATTATCCAAACTAAACAAAAAATGCACAAAATTTCAATTCGGTTTAGTTCGAATACAACTTTGATTTGGTTTTTCGATTTGATTTTGACACCCCTATAACAAAGATACTTATGGTCAGAAGTTTTGGCATACTAAAGGTATGAATTCTTTTTTTCAAAGAAAAAAATAGGGTCAACTGGATTTGAATTGTGTCGGGCATGGGTCGATCAAATCTCGACCCACATAAAATGACTCGCTTTCATGACTTGGATCCGTGTGGATTGAGATCCAAAGTCATCCATACTAGCCTGGCTGCCACGTTTAGGGCTAAGATTGCTCGAATTGCCAATGATCACACCACTCAAACTCATAAATTGGATTCAAAAGGAAGAGAAATTACTTAGGATCCGTTTGGTTCAACTTTGGAGAAATGCAAAGCCATTTCCTCAAGTATCTTTAGAAAAATGGGCATTTGGTGAATGTTGAAGTGTTTGGGAACTCTTATATTAGTGCAGCATTTTGCAAAGTAGCTTTGAGGTGAAAAGAAAAAGAAAAAAAAAAAGAAAAGGAAAAAGGAGGAGGAGATGTTGACGCAGAGGAGGGGAACGATTGGGAGGTAGTCGAAGCTGGTGGGGGAGGCGGCTAGTGGTTGTAGTGGGGGAGGCAATTAGTGGCAGTGGTGGTGGGGAGGCGGCGGGTTGCATGGCCTCAGGGCGACGTTGCTTGGGGCCGTGCGACCCACGCACCGCCGTCGCTGCCTGAGGCCGCGACCCACGTGACGGCGGTGCGTGGCGACCGGATCTGGCCGGCTGAGCACCACTCAGTTCGTCGCGTGGGTCATGGTGCTCAGCCCATCGTGTGGGTCGCGAGACCCAGGTGACGCTGCGATCCACGCGACGGCGGTGTGTGGCGACCAGATCTGGCTAGCTAAGCACCGCTCAGCCCGTCGCGTGGGTCGCGCGACCCACGCAACGGTGGTGCGTGGCGATGGCAGTGCATGGCGACCAGATTTGGCCGGTTGTGTGGCACCCCTCGACAGCCCCCGATCCGTTAGAGTCGCCACAGTTCGCTTACCTTTTACTTTCCTTATTAACATGTCACTCTGATACCATTTCAATTGCAACGAGTCCATACAACATAGGGGGTTCACACTTTTTTTTTTTATAGGTCCCTTGCGCAATTCATATACGGAAGAACATCCAACAAACTCCCTTCCCTATATTCAGAAAACGATGCACATCTATTAAACATCTTATATAAGTTAAAGCCGAACACGTTTATTTACATAAAGCAGATGGACATCTTTAGTCGGTACATCGGAAGCCAATGTTTCTATACTCGGCTATACTTCAAAAGATGACCGACATCTCTTCTAACAGTCAAATACTTAAAGTCCATCGATTTGTGTTGGCATCCAAAAGTTCCTCCCTTTGATATCCTCTTCCTCGCAATCATATCCAACCACTTGATTCATCTACTGGTAGTAGTGGCAGCAGAGGGATCTTATCTAATATGAAATGTTATTCTTAAAAAGGGGTGAGTACAACCACTCAGCAGGTAAAGGACCAATAAACCACTCAATACATCATGCCATGCAATCATCACAATCATAGCATCACATGTCATACAAGCATCCATGCACATGTCATCATACCTCATGTACCATCATCATCATATAGACATCATCATCATATCATACACTTACCATCAACATGTCACATATGGCATCATCCTTACCATGCATCCATGCGTATAATATCATCATCATATCACATGTACCATCATCATTGCCATGAATCCATGCATGTAACATCATCATCATATCACATGTACCATCATCATTGCCATGCTTCCATGCATATAACTTCATCATCATATCACATGTACCATCATCATTGCCATGCATCCATGCATGTAACATCATCATCATCATATCACATGTACCATCATCATTGCCATGCATCCATGCACATATCATCATCATATCACATGCATATTTCGATTTCTCAATTTCATCCTTTCATATTAGACCGCCACATTTCTCTTTCCTGGGACCAATGTTTGCATCCCATATTCATCACTTGCGCCCAATCTTGGCGTCGCAAGAACCTCCAGCATTCAGCCATTTAAGGCCACTGGGCATCCAACCCCCCACATTTCGGGCATCTCGTATCCCAACTGGCATCACGGGGCATCCCCTTGGGCAAAAACCTCCGAGGCTTCCGGCATTTACACTCTCTGGCCGAGCATCTTGCATCCAAACTAGCATCACGAGGCATCCCCCGGGCACAAACCTCCAAAGCTTTCGGAATTATGTATCGACATACCACCAGGCCTCTCTTGGAATTACGTACCGTATACCACCGGGCATCCCGACACTCCCGGGGAATCTCCAGGGCTCGCCATGAAAATGGTTTCCTCTGCCCTCTGGAATTACGTACCGACATACCACCAGGCCTCCCATGGAATTACGTACCGTATACCACCGGGCATCCTGAAACTCCCAAGGCCATCCGGCAATGTATCCTATACATTCCGGGCATTATCATCCACCATAACAATCTCCTCATTTAACATTATTCATGTTCACCAATTTTGGTCTCAATTTAGCATGGCATATGATGCAATGGTAACCAAAAATCATGTTCAACATTGAATTCACACATGTTTCTCAATTCATTGTCATGCATACATCAAGACCACATTATACATGCAACATGGTACAATTATTCATAAAATAAAATTTGTGGAATTTATGCCAATTAAAATAATCCATTTATCATGCCCTTTTTACATTTATTTAAATTCCAGCTTGTGCCACTTTCAAAATATTAAATTTAAATATCTATATAATTCTCACAAAACAGCATGTAATTTTCGGATAAAATCAGAATGCACAGTTTCCGAAATAATTTGATTAAAATATCCATACGACCTCCAAAAATTACGAAATTTTACTGAGTTATAGCCAAGACACTAAAGTACATTTTTCATGAAGACTTCTAAGCCAAATTCTTTTTATATTATTTTCTACAGTCACACGAAGCTTCTGGATCTAACACCGAATCGTCCAGTGCATGCTTCTCCGAAATACTGAGTTTTCACCTACCTATCCGAAATTTGGATATGTTTTAATTCAAGAGGTCCCCTACAACTTTTATGAAGGGATCTAAGTCAAAATTCCAGAGTATAGTCATCATTCGGGTCCATGAAGTCTCGGGTAACCTATACCGCGTCTCCAGATCTACGGTTTTCAAGAGTAAGTTGATTCACTAGGCTACACTTGTTCATTTTGCTTCAAATTTGAGTATGTTAAACTTCAAGATTTTCTATACAAGTTTCATGAAGAAGTCGAAAAGATATTCTTAGTAAAAATCAACATGCAACCACAAATCCATCAAAAGGTCAGTGAAATCGTTCCAGATTTGAGGTCTCCGTAGGATGAGAGTTTAACCCCTTAAATATCCATCATTTTCTACCAAATTTTAGTATGTTATATTTTAAGATGTTAGCTACAACTTTCATGAAGAGATAAAAGTCAAAATCGAACTCGAAACATGCATGCAAGCTCTCACAAGATTCTGGTTCAGGCGGTTCATACGAAAACAGCATGCATCTCCAAGAACAAACCTCATGTACTTCGATTTCTAACCTCTAAACATCCAAAAATTCAACCACACATGCAAGGCACACATGCAAGGGGGTGGAAATCAGTCCCAACTTGCCTCTAAGACCGAGCAAATACGAGCACACGGACGGCACACCGGTGACGGACGAACGGCGTGCGGGCGGCGACGGGCGAGCTCTCCTCCTCCTCGGCCTCCCTCTCTCTTGCAACTCTCTCTCTCTCTCTCTCTCTCTCTCTCGCAACTCTCTTGGACAAAAGCCCCCCACCATCAGCCACTCCCTCTCTCTCTTCCCTTTTGGTTGGATATATATTGCATGCATTCCTATTTTGCATGGGGGACACTTGTCCCTAAGAAGGAGACAAGTGTCTCATTTGCCGAGGACACTTGGAGGCCATGCGGCTCCTCACTCCTCCCCTCCATGCGTCAGCAGCCCAATGAGCTTCATGGGCCGGGCCTCTTGGCCCACTTTAGGCCCATCTCACTTGGGCCTAAAGTCCAAGCTTAAATGGCCCAAAATTTTCTTAAATAAGTCCATTTTTACTTTTAATAATTTACCTTAAATCCCAACTTATATAAATACTAAATTACAATTTCATATGGCCATAAAAATTGAAATCATAAATCCATAAATTTCAATTTATAAAACACATGGCCAATGATAGAATTTTCTTTCCTATCACATAATTATCCATTAAAAGCTTGGTCATAAATCTTATTGCAAATTATGGATTAAATGGCTATAAAATAACTTAATGGCACTTCCATCACCTATTCATAGACTTTAATATAACTAGAGGTCATTATGAATTTTGGGATGCCACAGGTTGAGCATCGCTTAGCCCATCGTGTGGGTTGCGCGACCCATGCGATGCCGCCTAAGGCCACGACCCACACGACGGTGGTGTGTGGCGGTGAGAGTGTGTGGCGACGGCGGTGCATGGGCGACTAGCTCCGGTCGGCTGAGCTCCGCCGGCTAAGCTTCAGTCTTGAAGTCAAACAAGGAAGACAAGGAAGACTATGAACAGTTGTTTTTTAGGGTAAAATAGGAAAACACAATTATCAGTGAGGGCAATATTGGAAGAAAAAAATTCATTAAACCCCTCTTTAGCATTCCATAGCATTCCAACTGCTAGCATTCCCCCAAGTATACCTTCAAATGCTGAACCAAACGCCTAAAATTTTTCTCAATGGACTTTTGGAGCTGAAAACCCCTTAGGAATGCTAAACCAAATAGGGCCTAAGGGCCCTTAGTCGCCAAAAAAATCGAACCAAATGCGTTTGCATTTGGCTAAGAGAGTTTAGAGTCCCAAAGTCCATTCCTAAAGTTGAACCAAACAGAGCCTTAGAACTTCGAGGATATCATTTGCGCCAAATTTAAGTGTCATTTCAATTGACAATAGACTCATGAATCCAGTTAGGAGTACGGCTTTGCTTGGGTACCACTTTCTTAAAGTGTGAATAATAACTATTATGTTTCTCTATTTCTTTATTTTTTTAATTTTTCAAAATAAGCTTGGAATAAAAATCAATTTTATACTGTAATTTCATTTTTCTATTTCTGAAACAAATTTCTAAAAATAAATTTGGAACATAAATCAAAAGTAAAACTTTTAGTTTTTTAAAAAAAAAATATATATACTGAAACAAAAGTGAGAAAGGAAACTCTTATTATTATTCACTTTCGTCACCCTCGTCGCCAATCACCAGACATTAGCTAGTGCTGAACGTCGATTGCCCACCATTAGACCACGATCGGTGTCCCATGCCTGACGTCGATTGCTAAACGTGAGGTCATCGGATGCCAGATGCCAAATGTCTCCCACCACTAGTTGGGAGTGAGAGATTTTGTGTCGTTATCAAATGAATTTCTATTTTAGGAATAAATTTTTCATAATGTTATCAAACATGTATTTTTACTCAGAAATTCATCCAATAATAAAAATAAAAAAATCAATTTCTAACAAGAAATTGATTTGTGAAACAAAATGGTTGTCATTCATATCCTCAAAGGTCTTTGATAAATGCCAAAGTTTTTTGCAAATTTTTTAGTTGAGTTTTCGGGAGATGTATTTTCAAAATCTTCCGAAGACCCTTAGTCTAACGTAGGTGCTACCTAGTTTTAGGCTTTGAGCTAGCTTTAGGCTTTGAGCATCTTCCGGAAAGCTTACGGAAAGCTTATGTTTTTTATTTTTTGAACTTTGCTCTTGTTAAACTTTCCAATATCCAAATTTTCTCTCACCAATGTGCGACGATGGCAAGGTCAGATTTGATGTTATTGATGCTAGAACTTGTGCTGGCGCTTAAGGTCATGACCTCAAGCAGGACGCACCTATGTCAACTTAGGGTCACCATGGTCCAGTGACTTCGGGTGGCCCTTTTCGTGTCAAACTAAGGCCATTGCGCTCTTAACTGTTGAGCTCCAATTTTTTTTTATTTGAAAAATATAGCTAAAGTCCTTCAATTTAAACCCAAAAATTGCTTCTAAATGCATTTTTTAATTGCATTTTATCAAATGTTATTTGTATTTAAAAAAAAAAACTTTAACCTAAAGTTCTTTGTGTTTTTGCAAAGGCTCTCCCCAAATGCCCAACCAAACATTGCCTAATCTCTAGTTTGGACTCTTATTATATAAACTTTTGAAGTTAGGTCACGAGAAAAATAATTTCTTTATTAAAATTTTGCAACAAGAAAATCAAAAGATGAAAAATCAAGATTGACAAAAAGAAGTAAAATTCTTTGAAAGCTCTAGTCTCTAAATACACTGTCATCTCTCCTACCTCCAGAAATATTACAAAGAGATCATTCATCCTAAAATCCAGAGAAAGAACACCGAATAACAAATTGGTCAATACCACTCGGGCTCCGCAAAATTTACCAAACCGGTGAACAAAATTGGACCTCAGGAATCGCTAGTCTAGCTCGAGAAATGCCAACCGTACCACTATTAGATTATTGGTCGATCTTGGGTCGCAGCATATCAATTTCAAATTAGCAAAATTTGATCGGCTAGCCGTATCATCTTAAATGGAAAGTGCCGTAATGGCTTTGGCCTCTATAGCCGAAATTATTGGGCAAACTTAGTACGCTTGCTAGATTGAATCTCCGTCGGATCCGGTTGGGTCCTCCTTCTTTTTGGCCTTTTCCGTTTTCAGAACCAGCCTTCTGATGATTCTCCTTTCCTTCGTTGCGTAGTCATTGGACGGCAGTACCATCATAAGATGCGAAAGTCCGCAGTACAGTCGAGGGAATGCAGTACAAAGGCGCTTCTATCCTCATTTTCTCTGCATGGAAAGATTCCTTCTCCGGATGCGTTATGATGGGCAAAAGAGGTCGAGGATCTGAACGCACTAGCCAGAGGAATTTAGGCGTCTTATAAGCTTGTCTAGTTAATGAATGTTAGGCGGGAAAACGCAATCAATTAGGGGTACATGACAAACCAAAATTTTTATTTCAAAAATAATTTTTCTATTTCAGACTTATTTTTAGAATAGAAATCCAGTTGATAAAATTATTTCATTTTTCTATTTTGAAAATAGATTTTTGTTTCAGAAATAGGTTTGAAATATAAATCAGAAGTAAATTTTTTTACTTTTCTATTTATGAAATAGAAATGAGAAATAAAAATTATTTTCATCGCTCGTCCTTACTACTAACCGGTTGTCCATCTGTCGCCGACCACTATCTATCGGTTGCTGCTACTTAGTCACCGGTTGCCGCAACTGTTGTCTACCGATTGTCGGTCGCCAGCTGCTGCCACCATTTGCCATCTGCCAGCCGGCGCTGCTACCGTCCGTTGGTAGCCGACCATGGCCACTGTCGCCACCGTCTGCCGTCCGCCAACTGACGCCGTTGCCATTCGTTGGTCGCTGACCATGGCCATTGCCGTCGGTTGCCGCCGTCTGAAAAGGAGAAATTTGTATCGTTATCAAACGAATTTTTATTTTTAAAATAGAAATTCTGTGTCGTTATCAAACGGGTATTTTTGCATAAAAACTCTTCTAAAAATAGAAAAAGAAAAATTTATTTCTTTTTTAGAAATCAATTTTTGACTAGAATGATTATCAATCGCGCCTTTAGACAACGACCAGCTGCTAAATCATGAAGATTCTCCTCGTCTTCCTTCATAAACAAAGACCACCCAGTGAGTCATTCTGGATTTCTTAATACATTCATCATAATTTCTGACGGTTCAGATGAAAATTATAATGAGTTCAAAGAGTCCAACCAGGTTGAAATGAAGAGGAGATGGATCGTCTGAATGACCCTGATAAACTTCATGATGCAGCTGATTCAACTTTCTTGGCATAATCTGGGGAAATTAGTATATGCCCCCGTGATTCACGTTATGGGTCCAGTGGCCATGCTAATGATCAGCCTCGAGCGCATTCACTTTCAAGTTTCAAGGGCCATGCCCATTATTTCACTCCCATTGATCAAACCAGACATCAGGGTCTGAATTACATCAAATGCCAACGGGCGAAGGAGGAAGGTCAACAAGCTTATGGGAACAAAATTGCGTTATTCACCACAGAGCAGCCATGTTAAAGACCTCAATGGCACAGCAGAACCTTACAGGGACTAACTCCCCAAAGGCAAACATGACATCATTGTCGAAACATCACTGGCCTGTCGGATCTTGGACAACAAAGAATGACTCATACAACATACATCCTAATACCCAGTATGGCTCCATCTCATGTCGCTTCCTAGTAAGCTTGTAAGCCCCTCTATTAGATGTTTCGCATCTTGGAACTGGTATGAGCTAAAAATTGCAAGTAGCATCACTTTGCTTTACACCAGCAAATCTCAATGTTGTTGACCTCACTGGGACGGCCTCTTCTTTCCTCCAAGAAAGCAGAACACACGAGATCCAAATGATGCTTCATGATGAGTTTGTGCTACACCATTCTACGACATGGACCAGCCAGATCAATGGGTGCTTGAGACCAAGAAAAGTGAACTTAACAGGCATCTCCATCCGCAAAAATTAAGCTGCTCAGGCTGCCAAACAAGGCAATTAGTCAGATATAGCTTATTGCACCATGTGTGAATGAAGAACTGGTTCTGCATTGAAACTTACACCACATGTGGAGCAACAGGTTGGTGAGGAAACAGACTTTGAGGCATTCAATATGTGAAAAGGATATTAAAATTAGTCAATCCAGCTACAAATATGGTTTTACCATCAGATTTACTATGATCAAGAAAATAAGCACTTGCCAACAACTCTATGATGGCACCATAAAGCTAGAAAGCTATCTTAGAACATAATTCATGAAAAACCACAGCATGTTTCCCCCACATTTTTCCAGGGATGAACAAATTTTACTGAACCATTGGTGTATTTCCTGTTCCCAATCTCAAAGTCCACTATTCTGGAAGATCCTATGACTTTTGCGTGCCCTCAGTGAATGACCCAATGCCTATGAACCACTTGCTGGAGCAGATAGAGTTTAATTCCACTTATCTGTCCCCAGAAATGAAGACCAACTCCAATAATTTCCATTTGAAGCTCGACACCATAACAGGTGTCTCCATATTCATCGATTCTTTGCTGCACCTTTTGCTGCCATTGCTATTGCACCTTATCTTACTTTCTACTATTTTTCCATTATGAAGAATCTAAAAGTTTATTTTTTCCCTCATGCTACTTACTTGACTCTCAAGTATTGACATGGCCGCCAAACGGGGGATAATTGAAGGTATTTTTATTTTGATCCCATATTGTACAATTGTTAAGTTGCATCTGAACTCCAGTCTATAACAATTCTCTTGTTCAATAGCGCTCAATACAAAATGATTGTTAATTACAGGATGAAGTTGACAAACAGCTCACAGTAACAGGATGATACAGTCGCTTCCAGGAATTTGCCTTCCCTCCCCTCCCCAAAAGACACTTTACCAAGTGCACATGCTACAATACATCACAGCCCAATATGCTACAAGACAGTGATGACTATACCAAATTGATATGTGGCTAGCTTCTTCAAGAAGACTTACATTAGAAAAGAAAGTGCCATCCCAATGGGAAAACAGAGAAAAGCAAGAACAACAAACATCATTGCAAAGGCGACTAGTAGTTTGTGCACTCACTACAAATATCTACCTGGATCTAGCTATTGGTGCTATATCCAAATGAATCTGCTTGCTGCAATCATGTTTACCATAGATCTTGCCTTGGGTTTGCAACACGTCAAATCCACAATGGATTGGCATTTGTAGATTGCAATTTTTTGGCTGCCACCAACCAGCTTTTACCAAAATTCGATAAGATTCAAAAGCTAGAAGTGAATTTTCACACTTAATTTAAAGTGCTGAACACTACATGTTTTTGAAGCTAATAAACTGCCTTGGGCAGCATATTTCAGTGTCTATGCCTCAGGCATAACTACTACTCTTCAGACAGCTGAGAGCCAACAGTATATTACACAAGATCAAATGCTTACCTCAAAAGTTGACTTTGTCATCCTTGTCCTTCTTATCTGTCTGATTTTTGTCTTTCTCCAAGTATTCCTCTTCGATTGTGTCCTTCAGGATGAAAAGCCTTTGAATAACGACAGGGTCAGTCAATTGTTTCGCTTCCCTAATTTCTGTATCCTCTTTATTAAAATGGTATGCATCAAGCATGATTTTAATCCACTTATGAAGCTCCTTTGGGCTCCTGCTCAAGAGATCCAGGCAGAGAAAATTTAAAATTGCCACTAACAAGCTTGTAGATGATACTTTCATTTGAAGAACCTGCTTGCTTACGTGTATAAAGCTTTTGGGTCCTTTGCTTCCCTTTCATCACCTGGGGAAAAAGCTGTTGCCAATGCTGAGAACCGCTCTTCAGGGTCTGTGATATTCAGCAGGTACTTAAGTAACCTTATCTCTTTAGGCGCAATACTTCTAAGACTGCTTTTTGTGGCTTTATATATACGATACATGATATCTTTGACCTGCATTTATGCAGAAGAAAAGTAAGCAAAGTTCCTGAAAGAACATGAGGCATACAAAATAGTGCAATAGACAGATAAGGCGATACATTGGTTTACAACTTTATTGCCCCAAGACAAATAAGTAGAGCAAAATTTCCTATCAACAAATACAATTTCACATCAGCATCTAATCCAACATAATGCCATTGCCCACTTATGTCTAAAATCATAATTCTGAGATGATTAAAACCAACCCCCCCCCCCCCCCCCCCCCCCAAAAAAAAAAAAAAAAAAAAAAAAACTTATGTGAAACTCTGACTATGACTAAGGTACTAGGATGCCCTAATAGGCATAGAGCCATAGGAAGCTTTTTGAATCAAAGTATAAAATTATAACTTTTTAATGGCATGAGGAAACACTTAATCTTATACATAATCTACTGTTGCTTTTCTATGCTCTCCACTTAACTATGCATTTATCTAGCCATGTGGACACTTCTACTTACATTGCTGCTAATAAAGTTTAACTAAAGTGGATGTTTCTGTTTGTATTATATATCATCAACATTCAATAAATCAGAGACATCAATTAAAGAGCACGTCTTCAGGCAGGCACAGTTTTCCCAGCCTCGAACCCAGAATCTAAAAATGATGCAATCAAAAGACGTGGCCGGATAATATCATGCTTGAAGATGGTTCAAACAAGAAAGTTGCCTCCAGTACCTCGTTTTTCATGGTTTTGGATTCCTTCGCTGAAGCCCATGCACTATTTATCAACAAGATTAATGATGAGTCAAGCTCCTTTGCCTTGGCAAGACTTTTAATCTTTTCACAAGCCACCTCTATTGAAGGAGAATTGAGTATCTCATCGAATTTGGATTGAGCACTGTCTAAATTCTCCAGAGTCTCCAAAGTGTTGTCATAAGCGCTGACCGCAGACAAGCATCTTGCACCCAGTCTTGCCAATGCTGCTCAAGAAACATGAGCAAATCACTTTTGGATGCACAACTTGCCATATGCAAGCGAGAGGAGTTTCAAGGCATATAAATTTCATTAGCTAAATTCACATCAAAACAGAGGTATGTCCATGAACAAATAAATGTCCTAAACCACTTATTCAAAACCCTATCTGGCAAATTCTTAACAATTACCATCCCGATCTTCCAAGCTATCGTACGTTTCCGAAAGTGTCTTGAGATAACTGAAGAAGTCTCCCGTAAAATCCTTGCGCCGCCGCGCGACCACAGCTCCAATATCCGTCGGGCCGTCCTGTACCTCCTTAAGCAACTCATGGTGCCTCTCCATCTCATCATCAATCTGCAACAGTTACTCATACACCAAACAATCAAATCTGCCCCAATCAAACCTCAAGCAAGAACCAGTTCAACCACAAAAGAAAGAGCATCGATTGAAAGCTTTCATACCTTCTTGACCTTCCTCGAAAGATTGATATACTTCTGCTTCAAATTCAAGTCGTCCTCGCCATCCGCCCGCGCGCGGCACCGACGGTAGAAGCAGTCCCTGTACTTGCTCCACTCCTCCCGGAACACCAACAACTTCCTCCACTCCTTCACCCGGGGCTTCTCGTTCAAGAACACGTCGATGACCCTGTCGCAGAACTGGGCCACGGTGTACCCCTCCGCGATTTCCACGTCCACCGCGTCCTCCACCCGCGCCGTCGCCGAATCGCTCGCTCGAGGGCCTGCGAAGACACCATCTTTAATTCACCCGGCGCACGTCGACGCGAAAACAAGACTACCCAGAAAGCAATGCGCAGTAAAAAGAAAGAAAGTTGGGGGTTTGAGAATGGATTGCTGTACTAACTCGAGATGGGTATGCGGCTGTGGAAGCTGCAGCTGGGTTGGCGGGGACGGGAGGGGAGCGTGCGGAGGAGAGAAGGAGGCGGAGGGGGAGTTGATGGGGCGGCGGAGAAGGGGGGATGGGCGGCGGAGATGGAGGATTGGAGGAGTCCGGCGAGGCTGCTCATTTTCCGGTCGAAAGTGCAGGCCGGAGACGGTGAAGTGAGAATTAGAGAGAGCGGGAGATAGAGAGAGAGAGGAAGGAGGAGGAAGAACGATAGTTTTAACGGGTTTGAGGGGAGGGATCCGGAAAAGTAAACCGGGTTCGGACTCCTTTTTATCTACGATCCATTTTCAATGAACCCAAATTTGTTTGGCTGACTTTTGCTCAAAATGTTTAATGCGCAGATGATAAGAATTCTATTTCAGAATAGATTTTTTTTTTTTTAAATTACATGTTTGATATTGTTATAAAGTTTTTCCTTTCAAGATGACCAGTGGCGACAGGTGGTCGACAGTAGACGTAAGGTAATGGAGGATAGGCAGTGATAAATGGCGGCCAACAGGGGGTGGCGACGGCAGCAGGTGTGGGTGATCGATTAGTAGTAAAGACGAATGATGTAAAGCATTTTTTTCTTTTTCTCACTATTGTTCTAGAGGTAGAAAAGTATGAAATTTTTATTTTTCATTTCTATTTTAAACTCATTTCGGGAATTTAAAATTTATTTTAGAAATAGAAAAGTGGAATTATCTTGTTAAACAGATTTTTATTCCAAATTTATTATCGAAAACTGAAAAAATAGATTTGACATGCCATTAGAGACTATATGTAGTGTAGAATTATCTAAAAAATCAATAGAGGGAAAAGAACACCACAAGTTCAATTACTTTCGTATAGTGCTCATTTCAGTAGCATAATTTTTTTTCGTTCGTTTAAGTGTCACATTAATGGAAAAATAATCATTTAAATTTCTTTGATGACAAATTCCGTGATGCTACGTGGCTTTATTTTTCATGAAGTTTTAATTCCTACGTATCTTTCTTGACACGGAAAGTAAGTCCAACGCGGACAAAGGACGAGACGACTTGGTTATCTTGGCATAAATGGTGCACCTTCATGTGAGGAAAAACTGCGGAGTCGACCATATGTAAGGGGACGAGAATCGATCGGCTTTGCCACCGCCAGCCACCGTCACGGCCTCTCCCCTACCTCGTCATTGCTCCCCCATTGTCACAAGCTTGCTGTCGAGCCGCCGAGTGAAGCCCCCGAGCAATGATCCTCGGACCATCGAGCTTCACCCTATTCCTTAGGGGTGAGCAGTGGTTTAGGGTCGACCCTAGACTAACCCTGAATTGGCCCAACCCTGTCGGTCCTAGTCCGGTTTCCAAAGGGATTGGGTCGGTCCTTGGTCCTGAAATTCTAGAACCAACATTATACGGGTTGGTTCTCAGTCCTAAGAGTTTTAGGTCGATCAAATCCTGGACCAACCTTGTATATTATATTATTTATAATTCTTTTATATATTCAAACCTAAGTAAAATGTCTATTATATTATATTATATTGAGATGTTCTATTAATAGCACTAATAGTAATTTCAATTTAAAATTTTTGTTGAGTATTAATTATGTGTCGTTTGTTTTGTTTTTAAGTATTTAGAAGTTCAACCACTAGGGGTTCGCCCCAGTGGCTACCCTTCCAACATAGAAGGGGGAGGTAAGGAGTTCAAATCCCCACATTCTCAGGGGGATGGGGGTAGGGACGCATAAGTTTGAGAGTGGGTTGCAACTCCCACGCCCTGCAAGAGGCAGGGCACAAGTCTGCAAGTGAGTGTAGAGTAGGAATAGAGTAGGACAGATCAAAAAAAAAATATTTAGAAGTTCAAGTAAATCAACAAGATGTGAAGTTATATATTCATAGTTTATATTAAGTATTTTGAAGTTTTTATGGTTTAATTGTATTTTATTAATGAATTTCAGCTGCACTTTGTTTTTCAATTTGTGTCAAATGGTAGAAGTTTTTGAAGAATAGAGTAGTACTGCAGTTGCTATGGTGATTTGTTAGTCAAGTGTTGTGAAACTCATTCCTTGGTTGAGTGGACTCTACATGATCAAATGTTAGTCAAGTGATGTGAAGTTCTTTTTTTGGTGGAGTAGACTCTACATGATCAAATGCAGGAAAACGCTTTTGTATATGGTGTTATGAATATTAAAGATAAATGATTACAAAAATTTTCTATCTTGTCCCATATCTCGATGAGTGGTTAGCAAGTATAAAATTTCTATTATTGTGTCATTTTAAATTTGATAAATATATATTGGTATTTATAGTTTAGTTGTACAATGCCGCATTATCGATGTATGTGTAATTTGAATTTGTAGATTTGTTTTTTTTAGGGAGTATAAAAAATAAGACGAAAAAAATTATCGATTGGTCCTGGGTTGACCTTGGAACCGGACCGAACCCATTGGGTCGGTCCGGTCCTTGGTCTCAGGCTTAATAGAGTTGATCCTCGGTCATAAAAATTGAGGATCGACATTGTATGGGTTGGTCCTAGGATTAGGGGGGTGGCCCGGACCAACCCGGACCATGCTCAGCCCTACGAGTCTTCCTCGTGCATTGCATGTGGAATCTAGACTGGAGGGGTCGAATCCAACGTCGCCGAGCCCAAATCTAGCTTTCCCGGCTCAAGCAACCTAAGACTCGGGTGTTGGCCCCGGCCGGTGACGCCATATGTGGCGAATGATTCATCGGCATCGTCACTTGTACACCCACCAACTCTCTCTGTCTCTCTGTTCACTCGTTGACTGCATTAAATAATGATCAAATTGGCTTAATTTGGTGAAAAACAAGAGTGGCTCGGATTCAGAGATGGACTTCAATGGCCTGGATTCTGCTCCTTCGGGGCTCTCGCTCAATCTCCATTTGGTAATCATATCTAATTTTACTAGAAATTTCAATGAATTAGGGTTACTGCTTGCTTCTTGGCCCTAATTTAGCCCGAATTTGTCAATTTGGGACAAGAACAAGGGCCAATGACGTTGTTTTTTGCCGATTGGATTTGTCTGGCGAGTCGCATGAGCCAATTTATAATAAAATAACACAATATCAGATTTTCCGACAAAAAAAATCTTGATTGCACTATAGTGATTGAATTTCTTTTACCAAACTAGTACTTAAATGATTGGAAAATAAAGTTGTGACTTTGAAATGAATATTATGTGAAAGTTATGATATTTGTGTCCTTTTTTAAAAATCAATATCGTTTATATTCGAATTATCACAAAACTTACATGGAAAGATTATGTCAAAATATGCAATAAAAGAGAAGTGTTGTATCAAGTGTATCTCACCAGAAAAGTCATGCATCTTATTTTTTTTTTTAAACTCTTTTTAAGACAAGCAATTTACGGCGATTGGATTTAGGTGAAACATTTCAAGTGTGTTTGTTTCTTGAAAAATGGGTGATTTGGACAATATTTTTCAAAAAATAATCACTTATATCACGTAGAAATGAATGAAATTTTTTTATTGCCCATGAAAATAGTTAGGTATAGATTGTTATCGATGATTAAAATATCTTCTGTTGGCTAATTTTTCTGAATGATATAAGCAATTGTTTTTTGAAAAATATTTTTCAAATAACTCATTTTCCACAAAACGGACATGCCTAATTAAGTATATTGACATGTAGTTGCAATTCTAATGATTTCAAAGTTTTTTCTCATATGAGCACACGGTTGAAATTTATTTTCTGATGTATTTTCAAATGTATTTCTCTAATTTAAATACTCCATATCAAAGTATACCTAGACTTTCTAGTAAGTACTATTGACAAATAGATAGCATGCAAATTCTTTTAAGAGATTAGCACTCGAAGATAAGGGAATTTATTTTCGAAAAGGATAGCGTGCAATAATTAGAGAAGAGCTATATTCGAAATTCTATGAGTGCCTTTTAGCCCTTTAGGAACTCTAAATTTGCACAATATATGTACTGTAGTAGAATCTTATCAATACGATTTCACAAGGAAAACTCCAAAGGACAATATGAACTTGTTTAACATGTGTGAGGGCTATATGTGTGTGAGAAATTGATCGAGAAAAGAGAGTAAATGCGCATAATGCACGCGATTTTTAGACATGACCGAACCGTAATGAGATACCCATTTTGCCACTCTCTAAAAGAAATTATTTAAAGAGAATGTTGTCAATTTAGTTATAAATTTTTAATCTAAACAATTTAATTCTAATTATACAAAATTCCATTATAGTGATTTCGTTTAATTTTTCCGGAAATTGCTGTCTCTCACTATTCTACATGGCATAATAACAGCGTGACACTGTCGCATCAAACTCTTTGAATTTTTTTTCTTCTTTTTCCTTCTTTTTCGTGTCTATTGATTCATGGCATCATCTTCAACTTTGTGCTCTTGGTTCATATGCATCGTATTCAACCTCGTGCTTCCAGTTCATCGTCTTCGACCTCGCGATTGCCCGTCCAAAGCTTCTCCAACTCTCGTTCGTCGCAATCCACTACTGCTTGGATCTCCGGCGGGGTTTGTCAGCCCTTGCTTGACATGCGACCGAGAGTTGCTGAGTCGCCCAGATCTGTACGATGGTCATGCTTCGAGGTCATCATATTCGACTTTGCTAAAGCTCGGATCTAACCTCGTCGGCTTCAGGTGATCCCGGGTCTATGGTCGCCCGAGCTACGCGGCACTCTCACGGTGACGAGTCGGGGTTGTAGAAGGGTTGTCCAAGGTCATGCGCGGCGGTGGAGGTCCGGGTGGCAATGTTTTAGCGCAAGTGAAGCTGTGGCCGAGCGAGTCTAGAGCATGAACAGAGCAAGGGACGAACGACGGCGATTGAGACCGGTCTATATAGCAACGGCAGGAATGGGGGTTCGGCAAGTGAGCAAGCGCAACGATGGTGGTGCCTGCCGCCCGGTAGCAACTAGGGGAAGGAGAGGTTCACGGCAACGGAGCTTGAGCGACGTGGACGGACGGTAACCTGAGGAAGGAAGGAGGTGAACGGTGACAAGAAAGAAATTGAAAAAAAGGACAAAAAATCTACAAAATTGAAAAAATTAGGCAAAAGCTACCTGGTTTTGGATCGAGGTGGTCCACATCGAGATGAGGTCGTTAACTGTGAGACAGAGAGAGACGAGACGATGACCGGCGTAAGGTTAGACTTGTGAGAGAGAGAAAGGTTGATAGGCCCATGAGACTAGAAAGAGGTTGATTTGAGTTGACAAATGAGAGAGAGGTCGCAATTTGAGGAATGAGAAAGTAAATTAGGATTTGAATTTCTAAAATATGTTCAAAATACCCAGTTTTTGAGTGGGTTTAACACCCTTAATCGGGAGCTTGACTGGTTATTTCCGAGAACTGAACCGGGTGCTGAATCAGGAATTGGACTAGAAATTAGATTAGAATCGGCTGTTAGGTTTAGTTCAGTCCAATTCCTGGGTCGAATCGAACTAGATGCTTACCCCTAGTCTCAAATTCATGTATATTTGACGCACAAACCATGAAAATGTTCCAGAAACAGTAGGCTGGTTCACAATGTGCCAACTAAAAGTAAGAATAAATGCCATATGAAAACTTCGTTCAAATTGTTATCTCTATAACTAGCATCATTTAAAAAAAATGAATTGTTCATGCATGTGGCCTTTATCTTCCCATGCAAAAGTCCTGGTAAAAACAATTAAAAACAAATGAACAGTTAAATGTGTTTTCATAAACACATTGTTTTTAGGGAAATTTTTAAAAAGTCTAGTAAGTTATTCATGAAATGACTTAGTGAACTATGATTAAGTAAATCTATACTTTTTTTTTTTTTTTATCAAGAATGAGATTGGGTGGCGCATAATATTTTACATTACCAATGGATGAAGATCCCATGTGTAAAATAAATAATTGATGATATTTGAGAAAGTAAAAAAAAAGGATTGAGATCTCTTAGAAAAAAGAGGTCCTCTTTGTTTTTTATTTAGTATAGATAAATGCATTATTTTAACAAAATGATTATCCAGACTTTTGCTGTCAATAATAGGAAAAACAATTAAGAATATCATAGGCAAGAAATCAAAAGAAGGGGTTTCTCTATTCTTTGGCCAAAAGAATAATTTGACATTAATATAGATAAGGGAAGACTATACCTCCAACAGGAACTTCGACAGATTTAAGGATTTGGTAATATTTATGTAGAACTAAGAAGTTGATACTCCGAAACAGTTTATGGGAGCTAAGAAGTTGATACTCCGAAAGAGTTTCTGGGAACTAAGTTTAATTAACGAGATATCGATTACTTCTCACATGTAAAGGACATAATTAACAAGATTCTCAAAATTTATGTCTTGTTTTAATATATTATATCCCAATTAGGAATTTTTTTTTGAATGCACCCCACTCTTGAAAATAAGTTTGGATAATTTACTTATTTTCGGGTGAAAAAAGCTCAATGGTTTCATGCCAATTAAGTTGATCCTATAATTCAAGATACATTAGCTAAATTAGATATATTTATAACTTTCAATCATAAATACAGGCTAAATCAGTTTATCCTATAATATTATTGAGATGTGTATTAGAAATGAATGGTCAAAGGGCATTTCTTTGATTTTTTTTCCAAATATAAGTTATTCTTTGCAAACTAGAAAAATTACCAAACTATTGCATTTGTACCAATTCAGTTCTAATTCTTTCAACTTGGTCAATTTAGTCTTGAGCTTTTTGATAATTTACTAGTTCAGTCCTATTTTTTTTTAATTATATTAATTTAACACTAATTTTTTTGACTATTTGCAACTTTTAATTCTAAAATTTTTGACAATTTGTTAATTTAATCATTTCAATTAATTTTAACCCAAAAATGCCAATGTTGACAATTTTTTTTTTGCATTTTTTAATTTTTTTCTGAATATTTTCTTATTTTCTTGGTTTTTTTTTTCCAACATTTGGCTGACGAGGGCACGGAGGTTCCTGACCACCCTCGCCTAGTTTGGGCCCTCACTTGCCAATAGTGTGGGTCACAACCTTCACTTGAATTTGGGCGAGGGGATTGGCCCTCGCCTATGGTCAACAACTTTTGCAAGCCAAAAGTTGAAAAGAAAGGAAAAGAAAACAAAAAGAAATAATTCAGAAAAATTAACAAAATTAGAAAACAACTCCGCGTGCCACATAGGAAGGCTGGTGTTGACTAGATCGCCACATCAGCATTTTCAATTAAAATCGGTAGGAATGGCTAAATTAATAAATTATCAAAATATTTAAGATTAAATTGGCACAGTTAAAATGTTTATAACTCAAATGACAAATTGTTAAAAGATTTAAGACTAGATTGACACAATTAGAATATTTATGATTGAATTGATATAAGTTAATTTCCCTTCACAATTTAAACAATATCTGTGGGGTCATCTGTTTCTTCATTATTTCTATTTTAAATGGAAAAATTAGTTCATGCTTTGAATATTTCAACGGCTCTTTTTGTAAGCAGGGAAAGATACATTGCTTGATACATAACCTAAGCTACATTATTTGGCCTTTTGTTTTAGTTTACATGTGGTGGATGTGTTTGAATATAATTGATTAGGCAACTTTCCCTTCAATTTAAAAACATGGACATGACAATCCAAAGTGAAGAAATATAGCGTGGGCGGCTTTTATAGGACCATCCCATTTGTTCCGTCACTATATTAGAAAAAAAAATCATTCAATTTAAAAAAGAATTTATCAAAGAAAAATCGCCAACTTAAACTTTTCTTTGCCCAACGAGCTTATGATCAAGATGCATGTTCAAATTCATGTTCATCGACCACCCACTTGAACAAGTGCTCTGATCGGAATATCGCTCACATAAAATAGAATTTTACACTGTCGGTATATACTATATAAGATTCCATCTAAAACGTCTAGATACACTTGATCATAAAAGTCCAAACTTCGATAATTATTAATGAATAAGGCGTAAGATATCTACCCAATCATCAGCTTTCTAGCCTTTTCCTTATTGGGTTTGCCTTGGAGGGAATCTCTTATTATTTTAGCTATTTTCAATGTTTCCCTAAGTTTGTCTAATAGAAAACGAAGACTCCAAGGAGCCCCAAAATATAAGTATGGGTTGACCCAAGTGCTCCCACAGGTGACACCTTTCCCCATCTTGTCCATCATCTCTACTGTGTACTAAAACGCTCGAGCCAGCTATGGTGAACAAGATTTCCCATTAGATTTTCCGAAATACCCTGCGTCCTTAAATTTCATCGAAAAACATTCCCAATATGATCCAGATGATCACACAATTTATTGAAGTATTCAATCAATTTGATTAAAAGTGCAGATGAAATTACTGTTGATACGAAACAAAAAAGAAAAAAGCTATTTTGGTGAAAATTTCGTTGGCAATCAAGATAGCATAGAAGTAATGGAATGGTTAATTATGTCAATCTGGCGTTTTTATCTGTTAGATTTCATGACCGCTGGTTTGTCAACTTATAAGACCCGACTCATGTCCATAAACTAAGGATGTCGTAGGGTACTGCGGCAAAAGATCACGGACTGATTTCATCTGGAGATTGATGTACATATGTGCTCAAAGTGGTCATATATAGAAGGGTTGTCTGACTGATCACATTGATTGAAGATCTACACGTGTTTCACAATGGAATTTCCACGATAATTTTACCTATATATAGATATAGATGGACATGACAACTATTGTATTCAAGCTCAACGTTCGCATTTGGAGGACTATAAGAAGACCACATGACGAGCAGAACAATGCCAGTCGCTAATGAACGCGTGAAATAAGAGAAATTGAAGACCGAGGGTTCTTCGAGGTCTGTGTCTTCGCTGAGTCAATTGAGTGCTTGATCCTGTTCAAAAAAAAAAAAAAAATTGAGTGCTTGATCCTAAGAGTTAGCGAAAGCGTTAAATTCATTTGTAAGCATAGAGGAGTGCTTGTTTTTAGAGTAAATATATATGTCTAGGTCAGATATAAACGTGCGAGAGGGACTCTTTGTAAATACTTAGATGTGGGGAAAATTATCTAAGAAGTCCTAAATTTATTGTACGACGGCAATCTAGTCCTTAACCTTTCAATGAAATATTTTAATTCTAAACCTTTTGACTATTTGCCAATTCAGTTCTAAACCTTTTATTTTTGTGAATTTAGTTTTGAACTTTTGAAGATTTACCCAATTTACTCCTAAAGCTTTTAATGAATTACCGATATAGTCCTTTCGATTAATTTTTGCTTAGAAATTGCAAACATGGCAGTTTAGCTAGCGCTTGTTGTTGTAAGTGGTGTAGCAAGCAACAATGAGGGCTCTTGCTAGATCGTGAGGGCTGCGACCATCGCCCAAGGCCCAGCGAGGGTTGCTGGCCCTTTGAACTAAAAAGGAAAAGAAAAGGAAAATAAAAATATTAATAAAAATCTTGAAAAAAATTAAAACACAATTTCATGTCATTGCTGGTTGCGCCAAATGGGATGGCTAAAGCTGATACTACGTTAATGATTTTCATTTCAAATTAGCCGGAAAGAGTATATTGATAATTCGTTAAAAGATTGAGGACTAAATTAGCATATCTTTGAAAGGTTTATGACTAAATTGATATAATTAAAAAGGTTTATGATTATATTGGTAAATTGTCAAAATATTTAACATTAAATTGGTATAATATAAAGTTTAGAACTGAATTGATTTTCGTACAACAAGTTTAGGACTTTTTGGACAATTGTCCCCTAGATGTGTGTGGCTTAGTTTTAGGAGAGGGACTCTACTGTGTTGTGTGAACAAGATATGAGAATAATATTGGAGGGTCCAATTATTACCTAGTCTATAACAAGATTGCTTTAGAAGGAGTTGAGTTTTGCCTCGCAACATGTTTTACACTTACAACTAGAGGATATTTGAATTTTTCACTAAACTAGTGCATTTAAGCTTATTTGGACTGATAGGAGTAAATGTGCATTTGTGAAGACTTTTGGGGAAAGTCTTTAAGAAAATGCAAAGACGCGTTTTTCAAAATATAAATTGTGTTTGGTAAATTGTAATTTGAAAACCCTTTATGAAGTATCTTTGAGCAAAATGTTGTTTGGGGGACAAATGATTTTTGTGATAAAAAAAATTATCAAAAGAAAAATAAAAAAAATTGATTGGCAAGGGCTGGCGGCCGCCGGCGACCTCTGGCGACCCCGGATTTGGGTGGCGAGGTTGTGCACGTCATGTGATGCCACTTCGACCTCTGGTGACCCCGAATCTGGGGTAGCGAGGTCGCACGACGCCGCCTCGACCTTTGACAACCTAGTTCCGGGGCGTCAAGGTCATGGGAGGACCTTGCCACCTCGGATCTAGTTCCGCTCGACTCTCCAATGACGATCGCCTAGGTTGTCGCGACCACGTCGGCGTCCCTCTAGCGGTCGTTGGCCCCTTGCAGTCAATTGTGCAACCAAATTGACCACTCGACGGAGAAAATGAACAGTGTCTCCTCACAAGGGCAAAAAACAGAAAAACAAAAAGTTTGTATGGACAATTTCGGAACAAAAAAAATATGAACAGTGCCCGTGTGGGCATGCCGAAAAAGCTGAAAGCCTAAGGTAGGTGAGCTTTCAGCCTTCACAAGGCTGGCCTTCTTCAAAGGGGGTTGAAATGTTTTTGCCAAACACCCCTACATTAGCCCGAAGATCTTTAGGGGCTCAAAGATACTTGGCAAAGTGGTTGCCAAACGCAGCCTGAGTACCCTGAAGCAGAACCTATATCTGTAAATTTTGCTCACAATTTTTTCCCTAAATTCTTTGATTCCCGTTGTCAAAATTGCTAGTCCATTTGCACGTGGAATCTAATTTAAGAAAAGGGGTTAGTTGTACAATTCTAATTTGCACCTCAAAAATTAATTCACCTTCTCATGGCTGCCCGTTTGGACCTGACAAATTTATCTTCAAATATTGAGAGGTTAATTAGATTCATCTATTCAATAAGTCAAACTGATGAGATGTATACTAAGTAGGATATACTAATTAATGTCAGATAGGAAGGTGAGAGATGTGGCCATGAGCGGTCCTTAATAGGTTCAAGAGAGAAGAAATAGGTAAGAGATCCATCTTGGGGTGAGAGATCTTGCTAAGTCACTTCTTGTATTCCCACTCACTCATAAAGAAAAGTTTGGATGGGACCTTAGGGGCCTCTTCGGTGGGGAAGGTAGACTCCTTGTTAATGCTTTGTTAGGAAAGGAAAGTAATGGAAGAAAAATTGTCTAATGGCTAGAAACTCTATTTCTAATATGTCACAATGGGAAATTATTGTTTATAATGTCTAATTTTTAACTTTTGCATTAATCTTTTTTTATAGCTTTGTTAGGTTTCTAAAGCTAGTCAAAAGTTCTATCTTATTTATGCTTCAACATTTTTTCCCTCTCTCTCCCTTTCCAAGTTTTAGGCTTTTTTCATTTCTTCAATTTCTGTTAGGGAGGGATTGCCTTACATCTCCCTGTCCCTTCCCTAGTTGCTTTTCCTTTTATTTTCTTTTGTTTCTTTCCTTACTCTTCTAATCTAGTTTCAAATCTGGGAACTTTGGTTTTTCTGATCTTATATCCGAGAGCTTTTCTCTTTGATCTAATTCTAGATTTAGAAGTTATAATGAACAAGTACTCCACCTCTAGTTACAATGATGTTTATAACTGTCTCAGTGTCAAATTTGTGCTTGTTCAACATGTTTTTATTGAAAGCTTTGTCATCTCGCAATTGCTAAAAGGGCTCGCTCTTTCGAGTGTCAAATATGAACTTATTTAATATGTTTATGTTGTTTCCGTATGGTGATGGTGTTGGGGATGCTGACTTAGATGCATACTATCAAAAGACAAGAGCCGCAACCATAGTTAAAGATCTCGATGTATGCTCGTCATTGATGATGATTTGTGATTCGATGATTGATTTTGGATGTAGTCACAGAGATGTTCATGAAGGACATCGTACAATTATCACTACCGGCCACGCTTGGATGATATACTTTGATTTCTAGTTTTTGGTTTATTTTGAAACTTTATGGGCTTGTCTTCTTATGGTGACTTTGAGATTTCCTAAGGATCTTTTCATGTATTATTTTGGTAATGAATAAATTTTTTTTTGATAAGAAAACTTCTGTTTGTTTGTTTGTTTGTTTTTTTTTTTTTTCTTTTGAAGTTTTGCATGCACAAGGATATGATAATCTAATGACACCTCCCAGAAAAAAGGGGGGAAAAGTTTGCTTGACTTCAGTTGAACACCTTGTATACCGCACAACTTTATAACACATCATCGTAACCGAGTGACAAAGCCAAAATTATAAAGCAAGGAGGGGGGCAAATTGTAAAACCCTCTTCACTAAAGATTTATGTTCCGTTTGTTTTGTAAAAAATAAATCATTTAAAAGATATACTTAAAAAAAATGATCTCTTGAAATTATTAGCTAATGAATGGTATTCTTATTATTGATAACAATTTATGTCTAAACTATTTCATGAATGATGAAATTGTTTTTTATTAATTCATTTTTATAAGTTATTCAAATGATTGCTTTTTGAAAAATATTTACTAAATTATTCATTTTTCAAGCAACGAATGTATCCTTAGATAATATTTTTTTTCTTACATTTAGGAAAGAGAGTTGTGTAATAAATCTGTATAAAATAAGTAAAGTTATGAATGGTGTTCTTGTAATGGTCTTATAAGGCAAAAATACTATTTTTTTTACTGGAATAATCTTAGTTAAAATGATGTATTTTGAGTTTATTTCAGATTTATCGGATTTTACAAATGTAAAATCCGATGAATACCTATAACAAATCCGTACGAAATTCTCAAAAAAACTCGTGGAGAATCCCGGGGATATATATGAAGAATATAGGCAAATATGATAATTTTTATACCTATATATATATTTATGAGGAGGCGCCATTTTCCAAACCCTGACGTGCCAAAAGAAATAGAGCTTTCTGTGCATAGGATATTAACAAAGGCTCGAAAGTTGGAAGTCAGGCATTTCAAAGGAAAAATTCTAAACATCTAACACGGTTTTAACCAGTACAGAATTCTTTACTAAAAAAATCTGGTTTCTTTCCTTGATGTTGTGTCGAAAGTAACAGACAAGAAGAGGGACGAGGACGAAAGGTTGGTCCGCCCAACCATTTCCCTCCAAGCTCTGTAAAATACCCACATGACTTCCCCGCCTCTACTCCAATGACGTCTCTACTCCAATGACACACCAATATTGGTCAATAAATTACACAATTATTAAAACCTTAGCATACGATTATTAATTTAGTGCATTCTGATTATTATAATTCTCTCTTCCTCTCTCATCTTCCTCCCTCCGTTCCTGCAATTCCCACATTTTGAAGTCAAACCCTTTTCATCAAGCTCCTTCCTCTCTCCATACTCCGGCCATATTTAATGCCGTTTTCATCAGGCGAGACAGTTCCGCCGTTGGAAGTCACAGGCCATGCTTGAACAATCTTTCTGGTGACTGGATCGATCTGTTTTTTGCCCTTTCGGATCAGGAAAATCAGGAAAAGTTTGTGAATTTGACCTGGCCCTCCAGGAATTCTAAGCAAGGGCAGGATTTGGATCACGGTGAAGTGATTGGATCATGTAGAACTTGATATGGAAAACTTGTTAGAGGTGAGCTGATCTTGGGTCATGAATCTGATGTTCCAATGGAGTGGTGGCTCATGCTTAGCGTAAGAGGATGATGGAGAGGTTGGGCACTTGGGGCCTGCGGTTGGTCAATCTTGCTGCCTTCTGCTTTCTCATACTTGTTCAATCGAGTTCTGCCCAAAACGGTGAGTTAACCTTAGTTTCCCCTTCATCTTTCTTATTTTTATTTAGTTTTGTAAGTTTTCAATTTTATGAACAATCGCTGCTATAGAAAGTATTAATCCACATGAGAGTGCCAATGTTTCTGTTCTAGAATGAAAGTAGTCTTTCCTAGGTTATTCAGTACAGGCAATGTTGATTGCAGTCAAATGTCATGCGAAATGTCACTAAGTTGATATTACTTTACAAGCTCGCAATTCGAGGTCGATTATTTTATAATCTGGTGGATCGCTGGGAAGTTTCTGTGAAAAAATTGGTCTGCTCAAGTTTTGGTTTTAATTAATCACTTATGATTAGGAATCTGATTATTGGCTCCAACCGATAAAGAGTTTAAGTCTCTTGCTGATAAACAAGGATCCAAATAATTTCAAGACACAGATCTGCTCGTTTCATTTCCAATTCCAAACGACTTTAACTGAAATAAATTGGGCACGAATGTTTGCTCACTGGATGCAGGTTTTGTGAGCTTAAGCTGCTGTGCGCAACAAAACACGACAACGGACACGAACGGGATCGTTTGGACGACTGACGACCTTTATTTCCCAGACAGGCAAACATGCCACGAAATATCTAGGCCGGTGGACAACAGCGAGGGCAATTCTATCCGGACCTTCGACATACAAGGCCCGGGGAAGGTTTGCTACAGCTTAACGACCAAGCTTGGCCAGGACTACCTTGTAAGGGGCGGTTTCTCCTACGGAAACTCGTTGCCGCCGTCTTCGTTCGATATCTTGATCGGGGTCACCCCGATTGCTCAGGTGAGCTCCGCGTGGAGCTCGGGGAACGAGTCAGCGGTGGAGGGAATTTTCCGGGCACGGAATGACCATGTGGACTTTTGCTTGTTGCAAACGGAAGGTGCTCCATACATTTCACAGCTTGAGCTGAGGCCTTTGAACAGTGATTCAGATTATTACTTGAATGGAGATTCAAGCATCGTCCTGAAGTTGATAAAGAGGGTGAACCTGGGGAGTACTGGAGAAGACATCAGGTATGTTTATTCATACATTTCATCCAATTTCCCCCAATAAATCTCCACTGAATCATCCAAGACTTGGTGGTCGTAATGATTTTTTTTTTTTTAAAACCAGACAAAGTTAAGGGGATATAATAGCAAATTGCTCAATAAAGAACAATGAATGTCCATGCAATTAATAAGAGATGTGATTACGAAGCAATGAAGAATATTTTGAATGATGTAGATCTATTCAAAGAAGTGTGAGCACTTTTGAGTTGATTTACTCCGATCATGACAATCACTGAAATACAAATTACTAATTAGTGTGAAAGTTACATCGAATGGTTTATATCCTTACATTTTAATTCAAATGACACTAACATTATTTAAGGAAAAGAATTGCACGGGAAGTCCTATATTTTGCATACGGAGGGTTATCAAGTGCTAAACCTTTTAATTGTTTCAATTAAGTTCTAAAAATTCTCCAAAATAGTAATCAATTCCAGTCAATGGAAAAATACTTAAAACTGCATATGTCTCACTTAAAAAGTGCTGGCATGGCATATTCAAATTACAATTTTCAGCATGATTTTGGGGTTTAATTGCATTTTTTGATAATGTTGATATTTTAATTGAATTAATTAAAAGGTTTAAGACTTGATTAAACTTTTTTTTTTCGTAAATATTTATAACTTGACCAAATCAATTGAAATGTTAAGGACTCAATTGCATTCCATAAATAGAGTGTAGGACTTATGGTGCAATTTTCCTTGATTTGAGGGTTCATTAACTCTATTTATTTATCCTCTAAAAGTTAAATAATCCCAATCTACCTGACCGTATACCATGCAATATTCAATCATTCTCTTCCTACTAAACTTCTCCCTACGTTTTGACGCTATATTTTGGAAACAAATTATAATTCAGTATAAAACATATCTATGTACTTGTTAGTATAATTTGCATTTCATAAAAGATCTAAAGTCCGTTAAGTGAGGACTTACATTGACTTTAATGTGACTTCACTAGTAATCCCAATCTTAAGGTATAAAATTTGGTAGGGCTTTCTACTTTTTGGTACCACTCCCCTTGAATCTATCACATGGCAAATGTTACGTGACATTGAACCGTACCAAACATTTTAGCAAATCAAAAGTGATGGTTTCCAAAAGATTCAGCACAATGAAAAGTTCAAAGTGATTTTTTTTCCTTGGTTGAAAGCAGAAAAAAAACTAAAGTAGGAGTGGAATTAGAAGTTCTTTAAAACCTAGAGGATATGCCAGAATTGTAGGAGCACATAATCTTTGCTTTAGTATTTGTAAATTCTTAGTGAGTAATGAGATTTATTTTTTCCGACAAAAAAGAAAAACTAGTAAAAGAGAAAATGCATTTCTTTTTTCTCATTTTCCCTTGTTGTATACTATGGTCAACAAGATCCCTCCATGTCATGGTCCGTAATTGAGAGCTTTTCCATGACAATTCTGAGTCGACTAGGATTAGACAACGTGTAAGAGTGTATTTTCAGATAACATGGTAGTGTCTTTGCAATTTTAGGAAGATAAGACATTGTCCGTCCAATTTCCCTTTTTAGGGACATGTTAGGGTTTCATATCTGTGACCATGTGAAACATAGGCTTCCAAAAGGACAATTATCCATGTGGGAAGTCTGAAAATGAAATGGTTCGACTTCCTAAGAAATCCATAAGAAGCGTGACGTTATTAATATAATTTTTATCCGTCGGTATCTCTTAAAAGCTAGATCACAAGGAAATAACCTATTGTGAATGTCTTATCAACAAGGATGACTTGTCTTTGACTAATCTAGTGAGATAGGATTGACATGATGCCTCAAGAGCCCGTGATCGCAGCACAAATTATAGGAATCATTTTTTTTTTTCTGGAACTAACATTCTCATTCATTTTCGAAGATATACATGAGAGAAACAATACAGTACAACTACAAATCAAGACAAATTCCAGGCAACTTCAAAACAAAACAAGTGTTGTAGATTAGTCAAACTGGCAACAGTTTTGGAGCCAAAACTAAGGCTCCCTTATTTCCTTTCGTCACTGCACCACAGTGATTTAGTCAAATGCTACGAGAATTTGGTGGAGAATATTTGTCAGTAATCAGCTCTTGCTCATAGTAAATTCCAATCACATTTCTGTCGTTTCTTATTTCGTGTGGGCGAGTGTTCAAATGCACCACTTTTCTTCTTCTGCTTAATTTTCAGGTACCCCGATGATCCAAGTGACAGAATCTGGAAATCAGAAGCAGGAGCGATTGGTGAAATCATCCATGGCACCACAAATTTCAACACCACAAGAGTACCCATCAAAGTCCTTCAGACAGCAATGGCCAGTTCAGACCGATTGGTTCTTCTGAGCAGTGGCCTTGAAACACAACAATACAACTACACAATCTTCCTCTACTTTCTGGAGCTCGACAGCAGCGCTCGGGCTGGGGAAAGAGTGTTCGACATATACGTCAACAGTGAGAAGACATGGGATGGGTTTGACATACAGGGTAAAGGGTCTACCTACCGTGAAGTTGCCCTGAATGTGACGGCAAGGGGGTCTTTAAACTTGACACTGGTTAAGGTCTCCAATGAGTCTGTCGTATTCGGACCCATTTGCAATGCCTATGAGATACTGCAAGTGCACTCATGGTCCCAAGAAAGTGCGCAAGGAGATGGTAAGTTATAAGCAGAGTCGGTACTCTACTCCAGCTTGACATATTTGTTGACTCTTACGATGATATTTTTGTTCATGGGTTTGGCTTTGTCTCTTCAGTGGATGTGACGATGAATGTGAAAACGGAGCTTTGGCGGAGTAATAGTGAGAGTAAGGTTTTGTCGACTTGGTGGGGTGACCCATGCCTTCCGATTCCATGGCAAGGCCTGGTTTGTGACAACATTAGCGGCTCCTCGGTTGTGACCAAGATGTAAGTCTGCTTTTGGCTTCATCAAAAGATGTCTCCCTAACATGCTTGATGATCTGTTTGACGTTATTTTGTTGCTTCATACTTTCAAGTTGTTCTGGCATTTGAACAGGACAGATGGAGCTTCTCCTTTCACTGACTCTCCTTACTGATACAAATTGTTATATGTGGTAATTTCAGACTTCTTTCTTCGAAACATCTTAGCGGCTTGATTCCTCCCAACATTACCACGCTAGTGCACTTGAATGAAGTGTAAGGATCAAGTCCCTCGATTCTTTCTGCTTCTTGTGTTCTCGTGTGATTGCCTTAAGTATGACATCTTTGTCCAAGCAGTTTAACATTTGCAGTTCTGATTCGTTCTAGGAATCTGAGCTACAATCTTTTTACTGGCCAAATTCCATCATTTCTGGCATCCTCCTCGTTGAGATCACTGTAGGTTATCTCCTAGGCTTGTTATTATTTTCTTTTTCCTCAATAAGTTATTTTCTCCTAAAATTTGTGTGCCCATTGTTGACTGGCCGGTTAAAATTATCTATCAGAGACGTACGTGGAAATGACCTCATGCCTCCGATTCCAGAATCCCTCTTTTCGCTGCCAAATTTGACAACATTGTGAGTCCTTTCGTTCATTTTCCATCGTGATCTGATTCTTGTTTGATAAAATTCTGTCTTATTGGAGATCATATTGCCCTCAAGATATTACATGGAAACCCTGTTCTTCCAGATATTTCGGCTGCAATCCACATTTAATCAAAGCTTCTCCAGCTAGCCTCAACAACTTGAAACTGACCACAGAGTATGACTATTCTTCTCCTTAAAAACTGGCATTTGAAAGTATTGATGTTGCAGACAAAAGGATGAGATGGTTCCAATTGTTGGCCTGCTTGTACAGTTATGGAATATGCACAGGCGTGGAATCATCTAAATCCAAAAGGGAACTTGTCATCGTTGCAGCTGCAATTGGATCTGTCCTTATTATAGCTTTGGGAATCCTTATCTTTTGCCTTTACAGACGAAAGTTTGCATTCAAGAGATATGATTTGAAGGGATACATAATAAAGAAAAGTGAGTTGCTTTTCTGATTTCCCCTTGTACTCAGTGCATTTGAATACTTAGTTTTGGAAATAGGAAAGAACTTGATTCATTCAATGTAGCAATCTTGTGGATTAGACTTTCTGGACTAGTTAATTAACTAATGTGTTGAGTTCGACAAACATGTCAATTCAGTGTTTTTGGATCAGCTCTTCTTGTCAAGTTGATTGTTTTCTGAACGAGAATTAACTGAAATTGCAGATGCTGTGTCCTCAATACCCAGCAAAGAGGATTTGGTGTTGAAATCCATATGCATTCAGACATTTACTTTGCAGTGCATAGAGGCCGCTACCCAGAAATATAAGACTCTTATAGGTGAAGGGGGCTTTGGATCTGTGTTCCGTGGTACTCTGTATGATGGTCAAGAAGTTGCAGTAAAGGTTAGATCGGCCACCTCAACTCAAGGAACTCGCGAGTTTGAGAATGAGGTAATTTTCCGTGCTTTGTCCATCCAAACAGTGCAGGACTGATAGCAGTTGGAAAAACGATTACCATTTTGATGTGGATTGCATACAAGTCAAACTTCATTAAAAAATTGTTATTGCAGCTAAACCTTCTTTCGGCGATTAGACATGAAAATTTGGTCCCTCTGCTCGGTTTTTGTTGCGAGAATGACCAGCAAATCCTCGTCTATCCTTTCATGTCCAATGGCTCTCTGCAAGATCGCCTTTACGGTACTTCTCTTCAAACTCTTTTGAATTGGTGACTCACATGCATAACTAACTATCAATGATCTTTTGGGCAGGTGAGGCCTCAAAGAGAAAGATCTTGGATTGGCCAACCCGACTTTCTATTGCTCTTGGAGCTGCAAGGGGTGAGAAACTCGGGAGGACTGTCCTCTGGTTAAGATTTTTCTTCTCTTGTATTGGTCTTATGTTTGGTTATCAGAATAAAGAACATAAGCTTATACGTCTAGAATAACTCGCTTTTGTACTTAAGATTGGTCCTAGATAGGAGTTTAACATAAACTCAAATCTTCATTAACCGATTAAACATTGCAAGGATACACCAGTTCTAAATTAAAATTGAATTGCCAAGAGTAAAAATTAAGGTTTACACACACTACAGCTTTTTTCAAACAACTGATCGTTCATTTTGGTATTGCTGGAAACATAGTTAATATTTGATACCATTGCTGCAATATCTACGTACTTTATAAGCTACAGGAGGAATAACTGCGACTAAGGTTCTATAGACACTTAGACTCGAATTTAGTAATACTAAGGCCGTGTGGAAAACACGTGAGACTTGTAGGATTGTGCAGGGTATATCTTCATGAAGCTGGACCTTCTTTGCGTGACTCATATTAACAGTTGCAGTTATACATCAGTAAAGCTGGATGCCTGAAAAATGTGTGAAAAGCTTGGACGTGTGGCCAAACTAACATGCAATCTTCTAGTAGTATAGTGCCTCGACATGCTCATTCCTGAAGAATTAGATGCGACCACCCAGTGAATGGTATCTGATACTGTTTAATACATTTTCCTATGGAATAACAAAGTGGCAGTACGGCAGCGATGATAATCCCAACAATCGGAACTGGCTCGTAGAATAAAATAGTATCTCATTGCTGATAAGGAAATGTGGGAAGAGAATTCCCCAGAAAATGAACATGTTAACGTACTTTATTCGCGAATCTGTTCACAACCATCACCTCAAACGGTTGTTCCCTTGTTTCTTTTCCTGTCTCAGGTTTGACGCATCTCCACACTTTCGCCGGGCGTTGCATCATCCACAGGGATGTCAAATCGAGCAATATACTCCTGGATCAAAGCATGAATGCCAAGGTTGCAGATTTTGGCTTCTCCAAGTATGCGCCGCAAGAAGGGGATAGCGGTGCTTCTCTTGAAGTGAGGGGGACTGCGGGGTACCTAGATCCAGAGTAAGCTCTCTTTTTCATTTCACTCTTTGGGTTAGGTTACGTTAGTTTTCCATCAACAAGAAGAGTCAGGACTGGTCATGATCAAATATCTTTGTGGGATGTCCTAGTGTGATCTTTACAGTCTGAACAAGAAGTGTCAAGCATGGATGCGTAGCACATCATTTATCCATTTTAGGCATCACGTGGTAATGTCCTTACAGAAATTGATAGGCAGTATGTTGATGCTTGGATGATTCAGGTACTATTCAACCCAGCATTTATCAGCAAAAAGTGATGTCTTCAGCTTTGGTGTGGTTCTACTTGAAATCGTAAGTGGTCGAGAGCCTCTAAACATACACAGGCCGCGCAACGAATGGAGCTTGGTTGAATGGGTATGCTTTAAAACTTAAGATCTTGGTTGCTAGAAACTGAAAAACTTCATCTACTTTTTCCACATTAGCTTGAAAAATCTCTTTTACCTCTGCTCTTAGCCCAAAGTATGCACAGTTGTTGCACCAAATCTTTTATTTGTGGAACGATGAATCAACAAAATTTGTAGAGCTGACAAAAGTAGAACCACTGTTTAACTTGATTAGTCTGCTGGTTGAGGTTTAAATGCTGAATTTGACTCCATTTACACCCCCCTCTCTTTCTCTTTTCTGCTGCCAAAGTCTGTGCTGTGATTAAGAGCTATACTTCTCTTCTTTACATTTTCAGTCTTTCAGCTGCTGAACTCATCAGTTGAGATGAGGGTACGCATATTCAGAAGTCGAGAGCTTATAAGTTTCCTTATGTTTATATGCTAATCTCATAATGCTAGACTATCTACCCATTCCATCAGGTCAAATGTCGTTTTGTCCCCCATTGATTCAGTTAATGACCCCAAGAGAGTTCGTGTGGATGTTTGATCGTTCTGCTAATAGTTGCATGTTCATACTTGAGGTAGAGTTAATTAAATTCACGAAGTATTAGGAAAGCAAAGGTGTCTTTTCTCTTTTGGTTACATGATATGAGGAGGGGAAATGCCGTTTTGGTGTAGCTCTAATGGGATCCGATGCGTCTTTTTCTCTGAATCCAGTGGCCACAATATTGTCAAATTAATCTTATTACTTGCAAATGCATTTTACATCGTCGGTCTAACTATTAATATCTCCTGGCTTCTTTCAAATCGTCAATATGTCAATGTTGTTCGTACCTCAATAATAACATGCTAACAGAATCACATTGTCATGCAGGCCAAACCTTACATAAGGGAACAAAAGATTGAGGAAATTGTGGATCCAAACTTAAAGGGAATGTACCATGCAGAGGCAATGTGGCGGGTGGTGGAAGTGGCGCTGGCCTGCATTGAGAACTACTCGGATTACAGGCCGAGCATGGCCAACATTGTGCGAGAGCTTGAGGATGCTCTGATCATAGAGAACAATGCCTCCGAATACATGAAGTCCATCGACAGCTTCGGCGGATCCAACCGATTCTCAATCATCATAGAGAAAAAGGCTGTTCTCTTCCCCACCCAGGAGCAAGCAGCAGAAGTGTCGCCTCTTAGTTCACAACCCTTGGCTCCTCCAGAACCTAGATAGAAATTTCGTAGCTGCTTAAATTCATTCACAACCATGTAGAAGAGAAGCAGATGAAAACTGAAGGGCATGTCTCTCCATATTCATGTGCAGGGGAGAGTATTCAACCGACTCTCTTAAAGTCTAAGAAAGTTCACTTCAAGTACTTCGTAATGGATTAACTCCATTGCTTGTCAGTCTTTTGGTATAGCAATGAAGAATTTTTGCTGGAATTGTACTTCAGATCCAATTACCCATTATCCACCAATAAGATGACTGGACATAAACCGAAACGACCTACATCGGACGAATGTCTTTTTAGGCTTTTTCTTAATCATGATGTAATAGATTCGTCACTGTGTACAGGACTCACGTTCACTCAAGTTGTCTTTCTTCTAGAATTTGTGAATTCTAGTGGTTTAACGGGTTTCAACTTAAGTTTCAAGTGATGGTTCTGGAAAGAAGACTGATGCTTACTCTTTTAGACCTATGGGCAAAAATTTTCAGGAGATCAGTTAAGGCTCACTTACACTCTCCATCGGAAGAATGTTAATAAGATCTAATGAATCATATTCCTTATCTTGATGTGGTACATTAGTCATACTATATTAGGATGTGATCCTGAAACCATTTCTCTGGCGATGTGCATTAAAACTCAAATGTTTGACAGATTCAACTTGTTGATGCTGCTATTTACAAACTAAAAAGACCCATACATTACCAGCACATTGTCGTCCAGTCCCAAAGGATTCCTTCAAATGCTGAATCGAGTCTGAGTAGTCAATGAAATCCAGCCATTTTTAACAGCAATGGAACTGCAGACGTAAGTTTGCAATTTTTGCACGCTCCCTAAATTCAGTCTCTAATAGAGTTGACTATCTCACCATTGAAAACTGTTTCTTATGTGAAGAGCAACTTCTCATTCAGTATATGCTCATCATTGCATGTCAACAGTCCAATGAACCTACGCCTATCTAGCACATTTTTGTCTCCCCTTACTACGGTGAAAATTTGACCAGGTATTCACACACCACAGCCACGGTACCACTAACATATCGACCATTTCCAGAAAGAAGCCATGGCAGCCCATTAAACATGGTTCACATGACCGCATCTGCAATAGATAGTCCCATTTTCCGGCAGAATGCTTGCTGCATTTTCAACTTATAACTCTATCATACACTTGTGGACCGAATACAACTATCCTTCTTCATGACCAAATCCAATGGGTACATGTTCAGCAATCAGCAGAAGATCTAGAGAAAAACATCCCTAATCTCGACTGAAAAGCATATCCATTTGGTTAGCACAGATGTGCAAGCCATTATAGTTTAAACTGCAATTAGCCATCAAGTCCAACATGGCTATAGCCAGCTTATGGTTGAATCATAAAGGTAGAGCTCCAAATTCCTGAAGTGGATAAATAGACAATCAACAATTACAAACTTTTTGAAAATTTCTCGATCTGAAGCTCAAGGCAGAAGACAGTAGCAAATTCTGGAAAGAGAACAAAAGTTGCAAGTACAGGAAACAAATCAGAAGTGAAATTCAAAAAAGATGAAAAGTCAGTGTAGTTCCGTGCATGAGGGGGGCCCTGAGAGTTTACGGAGAATACAACTGTTATGGTACTGCTTACACCAGCTCTAATAATGCTTGCAGAAGTGATTTATCCAACCATGCAAATTCCTCATTTAGTTTGCACTTCGAAGACAGCAGTTACTCCTTTGAATGATGATGTGCCAAATCCTAAAAGGCATTTAACTTGAGATGTTGAAAAATCACATCCTTTGAAGAGTAACATCATTTTCTGACCAATAAAAAAAAAAAAAAAAGAGTAATACCGTGCTGCTCTTGTGTCTCTCAAAGTTTTGCCAAGGCAATTCATTGAGACCTCATATGAGTGTGAGATGGTTCGGAGTAATTTCATCACAAGGCTATGATTAGAGTCTAGTAAGCACTTTTTGGCTGTAAAGGGAAAACTTAGCATCAAGTCTGTTTGGTCACCTATTGTTAGAGCCCAAAACTGATCATGCATTATTTAAAAGAAATGACCACTTTGACAATAATAAGTTTCATCATCTTAATTTCGAGAACCAATAAAATTCAGTGACTGGTATCTTACAATAGAATTCCTTGACAAAGAAGGGAGAAAAAATCAGAAGACACATGGGTATGATGTGATTGCCCACAAAGTGAATTGCTATAGAGGAAAAAGATATCAATGAGAACGGATCATACAAATGATGAATACTGTTCAGACAGAGAGAAGCAAGTCTCACAAAACAACATATCATAGAGTTGCTTAATAAACCAGAACATTACAAATGATTTTACAGTAGTCCTCCACAATTGCTTCCTACCAATGAGCTACAATCCCCAGTAACAACTTTTTACACCCATCAACTTGTATATCAAACTAAAAGCACCAAGCCAGTCCACTACTGTTCGGAGTGGGACACAAGACCCACGAATTTGCAGACAACAGAGAGCTCACAAGATGCCATCAGATAAGCTTCTCAAGTGTTAAAAAGGGCTGGATTCGCCGATGCAGTACCCACTTGGACTTCGAGCAGCTCAAGACGATGCTCCAAGAGATCGAGCTTCTCATTCAACGATGCCAACTTACTCTTGGTGGTGGCCTCTGTCGACGAATGCATAACCAAATTAGAGGAATATACACAAATTCCAACACCTAAGGATCTCGAAAAAGAAAACAACCCATCCACATCCTAATAAACCAATCCCATTCATTATTGTCAAATGACAAGGAAGGAAGGCGAACCCGAATCAACGCTCCTCCATCATCAGCTCAAATCAACAAACAATCTAGACATCACCAACCCAACAAAGCTGCTGCATTTCTTTGGTGCTAGCCCACGGAATCAACTTTCATCAAAGCTTAGCCAATTCTAAAGCGGTTCAAACATCATCCCGCGGTCTCCCAAATCTACCCAGACCATGAAACCGAGCATCGCGCTGAAAATCAAACACCTACCCAGATCTCTTCACTAACAGGGCCGAATCAAGAACCGGCAAGAACCCAATAGTAAAGTTTCGAAATTTAAGCGGGAGACGGGGACGCGCACCGAATTGGACGAGGAAATCGAAGAGGCGGCGGACGTTGAGGGAGATGTGGGAGATGAACTCGCGGTTCTCCCAGTCGGCTTGCACCGCGATGCCCACGTTCACCGCGTTCGTTATGCCTCCCGCTCTCGCCATTGGTGCTCCGGGGAATCGCGATCGGAGGAGGAGGAGGAGGAGGAGGAGGAGGAGAGAGAGGCTGGGCGGGAAGATTCGGAGGGAGCGAGAGAGATGGTGACGGAGGTTGAGGATGGAGGGACGAAACGGGCGAGGGTGATGATGTTCTTCCTTCGATTTTACGACTCACGAAGCTGATTCGGGCCGAGCAGGGAAGACAGTTGCAAAAAGTTACTTTTGGGATAAAGGGTGAACTTGAAATCTTAAAATTTATTATTAAAATGTAATAAAGTGCTATTACTCACCAAAAATAATGCAGTTAAATTCTAAGACTAATCAAATTGGTGCATTGAGACGTTCTATCAACTCTAGCCAACTTAGCAAAGTGCAAATACCGATGTGGCTTTATTTAATTTGTTCTAACTTTTACTTGGCGATGAAGTGATTAAAATATGAAATATAAAGCTAAAATAATGTCGTTCGGGTCAAAATATGATTTTGGGAAATGATACAAATAGTTTTTGAACTTTGGCCAAATATGCAATGTTTTAAATATAGTCCCTGAGCTTTCGATATATGTTTCATTTAGTTTTTGAATTATATGAAAATGTTTAATATAATTCCTGATCTTGAATTAATGAAATGACTATATTAAATATTTTCATATAATTTATAGACTACATTAAACATATATCAAAAATTTAATAACTATATTGAATAAATTAAAAGTTCAATAATAAAGACTATATTGACCATTAAGCTAATATCCATGGACCGCATTTTAATTTCAGGGACTATTTGTGTCATTATTCCTATAATTCTAGTACAATTTTTATTTAAGTTAAATTAAAAACAATTATTATTATTTTTTTAAAAAAAGAGGACAAGAGTGAGAAACCGATGGCAAGGGTCGTCGGCCACTTGCTGTTGGTCACTTGCTGGCGATCGGTCATCCCCCACTCTTGTTGACCCATCCTGACAATGTCGAGGCGGTGGTGACGAGGGGTGGTTTCTCACCTCTCTCTCTCTATAAGAAATTTAGTTTTTTTTAAAAAATATAATTTAAAAGGAAAAAGTTAGAAAAAAATGTCAAACTATGCTAACCGTAGCACATTTACTTTGAACTTTTCTTTTTGCATAAAAAACCTAAAATTATGCCAACTGTAATATATTTACCTGAATGTATTTATGTGACACATTTACCCTCATGATTTTTTAGCCAAGACAACATTGTTTTTACCATGTCAACACTATTTACTTCCCAGTATCCATGTAGGTAGATTTTTAAGAGTTCTCATTGACAGAATGTTAATAGAAGGTAAATATGTTACATAGATACAGGTTTAAGATATAAGTTTATGGTAAATAGGTCACTATGAACATAGTTTAAGGTTTTTGGTGGTTTTTACCAAATTTAAATAAAACTTGTATAAAATATCAGATTTGGACTAAAATGATGTCGTTTAAGCCATGTTATCGCAATGTGGAAAGAAAAAATATTCAAAAAAAGCCAAGTATTTTTTGTTAGCTAATTTGAACGGAGTTAAAGAAATGACTCGATTGCACGGATTTAACAAGTTTTAGAATTTAATTATTTTTTTTTCAAATTTTATGACTCAATTGTACTCTAATGATAAGTTTTCTTTTAGTGTACTTATCCCAAAAGTTTATTTAGTTTTCCTTTTCCTAATGGTAATAATACAAGAAATGAAAACCCAAAAAGTCACTTTGGGCAAAATTGTTCATGCAATAGATATTTTCATCATACTTTAAGGTATTCTAATTTTGAGACACTACATTTGTTCATTCATTTCAATTGGTAATCACGTGTGCCTGTGTTACAGGTTTCTTTCTCGGTCTGCTCTTTCATGAAATATTGGTGTTCCTATGATGTGTTTAGGACAGAAAGATAAACTGAGATGATTTCTCTTTTTGTTTTTGGAAAAATATGTGAATTCAACTGGAATGGTGAGTACGTCCATCGAATGAATTAGAAGACAAAGCCAGGGAGACATAATTGAAATGCCTGTAACTCATCCTGAAAATGGAATGGCTCACCGGTCTCCCTAGTTATCTTGCCTCCATCTGAAGATAATTCCTCTACCAAAAGACGCCGTTAAGATCTAGCTATGTTTCCACCACAACTACAACTTTTGGATGCATAGAAATGAAGGATGCTAGGCCCTTTTATTAAGTATGTCATTGGATATTAGGGGTGTACATGGTTCGGGCGGACGGTTCTTGACTTAGAACCTAGAACCGCCCGCTAAGGATCGGTTCCGAAAAATTGGAATTGGGATCCACCTAGGAACTGGACCGCCGATCCGGTTCGGTCCGGTTCCCGGGTGGATTTATGGAACCGGTCTCACCAATAATAATATTATTTTTTAAAATCCCACTGTGAATACTCTTCCCCACTAACCCTAGCCTGAGAGGGTTCATGGGTTTTTTGAAAGCTCTAGTCTTGACATGAAACAATTTTGGTTTTCGACCGAAATTGCTGGTTTTTTGCTTGACCTATTCTTCTCCTCCTCCTCCTTCGCGTGCTTGCTTTTTGCCCACTAACTACTCGGCGTTTTGTCAAGGTGTGTGCTTTGGACTTTTCAGCTTCATGATCAGGACCTCTCCATTTGGTTTGACTAGCATGGTCTTAGATTACCCACTTTAATTAATTTTTTAATTATTTGATTTGGGTTAATTATTTAATTTGGGTTTGTTAATTAGTCATTTCAATTTTTTAATATTAAAAATTAATATATTATCAGAATATAATCAGTCCGGTCCGGGTGCGTGGGTGGACGTATCTACCCATGGAACCAGGAACCGGACCGGTACCCACTGGTTCCCACAAATTGGAACTGGGAACCGGATCAGTTCCCTCAAGAACCACCGGTTCCGGGTGGTTCCGGTCTGGTTTCGAGCGGTCCGGGCGGGTTCTAGTTCTTTTGCACACCCCTACTAGATATAGAATATTTACCTTTCTTTTGCCATGATGAATGGCACCCCTTTGGTCTTTTGCTCAACCATTTCACTAGTAGAATTGTCTATGGTTCTGCTCCGCATTCTCAATCGAGAGTAGCTAACATTATATTTGAATCTCACTGGTTTTTGCCTCCTACTAGCTCAGAGGCTTAAGTGTAGATTCAAGTCGGTCTTGATGACATAGCCAATCTCTTTTTGTCACAGATAGGGTCATTTGGAAGTTAACTACCTTTGGATGCTTCAGGGGTGGGAGTGCATGGAATGCTTCAAAAGTCAAGGATTAAGAGTGCCTTGGCGTTAACTTGTTTGGTTGAACCCATATACACCAAGGCATTGGTTTATTACATGGTTTCCAACGCCCAATAGATTAATTGAATGGAACTTGCCTGATTCTCCCATGTACTGTCTGCACGACTCACCTTTGGAGGATAGCAATCGCTTGATTTAGGTATATGTCCCTTCTCTACTCAAGTTCGGACTATGGTATTGCGGCTTCACCGAGTAGCAAGAGGGATTGGTGACTGGAAATGTGAAGTTGATTGGGTTGTAGCTAACTTCAAAGGTAAAGCTCTCTCGTGTCTTTTGTTCAAACACTCTTCAATTGCTTGCTTTCATTTATTTCAGTCGGCGTGCTACGAATGGTTATTTGCATTCACCTACTGCTACTTCTATTAGCGCTGCTGCCATTGGTTTCTTAAATCAAGAAAACTGTGCAAAGTCGATTGGATAAATGTCCTCGATAAGTAGAAAATAAAGTTGTGAAATTTTCAATATATTCTATTGAACTATGCATGAGATGACTATCTATAATAACATAATATTACAATAAATCAAAATAATGAGATTATGATTTGAGAGATTTGACAGATACTGCAATCAAACAGATACTTGAAATAATACTTGAAATCAAACTACTATAGTAACATAATGTTACAATAAATCAGAATAGTGAGATTATGATGTAAGAGATCTGATGGATACTCCAATCAGATAGATACTCAGAATAATACTTGGAATTAGATAGATACTTAGAATAATAATCAGAATGGGGCTGATATCAGAATATATTTCTAACGTCCCCCTCAAACTCAAGGTGACATGAAATAAGTCAATTGGAGTTCGGAGAAAAGATCTTGAAAATGTTTTGGTGGATGTGCCTTCGTAAATACATCGGCAATTTGATTAACCAATGAAGTGGAGATAAGACGAACGGTGCCTTGATGTGCGTGAAAACATATAAAATGACAATCTTTCTCAATATGCTTAGTGTTCATGACAAACATCATTATGTGCTATTTAGATAGCACTCTGATGATCACAATAAAGTATCGTTCCACCGTTATGATGGAAGCCCACGTCCTCTAATAACCATCACAATCATAATAATTTTGTTGTTTTATCAGCAAGAGCATGATGTTCTACTTTTGTACTAGATTGAGCAACAACAATCTGTTTCTTACTATGCCATTAGATCATTGAGTTACCTAGAAAGAAGTAGTAGCCAGTGGTGGAGCGACGATTAAGAGGTCTCTAGCCTAATCAGAATAGAATGTGAAAACCGTGAAAACCTTAACATAGCGAAGAATGTGAAGAACGGCAACAATATGAGTGGTTTGCGGTGCAGTCATGAATTGACTAACAATGTGAATGACATAGGCTATGTCTAGACGAGTCACAGTGAGGTACACAAGATTGCCAATTAGCTATCTATAGAGAGTAGGATTCAGAGAAGGAGTCCCATCTTTGTCATTAAATTTGGCATTAGTCTCAATAGGAGTTGCATTGGTCTTGTTATTAGTAAGTTTCGCTCAAGAAAGATGATCAGTGGCATATTTAACTTGAGAAAGATAATATCTAGAGGAATCTGAAGTAACCTTGAAAGCTAGAAAATGACTGAGTTTGCCAAGATCTTTCGTTTCAAACTATTGACTGAGATACTGCTAGAGCTTTGTAATGTCGGTATAGTCATTGCCAGTGATAACCATGTTGTCTACATATAAAAGTAATAGGATATACCCTTGAGACATTTGCTGAACAAATAAAGCACTATCATGGGGACTGGATCTAAATCCAAGGCATTCCATGGTAGAGCTACATTGAGTACCACACACAAGGAGCCTACTTCAATCCACCGAGTAGTCCAGCACACTGGATACAAGGATCAATTTAGCAGCAGTGCCACCAGGAGCAAGCCTTACAAGGCACTTGCAGGAGCAAAAATGGAAGGGTCCAAATCCGAGCAGCGTTGGATCCTCCTATTCTTATAAGTATCAGCTACATTACTAAAAGTCAAGGCTTTATCTTTGACGATCTTGATGAGATGGTTCTTCAAGGTCAGGACTACCATCGTCTACTCTCTGAAGAGGATGCTGTTTCTCTTTTTCCAAATCAAATGGCATAAAGCACCCAAGGAGAATCTAGCAATGCATTGATAAAATTCTTACCAGCAAGGAACTTTAATGCCCAATGGAGGTTATCCAACCAAGACCTATTCCGCCACGGAAGGTTACATCTCGTAGCCTAGGAAAAAGCCAAGCCAGAAGTGATGTGACAACCAAAGAACAAATGGTCCATAGAATTAGGTTTGGTATTGCAAAAATCATATATTGCTTTGTTAATTCTTCCATAGGAAAGTAAAAGAATCTGGGTGGGAAGTCGATTCTTCGCCATAAGCCAAAGGTTGAATAAATACCGCGGTATGATAGCCTTGTTCCATATAAGCATGGCCTAGGGCACTTTGGCTTTCTTCCGTCTAATGGTCTCCCAAGCGGTAGCAACTGAGAATAATCCAAACGATTTCCCCAACCAGCAAAAGCAGTCTATGCTCTGAGAGAGAATAAGCAGGGGAATCTCCCAAGACTCCAACGTGGCCTTTACTGCCTGGCTGGCATTCGAGAAAAGGTCTGCCACCATTGCCTGCCTAGACAGCCCTGAGCTATAGATGAGAGTGTCTGAAAACCACAAGTTAAGGAGACTTCTAAGGTGCCAATTGTCAAACCATAGTGAAACCGTGAGGCCATCCCCAATTGTCCAACGGAATAGATGCTAGAAATCGTCCCTAAGCAGGCGACGATGGATCTTCTTCCAGGCCCATGAGCAAAGGGTTGGCTTCTTGGCAATCTAGAAATTTTCCTTTTTAAGAATGAAGAATGGATCCATTTGCACCAAAGGGATTCCTTGTCAGTGAACAGGATCCATATATGCTTTAGCATGGCTGCCGTATTACAATCCCGTAGCCTTCGGATACCAAGTCCTCCTTCCTCTTTCGGGAGATGAACATCCTCCTAGGATACTTTCGCTTCGCCTCTAGCAAGGCCTGCACCTTTCCATAGGAACTATCTCAAAATTTGTTCAGTACGGTCCAAGATAGCTTTAGGGAGTATAAAAACACTGGCTTAATAGGCTTGGATAGAGTGGAGGACTGACCTTATGAGTTGCAACCTACTGATGAATGATAAGAACCGTTGAGCCCATGATTGCACCCTAGCAGTGATGTGACTGACGAGGGAGCAACAGTCTACTTTACCAAGCCTCGAGGTGATGATAGGAACTCCCAAATACCGAATCGGTAGAGTCCCAATGTGGAAACCAACTGCAAGGGCAATTTGGTTCCGAGATGAGGCGGTCCCTCCAGCAAGGAATACTTTGCTCTTGTCATTGTTTGGCCTCAGTCCACTTTAATCCGAGAAGGTGTCAAGACCTTCCTTAAGAAGAGCAACCAATGTCATATCCGCTTCGTAAAAAGGGAAGACATCATCGGCAAAGAAAATGTGAGATAAATACGAACCTTCATCTCTAGAAGTATTTGAACTCTGGTTGCCTCGAAAGCTTATATAACATCCCCGAGAAAACCTCCATCACCAATGTAAATAGTTACGTAAATATAGGGTCCCCTTGCCTCAAACTGTGACCACTAGAAAAGAAGTCGTGAAGCTCCCTATTTAAAGTAATAGAGAATTTGGCCGTCCACACAAAGGTCATAATAAGCCGGGTCAAATGGTCAGGAAAACCAAAAGTATGAAGAACCAGCTCCAAGAAATCCCAATCGATAGTGTCATAGGCCTTTTGGAAGTCCACCTTGATTGCACACTTGGGTGAATACGGGTTGAGGTGGAAACCAGAGAACAGTTCTTAGGCCAGGAGGATGTTGTCTCTAATCCGCCAACCTTTGACAAAAGCGCTTTGAGGAGGACTGATGATCTCTTGGAGCAAGGACGCCACCCTATTAGCCAACACCTTGGTAATACATTTATAGATCGTATTACAACAAGCAATAGGCCTATAGTTAGAAAGCGTTGATGCATTGGGTTTTTGTGGGATCAAAACCAATATAGTATTGTTTATCTCCCTTGACAACCTTCCAAAGATAAAGAAATCTTTCACCGCTTCAATAACTGACGGACTACCACCTCCCAATTGAGTTTAAAAAAATCTACATTAAATCCATCCGGCTCATGTGCCTTACCTTGAGCTAAGGAACATGGTGTCCTTTATCTCTAAATTAGACATCGGCTAAGACAAGGATCTAACCTGGTCTTTATTCAATGGATGCTAAATGACTGCCTAGATATCCTGGACCGATGGCCTCACAGGTGGACCACGTGGCGCCAACAGCTCCTGGTAATAGGTAACAAATAACTGCTGTACCAAAAGAGGATCTAAGACTAGGGTATCGGCAGTATTCTTGACCGAGAGAATTCTATTTCCCAGCTGTCTTCTATTGACCGATGATGAAAGAATTTCATATTCCGGTCACCTTCTTCAAGCCATCTAATTCTGGATTTTTGCCTAAAAAATGATTCCTCTTGAATGTGTAGATCCATGAGGGCTCACCGCTAATTCCTCTCCAAATCTATGAGAAACCCGCTGGTTGGGTCCTGATGGAGATCAACTTGAGTGGCCCGAAGTGCTTGCCTCGCTTTAGCTGGCTTGGCCAAGACATTAGAAAATGAGTTCCTATTTAGTTGCTTAAGGCGGCCTTTGAGGACCTTCAACTTGCAGACCGGCCTACACATTGGGGTCCCCTCACCTGGATTTGCCCAAGCCTAAGCAACAATCGAATGGAAGTCCGGATGTTTCATCTAGAAGTCAAAAAATTTAAAAAGGTTTCCTATGGTGAACAAGATTCAAGATCCTGACAACCATACGGGTGTGGTCAGAAATGTCGGGCTCAAGAAAGGAAGCTTTTGAGAAGGAGAACTCCTAGCTCCACTTTGAATTCACAAGGACCCTATCAATCTTCCTTTGTTTCTAAGAGGACTTAAAAGACGTTGGCCAGTTAAAGCAAAATCCAACATACCTCAAATCAACTAGATCAGTCTAATTCAAGCACTGACTAAACTCATCGAAATAAAGGATCTAGGCACTAGAGCCACCTATACGGTCAAAAGGATTCTTATTAACATTAAAATCTCCCGCTACCAGCCAAGCTGAGTTCTATAAGGAGGAGGTCAAATGGATAAGGTCCGTCTAGAGTAAGCGACGAGAGATAAAAGTATGCTCGCCGTAAATAACTGAGACGCAATAGTCTAGATTAGAAGTAAGACACCTTAACCTCCCATGATTTGTCTGAGCATTAACCGCGAAGACATCAAAACTAACCAAAGAAGGGTCCCACCCGACCCAGATTCTCCCCCAGGGGGAGTTCATGGGAGGTTAAGGTGTCTTATAAGCAAAGAGGAGATGGATTAGAAAAGAGCTTCCGGTACTTTAGTCTCCAAAAGTCCAACAAAACTCAGCCTATTTGAGGATACTAAGTTCCGGGCCTTAGCCTGCTTGATGGGGTCGACTAGGCTTCTTATATTCCAAATACCTATGTACATAAAACAAAATGACAAAGGGAAGCCTACCTTCTTTTGCTCAACCACTGCCGGCTAGTCAATGCCTTTAGCGGATCAGCATGGGTTGGAACAGGGCAGGGAGTTTGAGCCTCTGCTGAATGGGAATAGGATCAGGGGGAAGGGACAGATGATTGTCCTGCTGCGAATCAGTCATCCTCCCCGCAAGAATCGTGCTCAAGGGCTGAGGGTGCCCCAAACCTTCCTCTTCATAACTACAAATCTGACTTGCAACATCAAAAGCATCTACCTCATCATTCGAGCTCGAGGATGAGGCAGAGGAAGTAGATCCTTCCTTATTGACCTTGTTGCTCTGTATAGAAGGAGAGAGGATTCCACTGCCCTTAGGATGGGCTTTCTTATCCTTCTAGGAAGGTCGAGCCAGACTAGCAGTCCTCTCCGTCGAAGAGGGCTTCCTTAGCTTCGTGATTTGGCCCTCCTCTCTTGGTATCTCTGGACATTCTTTAGCCTCTAATGGCTACTTCTTTTTCCTTCCTCTGACCTAGATCTAGTCAACCTCTGAGGTCCCTAGAACAACAGATGGCACTGGGATAGGGACCTGATCCTTCTCACGGACGGTAACACTTTTTCGAGCAGGACTTTCTCAAGCAGGGGGTTGTTGAGGAACTTTGTCTTGCCTCATAATAACCAACATGACACTCATGCCACTTCGGGTCCGTGGCCTCAAGTATTTCCTCAAACAAGGTAACATCAGGTTTATTATTTACATAGGTTGGTGGCACATAGGCTAATTCGTAGCCCTTTGCAGCCAACTTAGCAACACTGACCCAAGAGCGGGCAGGAGGAGGCTTTGAGCCATTTCCTTACTGGTTCTTGGAATGAGCCCTACCGGATGAAGGCCTCACGCGGCTACGCCTGTGTCTTCCATCCAAGCCTTGAGGGGCCTTGGGAACATCCAGCTAGGCCTCCATCGCGCCAGGTGGAGGAGCATCAAAATGAGAATGTTTGTTACTTTTCTTGTCAATGTTATTATATGAGATTGAGCCGAAATAATTTATTTTGTTAATTTCTTTGTGATACTTAACGTGCATAGTATTCACAAACATAAAAAGAAAACTACGAAAATACAATTTTATTCAAATCATTCTAGTTTCGAACATTTGGACACTTTTAACATCACTAATAAGTGAAAGGAGTTTTAAAAATAGGGGAAAAAAAGTCAAAATATATAATCTCTCAAGAACTTTACAACATTTATTATTGAAAAACTAGATTGTTCCTGTACCTTAACTATTATATCTATATGCTTAAAACCTACATTTAAAGATGATGGTTTTATTAATTATTGTGATGGGCCTAAGTTGGCTTGTCCGCCCATGTTGGGCCTAAAAGCCTGGCCCACAATATTAGGGCCCATGGATAGAGGGATATAATGAAGGGACACGTTTCTTTTTGGAGGGGACATATATAAGGGGGAAATAAAGAGGGAGGAACGTACCTTTTGAAGCAACGTACGTTCCTCCTCCCTCTCTCCCTCAAAAACACTTCCAAAAGAAAGAACAGTAAGCAAGAGGCGACACCCATCTTCCCCTCAAAGCGAATTGGCATCATCGGATCGAACATGGCCAAATTTCTCTTCCTCATATTAGCGTCGGTGTTTAATCTGTGGCTAACAAGGTACGTTCGATTTTGTGATGTGCCTTAGGATCGGTGATGCATGTGTTTTTCCCGGGCTTGTCTTCCACACAAGTTTAGGGGTTCGATTTAGTGTCGAATCCGGTTTCAGGGAATACGACAATCCCAACAAAAGATTATGCATATTTCGAAAGAAATTGATAACCATCGTTGAGGTTATTTGTAAAAGAAAATCAACTTGATGTGTCTCCCAAGATATAAATTTTTTATAAGGTTCATATCACAAAAAACTTAAAATTGGTACACTTATGAAAAATTTATTTTAAACTAATTTTTTGACCATGAAAAACCCCAAACTGGTTTACCTGTGATAAATTTACTTCAAATGACTACCAAAAAACCTAAAACCCCCTAAACCGGTACATTTGTGAAAAATTTAACTTAAATTAATATTTTCACATTCAAAAATCCAAAACTGATATTTTTATGACAAATATACTCTTTATTAAATTAGATTAATACTACAAAAAATACAAAACTGATACAACTATGATAAATAGAAAGTAAAATCCCAAATTAGTACATCAATCAAATGTCATGTATCATTTAATTCAACGATTTAACAGTAAAATTTAACATAAATTAATATAGGGTAAATTTATTAAACGTCTACTAGTTTGGAGTAAATTTATCAAATGTGTATCGTTTGGGGTTTTTGATGATTAAAAAATTAGTTTGTGGTAAATTTATGATAAATATACAAATTTGAGATTTTTTGTGATATTAACCCTTTTTATATCTAAAGATTCGTGTAGTGACTATCCTGGACCAAGTCACGAACATGACTACGTAGAACTCAACTTCTCATGGTAATCTTTTTTATTATTGTAATATATATATATATATATATATATATATATATATATATATATATATATATATTATGCACACAACACAATAAAAGTAACGAAAAGACTTAAGAATAAAACTACTAGGAAAAGGCAAATAAGCTGGATTAATATAGAATACCCCAACTTTACATATTATAAACGTACTAAAGTAGTAAAAATTAAGGAAAAGACGTACGAGCAATGGAATGATTATCATAAAATGTACTATTAATATGTAAACTTAGGATCTCTTCATCCATGGCGAAAATTAATGGATCAAAAGGTCCAAAAAATTACGTGGGTATCTCAAGTTAAAAAAAGTGATGATGAAGTACAATGAAATGATAAAACATTGAGGAGGTGGAGTTGGTACGTAAAGCCGATTGCACTCCTTGTCCACTCTCCCTCCTCTCCCTGTGATGCTTGGTTGAGAACTCTCCTTTTAAATTTAGTTAAAAGATATGTCATGTAAGCTCCATTCGTTTTGCGTTTTGCAAAAAATACAATGTCGCTGGAATTTTTACTAAGAAGTCATTTCGTAGAAGAATGATAATATTTTCTGATACTTGGCTGTAACCTGAAAATGAAATAGAAAATAGTTTTGCCATTTGGTATAACATAATATGATTTAATTTTTCTCTTTTGATAACTCTATAAAAATAGAGTTATTTTACTTATTTTAGGCAACAATTAATGCAAAATCTATGAGAAAATATTTCGATTTCTTTTTGATTATTCGAATTTTCCTTGTTTATGCAGAATAATGAGATATGAAGAAGATAAGGAAAAGAATGACAAATATCGGGAATTTAAATATAAAAAAAAGCAATGGAAGATGGATATCAAATTAGGAAATTCTTGATTTTGTTCCCTAATGTTATCTGCAAGTGTTGGGAGATAATCATTTGTGATATACCTTTTGAAGAGGAGAACATGAAGAGCGAGAGAGGAAGTAGTTAGGTTTTTGTTAGATCGTTTTTCATTTTTCTAAGAGTTTTTCAAGTATTTTGAAGAGAAGACAAAAGTGGTGACATAATTCTTGTTCTTTGATTCGAGATGTTGGGTTTGATTTATATTTATATTTATTCTTCTACTATGTTCTAATTTTCTTTTGTTAGGGCTACGATGTAGCCTAACCATGATGATGTGATTTCATGATTTTTATGTTTTACAATTAATTTCATTAATGTGAGTTATATATTATTGTGTTTAATGCTTTTGAGTGACTGGCCATTACTTGAATGGTCTGATGTGTATGTTTGACATGGAGAAGTGATAATATGCAATTGCTCATTATAATATATAACCATGAATTAAATGTGGATAATATGAGTTATTTATGTAGCTTTTGGTGATAAGGTAATCCAAAAGACTCATTGTAAGCCGGGAATATTCATAGTTTTTAATGCACTTATGTTTATTTTAATTCACATAGAGATATAGTGAATTAATAAACTGAGTTGGTTTGCTATACCTAGAGATAGGATAGTAATTTGATTAGGAAATTCTGCTATCACATGTTTGATATCGTTTTTATATCCAAAACAATATGAAATTCATATCAAGCGGTTATGGTGAAATCGGATGCTCTAACATATTTATCTGATCGATTTACTGCATTTAGTCTACAAATTTCGTATTTAATTTATTCTTAATTATATTTTGATTTGTTAGATAAATTTTAGAATTAGTTTATTTTAGTATTTAATTAGTTTATTAATTATTGATCTCCGTGGGACGATACTTTTTCCCATTATTATATTACTTGTTCGACACGTGCACTTGCATTTAGAATTTTATGAACATCTATGCACTCCTTTTAACAATAATATATATTTTTTATTTTCTCATTTTTCATTTTTCCTCTTATTTGGCTAATCGCCAATCATGGAGATGGCTGACCACTGGCCACAAGTGAGGTCCAGCTCATTTGAGGCTAACGAGCTCTAGGCTTGCTACATTCTAGCGAGTTCGTCTTGCCTATGGTCGGTCGTAGCCCCTAAGAAAAAAAAAAGAAGGAAAAGAAAAAAAAAGGAAAATAGAAATAAAAAATTGATTTTTTAAAAGAGAAAGAAAAATAAAAAATTAACAAATTAAAATGAGTGCACAGAAATGAACACATTATTTTCCGGTCCGTTTCCTTTTTCCACCTATCCATAAATCAAGTGCATAAAATTAGCTGTGAACTTCCAGGCAACAGGCAACAGTGAAGTCATACTAAAAGAAGGAATCTCTAAGTAAAGCCAACTTAGGGTGAATTTATTTCTGTTCTTTTTTCGTTCTCCGGAACACAATTTTTGTTCTTTTGTTTTGAAGAACAAAAAAAAGAATAGAAAACAAAAAAAGAACAGAAATGCGTTTGTTTATGTTTTTGTTTAAAATCTTGTTCCCAGGAACACTTTTTGAAGAAACAAAAGAACAAAAAAAGAAAACTTATTATTTTTTTCTCCTTTTTCTTTTTCTTCTTCTTTTTCTTTTTTCTTTGGCCAGTCGCTGAGGGCTCACCCAGCCACCGGTGAGGCTCGGCCTCGCTAGGCCACCTCCAGGACGGCGTCGCCTGGCAGTGGCTCGGTGAGGCCGAGCCTCGCCGGTGGCTGGGCGAGCTCGGCCTCCCCATCCGGCACGAGGCCGGGCCTCGCTAGGCCAGGGCGAGGCCGACCTTGCACAACTTGGGTGAGGCCGAGCCTCGCCGGTGGCTTGGCGAGGCTCGCCTAGCTAGGGCAAGGCTGAGCCTCACTGGTGGTCTGGTGAGGCTCGCTGGGGCCAACCTGGCCTCTGGCGAGCTCGCTAGACGTCGCCCAGCAAAAAAAGAAAAAAGGAAAAAGGAAAAATAAAATAAAAATATTAAAAAATTAAAAGAAATAAAAAAAGTATACAAGTTTACAAAACGTATTTCTGTTTTTTTTTTATTCCAGGAACATAAATTTTGTACAGTTACCAAATGCGTTCTTTTGTTAAAAAATTGTTTCTCGTAACAGAAATAATTTTTTCTATTTTTGTTTCCTGGAATAATTTTTAAACAGAAACGTTACTAAGTGCACCCTTAATAAACCTGAAAAGCTAATATCAATAAAGCAATTCACAACTCAACTGGGATTCATTTCGATGGACCTGACAAGGACCATAAAAATTGTCTAATAACATCTGGATCGGGGGCCTATCATTAGCCAAATACAAAGGAGACAACAGTCGCACTTTTGCACCTTTAGATCCAAATACAGTACAAAGGCAATACAACACAAGCATCACATTATGCTCCATGAAGCAATCATCTTTTGTTGTCCACGGTATATGCATAATGTTTTTATATATTCGTGAAGTGCAAAAACATCCCATCATGATGGCACATCAATTTGTTCAAAAGCTACACCAGAGAGAGCTCCAGACAAACTCACCTGTGATAACACCAGTTCTCCATAACCTGAGAGGCCACTTCTCTAGCACCCTTTTCTATCCCTCTGATGCCAGCAACAAGGCCTCCGTCCTGTTTGGTTAGCATATGTTGAAGTGCATGACCAAATTCATGAAAAACGATTTCCACCTGCCAATTTTGGCAACACATATATTATCACAAATGTTTAAATGACAGATACCACTCAGAAGAGGATGGCGTTATTTCACAAAGGACAAGCGACTGACAGTGAGCATAAGGTCAAAATCCTCATCATTCATCTAGGAGACAATGACAAAATTCACTAAAGGGTAGATTTTACTATGGCAGAAGAATGGCTCAACGGGTCATATTATACCTTCATAGTCAAAAGGATTAACAAGCATCAGGTGTGAATCAGAAGATTTTAGAATGAGCGCTGTTGATACCGAAAGTTGAGGAATAGACCCATCTCTAGATGTATATATTAGAGGATAAAATGTGTATCTTTAAGCATTGCACACGGAAAATATTAACATTACTAGCGTTCCTCAAAATCACATCAAAGGATAGATTGGCGTCACAAAGTTCTCTACCGAAAACTGCTAGGCATTTTACATTACTGATCTTCTCCCAAAAGCTATTCTTCTCTTACCATTTATTGAGTCTTCCAGCAGTCGTGCTCTTAGCAGTGAAGAACAGAAACAAATATATAGAAATGACTTTTTTTAGCAGAACTTCAAGCCCTATCTAAGCTAGTATTGTCGAGAAATTACCAAAATCCAATCTTTAAAATAAGAGTCACAGAGACCAGACTAAAATACCCTCTTATTCAATCCTTGTTTCTGATGGCAATATTTTATCGACACCGACTAGTGTTAGATGGTGGCTGCACCAGTTATCCTCCATCAATTTAGTATTTCAGACTCAAAAAGCAGAAAAGAAAGTCAGTAAACTAAGGGAAGGGGTTGGAAACTGACCTCTCGGAACGTCATAAGACTTGGTTTGTTCCCCACAGGGGGGGTTTGATTGCACACTATGTGAGCAATTGGCAATCTTGCACTTGCACCGGCTTGAGACAGCACACGGCTTCGACCAACAACCTTACCCATCCGTGCACCTCCCTCTTTCTCAGATGGTCGAGAGTAGGGATCAAGATAGAAGTATGCACCTAAATTTCCTGAAGACTCTTTTACACGGTAGAATCTAACATCATTATTCCAGACCTGGAGGATATATAACCATTTTATCAGAATACAGGGATTGACAGCACATGAAAGGCAGAAGCAAAGCATTAGACTTATTTACTGGTGCTAGTCCATCAACAGCCTCAATCTCAATTTCAAAAAGTGTCCTAGCAAGGTTGAAAAGGCCCTCCAATACATTTGGCAATGAGAAATACGGGCGTAGTTCTTCCTGAGAATTGCAAAAAGTTGTGAGGCTACAGGTTCATATTAATCAGGGTCTAATTATCATGTTCCAAAATTATAAGGAAAAGAATAGTTAATCGGGGAAGGGTGACATGACTTTGTAAAAAGGCTGATAGCATATTCAACATATATGTATGTACTATGATGCATCTTACGGCTTGACAGTTCAGAAGCAAGTACCTTTGTTTACTTTCCTATCAATATGCAATTGTTGCTATACTCTATTCTCTCTCTCTCTCTCTCTCTCTCTCTATACACACACACACACACACACACACACATATGTATATGTATATACCTGTGTATGTGTATATGGGGACAGAGAGAGCTTCAACCTCACAGATGTTGTATTTTAATTCACGCAGCCTCTCGCTCCAGAAGTTAATGTCCCAATGCCTCAAATCATCATATTCTTTTGCCCCTTGACTTTTGGCGAAACGTTTTAGGTCCTCCACGTCTGAATAAGCAAGGCAACATATATCAAGATATGGACTTTAAGTGGAAAGTAAAGGTTCAAGTTTTAGGGTCAATACCCCGAAAAATTATAAATTGATACAATCATAACAATTCCAAATATAAGGTTTTGACCATAAAAAATCCCAAACTAGTACACCATGATCATGTGACCCCTGCAACCTCAAGCGAGGCTGGCTGGCGAAGTTCTTTGAGAGTTGTGAAAGGAAAACTAACAAAAATTCTTTACAAAATGTAGCTTTTTCCAGATGGCATTTAAGCCAAAATTGCTTCCCAATGTATTTTAAATACATTTACGAAACACTATTTGCATTATGAAAAACTTTTACCTAAAGTCTTTTGCATTTACCCAAACACTTTCCTTTAAAGTGTTTTCAAACACACCCTAAACCTTAGATGATATTCAATTACAAAACTCCCCCTAAATTTTATTAGGTTTCTCAAAAGATATTATAAAAAGAAAAAAGAAAAAATTATAAGCACAAATCAACATCAATTACAAATTTAAAGTTTATGGGCTGACAATACTTAGATATACTAGGAATAGTCATCCAGATCATACCTTGAACTGCCGCATCCCATGAAGCACTCCTAAGTTTTTCTAGAAGCTCATGCGCTTTATCAACGGTAGCCATTTTCATTGCCATGCTAACCTGATATGAATTTTGCATTAATATGTGATGATCAAGGACTATTCAGTGAATTGTTCACCCATGCAAATAGGTTGTCCTCCAGAATGATTCGAGGAGAGTGGAGAGAGGAATGTCTTGCCGACATCACCTTTACAAAAGTACAAAAATAGTCTGCATTGGAATTTGGATCAAAATGTAATTCCAGAAAATTTCACATTTGAAAACAATTCAAAGTCAAAGAAAAAAATATTTTAATACTTACCTACAATATGCAAACAGCCATTCTGTCTGCGATAAACTTTCCACTTTTCCCTTGTAAATCATAAACTCGTGACGAGAGCCAAAAAAAAAAAAAAAAGCGAGTTCGTCTTATTTGAAAGCTATTGTCTAGAAATAACAAAAATATTTTGACAAACAAGCTTTGCACTCGTCCATTCAAACTTTTTTTTTTTTTTTTTGGGTCAAAGTCCATTCAAACTTTAAACAGATGAAAAAAATCAGATAAAAAGATGAAATGTAAACTAGCAAAATCTCATAATTTGACTTCAAAAACCATACCTCAGTGTAATTATTATAACCTAGTATCTTAGCTTTTTCCCATCTAAGCTTCAAAATCTGGTCAATAATTAAAGTGTTGTTGGCATCTCCACTAGACGCCCGAGTAACATAAGCACGGTAGATTTCCTCACGTAAAGCTCTGTTTTGAGCATGTTACATGTCGCGACCTCTTTTTTCTCGGCGCCCGTGATCGGGTACGAGCGCCTAAGAAGGCTAATGGCTCGGCTGAATTTATTAAGCCCGGACTCTCCCAAGTCCACCAATTCACGACTTAATGGTCTGGGTTTGTAACCTGTAAATTAATTTTTAAATTGGAGTCGCCACTAATCGATTTGGGGTGGGTTGATTAGAAACCCAAGTGAAGTATCGGGAGAAATACTCACTCCTGCGCAACCAGAGAAATTAGGATCGAGGACTTGATTACACTAGTTAATCACTAATGCCCTTTCGGTACCTAATCTTGTTTAAACCCTAAGGTTTTTTGGATGTTCGAGGGATTTTCCATGCATTTTTGGGAGGAAAAAATTTTTTTGAGTCATTTTCTAATTTTTGGGACACAAAAGGGATTTTTCGGGGGCTTTTGGTATTTTTTTTGAAAAAATACAAGTCTTTTTGGCTTTTTCTGAATTTTTTGGCCATTTCACGAATTTTTGGCTTTTTTTGGATTTTTGGGCTTTTTTAGAAAATATGAAATATTTTTGATTTTTTTGATTTTTCGGAAAATAATTTTTTTTATATTTTTTTAAAAATATTTTTAGAAAATAAATTATTTTTTGATTTTTCTCGATTTTTTGAAAATAAAACATTTTTTAAACATTTTAAATAAAACATTTTTTGATTTTTTTTTATTTTTTTGAAAAATAAAATATTTATTATTTATTTATTAAAAATATTATTTTATATTAAAATAATATAAAAACTGACTCGGGTCGGATCCGCGGGTTGGGTCCGACCCGAGCCAGCAATCCGAATGAGGACGGGCCTGCAACGCGGGCCCGACTCAGATTTTTTCCTTTTTTTATTTTTTTATTTTTATTTTTTGGTTCAGTTAAAACGACGCCGTGGCCGGGCGTTTAGCGACGCCCGGCCCGGCCCGACAACCCGACTCCGAGACCCGACTCCCTGCGAAACCCTACCCGGGTCCGACCCGACTCGCGACCCGACCTCTGCCGCTCCCGGGATTTACGGAATCCCTACCCGGTTCCCGATCCGGGTCCGACCCGACAACCCGGGGTCGCGACCTGGAAAATCGGGAACCCTAGGGTTTCCGAATCGCGGCGCCGAGGAGGGAGAGGACCGAGGCGCAGCGGCAACGGCGGCGGCGACGGTGGCGACGGCAGCGATGACTGGACTAGGAGAGGGAGATGGTGACGGCGACATCACGATACCTGCTCGTGGCAACGGCGTGACGGGGGCGGCGACGACGGCGAGACCCACGCGAATCTCCTCTGGCTTCTCTCTCTCTCGGGTTCGCTCTTCGAGCTCCCCGAAGTCTCTCGGGGACCCCTCCGAGCTCACCACACCACGGCCGGCCTAGACTCGAGCTCCCCGAAGTCTCTCAGGGGACCCCGAGCTCCGGTGGCCTCTCTCTCTCTCCCTCCCTCTCTCTGTGTCTGCCCTCTCTGTGTGTGTGCTTCGTCGACGGTGACCCCCCTCTATTTATAGGCGCGGGAGCGGCCGGTCGGCGAGGCTTCGACCCGCCGGTTGGGCCGCCGTCCCATCCGCCATCATCTCCTCCTCCGGTCACGTCCCGTCGACGCCAACTGCTCCCCTGCTCCACGTGCGATGCCGTCTGTCCATCCCTCTCCGGCGTCGCGCCTGCACGCGCGTGCGTTACAGTGGCGCAAGGAGGAAGACGACTCGGCTGGGCCGGGCTGAGGCGGAGATGGGCCGATGGCCCATGCGGAGGCTTTTTTCTGTTTTTTCTGTTTTTCTTGTTTTTTTTTTTTGTGTTTATTTATTATCCGAAAAAGTAAAAATAAAATAAAATAAAATAAAATAAAGTTAAATAAAGCTAAATAAAACCTAACTAATTTTAGGCGTCAACATTACATGATAGAGTTAAAGCTTGGGGCATCCAAAGCGATCAACCAGGGTCCATCTTCGGGAGTTGCATTTTCATGCCCCTTGAAAATGCCAAGTAATGATATATGATGAAAGATCAAATAGGATAAAAAGTGCTGAGAAAAATTTAAGAGGACGACTTAGCAAAATAAAAGCTATTGTATATTACCTTAGACACTGCCATTTGTGCAGCCAAACCAAGAGCCATAGCAGGCAATCCTTCAATATCCTTCTTATTGGTAATCAATTTTTTGAATCTCTTTGTGGCGTCGAAGACAATATCATCAAACGTTTTAGATAATTTGTCAAGTTCCTACAATAAACTAATCAATCAAAAGATAGCGGTTGCGCAATAAAGATGTTAAAATAAAAGAAGCTACTTTACCACTTCTTTGCGCACGAAGATCTTAACACAATTAATATCATTGCAACGCTTATATGATATCAATAACAGATTTCAAAAGTTTAGCAATCTTTGTTGCTAAGACACTAGAGTTCAGAACTACTAATATTTGACGGATCATCCCCGAAAATTAAACCATATAAAAGTGTCTTCATCATCTCACACATCATCGTCTGTCCAATTTCACTAGTCAAGGAAAATTTTAACTTTCTATACAAATATTTTTTAGGCAAATCATGCCAGGATAGCAGGGACAAGAAGATATACAAGAAGTTTGTGAAATCCACGCCGTGTCTTCATCCATGCTTATAAGCCAAGCAAAAAAAAACATTATATACACCGCACCAAAAGACACTTTGTTTTATCATTGCCACCAACAAGAGATACCAATTTATTTGAGGTATTGATGAAGGGCATCACACCTGCTGAATTTTGTTAAATTCTTCTCTTTTGCCATCTTCCAGGGCAATTCCCTTCAGATCTGATTACTTTACTTGTTCTGCAACGATATAATTTTTAATGCGGATATCAACCAATCTTAATTAGAAAGTACAAGTACTAAAATATGAATGCATTCTGTGTAGTGATACATTTGTATGCTACTCAAAAAGTGAAAACAATGCCCAGATCAATGAAAGGACCGTGATATAAAATGAACATTTAAGACAATACGCCATCAAACTACCAGAAAGAACCACCAAAAGTGATCGAAGGACAAAATTTTCTCACTTTCCACTGTACGTTTTTGAGCATCACTCAGCATCTTCCAATCAGGTGACTCTTGGAGGGCTTTAAAAGCGTTGTAAACTGGTTTACTTTGCCCGAGCCTCAGCTGAAACTTAACCCACTCTGGCTGCATTACATGATTGAGCATTGGAAGCATCAATATTCAAGACATAGAAAATTACGAAAACTAAATAGATAAAAATGAATTGACCAACGAATGGCATGCTCTAGTAAAAAAAATAATTATCTAAAATAAAAATATTAAAAAAACTATTTTTTTATTTAAAAAAGGGGAGGCGCGGTGGCGAGGGCAGCCCTCAGCCGCCTGCCCCACCCCCTTTATTTTTTTTTTATCTTTTTATCTTTTTAGTTTTTTTTAATATTTTTATTTTATTTTTAAATGTTTTAAATAAATTTAGTTTTAAATTTAATTTTATTAATTTTTATATTAATTTTCTTACCACGTCGCACCAAAATGACATCGTTTTTGTATTGTTTATCCACGTCAGCATGCAAAGTTGCGTCGTTTTGCACTTTCTTAGCTGGAAAATCGCCATGTCAGCATTTTGGCTGGATTTTGGCCAGAGTGGCACTAAGCAATCTATTTTGCTTCAATTTTGGCGCTTAAGTGTCACTTTCCAAACTTCTAACACTTAAGTGTCCATCCGTGACAAATTTTAGCACTTGGGGTGTACTTCTCTTAGTGAAAAACCTAATAACAGTTAGAATAATTGAACCCTATCAGTGCACCATCTTGTTGCGTACATGAGATAGAGAAAGAGAGTATGCAATTCTCATTGAAGCACGTGTTGTGGAATCATGCACAAGGTGATGTGCGAATGTAAATCATGATGATGTGAAAATGCCTCATTGTTATTAAATGAAAGTGCAAAGCAATAGTGCAATTACTTATTTTGTCATTGAAGTGTCTTCTACCTTCCTTGAAAGAAGTAGCCTGATATAATTCAAACTTTAAATCTAAAAAGAAATAAGGGGAATTGTTTGATCCTTTGCTTGTGATTTAGGAGATAATGAATTAATCCAAGATTAAGGAGAAACAAAAAGATTGATTAGTATTTGTGTGTGTGTGAGAAATCATACGAGACCACGAATAATATTGGATTACTTTTTTGAAAAGTTAATGAATTAATAGTAAATTTGTGAATACATGATCTCTAATTGACTGAACACGTAGACAATACATGCAACTATTATAAGATAGGAAAAGTTTACAGCATCAGACGTAGTCTACTGATGCTACCAATGCTTCTTTTTTTTTCTTCACACCTGACCAACATCAAATACTTGTTTCGTCTCTCGTGATAGAGAAGTCAAGGATTCTTGAGTTCTCTATACTACACCAATAAGGAAGATTGCATATCCATTATTAATTTCACTTATTTCTAATGACACACGGAGAGAAAGTGAAAGTAATTAACACTCAACACGTTTTGAATTCCAACCCAAAGGGGCTAATCTTTTCTTGGATGATGCTATTGAGGCGATCCACCATGGAAGGAGTGAGATGGTTAACCCAATCACCCACCTCCCCTTTCCTAAAAAAGCTTCTGTTCTCGAACTCGATCGTCAAGGCTATTTTGCCGGATTTGTTGACCTCCAGGTCCTTTAGGGTCTTCAAGCTACACATTTTGGCTATCTCTTCGATCACACCTGCCTCCTCTTCCTCCTCAGTGAAGGGAAGACCCACAAACTCGGCCACCCTCTTTAGGTGTACTATAGTATCCTCCTTCAGGTCCTCATACTTGAGGAACAACACCTTGGATGGCCACTCCAAGCTCACCTTCCAATACCCCATCATGTGATCCCAAAAGGGCCCGAACGAGATTGTCCCTTGGCAATAGGTCTCGAAATGCTCTTCCAATGACCACCCTGGCTGTTCTTCTAATTGCGCCTTTTGAAGGAAGAAGTGCCAAGAGGAAACCACGGTGTCCAATGGGTTCCGGCAAATGTAAATGATTCGGCAGTCAGACTGCTTGATGCACTCCGGCAAGGATGGGTAAGGGATGTGCGTAGCGAAGAGCCTCGGCTCTGCCAGGCCATCAAGGTTGGGCCTTAGTTTACTTCCGTACAGCTGGAACTCAAAGAATGGAACGAGGTCATGGGGGTTTGAAGTGAGCAAGGGCGTGTCGGAGATGCCAAAGCGGGAGCGGTTAACGACAGAGAACACTAGGGCCTTTAGCCAGGTGGTCCCTGATTTGGGCTGAGAGGCCAGAACAATATCCTTGTGTTTGGCTTCAAAGTGCCGCTGGAACGTGATCACGTTGGAAAGCACGAAGCTGGGGCACCAAAACTTTTGGTAAAGGCACTGGAAAGGACGAACCGAGCCTTTCCTTTGGGGAAGTGAAGCAATGAGTTCATCAATCTCCTTCCGATCATGCTCTTCAGTACCTGCTATGGTGGACTGCGAACAAAGTTGCCGGTGTGCCATGGTGGTGGTTCCGCTAGGCTTGTTGTTCTGAGTACGAATCGAAACGAGCACGTGAAAGTGAAGCACTTACCTTTCCCTTGCTAGCGAGTGTGGGTTTTTCATTGTTTTTCTCCGACTTGATCTCCACGGCCCATTAGATTATAATTTTTTAACTACTTATTTGACTGCAATCGATGTTCTGCCTCTTAAAGGCCGTCTATACTCACGTGACTCTTCTGGGGTATGACGACTGGACAGCCGGCTGACATATTGGTTGGCACGACGATTCCTTTTTCATGGACGCCAAGCGCATCTTAATTATGATATCCTTGGGCATATAATTTTGTACAGGATTATAATTTTTTAACTATTTATTTGACTGCAATCGATGTACTGCCTCTTAAAGGCTGTCTATACTCACGTGACTCTTCTCGGGTATGACGACTGGACAGCCGGCTGGCATATTGGTTGGTATGACGATTCCTTTTTCGTGGACGCCAAGCGCATCTTAAATATGATATCCTTGGGCATATAATTTTGTATAGGACTTCGCTAGAATAATAATTTTTAAGCTATTATAAGAGTAATAACAGCTTATTGTGAGTCATAAATTTTTAAAAAAATGGACTCAATAATAATATATTATTTAATTCATTTTATGATCCATAATAGATTATTATTCTCATAATAAATCAAAAACTGTCCAATTATTTCTCTTTTATATAGTAGCATGCACCTTTGATTTGGTTCTAGATAAGGTGCCCAAGCTTTTCAAGTAAATTTCCTATCTTAAACTTGGCCAAATTAATATTCGGGCACATTAAGATCTGTTGGATGTGGTGAAAATAAGGGCGCGCTTGACAACTTGTCAAACAGTAACTGATTCTATTATTTTATTCTCATGAATAGATTTGGAACAAAAATTTATTTGGTAAATTTTTTATTCCTAGGATTAGAATAGAATCAAGGAGTTAAAAAAGTTGCTTTTTTTATTCTTGAGAACAATTCCAAAATCAAGCTAGCAAAAAAAGCAATAAAATTATTAAAAAAATTAAAGGAAAATGGTTTGGATTAGAAATTTTGAAAACGGTGCCAAACGTAATTTTATTTTGGAAATAGAAATTTTGAGTCGTTACCAAATGTCTTCAAATATTTAGAAATCGTTCCTGGGAATAAAATAAAAAAAAACAATCATTTCTATTTATAAATTGTTTTTGAGAACAAAATGATTACCAAGCATACCTAAGTGCTACTCTTTTTCCTTCAATCTCCCATTATGAAAATCTCAATGTCTCGAGCATGTATATTTTTGCTTGTTCCGCTTTGGGCAAGAGAGCAAGGTGTTCTAAGTTTCTTTCTTGAGTTTACAAGAGCTTGGTTTGAATCGTAGTACTCTATGTCCATATCAAGTGAATTGTGACGAAATTGTTATGCATTTCGTTTCGAATACTTGTTTACTCTTTCAGTAATAGGATAATTGAGGCCTCTTGCTCATCGAATCATTTCCACAAAAATCTAGGTCATTTATTAAAATTTGTCAAATTGAATTAGCAACTAATTTTTTTTTATTACTAAGTCTTATTAAATTACTTATGAGCGTGCACTCCTATTTTATTTACCAACTTTTTTCCATTGATGTATCAAATTTTATTTACTTGGTTAGCAATCCATTAAATTTGTTATTGATCTTTAGAAATTATTAATCCATATTAGTTACCCAGATGTGTGTGTTTTTCTTTTTTCAATTTAACAAATTTTCTATTGGAAAAACTTATTTAAAAGAATAAGACTTGTAACTAACTCGTATAAATAAGAAATGTGCAACAGGTTGCGACAGATAATCCGCTGGTCTGATTGCTTGACACTCTCCAACATGGATGAGTAAGGAATATGGGTAACAAAGACTGTGGTGATTATATTGCTTTATAGGTGTCGCATACCTTCGAAGCACATGTAAAAAATGACGAATCCCCTAATAGATTCATTGCGAGTTATTTCTATCAATTTCTTGTGCACACACCTTCATCGATTTTAATATAGTGCTAGGTAAAACTCTTATCACAGATAGCACCAAACACATGATTTGCGCATTGTCTTAATTTGGAAGGCCTTTCTTTGGGGGACTCGTGGTGCTTCATGAGAAAGGTTTAGTCAAAATTGGCATATCCGTAATTCAGTTTTTTCAGTCGTAAAGATTTTTTTTTTTTTTAGTTTTGTCTTCTTCAGGCATAAACTCTCGTCGCTCTCAATTCTTGGTTTTTTATAATAAGAAGTGACCACATATAGAGGTAGGAAGGATTCTAAATAAGTTTTCTAGGCCTACTTTTAAGAGATAATACATTTTGGTGGTATATGTCTAATTTTTTCTCCGCTTCTGCCCACTTTATGTCCTATAAGACTCGCATTTTGATTTCTTATGATTACTAGAATTTATAATATACCATGGGGTTTAATTGAAACCCTAGAATTTCCGATCATTTTGAAAGTACGAATATCTGGAGTGTCAAAACTTGGTACGGAGAGACATTAAGTGCCAAAAGTTTAGAAAGTGACACTTAAGTGCCAAAATCGAAGTAAACTAGATCACTTAAGTATCAATCCGGCCAAAATACGGTCAAAATGCCGACGTGGCAATTTTCCGACGAGGTAAGTGTAAAACGACGTCGTTTTGCACGCTAATGTGGCTAGAAAATGCAAAAAAGATGTCGTTTTGTCTATGATGTGATAAAAAATTAATATAAAAATTAATGAAATTAAATTTAAAACTAAATTTATTTAAAACATTTAAAAATTAAAATACAACTTTTTATTTTTTTTAAAAAAAGGGGGAATGGGGGGAGAGGGAGACGGCTGAGGGTTGAGCCCTCACCGCTGCCACCTCCTCGCCGCCACCGGGAAGGGGCGGCGAAGGAGGAGGGAGGGTTGCTCGGGGTCGCGGGCCCTAGGCTGACTAGCGATGAGGGCTCATAGGCCCTCGCCACTTCCCTGCCACCACCGGGAAGGGGCGGCGATGGAGGGGGGAGGGTTGGTCGGGGTCCCCAGCCCCCAACCGACAGGCAGGGAGGGCCCATGAGCCCTTGCCCAGATTTGGGGGAGGGTTGCGGCCCTCGCCTAGATCTGGCAAGGGCTCGCAGGCCCTCGCCGCCTCCCCACTGTTGCCGGGAAGGGGCGGCGATGGGTGGGGAGAGTCGGCTGGGGTTGCCAAGCCCTGGCTAGGGGCCGATGCTCCCCCCATCGTTGCCAGCCCTTCCTAGTGATAGCAAAGGCTCAGCCCTCAAGCCTCAGCCGTTGCCTCCCCTCCCTTACCTTTTTTTTAAATAAATTAAAATAATAATTATTTATTTTTATATAATTAAATTAATTTTTATATTGATATTCAAATCCGCTCAAAAACGACGTCATTTTTGCCTTTTTTTTTTTTGTTGAGTCAGCATTCCAGAGAGCCATGTAGACGAAAAAAATAATAAAAAATTGCCACGTAGGATTTCCGGTGGGGTTCGTCGGAGATGACACTTAAGTGTCTCACTTTAAAATTTCAAACTTTTGGCACATAAGTGTATTTTCGTGCCAAGTTTTGGTACTTGCACTGTACTTTTGTTGAGTTATATGTGTTATGTGTTATAGGTGTTATATATGAAGCGACGTTGTGATATGGCACGTTATTAGAGTATGTTATGGTATTGGTATATGTTATATAAATAAAAGATGAGTTATTGGATAGTTCATAAGGCACGTGGTAAGTGACTATGATGATTTATGTTCAAATATGATGATTTGACCTACTTTAATGAGTGACCTATATGCCTTGGACTCGTGATTTAAATGATGCATTTATGTGATAAAATATGAGGTACGCGTATGAAATAAATTATGTGATGGTATGCCCGTGTGATCATCTTAGACCTAGAGGCGTTTTAGGCGGGGTGTTAACCCATCCTAATGCATTCTACGCAAGACAATGCCTAATTTAGTTCAGATGTCCCTAAGTCAATGGGATGCCGTTCACTGATGGATTTCGAAACAAAGCTCCTTATAGAAATGCTGTCTTAATGCATTTACATGGGATGATACTGTACTCGATGGGACGAGACAATGCCCTGTTATGCCAGATAATTGTGAATCTTAGGGTTAGCCTTGGGTCTTGAGTGACGATAATAATTTGAACATATTTGTTTGGAAAGTGCGTGAAATTTGTATGTGATCAAGTCCAGATTATTGGATGGCATGGGCACATGATTTAATTGTATCAGGCATTCATATGATTTGCTTAGGAATGTAGAAAGTGTCATGGGATTTGCCTATGGGATATATTGATGGCCTTGATTAAGTAGATTTGCTTTCATGTGAATAGATGGAGTAAAGCGAGGGAAGCTTCATTATGTTTTTCCATCAATAGATAATTATATGTTTAGGGCATTTCTGAGGTGAACGACTTCCCTACGCGAGGTCTAGGAAGTTCACTTGTTGAATTTATTTCACTGCTTTTTGTTGAATGTTTATATGCCCTAAGAATGGCTGAACCATTCTGCTGGAATTGATTCAGACTCCCCATAAAGCATAGCTAGGAGGTGACCGAGTATCCGATAGGAGAGACTAATGCACGTTATACGCACTATGTCATGACCATCTGGGTCAACGAGGGACTACCTAATCTAATGGCTCATCGTTTTGTGGCATGGTACTTCTAGGTAGGAGAGGAGACTTTTGGTCCCATCCGCAGTTTTGACGGTCCATAAGGTGTCGAGAGTTCAGGAGGAGGCATTAACTGGGATGCCATGGATGTGGATGTTTCTGATGGGGAGATGTCTGACCTTGAGCTCAACCCTCATATGGTCGTTGAGCCCGAGCCTTGGATTATGGAGTCCTTAGCTAGTTAGGTGGTAGTGGGGTTCATAATACATTTTGAGCTGCCCTTGTAGTACTAGAGGTGCTAAGTTTACCCCTAAACCCTTTTCTTTTGATGAAGGTTGTGGCTACGCTTGTGGGCTAATTGGATGTGGCGAAGGTTGGGTAGGCTTAAGTTAGTGTGATCAATCGTGTGAATACGGCTTGTATTTGATGTTGACATTCTGATGCATATATCTATGAGTATGCTTTGACTATCCCTATTTGGTGATTGATCGGAGATTTGTTTATGCTTCTAATTGTGCATTCTATCTTTATTACGAATGGGTCAGTGATACTTCTTGAGACATCCCAAGTAAATGACAAAAAGGAAAAGAATATGTTGAGCACGGATTTGTCGTGCAGCCGTAGCGGATTTGGGCGTGACACTTTTTGTTTTCAATTATTAAAAGCCAAGCTTTTTGGCCAAAATTTACAACTTTGTCATTGGGCTCGCTTGAGTAAATGGGCTTGAAAAGGGCTTGGTGGGCTTGTCTTGGCCCACTTGGTCCTCCTTGGCCAATCCACATGGGCGTGAGGCCTAATGGCCCTCGCTTGGCCCAGCTTCTCTTTCCGACGTCCAATTCTCGTCCAACTATGCCTTTTCCAAAAAACTTTAAACTTGTTGACAATTTGCAGATAAATGAGATGACATCCAATAAGCTAGTCTCAAAATTGAATTAATTTTCATGTTTAAAATCTATTAAATGTTACTTTAGTACAACCTAAAGTGTCGGGTGGCTTTTAGGAGTTTTCGCACGGTTGACCCATGGTCGATAATTCTCGATCTACATTTATGCATCTTTCAATCGTGGATAACCCTCAGTTGTCTTGTAATCACGAGAGTTCAATTACGTATCATGAGCATAAGATCAATTGAAAATTGATTTATCGTTGTTTGTCATAAGTATCGTGATCGTGCAGAACCACTCGCGAATTGACTACTTACTTCTATCGAATTGATTTATATCCATCGCTAATTGACTTATAATAGCATATTATTGACCCTTATCGATCATTATAGTCAAACGGTCGATCTTTTATTGAGTTCTTTGGTCTTTCACATTTTTTAATCATTTATAGTCAAACGGTAGATCACTTTAGCATAAATTAACCATCAGAAGTTCCTAATCCAAAACACAACTTCCTAATCAATCATTGGGCAAAAAGGGGTCAAAGAGGTCAGGGTTAACTTAACTCTAGGGTGGTGGTCAATGTTAGTCTCGGGGGTCATAGCCGGGACTGAAGTTAGGGATGAACTCCTTATTAGGTTCATAGTCGGAGGGGTACTCCTCTACGTCTATATTAGACTCAGAGTTCTTCATGACACTATCAATGATGTTGATGTCTATGGGGGTGCCACCCCTACATCCCTAAGCTCCCGATAGGTGGTCCATCAAAACCCTAAATCAGATCGATACGAACACCACTCTCCTTAATGAACCATGCCTTGAACCTATAGGGCACCCAGGCACCCAACCCATCATCTACCCATATAGTTGTGACCATCAGCTTGTGCACATGGCCGGTCCCTAGAACAAGGAACGTGGTCATAATCGAGTCCTTGTTCAAGGGGACCTTAAGACGTACGGGATGATGCTCCATACTAAGGGCCTAAGAATACTAAACAATAGAGGGGTGAGATAAAAATCTCAATGAGTTAACACCATAAGCCTCGACTAAGATGCTAATTCGTCTTGAAGGCAGCCTAAACATAAACAATATACAAACTTAACTTGCCTTGGCACATCTCTACACATTAGTAATTCACATATTGTAATATTAATGCAACAAGCAAAATCAATAATTGGAACACATTGCACAATATCTAGGCACACTAACAATACACGTATTCCAGTTATTACAACTCCTCGAGTCATGAGTAACACACGAGTTGGCGGTCTTTTGGTATAACTAGGTATCGTCCCGCCTCATTAGGCATAACATCATCTAGAATGCTCACCTAGAGTGCATTTTTTAGGGAGTATCGGTTTGGCCTCAACCATGACTCAGCATCCGAACCCTCGTTGGCCATCTGATAGACATTGGGCATTGTCCCCAAACTTCCATTGGGTGATGGGTTTGATTAAGTGACTACTTAAGGATGCCAACACTTAAGCCATTTTTATTTGCCATCGATTAGCCTGATACAAAACAGTTTGTGTTTAAATAACAAACTTTGGCAAATTTTCACATTTAAAATTGCGGTAAAATATTTGCACAAGGTCATGTACTAAAATTAACCGGTCAAACTTTGCAAACTTTCACTTTAAAGCCCCATTACCCATTTAACAAGTAAAACACAGCATAAAACGCAACACCTTAAAATATGTCATTTTCTTGCCAAATAAACCTTATTTGAAAACATAGTAATTAAGGCCTATAATTGAGCAATCATTAACATGACATAACAAGCTCAAAAAACCAGCATTATGCATAATTTTATCTAGTAAATCAAGTAGAAAATACTACTTAATGACTAATTAGCATTAAAAGCGATTAATTAAACTAACAACAATTAATTACACTAACCGTGATTAACTAAGACTAACTATCATTAATTAAGCTAAATATGATTAATCAAGATTAACAATAGTTAATTAATCTAACTACGACCAACTAATTACGATTAATTAAATTAATTACAATTAATTAGGCTAACCATGCTTAATTAAACTAGTCTGTGTTAGTATTAGTCTAATCCACCCTTAACCTTAGTTAGGGCTAAAACATCATTATAGGCCGCTAACTAACATTAGCCCTAAACTAATCTTACTCGTCAACATAATTAACTTCTTAATTAAGGATTATGAGTTAACTCATGATTTTCTAATGGCGATGAGTTCACACTGATGGCAGCAAGATGGTGTCGAGAATACGGTATTTCCGATTTGAATTGAGACTCGAATGGCAATGGCATAGCCACTTGAGGCTCACAGCCACCAAGGGGGAGGGTGCTTGGTGGATGGCTTAGGGAGCGGTGGCGGCTTGGCGTGACAACTATGACAGCGTGGATGGTAGTGGCGCAGGCGATGGCGGCACGGGCGATAATGGCTCGACGAGCTTGAGGGCACATGACAAGAGCTTGAGAGGCGGTGGCTTTCGGTGGAGATGGTGGTGGCGATTTGGTGAGGTGGAAACGGCAAAACACGGTAGCATGGTGGCTTGATGGATGAGCGGCGAAAGTGGTGGTGGAAATGGCAGTAAGTATGGGCAGTTTTGGAGAGAAAATGAGATAGAATAAGAAGAAGAAGAAGAAGAAGATGAAGCAAAATGAGAGAGGAAGGAGAGATAGAGATAGAGAGAGGGTTTGGCCATCTAAGGGCAGGAAGAAGAAGAAGTAGAGAGAGAGAACAAGATAGTTCCCCAAATCTTCATCATTTCCTCATACCAACTATCTCTAAAACCCTTTTAGCCTAGTCTTTTGTCCCCTCTTTTTCCTTTGGTTTGCAATTTCTTAAAAGCCAAGCTTTTTGACCAAAATTTACAACTTTGCCTCTGGGCTTGCTTGAGTAAATGGGCTTGAAATGGTTTGGTGGGCTTGGCTTGGCCCACTTGGGCCTTCTTGGCCAATTCACATGGGTGTGAGGCCTAACGGCCCTTGCTTGGCCCAGGTTCTCTTTCCAAAGTCCAATTCTCGTCCGATTATTTATCTTTTGAAAATTTTTAAACTTGCTGATAATTCAAAGATAAATGAGGCGACGTCCAATAAGTTAGTATTGAAATTCTCAAAAGTTCGATTCCCGAAATCGAATTAAATTTCACGACTAAAATCGATCAAATACAACTTTAGTACGACCTAAATTATCAGGTGGCTTTTAGGAGTTTTCGCGCAGTTGACCCATAGTTGATAATTTTTTATCTACATTTGTGCCTCTTCGAATCTTGGATGACCCTTAGTTGTCATGTAGTCATGAAAGTTAAATTACATACCCTGAATACAAGATCAATATAAAATCCGTTTATCAACGATCGTAACAAGTATCGTAATTGTGCGGGATCACCTGCAAAATGACTATGTATTTCTGTCGAATCGATTTATATCCGTTAACTAATTGACTTATAACAGCGTAGTATTGACCCTTGTTGATTCTTATGGTCTGGCAGTCAATTCCTTATTGAATTATATGGTCTTTCACATTTTTTAACCCTTTATGTTCTTGCTCAATAGATTAATTAACTCATGAGTCATCGTCCAGAGTAAATTAACCATTAGTACATTGATGAAATAACCATTTTACATATTTCAAAATGGATCAAATTTCATCATATCACATAGAGCATCTAGGGTGATCACCCAGGGTCCGTCTTCTGGAGTTGCATTTTCATGCCCCTTAAAAGTGAAAAAAAATGGTAAAACAAGAAATATTAAAGAGGCTCTCAGATGAAAAGTGTTGAAGATGATATAACTGTCACGCCCCAAACCTCGAGCGTGCGCACATCCCACTCTGGTTGATACAAATGCGACTTCCCAGGACACGTCGCCGACCCATTCAATTTTATTATGCATGCGGAAGCGAAACAAATCCCCTGACAACATTTAACTTGGGATAGAAAAGCAGGCAATCAATCACAACCAAACAAGCTTTCTTATAAACACATAGGTTTATATACAACACCGGATTGTCTACAAAATAGACTGGCTCAACAAAAAGGGAACTGTCCTATGACCAACTTGTCAGACACGTTCGCCGATTCTTCAGCCTCCACCTTCTGAACTCCAGGACTTTCGGTCCTCCACGACCGTCATCTAGGGACCTGAAATATTATCCCACAACCGGGATGAGACTACGTCTCAGCGAGTCCTACCCTCTAAAACTCAATTAGGAAGAAAATACGCTTCAGGGCGCTTTAGCCACACAAATAGGATAGAGGACTTACCTCGCCTCAGTCCTTTCCTGCACCTCAGTACAATTCATATTCAAACAATGCTCGCACAAACTGAAACTACCGACACACCCATCAGTCTATCAATTCAATCAATCCAATTGATATCATACGATCCACATATCTATCAATTCATACCATCTATTAAACCATACCATCTATCCATCCATCAATACATTCACGGCTCACACAAGCTGAAATGGATGCAATGCTCTCACAAGCTGATATAGATGGTAGCTCGCACAAGCTGATATATACATAGATGGTAGCTCACACAAGTTGATAGATAGATCATGCTCGCACAAGCTGATAAAACGATCTTAGCTCACCAGAAGCTGTCGCAATATTCAATATAGTATACTATAGCTCACCAGAAGCTGCCGCAATATTCAATATAGTATACTATAACTCACCAGAAGCTGCCGCAATATATATATATATATATATATATATATATATATATATATATATATATATATATGTGTGTGTGTGTGTGTGTGTGTGTGTGTGTGTGTGTGTGTATATCATAATTGCTCGCCCAAGCTGATACATATATATATATATATATATATATATATATATATATATATATATATATATATATATAAACCAATACTCGTCAAAGCTTATCATTCAATAATAAACCAACTCATATCTCAATTCAATCAATCAATCAATCAATCCAATCGATTCAAACTAGTCATTCAAACCAATTACGGTGCTAAAAGCCAACACCGAGTATTTTCAAGTTAAATACCACAACTTCATCAATATCACTCAATTCCACACTTTTGGAATAATTAACCATAATAATCAATCACTCAATTTCTCAATTTAAACATACAATTAACACAAACCGACCGCACTGCTGCGATCAGTGCGAAATTCTAACAACCGGCCATCCCGGCATAATTTTCGAAATTATTAAATAATTAAATTTAATTCCGAAAATTAAATAATTAAATATTATATTATAATAATATAGTTTAATAAAATAATATTTGTAAATTCGAAATAATTAATTAATTAAAATAATTAATTAGGGCTTAAACAAGATTACACTAATTTAATCATACAATTAGCCCTAATTAAACATCCATTAAGCTAATCATACAACTAATCTAATTTACATTAAAATAATCTAATATAACCACCTAAACCTAATTAGACTAATTTAAACACCCCTTAAGCGTCATTAACTCACTAAGCAAGAATTAGAGGATAAACTCACCAGATTAATGTTCCGGTGAGTCCACGGCGAAGGCGACGCCAAGGCGGGCGATAAACCTCAAGGCGGCGACCCCAACCAAAGCCGGGAAGACACCTAAAATGGGCCTCGAAGACCTCATAGCTTTCTGGTTTTCTGCTTCTGATCTGGGCTGAACTGCAAAGAAGTAACCAGCAACTTCAACGGTGAAAACGGGCCGGTCGGAGCTCCGACAAGCGGGTGGTTGGCAACCAATGGCTCTCGGGGGTCTTGGGGATCTTAGAGGAGATTGGGATGGGCAAAGGAAGGGTTGGAAAGGGGCGAAACAGCAAGAAAACGCGGATCAGGCGGAGCAGGGCGGAACCAGACGGTCTGGCGAGCGGCAGCTTCTCTCAGGATTTCGGGACGACCGGAGAATCGTTCCGGCGAGAGGAAGGATGCTCCGGAACGGGATGGATGTCTTCTTCGCCGCGATGGGTGGCTTGTTCGCTGATTCAACCGGGAAGTTAACTTTTTACTCGGATCTTTGGCGAAAGGTCGGCTGGAGCAGAAACTGGAACGAGGAGAAAACAGGGGAGGAAAACGGCCGACAATGGCCTTCCGGGCGTGCGACGATGGAGGGGCTGGTGCTGCTCAGTTCCTTTGGTTTTTGCTGAGCTTCTCTCCTTCAACAACAATGGATAAAGCCAAGAAATGGGGAAGAAGAAGCTGCTGAAGAGGGGGGGCTCCCTTGGTGGCTCACTAGAGCTCAACACTTGTCTAAACTTCATTTGCTTTGCCCCCACCATGACATCACATGACATCATCCACTCTCTCTCCTCAATCTTCCTCCACAACCTTGCCAATAGGTGTAAAATAGCTTCCCCCCCATGGTATACGAATTTCGTACATTTGTACATCAAATTCAATCAATTCTCACTCAATTCCATCCAGTTGAAGTTCAATTAAATCAACCCATGTGTCCTCAGCCTTCTCATGACATTTCCCCGTCAAATGATCCAACTTGCATCCCAAATATTCGATTAAAAACGGCCCTCTGATAATCCCGAACAAAAACGGCATTACTTTGCTTTTCCGCCAAAAATCTCGGTTTGTAGAAAAATCTTCTGGAGATGAGTCGACATTCCTAAAATGAATTGTGACTTGACAGAACTTCCAAATTCTGTAATCGGGTTCAATTTCACGGTTAAATTCAATCTGGCGCGACTTTAGTGCGTTCTAATCTACCAGGTAGCTTTTAGGAATTTTCTGTGCAATTGACCTGTGGTTGATTATTTTCAAGCCACAAAGTGCATCTTCGACACATTGGCGACTCTCGATTGTCGTAGAAATCTCGAGGTTTCGATTACGGACACAGGGTACCAAAACGATAGAGAAATCCGTCTAGTGCCGATCAACAAGAATTGTGCAATTAGGTGGAATCACCCACACTGAATTACATGGTTCTGTTGAATCGACCTATCCCCGGTCTCTAATCGGTCTGTGCCATAATGACCCTTGCAGATTAGTACGGTCGAGCAGTCGTTTCTTGGTCGAATTCTCAAGTTTATTGCGTTTAGATTCCTTAACGGCTTTACCTGATAGACTAGATATCTCATGAGTGGCCAACTCAGAGAAGAAAGCTATAGACGCGAAGATGAAATGCTCGACTTATTTAATTGAAACCAGAATTGGAAAATCGGATGTCACAATAATAGAATGCACACCTAAATAAAATGTATTGTATATTTCCTTAGACACTGGCATTTGTGCAGCCAAACCAAGAGCTGCATTAGGCAATCCGTCAATATCCTTCATATCAATAATCAAATTTTCAAATTTCTTTGTGGGATCCAAGACATCATCGAACTTATTGGATAACTTTTCAAGTTCTTGTAATCAATTAATTAATGAAAAGGCAGTGGTTGCGCAGAAATGTTAAATTAAAAAAAGCCACTTTACTACTTTCTCGCACGTGAGGAGTAATCTAGAAGTAGTCTGTGCCACTACAAGGCTTATGTGATGAGATCAATAGCAGATTCAAAATTTAAGCAATTTCGATTGCTAAGACATCAGAAGTTTCAATTACCGTGTTGAGTTCGACAAACATGTCAATTCAGTGTTTTTGGATCAGCTCTTCATGTCAAGTTGATTGCTTTCTGAACGAGAATTGACTGAAATTGCAGATGCCGTGTCATCAATACCCAGCAAAGGGGATTTTGTGTTGAAGTCCACATGCGTTCAGACATTTACTTTGCAGTGCATAGAGGGTACTACTCAGAAATATAAGACTTATGGGTGAAGGAGGCTTTGGATCTGTGTACCGTGTTGCTCTGCCAGATTGTCAAGAAGTTGCAGTAAAGGTTAGATCGGCCACCTCAACTCAAGGAACTCGTGAGTTCAAGAATGAGGTAATTTTCTGCGCTTTGTCCATCCAAACAGTGCAGGACTGATAGCAGTTGGAAAAATGATTACCATTTTGATGTGGATTGCAGCTAAACCTTCTTTTGGCGATTAGACATGAAAATTTGGTCCCTCTGCTCGGTTTTTGCTGCGAGAATGACCAGCAAATCCTCGTCTATCCTTTCATGTCCAGTGGCTCTCTGCAAGATCGCTTTATGGTACTTCTCTTCAAAACTCTTTCGAAATGGTGACTCCCATGCATAACTAACTATCAATGATCTTTTAGATAGGTGAGGCCTCAAAGAGAAAACTCTTGGATTGGCCAACCCGACTTTCTATTGCTCTTGAGCCTGCAAGGGGTAAGAAATTCGGGAGGACTGACTTCTTACTAAGATTTTTCTTCTTTTGTATTGGCCATGTGTTTGGTTATCAGAATAAAGAACATAAGCTTATATGTCTAGAATAACTCGCTTTTGTACTTAAGATTGGTCCTAGATAGGAGTTTAACATAAACTCAAATCTTCATTAACCGATTAGACATTGCAAGGATACACCAGTTCAACTTAAAAATGATTTGCCAAGGATAAAAATTAAGGTTTACACACACACACACACACACACTACAGCTTGGTTGCCCCCGTATTTTCAGACAACTGATCGTTCATCTTGGTATTGCTGGAAACCTAGTCAATATTTGATACCATTGCCACGATGTCTACGTACTTTAAAAGCTACAGGAGGAATAACTGAGATTAAGGTTCTGCAGACCCTTGAACTCGAATTTAGTAATTCTAAGGCCATGTGGACAACAAGTAAGACTTGTAGGATTGAGCAGGGTATATCTTCATGAAGCTGGACCTTCTTCATATCAACGGTTGCAGTTAGGTCAGTAAAATTGAATGCTTAAAAAAAGTGTGAAAAGCTTCTTCATAATTTCTGTTGGGCAACAGAAGTTAATTGGACGTGTTGCCAACCTAACATGCAATCTGCTAGAAGTATAGTGTCTTGACATGCTCATTTCTGAAGAACTAGATGCGACCACCCGGCAAATGGTATCTGATACTGTTTAAAACATCATCCTAGGGAATAACAAAGTGGCAGTATGGCAGTGATGAGAATCCCAACAATTGGAACTGGCTCATAGAATAAAATAGCATCTCATTGCTGATTAGGAAACATGGGAAGAGAGTTGCCCAGAAAATGAACGTGTTAACGTACTTTATTTGCGAATCTGTTCCCAACCATCGCCTCAAACAGTTGTTTCCTTGTTTCTTTTTCTGTCTCAGGTTTGACGCATCTCCACACTTGCTCCGGGCGTTGTGTCATCCATAGGGATGTCAAATCGAGCAATATACTCCTAAAGCAAAGCATAAACGCCGAGGTAGCAGATTTTGACTTCTCCAAGTACGCGCTGCAAGAAGGGGATAGCGGTGCTTCTCTTGAAGTGACGGGGACTGTGGGATACCTAGATCCAGAGTAAGCTCTCTTTTTCATTTCATTGTATTGACGAGAAGAGTGGGGACTAGTCATGATCGAATATTTTTGTGGGATGTCCTAGTGTGATCTTGACGGTCCGAACAAGAAGTGTCAAGCATGGATGTGTAGCGCATCATTTATGCATTTTAGGCATCATGTGGTAATGTCCTTACAGAAATTGATAGGCAGTATGTTGTTGCTTGGATGATTCAGGTACTACTCAACCCAGCATGTCAACAAAAAGTGATGTCTTCAGATTTGGTGTGGTTCTGCTGGAAATCGTAAGTGGTCGAGAGCCTCTAAATATACACAGGCCGCGCAACGAATGGAGCTTGGTTGAATGGGTATGCTTTATAACTTACTATCTTGGTTGCTAGAAACTGAAAAACTTCATCTACTTTTTGCAAATTAACTTGAAATATCTCTTTTGCCTCTGCTATCACCCCAAAGTATGCACAGTTGTTGCACCAAAGCTTATATTTGTGGAGCAATTAATCAACTAAAATCGTGGACTTGACAAAAGGAGAACTATTGTTAAACTTGGTTATTCTGTTGGTGGAGGTTTAAATGCTGAATTTGACTCCAACTCTCTCTCTCTCCCGCTGCCAAACTCTTTGCTGTGATTAAGAGCTATACTTCTCTTCTTTTACATTTTAGCGTTCCAGCTACTCAACTAGCCAGTGAAGCTGATCTATCTTCTCTTTCAGCAATAAACATCAGTTGAGATGAGAGTATGCAAATTAAGAAGGCGAGAGCTCACAATATTCTTTGTTTTTATATGCTCTTCTCATAATGCTAGAATATCCATCCATTCACTTAGGTCAAATCTCGTTTTGTCCCCCATTGATCCAGTTAATGACCCCAACAGAGTTTGTGTAGATGTTTGATTGTTCTGCTGGTAGTTGCATGTTCATACTTGAGACAGAGTTAATTATATTCACGAAGTATTAGGACGGCAAAGGCATCCTTTTCCTTTTGGTCGCATGATATGAGGAGGGGAAGTGTCGTTTTGGTGTGGTTCTATTGGGATCCGAGGCGTCTTTTACTCTGGCAAATGCATTTTACATTGTCCGTCTAACTATTAATATCTCCTGGCTTCCATCAAATCGTCAGTATATCAATGTTGCTTGTACCTCAATAATAACATGCTAACAGAATCACATTTTCATGCAGGTCAAACCTTATAAGGGAACAAAAGATTGAGGAAATTGTGGATCAAACATAAAGGGAATGTACCACGCAGAGGCAACGTGGCGGGTGGTGGCAGTGGCGCTGGCCTGCATTGAGAACTTCTCAGCTTACCGGCCTGGCATGGTGGACATCATGCAAGAGCACGAGGATGCTCTGCTCATAGAGAACAATGCCTCTGAATACTTGGAAGTCCATCGATAGCTTCGGTGGATCCAACCGGTTCTCAATCATCATCGAGAAAAAGGCTGTTCTGTCCCCCACCCAGGACCAAGCGGCAGAACTGTCGCCTCTTAGTTCACAAGCCTTGGCTCCTCCAGAACCTAGATAGAAATTTCGTAGCTGCTTAAAATTCATTCACAGCCATGTAGAAGAGAAGCAAATGAAAACTGAAGGGTATGTCTCTCCATGTTCATGTGTAGGGGAGAGTATTCAACCGATTCTCTTAAAGTCTAAGAAAGTTCACTTCAAGTACTTTGTACTGGATTAACTCCATTTCTCGTCAGTCTTTTGGTATAGCAATGAAGAATTTTTGCTGGAATTTTACTTCAGACCCAATTACCCATTATCCACCAATAAGATGAACGGACATAAACTGAAACGACCTACATTGGACGAATGTATTGTTAGGCTTTTTCTTAATCATGATGTAATAGATTCGTCACTGTGCACACGACTCACATTCACTCAAGTTGTCTTTCTTCTAGAATTTCTGAATTCTAGTGGTTTAACGGGTTTCAACTTAAGTTTCAAGTGATGGTTCTGGAAAGAAGACTAATGCTTGGCCTCGCCTTGGCTGACCACCGGGCGATGGCCCGGCGAGCCTCGCTGTGGCTGGGCAAGGCCACTGGCCAAAAGGAAGAAAAAAAGAAAAAAAAAAGAAAAAAGAAAAAAAAATTAAAAAAATTAAAAAATTAAAAGAAACAAGAAAAGAACACAAATTTACCAAACATGTTTCTATTCTTTTTTTATTCCAGGAACAAGTTTACCAAACGCGTTATTCTGTTAAAAAATTATTCTTTTTTTTTATTTCTATTTCTGTTTCCTAGAACAATTTTTGAACAGAAACATTACCAAACGCACCCCTAGTTTTCTAAACCTATGGGCAAAAATTTTGAGGAGATCAACTAAGGCTCATTTACACTCTTCATTGGAAGAAGGTTAGCAAGATCTAATGAACCATATTCCTTATCCTGATGTAGTACATTAGTCATACTATATTAGGATGTTATCCTGAAATCATTTCTCTAGCAATCTGTATTAAAACTCAAACGTTTGACAGATTCAGCTAGTTGATGCTGCTATTTACAAACCAAAACGACCCATACATTACCAGCACATCATCGTCCAGTCCCAAAGCGTTCTTTCAAATGCTGAAATGAGTCGAATAGTCAATGAAATCCAGCCATTTTTGACAGCAATGGAACTGCAGATATGTAAGTTTGCAATTTTGGAACGCTTGCTAAATTCAGTCTCTAATAGAGTTGATCATCTTACGATTGAAAACTGTTTCTTATGTGGAGAGCAACTTTTCATTCAGCATGTGCTCATCATTCCATGTCATGTTAACAGTCAAATGAACCTACGCCTATCTAGCACATTTTTGTCTCCCCTTACTGCACTGAAAATTTGACCAGGTATTCACGCACCACATCCACAGTACCACTAACATATTGACCATTTCCAGAAAGAAGCCACGGCAGTCCAACAAGGTTTACAGGATCGCAACTGCACTAGATAGTCCCATTTTCTGGCAGAATGCTTGCTGCACTGCCAACTTATAACTCTATTATACACTTATGGACCAAATACAAGTATCCTATTCGAGACCAAATCCAATGGGTACATGTTCACCAATCAGCAGAAGATCTAGAGAAGAACATCCCTAAGCTTGACATATCCATTTGGTTAGCACAGATGTCCTAGCCATTAAAGTTTTAAACTGCAATTTGCCATCAAGTCCAACATGGTTATAGCCAGTTTCCCAATTCCTGAAGTGGATACAATGGACAATCAAGAATTACAAACATCTTGGAAATTTCTTGATCTGAAGCTCAAGGCAGAAGACAGCAACAAATTCTGGAAAGATATCAAAAGTTGCAAGTACAGGAAACAAATCAGAAGTGAAATTTAAAAGAAACGAAACGTCAGTGTAGTCCCGTGCATGAGGGGGTCCCTGAGAGTTTAGGGAGAATACAACTGTTCTGGTACTGCCTACACCAATTCTAAGATTGCTTGCATTTATCCAACTATGCAAATTCCTCATTTAGTTTGCACTTTGAAGACATTAGTTACTCCTTTGAATGATGATGTGCCAAATCCTAAAAGGCATTCAACTTGAGATGTTGAAAAATCACATCCTTTCAAGAGTAATATCATTTTCTGACCCCAAAATAAATAAATAAATAAATAAATAATACCGTGCTGCTTTTGTATCTCTCAAAATTTTGCCAAGGCAATTCATTGATGACCTCATATGAGTGTGAGATGGTTCAGAGTGATTCCATCACAAAATGGCTATGATTAGTGTCTAGTAAGCACTTTTTGGCTGTAAAGGGAGAACTTAGCATTAAGTCTGTTCTGTCACCTATTGTTAGAACCCAAAACTGATCATGCATTATTTAAGAGAAATGACCACTTTGACAGTAATAAGTTTCATCATCTTAATTTCAGGAACCGATCAAATTCAGTGACTGGTATCTTATAATAGAATTCCTCGACGAAGAAGGGAGAAAAAAATCAGGAAACACATACATATGATGTGATTGCCCACAAGTGAATTGCTATGGAGGAAAAAGATATCAATGAGAACGGATCATACAAATGATGAATACTGTTTAGACAGAGAGAAGCCAGTCTGATTAAACGACATATCAGAGAGTTGCTTAATAAACCAGAACATTACAAATGATTTTACTGTAGTCCTCCATGATTGCTTCCTACCAATGGGCTACAATCCCCAGTAACAACTTTTTACACCCATCAACTTGTATATTAAACTAAAAGCATCAAGCCGGTCCACTACTGTTCAGAGTGGGACACAAGACGACGAATTTACAGACAGCAGAGAGCTTACAAGATGCCATCAGATAAGCTTCTCAAGTGTTAAAAAGGGCTGGATTCGCTGATGCAGTACCCACTTGGACTTCGAGCAGCTCAAGACGATGCTCCAAGAGATCGAGCTTCTCATTCAACGATGCCAACTTACTCTTGGTGGTGGCCTCTGTCGACGAATGCATAACCGAATTAGAGGAATATACACAAATTCCAACACCTAAGGATCTCAAAAAAGAAAACAACCCATCCACATCCTAATAAACCAATCCCATTCATTCTTGTCAAATGACAAGGAAGGAAGGCGAACCCGAATCAACGCTCCTCCATCACCAGCTCAAATCAACAAACAACTTAGACATCACCAACCCAATAAAGCTGCTGCATTTCTTTGGCGCTACCCCATAGAATCGAATTTCATCAAAGCATAGCCAAGCCTAAAGCAGTCTAAACATCATCCCCCGGCCTCCTAAATCACCCCAGACCCACGAAACCGAGCATCGAGCTGAAAATCAACCACCTACCCAGATCTCTTCACTAACAGGACCGAATCAAGAACCGGCAAGAACCCAATAGTAAAGTTTCGAAATTTAAGCGGGGGACGGGGACGCGCACCGAATTGGACGAGGAAATCGAAGAGGCGGCGGACGTTGAGGGAGATGTGGGAGATGAACTCGCGGTTCTCCCAGTCGGCTTGCACCGCGATGCCCACGTTCACCGCGTTCGTTATGCCTCCCGCTCTCGCCATTGGTGCTCCGGGGAATCGCGGTCGGAGAAGGAGAGAGATGGTGACGGAGGTTGAGGACGGAGGGGCTAGACGAGGGAGCGGAGTTTTCTTCGGTTTTACGACTGAGAGAGGATGATGATTTTCCTTCGATTTTACGACTCACGAAGCTGATTCGGGCTGAGCAGAAAAGACAGTCGCAAAAAGGTTTAGCATAAAGTGAATTTATAATCTCAAAACTTATTACCACTCTTACCATTTAAAAAAACAAAATACAGTTGATTCCTATATTGTCAGATCGTTACAAATCGAGATCTTAATTTCATCTAACTTCACTAAATGTAAATACTGGCGTGACTTTATTTAATGTACTTTTAACTTCTACATGGGATGAAGTGATTAAAATATGAAATATAAAGTTAAAACAATATCGTTTTGATTCAAATATAAATTTCAATACCATTTTTATTTAAATTATGTTAAAAATAACTCTCTTTTTTTCATAGAAAAGGACAAGGGTGAGAAAGTAGTTGGCGAGAGACCCTCGCTGGCCCTTTTGATGATGTTGGGGGTGGTGGTGACAAGAGCTAGTTTCTCATCTATCTCTTTCTCTGTATCTATAATAACTTTAGTTTACTTTGTAAATATAAATTAGGGTTAATATCTTGAAAATCCCAAACTGATATACTTATGACAATTTTATCTAAAATTAATTTTTGACCATGAAAAACTCAAAACTAGTACACTCATGACAAATTGACCCCAACTGATCATAAAAAAACTATAAATGGGTACATTTGTGACAAATTTATTTCAAACTAATTTATTCAACTGCCAAAAATCTCAAATTGGTAAATTTGTGATAAATATACTCTCCGTTAAATTAAATTAATACCACAAAATATCACAAAAATTGTATAATTGTAAAAAATAGAGAATAAAATCACAAATCTGTATATCAGTTAACTGTCAAGTGCATTCAACTTAGTAATTTGATAGTAAAATTTAGAGGAAACTGACAGAGGGGAATCTGTTACAAGTATACCACTTTGGGATAAATTTATCAAATGTGCACCAATTTGGGGTTTTTAATGATAAAAAATTAGTTTGTGGTAAATTTGTCATAGATATACTAGTTAGGAGTTCTTCAGGGTATTAACCCTATAATTTAAAAGAAAAAAAAGTCAAAGAAACATCAAATTATAACCATTGTCACATATTAAGTATGATATCCTGATTTTCAGGTTCTGATTTCGATTGGATAAGTTAAGCATTTCATCAACGCAACTACGGTGCTTTTCTCTGAGATGGCCACTCACGAGATAACTAGACTATTCAGAGAAGTCATTAAAGAATTTTAAGGCAATAGACTTGAGAATTCGATTAGGAATCGGCTTCTTGATCGTGCTCATCTTTAGAGACCATTACAGCACAGTATAAAACTGATTTGAGATCAGAGATAGGTTAGTCGACTGAGATGTGTGCAGATTGTGGGTGACTTCACTAAATTGGAAAATTCTCGTCGACCGACACTAATGTGATTTTACTGTCGTTTTGGTACCTTGTGTTCGTAATTGAGTTCTTGAGATTTTCACGATAACCGAGAGTCGCCAATGTGTCGAGTGGGTTCAGTGTGGCTCGAAAAAAATCGCCCACGAGTCATTTGCCCTAAAAAGTTATGGAAACTACCTAGTAGCTCAGGTCACGCTAAAAACACGTCGAATGGAATTTAATCACGAATTCAAGTCTGATTTCAGAAATTGAAGATTCTGTAATGTCACAATAAATTATAGAACCCACGACTCAGTTTCGGAAGATTTTCTGACAACCGAGACTTTTTTGAAAAAAGTCGGTTTATGACCGTTTTTGTTCGAAAAGAGCTGAAGATTGTTTTTGATTGCAAAATTGGGAAGCAAGTTGGATTCAGAGGAGAGGAAAAATACCAAGATGATCAATGATAGGTCAATTGAAATTATGAGAGCCAAATGAGATTGAATTGAATTGGATCAAGTAGCCAATTGAAACCCATTTCTTGCAAATTCGTAACTCCCCCTCCCCCTAGCCAAATGGACCATTTCAAGAGTGGTAAAAGGGTGTCTTGGTGGCTTAATGATAGCCATGGAGTGTTGGCTTGATGGACAAGCATTTGGGGGACAAAATTGTGGAAATTAAGAGTGGTAGGTCCCCATTTGTGGCTTCTCTCTTCCTTCCTCTCCAAGACGGCCTCCTCATCCCTTCTACCCCTTCATTTTGCACACCACAGCCACGGAAGATAGCAAGGAAGACTGTCGGATAGCAGCCCTCCAAGCCGCACGTTGCTGTCACCGTCGTTGTCTCCGCCTCGCACGAGCACCCGCCCACACACCGTCGCCCTTGCCGTGCCCTCGCCGTCCAGGCCCTGTTTCGCCATCTAGCTTGCTGTCCACTAGCCGTGTGGGACGGTGGAAGCCCATCAGAGCTACCTTTGCCGCCGATTTGCCCTCGGTTTGAACCCGAGACCACCCCATTGTCCATCCCAGAGCCTTCCTGCACCAAATCAACTTGTTTTCTCTTGTTTTTGCAGCTCAATCAGATCAGGTTGTTGTGGGTATCACAGCACCTTGGGAGGCCGTTTTGAGGTGGTTCCAAGTCCCGAACCTTAGGCCCTCTTTGGAAAAAAAATCCCCCACGACGTTCCTGACGTTTTAATCTGTGCAAATTGTTAAACGGGTGAGTTTAGCTCACTAATCCTTACTTAGTTTGCTAATGATGCTTAAGAGTTGATTAGTGTTAATTAAATAGTATTAGGTGGTTAGATTATAGTAGATTAGTAATTATTAGATAATTGTAAAGTATGTTGGACATATGACTAGTGCAATTAGCTAGAGGATAGCTTATAGTAATTATTGATTGTCTCTCGGGATTTTTCCCGACCCGTCTCGGGCTCCAATTAGGCATTACGGGCCTAAGTTGGATTTATTTGTATTTATTAATTAATCTTTATAATTATTTAATTAATTATTTAATTTTTCAGAAATAAGGCTAGGATAGTTGACGATCGAAATTTTATACTGATTGTCGTGGTGTATTCTGTTTATTTATTTGAGCTCTATGTTGTGTTGGATTGAATTGACTGTGGAATTTTAGGAATTATTCCTAAATTGAATTGAATTTGGATAATTGATTGGTAGATGGCCGGGTATGGGTATTAGCACCGGTAATACTTTAATGGGCTGTAAAGTGGAGAAAGTCATGAGAATGAATTAAATATACTCTTGGCTAAGACTAATCAGGTACGATAATATCAAGTATGATTAAGTTGGGAAAGACTTATGTAGCACGTGACTTGGTGATTAAGTACATGACCTTTGCGAAAATGGCGCCTGAGAGAATGCACATAAAATGTTTATTATATATATCACCTGGAAAAGACACGTGGCTCGGCGATTAGTATGTCACCTTGGCGAAAACGATGCCTTAGAGAATGCACGTGGCTTGGTGACTAAGTACGTCGCCTTGATGAATGTCACCTTAGAGAATGCATGTGACTTGGTGACTAAATACGTCACCTTGGTGAATATGTCACCTTAGAGAATGCACGTGACTCGGTGACTAGTTATATATATTATATGGAAATTGAATAATAATAATGGGAATGACTAAGAGATGGTTCGGTTGACATGTAATCTACTAGATTGATTGATTAATGCTTGATATCATGTCGTGAATTGATTGAATTGAAATAATCGGGAAATGGTCTAATTAAAATGTAATCGACTAGGTCGATTTGATTGATGTTTCGATCTGTTGCGATTGCTTGGGTGCCTATTTGAACTGTGCTAATATGCAGGTGGAATCTGAGGTCAAGGTAAGTCCTTTGACCCCTGAGTGCATAGGCAACATGGATGGTGTGTTGGCTTACTAATTGGGTCTTAGGGGGTAGAACTTGCTGAGACGTTGTCTCACTGGTTATTGAATAACAATTTTCAGGTCCTTAGGCGGCATTAGTGAAGGACCAGAGGCTCGAAGTGAAGGAGGGGAAGCCTGAAGAATTAACGATACTACCGGACTAGATAGTTGTAAGGCAAATTTTTTTGTTGGGAGTCAAGTATTTGTTGTAGACTTGGTTTTATGAACTTGTGATTTAAAACTTGACTTGACCATTTGTCTTGTATATATTTGTACTATGGTTTGCAATTTATATAAGTGTGGTTGTTTTTGAAAGTTCAGAATTTGGAGTCTTACGTTTCTATCCTATTGATTTATTGTCTAGGAATTTATAATTGCTTCCGCATGTGCATATTTAAAATGAATGGGTCAGTGATACGTTCTGAGATATTGCAAAGAAAATCGACCGTGGGTGAAGGATGAGCACGTGCCCGAGGATCGGGGCATGACATTAAGCGTAAACTTTTTTTTATTATGACATAAAAACTCTAAATTATACCCACTATGACATATACATCATAAACATTTTTTTGTAACGTAAGGAATTCCAAATTTGGCCTAATTTGACACATTTACCTTTTATTAATATTTCATTAGATGATTTTTCAGCCAAATAACATGTTAACACTATTTACTTTCTAGTGTCAAAATAGGTAAATTTTTAATAGTTTTCTTCGACATAACTTTAACAGAAAGTAAATATGTCATATAGGTACAAATCTAAGATTTTGGTGTTGTTGGAAAAAAAATTTAAGGAAATTTTCTTGATGAGCATAATTTAGGTTTTTTAGTGGCTTTATAAAAATTGCATTAAAAATCAAATTTGGACTAAAATGATGTCGTTTTAGCCACATCATCTTGACATGAAAAACAAACATAAAATAAAAATGACATGTATTTTTCATCAGCCAAATTGAATGTAATTAATGAAAAGATTTGATTGTACTAATCTGACAAATTTTAAGATTTAATTAAACTTCTTACAAGTTTTAAACTCAAATGTAATTTAATGACAGGTTTTCTTTCGGTGAATTTATCCCAAAATTTTGGCAATAATAATACAAAAAATGAACTCCCAAAAAGTCACTTTGGGCACAAATGTTCATGCAATAGACTTTTAATTTTTTTTCTAGATAAGAACACTAAAATGCCACAACTTGGCACAGGGGATGCATAAGTGTCAAAATTTCAAAAATGAATACTTAAGTATCACTTTAAAAATAAAATAAAATTGGACACTTAAGTATCAATTGCGGCGAAGCTTGTCGGAATATATGACATGGTGTTATGTTATTAATAAAATTGGGCAACCTGGCTCACTAGAAAGCTCATTAAGCAATCCTTGTCTAAAACGACATTGTCTTCAATGTCCCCCAAATTAAATATCCTAAATCGGCCAAAATCCCCAATTGCAGGGTCCTAAGCTCTAATTTAAGTTTGCCCCCAAATTGTACTGCTCAATCTTGGAAATGGAGAGCAGGACCTTCAGTAGTGGTTCGAATTCCTCCCAACGAAGTGAAGGAGAAGGTGAGCGTCTATTATGGGTCCAAGAAAAACATTGTGAACCCGATTGAATTCTGAGAAGATTCTACGGATGTACCAAATATAAAGAAGGCTCAAAGTGCACATATTTTAATACGAAATTTTATAGGTGAGCCACAAAGGAAATATTGAATCTATTTGATGGATGACATCAACCTCCAAGTATGTTTGTGGACAACTTCGAAGATATTGACTCAATGCAAGTTAAATTAAGGTTTTAGCATCTTCGGTCAACCATTTGAAGTATGAAGTTTCAAGGATAAAAATTGAAAGAAAGTGTTATCGAGTGTTCATTGTGGTTTTGCTTTGTTGTATAGTCTATTAAAGATGAAATGTAAAGTGTTTGAAAATGAGAAGAAGGTTCTTAGTCTACCATAGTTGAAAATCAGTGGAAAATGTAGGTGTGTTGGGTCAATTGTAGCCTATTTTATTTGTGTTCTCCATAGGATAGTTGTGGTTTTCTTTTTGTTTGTGCCGTTATATGTATTGTGGCATACTTCTCATGCTTTTGGGGAGGTCAAGAAAAATGAATGAGTGAATGAATTGTTCCTCTCATCCTATGTTTTTGCTTGTTCTTCAATATAAACTAGTAAGGAAGTGTATTGGCTTAATGAGTTGTGATGGCTTCTTTATTTAAACTTGTTAAGGGGCTAACAATACAACCTAAAGGGAGTTGAATAAGTTGTTTTAGAAAAATTGACAATCTTTCACAAAAATTAGCTAACGCCAAGTAAAGATCGAGTCAAGTAGATATTTTAAAGCTTGTGATCGTAATGTATGCTTGTGAGAGTAGTAAAATAGTGGCACACAATGATATATATTGGTTTGGCTTTATCCCCAATTCTACCTCCACTCTTTAGACTAAAAACCACAAATTGGGCTAGATTGTACTAATAGTTTGCTTGGACAGTTATAATATACAAACACTGATCCTATTACAAGATAAATCATATTATTAGGACTTAGCTACTACTTTTACTCTTGTACACTTAATCTAGAGCACAATTACTCAAATAGCACAAATACAAAACTTAGTGAAACACTTGGATGAGAGCTTATAGCTAAGAACACAACTGGAGTGATGTTCTTTAAATAATGTTGTTATCTGTCTTCTTTGGCTTCTTAAGTCTTCTATTCTATATCCATCCCTAATTTATTTGTTAGAAGAGGTTTAGAGGAGTAAAGAGTCATTGACGTTGCCATAAACTGCTGCCCAAGAATAGAATTGCTCATATCATCCTTTTTCTCTATGTAGCAACGACACTGACATGTGACATACGACGCGACATGACACAACACGACGCATCGACATGTTGTTTTTTGAAAAAATAAAAAAGAATTCCGACATTTTGGGACACGTTATATATTAAGTGCATATTTTTATACATACATAATAAATGATCATTTTTATGATTATTTCAATCAAATTAATTTGATTCAAATTCACAATAAATATTAGATAAAAAATCAGAATAAAAAAAATCCAGAATGAATTTACACTAAAAACATTAATCCATCATTTATTAATATCATTCATTGTTTTAATTTGACAAATTCAATTCCATTCCAATAATCCATAAAGATTGGAGGAAAGAAACAAGTAATTCATATTCTGGACTCAAGTGACAGACGTGTCAAAAGAAAAGAGAAAAAATAAATTTGGAGGTGAATTGTGTATCATGGGAAGCAAGGGCGAGAAATTAAGAGAATATTAGGTCTTTATTATTATTATTTTATTTCTCTATTTCTCTATTTATTATTTTTATTATTGTTTTTTTTTTTCACATTTATACATTTCGACCAATCATTTATTGAAAATTTTTAAAATTAACTTTGTGTGTTAGAATCACATGTTAGAAATTCACATGTTGGAATTTCAACTCGAGTGTCGGAGAGTGTTGGGCAAATTGACTAGGTATAGGATTTTCTGACACGTGTCGACTAAGTGTTGGAGAGTATTAGATACGTGTTGGAATGTCCAATATGATATCAAGGCTCTTGGAGAATGTCGATACTTCATAACTTATTCCTAAACATTGACAATCTATCTAAGAATAGCATTTGCCATTGTCCCTTTATTATAGTTTGTGACAAACCTATTAAACAACCTAATTTCTCTTATACTGATTTCAACTAGATTTTGTTGCTTTGCGATTCCTCACCATAACAGCTAGTTTGCTAACCCAACGAACTTCACTAAATGTTCATTGTTACCACATCACCAACGACTTGATATTTGCAGTTGTAATATAAACATTGCTATCAAATGATTTTTAGGTCCATTGGTACCGTCTACACAAAAACTATTTCTAGACTTGTTGCATATTTTCATCCATTAGATCACACCATAAATATTGCGCAATAATTTCGATCAAAAACATATGCACTATAATAAACTAAAGGTTAATACCTTGAAAAACTCCAAACTGGTACACTTGTGACAAATTTACCTCGACTGACCATAAAAAACTATAAACTGGTACATTTATGACAAATTTACCCCAAATTAATTTATTTGACCGCAAAAAAAATCATAAATTAGTAAATTTGTGACTAATATACCATATGCTAAATTGGATTAATACCACAAAAAATCACAAAAATTGTAAATTGTGACAAACGGAGCGTAAAATGCCAAATTTGTATGCTAGTCAACTATCACATGTCATTTAACTTAATAATTTGATAGTAACATTTAACGAAAACTAACAAAGGGTAAAATTGTCATAAGTGTACCAATTTGAGGTAAATTTGTCAAAAGTATACTAGTTTTGGGTTTTTGGTGATCAAAAAAATAGTTTTGGGTAAAATTGTTACGGGTGTACTAGTTTAGGGTTTTTTAGGGTATTAATCTTAAACATTATACTAAAGATAATTAGGACATAAATATTGTGCATTAATTTCGATAAAAAAACATTTGCGTACACCATAAGAAACATGACACTAAGGAAAATTAGTATATTATCAAAATCATTTGGAGATGTTTCTCCAACAGATTTAATGTAAACTAACAAACAAAATGAATTGAATGAGTTGTTTGTCTAGTTTGTTGCAACCAACATATACATAGACATATACAAACGATTACTTGAATGCCATAAGTTGTATTTAATGATAACTTAAGGGTTAGTCATGATTAAAAAAGGATCACTTAAGTGTCAAGTTATGGTGTAAGTGAAAGTCCTACTTGTGGTCAACAATGAATACTTAAGTACTAAGTTTTGTAGAAAGTGATAATTTAAGCGCCAATTTTTTATGATTAACCTAAATTGCACTAGCCACCAAACACCACCAAGCACCACCATCAGCCACCATGAGTTTACCACCACGACCACCAACCACTAATGGCCATCACGGTGCTGGTGGTGTGCTAGGTGCTGGTGCTTGATAAGCACTTGCACACAACAACACCTTACACACTTGCTTTAGCACTTGCACTAGCCATAACCACCATCACCACTAGCAACAGCCACCGGCACGTGCACTAGCCACCATTACCACCACAACCACCACCAAGTAGCCACTGTGACAACCAACCACCACCAACCATCATTGTGGTGTGGTATGTTGTTGCAAGGTGTTGGTGCCAACATCTTCACTAGCACCTAGTACAAGATACGCTTACATTAGCACCTACACTAGCCACACACATCAACCACCACTAGCCATTAACACAAGTATCAAGAACAAGTAGAACAAAGCAAAATATGAGAAATCCAAGAAAATGTTGACTATATAATGTTCATTCTATTAACATTGAAATTAAGTCTCAAGCTGAATAAGAAATTAAAACTAAAATATCATTGATAGGAAATTATGTTCTTCTTGCTAGTACGAAACTATTAAACTAACAAAATTGGGGACATAAACCCCATCTTATCCCATCCTATCAGTCCATACACACAACTTTTCTAGTTCATACTCTTTTTGAGGTACTTTTTACTTGATTCATTATTCTTATACTCTTTCTAACTAGACATGCGACTTCTTTTTCAATCGGCCTTCCTGTTTTAGGATGTACTAATTCAGAAGGAGTTGGTTCTCTGTGGCACCTCGAACCACCTTAGGTCGCCACAGGCACCTAATGCTACACCTAATGGAACACTAGTTACATCTCTTAGAAGAAGCGTCGTAAATCATAGACATTTTTTTTTTGAAAACGGTCCCAATGCGACTCATTAGCGGAAGCAAAATATAATATCATCATCTCTCTCTCCATCAACCATGATACAATTGCACACCACTAAACATCATAAGAAAAGACAGAGTCATGACACTTTTATTTACATATTTTCCATGATGGGTTTCCTTGGGTCGGTACATCAAAAGAAAGGCCAGGACATGAAGCCACACTCGGCCATAAACCCAAAAAGAAACACTCGACCCACTACGTCTAACGTGCAAGATCCCCCATCACTAGTGTCGGCTAATCATCCCAAAAAGTTTCAGCTCCTACTTCTCACGCATAGGTCCTCACACCCATCCCGGTGCATCAGGCGGTGGTGGCGGCAACATCCCTCGCATTGCCCCATCTCGTCGAAGGTGAACCGATATGAACTACTGAATGACAGGGCCCTCAGCCAGGCCTACATCGTACATCACTAAGGCGCGCACTCGAATAAATGTCAGTCCAAGAATGGTGGGACAGTCGATCTCCACACACTCGACCTCTACATCCAAAGGAAGACCGTAAAAGACGCCCCGCATGACAGCAGGGAGCGGCATCCTGCTAATTTGAAATGTTGGTCCCTGAAGGGGTGAGTATAACCACTTAGCAGGTAAAGGACCAATAAACCGACTCAATGCATCATGCCACATAATAATCACAATCATAGCATCACATGTCATTAAGGCATCCATGCACAACTTACCTTGGTATCATACACATGTCATCATACCTCATGTACCATCATCATCATATAGTCATCACTATCCTATCATACACTTACCATCATCATGTCACATATGGCATCATCTTTACCATGCATCCATGCATATAACATCATCATCATATCACATGTACCATCATCATTACCATGTATCCATGCATGTCACATCATCATCATATCACATGTACCGTCATCATTACCATGCATCCATGCATATAACATCATCATCATATCACATGTACCATCATCATTACCATGCATATATCATCATGCATAATTCAATTTCAATTTCATTTTGGACCGCCACATTTCTCTTTCCCGGACCAATGTTTGCATCCCGTATGTATCCAAGATACAATTCAAACCATCCGGCTCCCCCACTCTCCGGGTATCTCGTACCCCAACTGGCATCACGAGGACCCTCCGGCATTCAGCCATTTAAGGCAATCGGGCAACCGGCCGTACCCTTCTAGCCAGGCATCTCGCACCCAAACTGGCATCGCGAGGCATCCCTCGGCACAATACCTGCCGAGCTTCCGGCTCCCCCACTCTCCAGGCATCTCGAAACATCTCAGTACTCCCGAGGACCCTCTGGTATCTGGCCATTTATGACCACCGAGCAATCGGTCGTACCCTTCTAGCCAGGCATCCCGACACTCCTGGGGCATCGTTGGCTCACACCTCCGATGGCCTTCTCATTCATCTCAATTCTCATCTTCAATTATAGTTCAATTTTAACATGGCATGTGAAGTGATGACAATCAAGATCATATTCACCATTGAATTCATATATGCAGCAAGACACTATTATCCAATCAATACAATTCATGGAGTCCATGCAATTTAAAATGGTCCATATTTCATGCATTTTACAAAATTCCAGCATGTACCATTTTTAGAAAATATTTAAATTAAACATCCATATGCTTCTAAAAAATCATGAAATCAAGGCATATGATAGACAAGACAATAAGATAGTAATTTCATGAAAAACACATGCCCAATAGAGTTCCACACAAGAAGATATAATCCACACGATTTCAGCATGCAATTTCGGATAGAATCAGAATGTGCAGTTTTCGAAATAATTCGATTAAAATATCCGAACGACCTCTGAAAATTATGAGATTTTACCAGATTATATTTAAGACACTAAAGTAGATTTTCCATGAAGATTTCTAGGCCAGATTCGTTTTAGATAATTTTCTATAGTCATCCGAAGCTTCTGGTTCTCGTACCGAAACGTCCAGTGTAGTCATCTCCGAAATACCGAGTTTTCACCCATTTATTATTCTTCGCTTTCTCTGAAATCTGGATATTTTTTACTCCAAGAGGTCCCCTACAACTTTCATTAAGGGATCTAAGTCAAATTTCCAAAGAATAGTCACCATATGGGTCCATGAAGTCTCGGGTGTCCTGTACCGTGTCTCCAGATTCACCATCTTCAAGAGTAAGTCGATTCACTAGGCTACACTTACTCATTTTGCTTCAAATTTGAGTATGTTAGTATTTAGGATGTTCTCTACAAGTTTCATGAAGAAGTCGAAGAGAGATTCTTAGTAAAAATTGACATGCAACCACAAAACTACCGAAAGGTCAGCAAAACTGTTCCAGATCTAGTGTCTTCGTAGGATGATGGTTTGACCCCTTAAATATCCACCATTTTGTCCCAAATTTTAGTATGTTGTATTTTAAGATGTTGGCTACAACGCTCATGAAGGAATCAAAGTCAAAATTCAACTCGAAACATGCATGCAAGCCCTCACAAGATTCTGGGTCAGGCGATTCACACGAAAACAGCAAGCATACTCAAGAACAAGTCACATTCTAGCTTCGGTTTTGCCTATCCTAACATCCGAGATCTACCACAAACAAATAACACATGCAAGACACACATGCAAGAGTGGAAATCGATCCCAACTTGCCTCTAAGAACAAGCGGATGACAGCAAAAAGGGACGGCACACCGGCGACGGACGGACGGCGTGCGGGCGGCGACGGGCGAGCTCCTCCTCCTCCTCAGTTCCTCTCTCTCGCAACTCCCTCTCTCTCTTTGGCTTGGCTGAATGCCACTAACTGGCCACTCTCTCTCTCTCTTCCCCTTTTATTTCCCCTAATTCCCATCATTGGCAATGATTACTTGCCTCTCTCAATGGCCAATGCATGCAAGCCTCTTTTTGCCACTTGGCATGCCACATGCAAGATGGGCTTGGGCTTGGGCTTGAATTGGAAGAAGTGGGCTGGCCACTCCTCCCCCCTCATGGTCGACGGCACTCCTCATGGGCCTCAATTGGGCCATCCATTCAGCCCACCAAAAGCTCAAGCCAATGGGCCTAAGCCCAACCTAATTAAACCCACAATTTCATTTTCCATTATTCATTTTTAATTATTTCTTTTATAGATTTTAAATTTTAAATTTCACATGGCCAATAATAAATCATTCTTATTAATTTATCCTATATTACTAATTTTAAAAAAAAAACTCATGAACACAAGCACATATCACTTAGTCTTAAAAAGGATACTAATGGCTAAAGCATAAACCATAGGTAATTTCATTACCTAATTATGGGCCTTAATATATCTTAGAGCTTTGACTCGAATTTTTGGGATGCCACATTCTCGGTTCTTTCTTTTTGGCTGTTTTGGAGCTGCACTTGATATCTTCTTTTTTTTTGCTACAACTATTGACTTTTGAGTTGGGTCTTAAGAGATAAGAATCTCAGAACTTCTAGACTACAAAAACACAATGAGATTGTCAACAAAAGTGAAGTACCATAAATTAAATGAAGCTAACAAAACTTACATTTATAATGTTTGTTCCAATATGCTTCTTTGTAAAAAGGCCATAGTCATATTGCCTTAGCCTCTTCCTAAGAAGTCCCCTTATTTGCATTGGAGCGTCGCTTTCAGCAACCTATGATTTCTTAGACCTTCTTCTCGCCTAAGAAAGACTAGATTATTTTTCCTTTGTTGAGCGGTTAATTTAGCTGGCCCTTGAGTTGGCCCTTTCGTCGGCCTTTATTTGACCCTTGAGTTGGCCCTTCTTGTGACATCCCAGTCCGTCACTTCCTAGACCCCAAACCTTAGTTTCTTGAGTGATCACACAAGTGAATGTGTTTTATAAATGTGAGCATTTATAACATGAATTGAACATGTGCAAGAGAAGTCACCATAGCAATTACTTACATTTCATTTCACATTCAACTTACTTACATGGGGAAAAGTTACTTCTTGATGTTTATTTTCACATCGTCTTATGCCAAAATGAGAAGCACAAAAATGCCTGGGAAAATGGCCAAAAAGGTGCCCCACTCTTTTACTTGGCAATTTCCCCATCCATGCCCCAGAATATCTCCACCATGGTGCTCCACCTATCTAGGCGCCCATAGCTCTAGAATTCGGCCCATCTCCCCCAAAATGTAGGGAGCCAAAGAACTCCTTATCTATGTTGAGGAACTAGGAAACAAATACATAGGAGCCCATGTGAGGTGTCCATCATCAATCCACAGTGTACTCTCATATTGGGTAAATGTTAGGCCCTATTCTAGATCTAGCATGTCTTTGAAAGATGCCTTCTATGTAAGTGGGGTTTCCATAACGTGCAAGTGGGGAATTTGCTAGGTCTTAAATTATATGATCCATATGCCACTCAATGATAAATTTAGTTCAAATAGCAGCTCAATGCACATAACCACAATACAACGTGGATAACATGCATTTTCCTCAAAATTCAATGAACTAGACATGCAATATCATTCTAATGAGAGTCAAAATATATTCACACATCTGTGGCACTGCATACACAAATTCAGATATATAAATGAGGCACAAAATTTTATCCATACACATGTACTCACACGCCTCGTGAAATAATTTAATCATGTGATCATTTCTTTTTTCACGTTCTAGTCACATAGTTACATTGGGTCGCTTGCCACTCCGCTCGAGTCATTTCTAGGATGTTGGCTAGACTTCCATGGGACACTAGCCATGACCATCTCATTCTGAAGCATCTCAGTATCACTTAGCCAAGGTATTCAAGGGTTGCTAGTCTTGGGCATCTTGACTCTCTTGGGGCATCATTAGGTCACTCGTCGATGGACATTCCTTGAATTTAATTCATTTCACACATTTCAATAGCACAATCTTAATTTATGGCATAAGAACATCACAACCAGAAGACATGAACTCCTCCACACAAAATTGTCATATTTCCATTGTACTAATTTACACAGCACGCGTCCAAGTACACTTATGCTTCAAATTAAACTCATTATATTTCGCATAACTAGCATGCATGGGGATCACCATTCACATTCGACCAACAATTTAGTGTTCGCAGCATGTCAAGTCATCCATAACCATGGAATTCAATTTTTCTAGTACAAGGCCTCATAATTACCCATGAAAGTATTAAACTTCAGATTGCCTAGTAGAATCGATCCCTATCGCACAATTTTAGGAATCAATCTTAAAACCTTAGTAAATGGATTTGGAAAATTCTAAAATTTTAGTATGTTGTAAACAAGACCTAAGTCAACATTTTTCATGAAGGGAGTCAAGCCTAGTTCCTTTTGTACTAAGAGTAGCAATTCGCAATAAGTGGCTCCTAATTTTTCTTGTAAAACTAGAATCTTCAACCCTAAAGGTAAGGCCATTTTGACATCCACGATTTCACCGTTTGCTCTAAAATTTATAAAAATATACAGAAAAGACAGTTCTTTTCTATTCTATTAGTATTAGATTAGTATTAGTTAGTGATCCCAGCTCTATGTTAAGATATGCTGGTTAACTTTCTTGGAGGAAGTATTTTTTAAATTTGAACTACAAAAATTTATAAAATTTCAAAAAAGCTCCTAAGGTCATGGTTTCACGGTCCTAGAAAGAACACTCCTAAAGGCAAAACAAAGTTTTTCAGACGATCATCCTAGGGCCAAAAATTCTAAATTAAATGTATGTCATGAATTAGAATGTTTGTTTTAATTTTCATGAAGAAAGTCTCCACAAATTCACAATACAATCCAAGTTACAAAATCAACAAACCTTAGAGGACTGGCGCAACCAACTTTTGGAAAACAATCTTCACCTCACAATTTCTTGCGTCATGCGAGTCTACTACCAAGAAAGTCCAAGAAAACTCACATGCACGATGCATGATCTATCCTTACTTACATGCATGCATAGTTTTTATGCAAAACTACCTTCTACGATCTAGAACAACACTAATCTGAACCAACCGCCACCAAGCAACAAAGGGGTAACATGGATTAACACCCAATCATTTCCTTACCTAGATTTTGTGCCTAGGAAGTCCCCTATGTCTTCTTCATGGATGGTTTCAAAGGTGGAAGCTCCTAAGGATGGGGCCTTTTTGAGAGAACAAAGAGAGAAAATGGGGGGGGGGGGAAGTTGAAAGGGGTCTCAATGAAGGGAGGAGGAAATAGAAGAAAAAGGGGAAGAAGAGAGAGGAATTGAGTGTAATGATTTGATTATAAGTGTGGCTTGCAAGTTTCTTCAACCTTGCATGAAATCTAATTGGAAGACGGGGGCGATGATGATTAGCCTAAGGATTGAGGGGAGTGGGAAAACCAAAGAGGGTCTTCCCTCTTTGCATGCAAAAAGTAAAGTTTAAAGCTAATTTAGCTATTTTATCTTGAGTAAAATGTCTAATTAAGTTAATTACAAGGTTTATTTCCAATTATGTATCATCATGAGCCCTATGCCAATATGATAAATCCCTATTACATGTTATTCCCCATTTTGTCCTTGAAATTTTTGGACACAAGCAAGAGTTGGGAGTGTCCAATAAAGTCAACTTAGTCAAGGGGTCATTGTGGCATCATAGAATTTTTTTGTCAATCCTTAGAGGTGCTTTAATTCATGTTTTGCATTGAGATTTTGGCCAAGCTTTTGGTGGGTAATTATTTGATAGGAAACATTCTATTTTTGGCCATGTGAATTATGGGTTGGAATTTATTAAATTAGGTCACAAAGTTTTGTGAATTATAAATTTCAATTAGGTGTTTATATAATTAAGGTTAAGGTGGATTATTAGGATGAGGGTGGGCTGGATATTTAAAGACCAAACCAGCCCATAGCCTCACCCCTTTCTTGACCGGCCCACGAAGCCCAAGGAGGAGAAGCTGCTTGACCCAAGGCTGACCCAAGCCCATGAGGGGCTGTTGTCGTACGAAGGAGGGAAGGAGTCTGGTTGCATACCTCCCCCATTTGTCCCATGGTGATGGCCAAGTGTCCTCCATGCAAAAGATAATGATGGCTAATGATGATGGGAAGGAAATTAGGGGAAAATGATGGCCGGTTTAAGCGAGAGAGAGGGAGAGAGAGAGAGGAGAGTTTGTCCGAGAGAGAGAGAGAAGAGAGAAAGAGAAGGAAGAATAGAAGAAGGGAAGAGAGGAAGGAGGAGGACTGTCCGTCGATCGTCCGCTGTGCGCCACTGTTCGTCGCCGCCATTGTCGCGCCGTTGTGCTCGCTGTTTGCTTGGTTTAGAGGGAAATTGAATTCTTGATCTACTCTTGCATGTTGTGCCTAGTGTGGGTGATTGAAAGGTGACAAATTTCGGATGTCTAGGATGTGAAAAACTGAAGTTTTAAGAGTGGTGTTCTAGGCTAGTAAACTTTTTTTTTTTTGAGAAAACAGCTCGACCTTGGATGTTCTAGTGACTTGCATGTGATGTTTGAGTTGGATTTTGGCTTTGACTTCTAAATGAAAGTTGTTAATAATTTCTTGGAGTATAACATAATCAAATTTGGGACACAACAAACAAGTATAAGTGGGTGAAATCGTTATTCTTTGGAAAGACTAGATCTGGAGATTTCGGTACCCACCTTTGATGAATGCATGGACTGTAAGGCAATCTTTTTGTTGAAATTTCACTTATATTTTTTAACAAAAGATGTAAAGGACATCCTGAGGTTTAACATATCAAAAATTTAGAGAAAAAAAACAAGAATAGGTAGGTGAAATCGTGGTCTTTCGGAGGTAGTTAGATCTGGAAATTTCGGTACTAGGAACAGAAGTTTTAACCACCTATATTTAATTACCTAGGACGAATCTGACTTTGATGCCTTCATGAAAAATGTACCTTAGGGTCTTGAATATCACATAGTCGAATTTCATAATTTTTGAAGGTCATTTGGGTATTTAATCGAAAATGTTTCTAAAACCGTGCAATCTGATGTGTTCAGACTTGGTAAGTTACAATGCGTGGACTATATCGTTCTGTATGAGGTTATTTCGGCAACGTGTTCTTCATGAAATATCTCTCTTTATGTCTTCCCTACAACATATTTAAATTTGGTAATTGTTGAAGTTCATTTGCTTATTTAACTAAAAATGTTTCAAAAACTGTGCAAGTTGAATTGTTAGAATAGTAGTGCTGTGATGCATGGTCTATACCGAATTGTATGAGGGTCTTTTGGTGTAGTGTTCTTCATGAAATATCTGCCTTTATGTCTTGACTATTACATGTTCGAGTTTCATAATTTTGGAAGGTCATTTGGGTATTTAATTAAAATGTTTTCTAAAACTGTGCAAGCTGGATTGTGCGAATTTCAAAAGCTGTAATGCATGAACTATTCTGTTTTGTATGAGCCCCACGAATTATATTGTTTTAAGTGATTGAATCTTGCTGCACATGTGATGATATTTGGCATTACATATAAAATCAAAAGCTGAAATTGACCTTGTTGTCATCACATCATGTGCCATGTTGATATTGAGACACAAATTGTGAATATGAATTATGATAAATGTGGATACTGTCAGAGGTGTGAACTGACGATGCCCTGGGAGTGTCGGGATGCCCAGAAAGGGGAGTGCCCGATGCCTGGTATGTGGGGGTGTCGGATGTCCTCGAGAGTTTCGAGATGCCGGGATGTGGGGGTGCCAGAAGCCTCGGAGGTGTGTGCTGAGGGGATACCTTGTGATGCCAGTTGGGATATGACATGCCCGGAATGTGGGGGTGCCGGATGCCCGGAGGTGTGTGCTGGAGGTTCCTTGCGATGCCGGGTGGGGTGCGAGCGATAAAATGTGGGATGCAATTACTGGTCTCGGGAAAGAAAAATGTGGTGACCCAAATTGAAAGATAAAAAGTTGAAATTGAATCATGCATGGTATGGTGACATGTATGCATGGCTGTATGATATGATATGTATGAGTGCATGGTGGTATGTGCACATAAGGCATGGATATGCAGGAATGCTTAATGATGAGTGTATGATGGTGTATGCACATATGGTATGATGACATATGCATGGTTGCATGGTAAATTATGCTTGGATACATGAATGATATGTACTCTACTATGATGTCATGATTGTTCTGTTTGATGCATTGAGTAGTTTAATGGATCTTTTACCTGCTAAGTGGTTGTACTAACCCATTTGTGGACTAACATTTCAGATTAGAAAGATGCCTCTCCCTCCGGTCACGCGGGATACCTTTTATGGCCTTCCATCTGACGTGGAGGTCGATTGTATGGAGCTTGATTGTGTCATCATCCCTGGTCTGATGTTTATACGAGTTCGTGTGTTGGTGATGTATGATGTGGGCCTGGCTGAGGGCCCGGTCATCCAAGAGTTTTTGTCGGTCCACGTCCGCCGTGACGGAGTGATGCAGGGGATGTTGCCGCTGCCACCGCCCGACGCACCGGGGTGGGTGTGATGGCCCGCGTGAGGAGTGGGAGTTGACACTCTTTGCGGATAGCCGACACTTGTAGATGGAGGATTACACGTGATCGATATAGGGGGGGTCGAGATCTCTCTTTTGAGCTGTGGCCAAGTTTAGCTAAAAGTCTTGGCTTTTCTTTTTGGTTGTACCGACCCGAGAAATCCATCATGAAAATATAAATAAAAGTGGCTTGACTTTATCTTTTCTTATGGTGCGTAGTTGGTGTGCATTGCATTATGGTTATTGGAGGGAGAAATGGTGAGACTTATTTATGCTTCCGCTAATAAGCCGCATTGGGACTGTTTTCAAAAAAAAAAAAATGCCCATGAACTACGGTTCTTCTTTAATACCGAAACAAAGAGATGTAACTGGTATTCAGTAGGTGGAGTGGTAGGTATTTATGGTGACCTTAGTTGTTTGGGGGTGCCATAGTCACGAACCTAGTGTATATTGTTTATGCCTCACAAATAGATGGTTCTATTTAAATCCTTCACTTAGTGTTGAAAATAGGGAATCTCCATATTCTATTCGTAATTCTAGAATCGGAAAAGTTAGGGTGTCACACCTTTGTTGGCCCTTTATTTGGCCCTTCAGTCAGCCCTTCATTTGGTCCTTGAGCTTCAGCACATTTAGCCTGACAATAGGCCCTCCAGCGATCACTCTAGTTGGCCTTCTTCTCACTTGAGAAAGACATTAAAAAAATTAAAACTAAATACAAATGGTTGAACTCATTTAGTATTTTCTTTTGAATTGAAGAATAATCGACTAAATTGGCCTTACAGCAGTTTTGGCCAATTCTTCAGTTAGACTTCTTCTAATTGGCTACAGTAAAGGGTTCGGTCAATCCTTCAGCTGGCCTTCTTGTAGCTTGCACCTCAACTTCAACTATAGTAGGGACTTCGACCAATCCTTCAACTGACCTTCTTCTAGTTATCTTATCCTAGCTAGCTCTTTAGCTTTGGCTTGTTGTCACCTAACAAAGACATTAAAAATAAGATAATTGAGGCTATATACAAATAAATAAAAACACAAACAACAACGTAAACACAAATTTCATAACTTACTTAGTTTCTCGTCCTCGTCTGAAGAGCAGTTGACTTAGTTGGCCTTTTTGTTTGGCCTTTAGCTTACTCTTTACTAGGGCCATCGGCTGGCTTCTCATTTGACTATTATTGTTGCTGCTTCTTCAATTGACAACCTTTACTATTGTGCCCTTCTACATGACAATATGAACACATTATCTTTGCACCTATCCTATTTATCCTCCTCGGACTCAATACCTCCCCTCCTACATTTTCCATCTTCATTTTGGCATTCCTATTTGCTTCTTCAGTGGCAAAGGTTAAGGTGTTTCACAATTTGTTGGCTCCTAGAATTTGCTACTCTAATTGACTGCATCATGAATTGGTACAAGGCAAGATATTTCATTTTCTTGTACCAATCATAAAGGTAATCCTCTGAGTTGTGGCCCTTCAATTCGATGGCATATATCTCATGTGCACAAGGAGTTCTACTCATTTGCCGTGCTTGACATGAACACTTCCTTTTATCTATATGGACAACATACTTATTAGCACGCTTCATAATTTCATATCCTTCATCTCCATTCCAAATGGGATTGACAAAATCTACTTGCAACCAAGCTCTCATCCAATTTTTTTGTAATCCTAAGACTACATGGCCTAGTCCACTTTGTAGTTTCATTACTTGTGCAACCAAGTCATGACCATAACTCGTATATTTTCAAGCACTGCAATAATTGGTTTGTACTTGACCTCTATTATTTATCCATTATATGCTTTGCAGAGGTTGTTGTCGATATTATCACACTTGAATTCCTTGTTGAAGAATGCCTTGTACCAATGCTTTGCTTTTGTTTGAATAGTGCTTTAAAACCTTCATTTATCAACTAAAGCAATCTTTGTTTAACTGGCTTAAATTCACCCATGTTTGTGTGCTTTTGCTATCTACCAAAATTGCATATGTAGCTTATCCCCTTTGTAGTTATTTGCCTAGTTTGCATATATGTACCTTACACACATTCTATGTTCAGCATAGGGTATCAACTCAGCTAATGCTAGAACTAGTTCCTACAACAATATAAACCGAGAAATGTAAGCAAAGAACATGCTATTGATATCAAAAAGCAAATAATTGACAACGTTATTACATTTTGTTGATTGCTTATGAATGCCTATTCTTCCCTATTAATTATCTCCAAGTCAACCATTATTTGCATCTCTTCCAATTGTAGCCAATAATTCTTCCTTACACAAGCCCTTCAAGAAATGGTCATTCGGTCCTATAACCTGTCTACAATCAGATAAAAATCTCCGTCTGCATGTATTGAAATACACATAAAATCTATCAAATATAGTCCCACTATCAAGAAGTTGCTTCTCCAGAACTTTTACATACACTCTACTTGAAGGGTCTTAAAGTCTACACTCCCAATCATAACCCCAAACTTGCCTACAATAAACTAATCAATACTACCTCCCACTTCTCCTATTTGGGTGCTCTCTTTGTCATTATCTTTGTCCTCATCATCACTATTGTACTGAATGTACATTTTCGCTTCTTTGCCATGAAGATAATAGTACATGACATTCCTAAAACCATTATCATCCTCAAAGCTTTTCAAACCATGTTTCAAGCCCTTCCTAGGAACACAATAAAGCAATACTTTGCAAGGAAAATAATAGAGTATATCCCTAGCAAATCTAATATAAGATACCTTGTTTTCATCAACAAATATAGTGCCCTCATTTCTGCTCTCATACTCTCACTCATCCTCTCCAATCACAAACTTCCCGCCATAGCAAATAATGACTACAAAGTAATCCCAATCCATGTTTGCAACCAAGGAAAAAAAGCAATTAACCTTTGGGACCACAACGACAAAGGACAACGATTGCACATGGAGGTCCCTGCAATCTCAAATAGTTTATTAAAGAAAGAGCAATTGTCGTTTAGTGGAAAGAAATGAGCAGAGGTCCCCACGATAATCACTTCGATTAAACAAATTTAGGTCCTTACAGCATCATCTTTATTATTTCACGTATAGGACCCCACGACATCTTAGGGAGCCTCAAATTTTCTATCCCAGCGATTGTGTGCGCATTCATGGTAGCAAAGTATCAAATAAGAAAGTAGCAAAGCATCACAATAGCACATTCATAGTAGCACATCCCAGCCCTTCAATTGCCCTCACACATCATAATAGCGAATCCGAGCCCTCAATTGTATTCTAAGCTTTATTTTGCCATCCGAGCCTTACATTTCCTGTCCGAGCCCCAATTTTCCCATATGAGCCATAATTTTCCCATTCCAACAATCGCCCTCTAAGCCCCATTTTTGCTAGCCATAAGGAGAGAAGAGAACAAAGTTGAGTGAGTGATGACAACGAGCGGCGAGCAACCATGAGGGAACCACGAGTGACGACTGTGACGTCTGGGTCATTGCTTGATGGAACCGTGACCCTCAAGTACCTGGTAGTCATTGTCACGTCACTAAGCTCGTCACTGGACTACGCTGTCCATGCCCCTCACCGCACCACCACAAGGATTGCTACTTTAGTCTGTCCCCTCATCACCGTGACGCCTCACCAAGCTACCCTATCCACTCGAGGACGTTGACACCTTAGCAACACATCACCACGACATCACTGCTCCTCGCCATGTCACCACCGGACCGTGCCACCTCAGCTCTCCAAGCGTGCGCATTGCACCACCCTAAGCCAGATCAGCACCACCGAGTCATGCCTCTTCTCCACCTAGCAAATCCACTGTGAGTTAGACGGCCATCGCACCAACCCCTCACCCTACCCGTTTCTTTAAAATGGCGACGTGCACCAACTTAAGCGGTGAACGAAGAGGGAAGTTGAAGTATAAAGAGCACAGTCGCCCCTCCGTCTTCTCCATTTCCATTTGCACGACCTCAAGCTCTACCCTTTCTGTCACCGCATGGCCTCCATCTTGGGTTACTCTCGCATGCGACACCACAGATCAAGCCTTTTGACCGTCGGCAATACACCTTAGCCTAGCTAGCCCCTTGAGCCGCTTGTCATCTTGCCTCATGCCGTTGCATTCTCTCGGCCCGCGGTGACTCGCTTGAAGAACCAACCATTGTTCGGGACATTTTCCAACCACCAGCAATCTACGATAGCATCACGTAGGACTTGAGGCAAGTAGATTGTCTCCATTCTGTGCGCATTGAGGTCAATTTCCTGGATTTCTCTTCTCTTGGTTAATTTCGTATATATTCGTGCCAACCGGCGATTGTGGGAGACGTAGATTACTGGCATTGTTGAGTTTATGGTTTATTGAGTTTGTGACTATGTTGTTGAGGTGCTGGTTGTCGATATTTATGTGTATTTGAGGTTGAATGATATGAGCAATGGACGAAATCCGAGGACGTCATTTTTATAAGTTCAGTTTACCATAGACCTATGATTTTACCAATTTTAGACCAATTTATGCAATATCAATTTTGTGAGGTTTTATTTTTATTTTTATTTTTATTTATTTTTATTTATTTTTCTGAAAGTTGCACATTATTTCTTGTTCTATAACATACTTTAATTTCGGATTATTCGAACTTCATATGATGATTTCATTTTTGAAGAATATACGAGTCCTACATCTATTTTTCGGACACCTACACCGACCCGTACACAGTTTTGTTTTCCACGGAGTTTTTGACAAGAAATTTGGACAAGTGTTCTTCATACAAGTTGTAGATTTTATCTTAAACTATACCACGTGATTTTTCTATGATTTTTAGACCTCATTTTATTGGCAAAACACTATTCTTTCTGACCATATGAATTCTGAATTTTGATGCTCTTTTTGGCTCGGCTTGATTTAATTTTATTTAGCCGTATCAGTTGAATTGGATTTTTGGTTCTCATGAAAAATGTTCCTCGGAGTCTCGTGTTAAAGTTTCATAATTTTTAAAATTGATTCACTTGGTGAATGTGGTGATTTCTAAAGGCGTGCGCAAACTGCCCTTTTGGGTCAATTTCAGATTTTGGGATAAACTTCCTTTTTAACTTGTCTTTTTGGGCTAGTACTGCCAACTAATTGTTTCGTACAATTTCTCTAATTTACAAATTGATAAAGGATGGTTGATTTTGAAATTGAATTGTTTCCTATGTGTTAGCATAGTGGATGACATTTTTAAATTGAATTATTGAATTGTTGGATCATGGCATGAGTGTGTGGGAATGTTGTCAGTTCTTGGGATGACGATGCCTGAGGTTTAGTAGGGATGCTTGGAGGGCTAATTGGGTCCTTCGGATGCCTGGAGGGTGTAACATGGTTTCCTTAGATGTTCTCGCGATGCCGGATAGGTGCGACATACCTGGGGGATAATAGGGTTCCCTGGAAGATGGTGGCGGCTAAATTAATAGGAAATGTGATTATTGGCATTTTTATATTCCATTTGAGATTTACTGGTTTACTGGTTTACTGGTTTTAGAAGAAATATTTTCCTACTTGTTTTTTTGATCTTGAAAAAAGTCTCAAGTAAGCTGATTTTAAATCAGTTCCATATATTTTCTATTTGAAGTTTCCTAACATGTGTAGTAATTGACTTATGTAGTATAGATTGGTTGACAATTTGCTTGCTGAGCTTTATGCTCACTCATGATTGACTATTCTCGCTCAAATCCATAGATATGCCGATTCCACCTACCTCCCCCAAGATTAGATACGGTGCCCCGGTGGACTTCACACGGCACCAGACCGAGTTTATTGACCTTGACTTCCCAGATATCGTGTTTGGCAAAGTCATATCAATTCTGACGATGGGGATAGGAGCACCTGCCGATCTTGTGCTCCTAGGATTCTTTGCCGTTTTCGCCCGAGTTGGCGGGCGTTTGGTGGGACCACTCCCGCATTCGAGCAACAATGGACCCGGGGACAGCGAAAGCACCGTGGAGTGAGTTGGGGGCAGGAGGGTGGAGGAATATTTTGATTACGTAGGGGCGATTTTTTGAATGGACTAGGGCGAGAGGTAGGTGACCATATATATGTAGGGACAGTTAAGTTGGGATGGGTTGATGGGTGGACGCCATCAGGAGTGATGATTTTTTTGGATTTTTTACAAGTATACCCAACCTAGTCACCTAAAATACGTAAATAGAAATGAAAAATGAGATCACCCTGTTCATGTTTTCCAACGTGTGTTCCTTGAATTTTGCATATCCTGGATTGTTCTTGATCCACATATGCTTCTACATGCTTAAAAAGTGAAAAGAATATAATAATTGCGTTAGCAATGACGTATTGGGGCGTCACAGCCATGGAGCCTCAGTGAAAACGGCGACTGAGCATGAAAGGTGAATTTGAGAAGGAATGGTGAGCTATGGATCATGCTTGATTGTGCCACATTGTTAGCGTCACACAATCACTGACGCTAAACGACGTCATTTAGCGTTGTTTCATGTAGTCTACGTGGATGGTGTGACATCGTTTGCCCTCTCTACGCGGATAATTTATTTTTTATTTTTAAAGAAAAGCCACATCATTTAAAATTCTTGTCGCAAAAGGCCACGTAAGCTGTTTGGCTGGAAATTCTAGCCGTTGGCACTTAAGGGTACGCATGGTGACCCTCCAGTTTCTTTGTTCTTTTGTTTCTCGGGAAAAAAAAAGAATAGAAATCTATTTAGTAATGTCAATTAATTTTTCATTTTCCCGGAATAGAAAAGTAGTAGGTGAAGATTTGAAACAGAAGCAAGAAGTTGGAAAAAAGTAGCTTTTTGTTCTCAAGAACAATTTCTACAAATTAGTCATTTTCTTTCTTTTCTTTTCTTCCTTGAAGCCACCACTCCCCGCCATTGGTTGCCTACCACCGCCCATTGCCCGTTGCTAACCGTCGGTCACTGGACGCTAGCTAGCCACTGCCGTTGCTGGTTAGAGGAGGAGTAAGAAGAAGAAGATAGGGAGAAAAGAAAAATCTAAAAAAATTATTAATAAATTAAAAGAATTTCTACGTTATAAAAAAATTTGTGAGTTGTATCAAATACATTCCTATTCTTTTTCCATTTCAAGAATAGAAATTTTGTATAGTTACTCAACGCGTTCTTCTATTCAGAAATTGTTTTAGAATTGGTTCGGCTTTAGGCAAATATCATTGGGAAAATGTAAATACCTTTGAGCTAAAGGGGTTTATGCAAATGCAAATAGCGTTTGGTAAATTGTGGTTTTAAAGTGCATTGTGAAAGGACTTTAGCTTAAACACCATTTGGTAAAAACTACATTTTGTAAAGGATTTTTGCTATATTTTATATATAATTTTTTTTAAAATTTTTTTTAAATGTAGCCACTGGTGGCCAGATTTGGCCGCCGAATAGCCTCGCTTGAGGTTCGGCGACCTCAGGCGGGGGTCGCCTATTGCCACTGGACCTCAGGCGACGCCTGGGATTCACAACCCAAGCGTTGTCGCTTGGGTCGTGCGGTCGTTGCTTGGGTTGTGCGACCAGGCGTCGCCTGAGGTCCGGTGACCTCAAGCCTCCGTCGCCTAGGTTGCGCGAACCTAGGCAACCACCGCCTGAGGTTGCCGGACCTCAGGCGATGCTTGGGTCGCGCGACCCGGGCGACGCGTTGCCAGAGGTTTGGTGACCTCAAGCCTCCAATCGCACGACCGTCGCCTGGGTCGTGTGATGCCTAAGGTTCGGCGACTAGGCCGCGTGACTAGGCGACGCTCGAGGTCGCACGACCCAGGCGACACCCGAGGTTGCATGACCTTAGGCGGCGGTCGCCGGGTGGCCGCAACCCCCTGGCGGTAGTCGCCGGGGTCGGTGATGCCTCAAGCGGGTCGGTGCGGGCCTCTCTTGGGCTGGTGGTCGTCGGCCTCCGTTCGTCTCTCTGAAGAAGATGAATAATACCACGAAGAACATGAACAATACTGAACTTGCATTCCGAAGATGCAACTTCGTAAAGAACCTCAAGAGCTGCATTGGGTTAAAGGCCTTTAGAGCCATTTGGAGATACAATTGCATCTTACCAAAGTTGTCCAAAAAATCCAACCAAACGCATTTGCATTTGGCCAAGGGATTTTAGAGTCCCAAAGCCCATTTGCAAAGCCGAACCAAACAGGGCCGAAGTAGAAAAAAACTATTTCTAAAAAGAAATTGTTCTCCATAACTGAAATGTTTTTTTTTTTTTTAAAATTTCCAAAAGATACACTTAAATGCTAAAATTAGATAAGAAAAAAACACTTAAAGTGTGTTTGGTAACATTTCAGTTATGGAGAAAAAAACGCATTTGTAGCATTGGAGGTGTTCTTCTGCTGTCTTTTTCATAATACATTAAGGTATTCTAATTTTGAGACACTACGTTTGTTCATTCATCTCAATTGGTAATCGCAGGTGCCTATGTTACAGGTTTCATTGTTGTTTGCTTTTCCAAGAAATATTGGTCTTCCTACATTGTGTTCAGGACAACAGAAATAAACTAAGATTAGTGATTCCTCTTTCCGGGTTTGGAAAAATCTAGAATACGAGGGAAAACAACATTGTAAATTCATCCATCGAATAAATTAGAAGAAAAAACTAGGGATATAATGGAAATAGATTTAATTTGGCCTAAAAAAGGAATGGCTCGCGGGTTTCCGTAGTTATCTTGCCTCCATATAAAGATGATTCCTCTACCAAAAGACACTGTTAAAATCTAGCTATTTTTCTACTACAACTACTACTTTTGGATGCATAGAAATGAATGATGCTAGGCCTTTTTATTGAGCATGTTATTGGACGTGAAATATCTACCTTTCTTTTGCCATGCTGAATGGCACCCCTTTGGCCCTCTACTCAACCATTTCACTAGTAGAATTGTTCATAATTCTGCTCAGCATTCTCAATCGAGAGTAGGAAACATTATATTTTATTCTCACTGGTTTTCGCCTCCTGCTAGATCATAGGTTTAAGTGCAGATTCAAGTTGGTCTTGATGACATAGCCAGACTCTTCTGTTGCCGATAGGGTCAGTAGGAAGTATTCTACCTTTGGATGCTTCAGGGTTGGGAGAGCATGGCATGCTTCGAAAGTCAAGGATTGAGAGTGCCCTGGTGCTAAATTGTTTGGTTGAACCCACGTACACCAAGGCATTAGTTTATTAAATGGTTTCCAACGCTCGATGTAATGATATAGTGGAACTTGCCTGATTCTCCCATTTCCTGTTTGCACAACTCACCTTTGGAGGATAGGAATCGCTTGATTTTAGTATGTCCTGTCTCTACTCAAGTCTGGGCTATGATAGGTTTCAAGAAGGATTAATGACTGGAAATGTGAAGCTGATTGGGTTGTGGCTAACTTCAAACGTAAAATTCTCTCCCGTCGTTTGTTCAAACTCTCTCGGAAAGCTTGCTTTCATTTATTTCGGTCAGTGTCCTGGAAATGGTTATTTGCATTCACCTACTGCTATTTCTATAAGTGCTGCTGCCTTTGTTTTCATAAATCAAGAGAACTGTTCAAAGTCGACGTGATAGATGTCCTAAAGTTGCTCAGCAAGTTTCTTCTTTTTGTGTTGTAATTGGGCCTTTGGGCTTTGTCATTCTCGGAGCATTAAGGAGGTTGCTCTTCCTGCTTCTGTGTTGCCAGTAGGATCTTAGTTGACAGCCAAATAAACTCTACCAACACTGAACTTTACAAATGGAGCTTTCCATATCTACTAGTACTCCTTGCAACTAACCAAGTTTTATCATCAAACGTCCAATATATGTCACTTCTAGATATTTAGGCAAACTCAAAGTAGAGCCTGTTTCCATGAACCACTGTGACGATTTTAGTGCCTTATGCCGTCTACAATCATTTCTTCACCATTTTCACTTGGGCATCTTAACTGAAAGGTATAAAAATAGCATTAGCAGGCGGTAACCTCATGTACAAGCTGATCTTATGCATGGAATACTCCCAAGTAACAAGCTGATCGATGATGATCGTGCTCAAGGTAATCCACTGTCGACAAAAGAAAGAATATAGAGATACCAAAAGATGGCCATTTCAGGTTTTAGAATTCAAACACTTGCAAGAAATCCGTATGAAATCAGGAAATTTCTGAAGTCTTTAGAATGAGAAACTGTCTAGTATTTAAAATGAGAAACTCTCTAGTCTTCCCTTGATCCACATGTGTTCTCCACTATACGGACTAGCGTACATAAAAGGGAAGAAAAGGTTAAAACAATTGTTTCTCCATACAGTGAATTAGATATTTATTTTCAACGATCGAATTGCTATGGTTGGAATGAACCACATATGATCTGCGTATTTAAAAATTGTCCATGACCCCAACCTTCCTTTCGGCCCATAGAAATGGAAGTAGCCATTAGGACAGCATTATGCTGCAACTGGTGAAAGGCCTCTATGCCTGAGGAATGCGCTGAGTGAAGGCTCACGACCCCGAAATTCAGTGAAAACCTGGTACATAGCAGCATTGGCATGGCAACGATATCAAGCAAAACTAACTAGACTGGCGGATATCATATGAAGGAGAAGCTAAATGAGCGTCATAAAAGGTAATAGTAAACTATAAAAAAGGTAGATAATATATAAGAGTAGATGCAAAATTACAACTTCCGCACCTGTAATGGAGCTTTTCCACCTCCAAGAGCAAGGATCGTATCTCGGAACCTTTGCCCTGTTTCTTTGACAGCCTGCCAACCACGCTCAATAGATCATAATAAAAACCAACAATTAATTCTGAAAAGAAGGCATTGTTGTGCGGTGGTAGTGGAAAGAGTGTGCAAGTGCGCAATCTCACACGTCTCGGGTCTGCCTGATGTGTACAGTCATCGAAGCATGATGGGCATAAGTTATTTAAGCATACATGTATGCAGAGCAATCAGTTTTGGCTAGGCTTTCATTCTTTTCTCAGACGTTCACTGGGATCACTTAGCCGTATAGTCTATAAGGGGTAAGAAAAGGCAACGGTCACCTGTTTAATAATGTCACTGCTTGACAGATGCATAAATTTAACATGAATTGCAAATGCAAAAACCAAGGTTCTTTTATAGCAGAATACTTTTCAAACATATCCTCAACTTCTAGGACATACCTTGCTGTCATCTAAACCTGCATCCTCAAAGGCAGAGAACGCATCCGCAGCTAGCACCTCTGACCACTGAAAACCAATACATTTAGGGTCAGAACCATACAAATCATGAAATGAATAAATCTCAAGCACGATTATGGATATACAAATACTCAGAACTGACGGCCACTACAAGGAAAAGGGGCATATTATATTCAGAAGAATTGTTTCATCATCTATTACAAACTAACCACAAAGGGGAATCTGGCATAACCAATAGAAAAGAATATCCTATACCTTGTAGCTGTAATACCCAGCTGCGTGTCCACCTAATTGTAAGTGAAAGCAATTGATTCAGAGCCGTGTAAAATTTAATGATCCAGGTATATATAATCTAAAAGAAAAAGTTCGACTGCGAGGAAGACAAACCTGAAAATATATGGCCGAAGCTACAAAGGAATCGATCCTCAGGAAGTGGACGGATTACCTGGGTTTTTTCCCAAACCCTTTGATACACATCAAATAGAGACTCCGACCCACCAGGAACATAGTTTGTATGAAGCTGCAGATCTACACTTGCGAATGTTACCTGAGAAGTTGCACAGACAAAAAAGGATTATAATAACCATGTCATATCTAAATGTATACTAGTATTATTAACTTTTCAGCATATAGAGTTTCTGATTTCCCAATTATTACTTTGCTAATGTTCATTCAATCAATGGGTAATGATCTTCTCCAGAAGAATAATTTAAAGGATTTATAGCGAAACAGCCAGGTGGAAACTACGCTTGCACTAAGATTAAACAAACAAGTAAAAAATAATTGCTTCCTCACTGTCATATGGACAAGAACTGATATGGAGTCCTCTCCCTTTTGTTCTTCATTTCAAACTTGCATACTTAAATCACCACAAACAGGATAGACCATAGATGAAGGTGGAACCTCAACAGACAACAGGTGTAACATTCAGCTCTTGATCAATGTAGCACCACAAGGACAAAGTGCACGTGAGATGATTCTCCCATGGACAGGGCGATGCCTACTAGAGTAGCATTCTCTCATCGGAAACTATTTGAAACAGTCCTAATTTCAAAAGGTGTCCAGAAAGTCAGAAGCTGATGAAATGGTGAATCATCTTCAGATGCTCCTTTGTAGCTTAAGACCAAGTAAAAGATGCTAAAAGGGGAAAGACAAAGGAAGTCTTAAATTGGACAGCCTGCAGTTTGTCGATAGGATCTCATGGACTTATTGTATCTTCTTGTCAGCTCATATTTATGCCCTTAAACACCACATAAGGAAATTTACTCATTATAGTTAATGAATAAGGAACGGTCTCATCTAATCGCCCATCAGCTCAAGCAAACAACAGTAAAAACCAGAAAATTTTGGAAGAAATTTCTTTTGCACCAAATGGTGCAATTTTCTTTTCAACAAAATAGTTATAGCCAAAGGGAGAAAGGAAAAAATATGAGCAGTTCATGCCTAAAACGTCAGCAATGTATCTAAATAAGTACAAAAGGACAAAGCAAAACAAGTTCTCGTCAGTGGGAAGTAACCTGGCGAAGGACTAAGGAGCCTGCACGAAAAGTTTTAGCAGCGAGGAGCTTTCTATATACAGCTCCAGGGAGACTCTCGCCAGTTTCATAGTGCTTTGCAATTCCCATCAAGGTTTCCCTGCGGTTCACGGTGCAGAGAGAGAGAGAGAGAGATAGAGAGAGATTTTACTATGTCGAACACTCAAGTCTCAAAATGGATAAGAATATCTCCATGGGGAGAAAAAGACTCTGCAATCATTGTTCAACTAGAAATATGCCTGTACTTCGCTGAGGAAAAGTATTTTTCATATGTAGGCTTCATTGATAGGTAATTATATCATAGTTCTGAAAAATTCTTGAGTATAAATATATCATGTTTTTACAGTTGAATTTGAAAGCTCTGTACTTCAATTTAAAAGGTGACTTGTTTAATTTGACTAAACTAAAGTGAAAAAAAGAAGAAGAAGAGGTATCTCTCAATATTTTTCACAAGAATTTTTATTTACTATTTTGATGATATTGAAAATTATTTTGTTTGGGGATACAAAATAGTAAGAGTTAATGAGAAAAAAAAACTAAAAGAAATGTGAGATGAAGTGTTCCCATGTTTCTAAGAAAGAATTTGTTATATTATGCTTAAAATTTCTTTCTTCAAAACAAAGAGCTTATTTCATTTTAGAGTAAAACTTTTTGAGAAACAAAATACTTAATATCCTTTTTCATAAATTATTTTATCAAAATGATAATGTTCATTACTTTTCTTGTCAATGTTATTATATGAGATTGAGTTGAAATAGTTTATTTTGTCAATTTCTTTGTGATATTTAACTTGCATAGTATTCACAAACATAAAAATAAAACTATGAAAATAAAAGTTTATTTAAATCATTCTAGATTCGAACATTCTGGCACTTTTAACATCACTGGTAAGGGAAAAAGAGTTGTAACAACAGGGAAAAAAAAGTCTTAAGTGTATAATCTCTCAAGAACTTTATAACATTTATTGTTGAAAAACTAGATTGCTCCTATACGCTTAAAACCTACATAACACTTTAAAGATTATGCATATAACGCAAGAAATTAATAACATTGTTGAAGTTATTTGTAATAGAAAATCAACTTGATGTGTCTCCCAAAATATTAATTTTTTTTATAGGGTTAATAATACGAAAAACCCCAAACTAGTATACATGTAAAAGATTTACCCAAAACTAATTTTCTAATCATGAAAAACTCTAAATTGGTATATTTGTGATAAATTTAACCTAAATGTCTACAAAAAAACTCAAAACTAGTATATTTGTGACAAATTTATTCAAAATTAATTTTTTTACTACCAAAAGCCTAAACCGATACATTTATGACAAATATACTTTCCGTTAAGTTGAATTAATACCACAAAAAAAAAGTACAAAACTAATACAATTGTGTCAATTTGAGAGTCAAATCCCAAATTAGTATACCGGTCAATTGTCACTTATTATTTAATTCAATAATTTGATAATAAAATTTTATGTGAACTAACAAAAGGTAAATTTATTATAAATGTACCAATTTAGAGTAAATTTGTTAGAGGTGTATCGGTTTGGGGTTTTTGATGGTAAAAAAATTAATTTGGGATAAAGATAATTCACACAAAGGAGAAAATGCTTGGTTTAGGTGAAAGAAAGATAATGAAAGTTTTTTCCCCACTTCTGAAGGTTTTTTTTTTTTTTGGTTGCATTGAAGGATAATATTTTCCTTGACTCATTTATCTTGCATGAATTGAATGCCCGACATTCCAGTAAACATTTCTCAACAAGTTGTCTTCCACAAAATGAATGAAACCATAAGGTAACATTACTTTCTGGTCCATTTCCTTTTTCCACCTATCTATAAGTCAAGTTCATACAATTAGCTGTGAACTTCCAGGCAATAGTGGAGTCATGCTAAAATAAGGAATCTCTTAGTAAAGCCAAATCAGTAAATCTAAAAAGATAATATCAACAGAGCAATTCACAATCCAATTGCGATTCATTTCGATAGACCTTGACAAGGGCCATAAAAATCATATAATAACTTCTAGATCACAAGCCTATCATTAGCCAGATACGAAGGAGACTGGTTGCGCTTTTACACATTCAGATCCAAAGACAGTACGAAGGAAATACAACACAAAAGTCACATAACGCTCCATGAAGCAATCATCTTTTGTTGTCCTTAGTATATGCATACTGTTTTTATATATTTGTGAAGTGCTAAAACATCCAATCATGATGGCACATCAATTTGTTCGAAAGCTCTATCAGAGAGAGTTCCAGACAAACTCACCTGGGGTAACACCAGTTCTCCATAAACTTGGAGGCCAATTCTCTAGCATCCTTTTCTATCCCTCTAAGGCCAGCAACAAGGCCTTCGTCCTGTTTGGTTAGCATGTGTTGAAGTGCATGACCAAATTCATGAAAAACAGTTTCCACCTGCCAATTTCGGCAACGCATATATTACCACCAATAATTAAATGACAGATACCACTGAGAGGAAGAAATTATTTCTCAAGGGACAAGCGACTAACAATCAGCATAAGGTCAGAATCCTCATCATTCATATAGGAGACAATGATAAAATCCTCGAAATGGTAGATTTTACTATGGCACAAGAACGGCTCAACGAGTCATATTATACCTTCATAGTCAAAAGGATTAAACAAGTATCAAGTGTGAATCAGAAGATTTTGGAGTGGGCGCCGGTGATACCGAAAATTGGGGAATAGACCCATCTCTACATGTAGACATTAGAGGATAAAATGTGTATCTATAAGCATTGCACACGGAAAATATTAGCATTACTAGCGTTCCTCGAAATCACATCAAAGGATAGATTGGCGTCACAGAATTCTCTACCAAAAACTGTTAGGCGTTTTACATTATTGATCTTCTCCGAAAAGCTATTCTTCTCTCAACATATATTGAGTCTCCCCGCAGTCGTGCTCTTAGCAGTGAAGAACAAAAAACAAATATACATCTCCGTAGAAATGTCTTTATAATGGCAGAACTTCAAGCCCTATCTAAGCTAGTATTGTCGAGAAGTTACCAAAATCCAATCTTTAAACTAAGAGTCAGAGAGACCAGACTAAAATATCCTCTTATTCAATCCTCGTTTCTAATGGCAATATTTCATCGACACCGACTTGTGTTAGCTGGTGGCTGCACCAGCTATCCTCCATCAGTTTAGTATTTCAGGCTCAAATAGCGGAAAGAAGGTCAATGTAAACTAAGTGAAGGATTTGGAAACTGACCTCTCGGAACGTCATAAGGCTTGGCTTGTTCCCCACAGGTGGGGTTTGATTGCACACTATGTTAGTAATTGGTAATCTTGCACTTGCACCATCTCGAGACAGCACCCGGCTTCGACCAACAACCTCATCCATCCATGCACCTCCCCCTTTCTCTGATGGTCGAGAATAGGGATCAAAATAAAAGTATGCAATTGGATTTCCTGAAGACTCTTTTACACGGTAGAATCTAACATCATTATTCCAGACCTGGAAGATATATAACCATTTTATCAGAATACAGGGACTAACAGCACAGGAAAGGCAGAAACAAAGCATATAGACTTTTTTACCGGTGCTAGTCCATCAGCAGCCTCAATCTCAATTTCAAAAAGTGTCCTAGCAAGGTTGAAAAGGCCCTCCATTACATTTGGCAATGAGAAATACGGCTGTAATTCTTCCTGAGAATTGCAAAAAGTTGTGAGGCTACAGGTTCATATTAATCAGGGTCTAATCCAAAATTATAAGGAAAAGAAAAGTTAATCAGAAAAGCGTGACATGACTTGGTAAGAAGCCTGATGGCATATTCAACATATATGTATGTACTATGATGTGTCTTATGGCATGACAGTTTAGGAGCAAGTATATTTGTTTCCTTTCCTATCAATAATGCAATTGTTACTATACTGTGTACTCTCTCTCCCTACATATATATATATATATATATATATATATATATATATATATATGTGTGTGTGTGTGTGTGTGTGTGTGTGTGTGTGGGGACAGAGAGAGCTTCAACCTCACTGATGTCGTATTTTGATTCACGCAACCTCTCGCTCCAGAAGTTAATGTCCCAATGCCTCAAATCATCATATTCTTTTGCCCCTTGACTTCTGGCGAAACGTTTTAGGTCCTCCATGTCTGAATAATCAAGGCAACATATATCAAGATATGTACTTTGAGTGGAAAGTAAAAGGAAAAGTTCTAGAGTTAATATCATGAAAAATTATAAATTGATACACTTATGATAAATTTATCACAAATTAATTTTTTGACCATTGAAAATCCTAAATTGGTACACTTTGGTCGTGTGACCCTGGCAACCTCAAGTGAGGTTGGCTGGTGAAGTTCTTTGAGAGTTAAGAAAAGAAAACTAGCAAAAGTTGTTTACAAGATGTAGTTTTTTTCCAGACCACATTTAAGTTAAAATTGCATCCCAATGTATTTTGGAAATACATTTACGAAATATTATTTGCATTTTGGAAAACCTCTTTTACCTAAAGTCCTTTGCATTTTTCCAAAAACATTCCTCCAAAGTGTTTCCAAATGTTTCCAAATGCACCCTAAGCCTTAGATGATATTCAATCACAAAACTCCCCCTAAAGTTTATTAGATTTCTCGAAATAGGTTATAAAAAAAAAACGAAAAACTTATAAGTACAAATCAACGTCAATTACAAATTCAAAGTTTATGCATTGACAAGACTTAGATCTATTAGGAATGGTCATCCAGGTCATACCTTGAACAGCAGCATCCCATGAAGCACTCCTGAGTTTTTCTAGGAGCTCTTCGGCTTTATCAACGGTAGCCATTTTCATTGCCATGCTAACCTGATATGAATCATGCATTAATATGTGATGATGAAGGACTATTCAGTGAATTGTTCACCCATGCAAATTGATTGTCCTCCAGAACGATTGGAGCAGAATGGAGAAAAGAATGTCTTGCCGACATCACATTTACAAAAGTACAAAAATAGTTTGCATTGGATTTTGGATCAAAATGTAATTCCAGAAAAATTCACATTCGAAAACATTTCAAAGTTGAAGCCAAAAATATTTCAATGCTTACCTACAACATTTAAACAACCATTCTGTCTGCGATAGACTTTCCTCTTTTCCCTTGTAAATCATAAACTCGTGATAACAGCAAAAAACAAGTGGAGTTCGTCTTATTTGAAAGCTATCGTCTGAAAGATAACAAAGATATTTTGACTAACGTGCTTCACACTTGTCCATTCGAACTTTAAACAGATGAAAAAAATCAGATAAAAAGATGGAATGTGAACTAGAAAAATCTCATAAATAGACTTCAAAACCATACCTCACTGTAATTATTATAACCTAGAATCTTAGCTTTTTCCATTCTAAGCTTCAAAATCTGGTCTATAATTAAAGTGTTGTTGGTATCTCCGCTAGATGCCCGAGTAACATGAGCACGGTAGATTTCTTCACGTAAAGCTCTATTTCGAGCATGTTGCATGATAGAGGTAAAGCTTGGAGCATCCAGAGTGATCACCCAGGGTCCATCTTCTGGAGTTGCATTTTCATGCCCCTTAAATATGCCAAGTAATGATAAATGATGAAAGATCAAATAGGATCTTGGATAAAAAGTGCTGACAAAATTTTGAGAGGACGGCTTAGCATGAAAGCTATTGTAAGTTACCTTCAACACTGCTGTTTGTGCAGCCAAACCAAGAGCTGTAGCAGGCAATCCTTCAATATCCTTCTTATCGGTAATCAATTTTTCGAATTTCTTTGTGGCGTCGAAGACATTCTCATCAAACTGTTTGGATAATTTGCCAAGTTCCTATAATAAACTAATCAATCAAAAGATAGCAGTTTCGCAATAAAATAAAAGAATCTACTTTACCACTTTCATGCATATGAAGAGTAATCTTAACATAGTCAATGTCATTGCAAGGCTTATATGATGAAATCAATAACAGATTTCAGAAGTTTAGCAACTTTAATTGCAAAGATACTAGAGTTCAGAACTACTAATATCTGATGGATCATCCCTGCAAATTAAACTACATAAAAGTGCCTTCATCACCTCACACATCATCGTCTGTCCAATTTCACTAGTCAAGGAAAATTTAACTTTCTATACAAATATTTTTTAGGCAAATTATCCCGGGATAGCAGGGACAAGAAGATACACAAGAAGTTCGTGAAATCCACGTGGTGTGTTCATCCACGCTCATAAGCAAAGCAAAGGAAAAAAACATTATACACACTACACCAAAAGACACTTTGTTTTATCCTTGCCACCAGCTCGTAAATACCAATTTATATGAGGTATTGACGAAGGGCATCACACCTGCTCAATTTTGTTAAACTCTTCTCTTTTGCCATCTTCCAGGGCAATTCCCTTCAGATCTGCTTCCTTTACTTGCTCTGCAACAATATCATTTTAAAAGCGGATATCAACCAATCTTAATCAGAAAGCATAAGAACTAAAATATGAATGCATTCTGTGCAGTCATACATTTTATGAGACTCAAAAAGTGAAAACAATGTACAGATCAATGAAAGGACCATGATATAAATTGAACATTTAAGACACTATGGCATCGAAGTACCAGAAAGAGCAACAAAAAGTGATCAAAGGACAAATTTTTCTCACTTTCCACTATACGTTTTTGAGCATCGCTCAGCATCTTCCAATCAGGTAACTCTTGGAGAGCTTTAAAAGCGTTGTAAATTGGTTTACTTTGCCCGAGTCTCAGCTGAAACTTAACCATCTCTGACTGCATTACATGAGTTAGCAAGTGAAGCGTCAATATCCAAGATATAGAAAAACCGCGACAAGTAACAGATGAAAATGAATTGACCAACGGATGGCATGCTCTACTGAAACAAATAATTATCTAAAAGCGACAAGAGAGATCATCTCTTATTCCATGACACTTAGGTCTTGTAAATTTACTCCTTCTAATCACTCAAAAATCATTTCGAGAGTGATTTAAGAAATCTAGCCCAAGTGAACCATCGACAAGCCAAAGAAATTACCAGAACTTTCCCTGTCGCAGCACGCAGATCAACTGTATCCTTGACAGCCCTAATATGATTGATCATCCCCCAGACCACCTCCAAACGATCCACAATCTTCTCCAATGGCTCCACAAGCTTTGGCCATGATGGTTCGACCGTCCTCTCCAGTTCCTCCAGATCGCTATACTGCAGCATCAACACAACCACATTTCAAATGCTAAGACCTCAAATAACAATCTCAACAAACTCCGATCAAACAAGAGAGACAAAAGATCATTCATACCAACTTCTTTAAGAGAGCGTGAATCCCAGGATGAACATGCTTAGCCTTGACAGCATCATAGGGAGGGAACTCGAAGTCTTGCAAGAGAGGATTGCTTTCGACACCATTGTTAGCCATGGGTGGAGCTCTTGAGTGATAGGTGGAGTGCAGGTGAAGGGGCAGGTGGTGGATTTGTGGGGGATTTGGAGGCAGAAGGAGGAGAAGGACCAGAGAGGGCAAGTGACGCGTGGTGAGTTTGAATGAAAAAGCAGAACGAGTTTGATCGAATGAAATGTGTTTGATGTGCTTGCGAAGAAAGAACTTTGGGATAGAAGAGTTCACCACTAAGGCATAAAGAAATCTTCTACCAGTCAAGGAATTAAGAATTACTCCTCTAGTAAAAAATGAAGAACTTAAAGGTTCATCATCAACAAATTAGAAAAAAGAACCACTCGAGAAAATTTCTTATTTATAGTCAACTCACAAAACTCTTACAATTGAGAAGCACAAACTTAACTAGGAAACATTAAATTGAGAAATGTTAAAATAGGAAACCTTAAACTAGGAAATATCAAAATAGGAAACCATAATTTTGGAAATATTAAAATTGGAAACATAAAACTAGAAAATATCAAAATAGGAAACCATAATTTTGGAAATATTAAAATAGGAAACATAAAACTAGAAAATATAAAAGCAAGAAACCTTAATCTAGGAAATATCGTTCAATGGGAAAACTAAGAAATATTAAACTAGGAAACATTAAATCAGGAAAGAGGAAACAACTTAAATTAGGATATGCCATTGATTTATTAACCTTTATCCTGAATCTTCGATACTTGCTCCTTATTGGACCCATTAGACCATGTTGTGACCAAGACCTCCCTTTACTTGCATAAATATTAAATACCCTTTAGTGGAATTTGATGCTCCAATGATTGGAGCAAAGTCCCACATTGGATAGCTGAGGACATATTATGGGGCTTATAATGGGTTGGGTTCACTCTTCTAGCAGGCTAGCTTTTAGGGATGATTTCTTCTGTCCCTTGTAATGCATCAACATGGTATCGAAGCCACTCCTGTCCACCTTTTGGCAATTTATTCTTGGGGTTGTTGTCCCTTGGTGGTGGCCCCAGGACACAACTTCAGGCTATCAAGGTTGTAGAATCTTGAAGAGACCTTTTGGCAATTTATTCTTGGGGTTGTTGTCCCTCGGTGGTGGCCCCAGGACACAACTTCAGGCTATTAAGGTTGTAGAATCTTGAAGAGGAGGAAGATGATAAAGGCAAGGTCCTAGATCAAGCTCGAGCAACTAAGATTTTTTTTTCTTTTTCTCAAACCGAGAGGTTTGTTAATTGGGATCCTATTGTACATTGGTACAAACAACATTGTGATTTGGATTAGGTCTCGGTGAAAGCAATGAGAAGTTTACTTTATAAGTTCAATGATTTCTTGTGGAGGGAAAGGGAACAAAACCAAAACTTCTCTTTCGTGAAAAGTCCAAAAAAAAGAAAAAAGAAAAAAAAAAGAAACTACTTCATTGATTTTTTTTTGCTATTTTTGTTGAATCTTAGTGCATCAAAAGTGCATGTACAGCTCTTAAGGGATACGAGTTTTATCCTAATCAATCGATTTTTTTGAGAAAGATTAGTTTTTAGGCCAATAGTTCTTTTTTAAAAATTTTAGGCCTTCAGCCTCTCACTCGACTGTTGCTATTACTACTTTCTCAATCGACAAACTTTACTATTGTGCGTTTTCATACGACAATATGAGCACATTATCTTTGTACTTGTCTTACTCATCCTCCTCTGATCTAATACCTCCCCTTCTTGCATTCTTTGTCTTTGTTTTGGCCTTTCTTTTTTGTTCTTTAGTGGTAAATGTTGAGGTGCTTCACGATATGTTAGCTCTCACAATTTGCTAATTTTAATTGATTCAATCATAAATTGATACAAAGGAAGATAGTTCATTTTTTGTACCAATCAACAAGGTAATCTTCTAAGTCACGGCCTTTCAACTGGATGGCACATATAGTATGTGCACAAGGAATTTCACTTACCTACTATGTTTGATATGAACACTTCCCGGTATCTAGATAGACAACATACTTATCAGCACCCTTCATAATCTCATATCCTTAAATTTCACTCAAGTATAGCTTCCTTAAATTGTTTTACATCATGAAATTTCATACCTATGGACTGTTGGAGAAAACTTCATTGAGTGTTTTGAAGCTGGCAAAACGTTTCCATCAGTCTAGTCTGAAGATTTGAAGACTTTTTCATTAAAGTTTGAAGACCTCCGGACTGCCAGACTCAAAACTTAAAGTCTATCCTCATTGACAGTTTTCTAGACCGTCGAAGAAGGCTTATCCAGAACTGGATGTTTCGTTAAGGATTTGACTTTATCGACTGGAGAAGATCTCCTGGCTGGATGTAGCATGTTGGAATCCATTATTCAAATCAAGATTGATTCAGGGATTTTGGATCCGTTGATTGGCGAAGTATACTTGGAAGGTTCTACTTATGGAAACCTAGATCCTGATTGTATGGGCGAGCATGATTGATGGGCTATTGTCATGTTTCTTAAATAGCTCGAAGATCTTCCTAATTGATTCTGTCCAACGGGTAGATTGGAAGAATTCCTTTGGTAAGTGCTAACAGGTATGATGGCATAAAGGAGTATATAAGAAAGACGTTCCAATTGTTCGAGTGTGTGCGCGATAGAAGAATTCCAAAGTCTGAAGTTCCTTGTTCTTAGTCAATTAAATTGTTGAGCGAAATCCTGTACACAAAAGAGAGTCTATATCTTTGAGAGACCCTGAGGAAGTGTAGTAGAGTCTCTATACCGTTGAATCAAGGAAGAACTTGTGGCATCCCAAAAATTCAAGACAACCTCTAGATGAATTAAAGCCCATGATTAGGTAATGAAATTACCTATGGTTTATGCTTTAGCCATTAAGTTTCTGTTAAGACTACATCTTATATGCTTGTGTTCATGAGTTCTAAAAATTAGTATTATAGGATAAATTAATAAGAAGAATTTATTCTTGGCTATGCACCTCTTAGATTTAATCCCTATAGATTAAATGTTACAAGATTTTGGCCATGTGGAATTTAAAACTTGAAATCTATAAAAGAAAGAATTAAAGATGAATTAGTAAAAGTAAAATTGGGATTTAATTAGGCTTGGGCCTTAGGCCCAAGAGTATGGACTTTTGGTGGGCCAAATGGCCGGCCCATTGAAGCCCAAGGAAGAGCTGTCGTCGGCCACAAGGGGGAGAGGCCCAAATTCTTCCAAGTCCACTCCCAAGTCCATCTTGAATGTCTTGCCAAATGGCAAAAAGAAGACCCCATGCATTGGCCATTGTGGGTGGCCCTTAATCATTGCTAATGATGGGGTTTAGGGGAAACAAAAGGGAGAGAGAGTGGCCGGTTGAGGGGCTGTCGTCCAAGTGAGAGAGAGAGAGAGTGAGTTGCGAGAGAAAGAGAGGAACCGAGAGAGGAGGAAGGAAGACGCTCGCCCGCCCGTCGTCCGTCCGCTCGTCCATCGCCGTCCGTGTGCCATCCTTTGTTCGATTTTGGAGGCAAGTTGGGATCCATTTTCTGCTCTTCCATGTGTGTCTTGCATGTGTGTTCGGACTGGTGTTGAATCTTGGGTGTTTAGGGTCTAAGAAACCGAAGCTAGAATGTGTTGCTCTTGAAAATGTGTTCTGTTTTTGAGTGTGCCGCCTGACCCCGAACGTTGTAGAGGCTTGCATCCGGGTTTCGAGTTGGATTTTGACTTCGACTCATTCATGAAAGTTGTAGAAAAAATCTCAAAGTATAACATACTAAAATTTGAGACAAAATGGTTGAGTTTTAAGGGGTGAAACCCTTCTCGTACGAAGACCCTAGATCGGGAACTGCTTTGTCGACCTCTTGGTGGTTTTGTGGGTTGCATGTTGCTTTTTACCGAGAATATCACTTTTACTTCTTCATGAAAGTTGTATAGAACATTATAAAGACTAACATACTCAAATTTGAGGTAAAATTAGCAAGTGTAGCCTAGTGAAACGATTTTATTTTGAAGACGGTAAATCTGGAAATACGGTACTGGACTCCCGAGACTTCCTAGAACTATATGGTGACTATTATTTGAGAATCTCACTTAGATCCCTTAATTAAAGTTGTAGGGGACCTCTTGAGGCAAAACATATCAAAATTGCAGAGGAAACGAAGAAAGATAAGTAGGCGAAACCTCGATATTTCGGAGACAGCTAAACTGGACTGTTCGGTACTAGAAACAGGAACGTCGAACGTCTATAGAAAATTATTTAGAACGAATATGGCCTAGATGTCTTGATGAAAAATATACCTTAGGGTCTTGACTATAACCTGGTAAAAATTTCATAATTTTTTAAGGTCATTCGGGTATTTTAATCGAAATATTTCAAAAACTGCGCAATCTGACTTTGTCCGAATTTTGCATGTTGCAATGTGTGAACTATATCTTTTTGTGTGAAGCTCTTTTGGGCATGTGTTCTTTATGAAATTGTTACCTTTATGTCTTATCTAGTACATGCTCTGATTTTGTGATTTTGAGGATCATATGGATGTTTAATTTAAATGTTTTCCAAAATTTTGCAAGCTGGAATTTAGTAAATTTCAAATAGGCATGATATATGGACTATTCTAAGTTGTATGGGCCCCATGGATTGTATTGTCATTAGTAACTGTATCTTGCTGCATGTATGATGATGATTGGAAATGCATATAAGAATTAAAATGATGAAAGTGATCTTGTTTGCCATTACATCATGTGCCATGCTGATTTTAAGACATAAATTGGTGAACTTGAATAATGATAAATGAGGAAATTGTTGGAGGCGGTTGATAATGCCCTGAGAGTGTCAGGATGCCCAGATTGTATTGAGATACATGGCCGGATGTCCTCGGGAGTTTCAAGATGCCCGGAATGGTTGGGTGCCGGAAGCCTCGGAGGTTTGTGCTTGAGGGGATGCCTCGTGATGCCAGTTGGGATGCGAGATGCCTGGAATGTGGGGGTGCCGGATGCCCGGTGGTGTGTGCTAAAGGTTTTTCTTGCGATGCCAGGTTGGGGTGCGAGTGATAAAATATGGGATGCAACTACTGATCCCGGGAAAGAGAGATGTGGTGATCGAATTGAAAGATAAAAGTGGAAATTTGAATCATGCATATATGATATGATGATGATCACCTATGGCATGATGATATGTGTGTGACATGATGATGATCACCTATGGCATGATGATATGTGTATGACATGATGATGATCACCTATGGCATGATGATATGTATGTGATATAATTGCGATGAGGATGTGTGTACATATAGTGTGTTTACATATGCATGGTTGCAAGGTAAGTTATGCTTGATGCATAAATTGCATGTACTATGCTATGATTGTTATGATTGAATTGTGTGATGCATTGAGTGGTTAATTGGATCTTTTACCTGCTGAGTAGCTGTACTCACCCCTTCGGGGACCAACATTTCAGATTAGAAAGATGCCGCTCCCTACTGTCACGCGGGGCACCTTCTATGGCCTCCCATCGGATGTAGAGGCAGAGTGTACGGAGATTGACTGCGTCACTGTCCGTGGACTGACATTTGTACAAGTGCGAGTGCTAGTTATGTACGATGTGGGCCTAGCTGGGGGCCCTGTCATTCAGGAGTTTCTGTCAGTTCACGTCCGCCGAGATGGAGTGATTAGGGGGATGTTGCCATCGCCACCACCCGACGCCCCAGGATGGGTGTGATGGTCGCGTGAGGGGTAGAGAGCTGATGCTTCTTTTCGGGATGATAGCCGACACTAGTTGATGGGGGATTTTGCATGATCGTTTTAGAGGGTTGAGTCTCATTTTGGGATTATGGCCGAGTGTAGCTAAAAGTCTTGGCCTTTCTTTTGATGTACCGACTCGAGAAAAACCCATCATGAAAATATGTAAATAAAAGTGTCGTGGCTTTATCTTTTCTTATGATGCTTAGTGGTGTGCAATTGTTTCATGATGGTTGGAAGGAGAGATGGTGACATTAAATTATGCTTCCGCTAATTAGTCGCGCTGGGATCGTTTTCAAAAAAAGAAAAAAAGAAATGCCTATGAACTATGACGCTTCTACTAAGAGATGTAACTAGTGTCCATTAGGTGTAGCGATAGGTCCCTGTGGCGACCTAAGGTTTTTCGAGGTGCCACAGAACTTCACTGTAACAACTCTTTTGTTCATAGTGGAATCCAGCCGATGGGCTGTCAGTGCGGAAGAGTGGACGTAGGCTTGGATTAAGCCGAACCACTATAATCTCTGTGTTCATATTCTTTTCCCTATGCTCTTTTACTTTGATCGTAATTCATTTTGTTTACAAGAGATGAATTTCCTTTCTATTGTCAAATAGTGCTGCACACTTATCTCGAGAAATTGTTTTTACATCTATTCACCCCCTCTAGGTGCTCATACTAGCTTTCACAATTGGTATCAGAGCTTGTGTACTCACTTAAGTTGAAGTGTTTTACTTCAGAGTTAAAGATCCATGGCTAGTATGTTGGCTCTAGGACTGGTTGAAGGGCAAAACAATACCAGACCGCCTTATTTTGATGGAAAGGAATACAACATATGGAAAAACAAGATGAAGGCATTCCTAAGATCAAAGGATCCTCTGGAATGGTATGTGGTAGACAAAGGAATCATTCCTAAAGCTGCACCTGTCTCAGAAAGAGGAAAAGAAGCCGTTGAGTCTAGCGAAATGACTCAAGAAGAGATAACCAAGAGACAAGCTCTTGATGCAAAAGCAATTTATTCTTTATATTGTGCATTATCACATGCTGAATATAACATAATATCTTTTTATGTTACAGCTAAAGAAGTGTAGGATAGATTACACATCACTTATGAAGGAACTGATCGAGTGAAAGAAACCAGAATCAATATTCTGCTCGGTCAATACGAAGCTTTCAAAATGAAATCAGGAGAATCTATCATTGACATGTTTAGTCGTTTTACAGAAATCGTGAATGGTCTTGAAAATCAAGGTCAATCAATTTCTAATCACATGAAAGTAAACAAGTTACTGCGTGGACTATCCAAGGATTGAAATCACATAAAGACCTCAATAAGGGAGACACAAAGAATTATGCCACTTTCTGTCAATGAATTGGTTGGGACTCTTCAGTCTTATGAAGTGGAACGAATCAATAAAGATGAAGATCCTAAAGGTAAGAAATCCATTGCATTAAAATCTAATGATGATTTTGATGTCACAGATTCTGAAGACGATATGGATGATGAGGAGCTTGCTCTCATGATAAGAAGATTCAGAAAGCTAAACAGAAAGGGAAGAAGATTCAATCCAAAGAAACAAAACTTTCAAAAGCAACAGAGTAAGTCTGTTGAGGATGATGAATCCAATAGAGATGTAGTCTATTTTGAATGTAAGAAAAATGGACACATCAAACCCAACTGTCCCCTTTTAAGAAAAAAGAAAGGAAAAGCTGAGAAATATCGAAAGGCACTCAAAGTAGAAACTTGGAGTGATACAGAATGTGAAGAAAGTGATGATGATTATGCCAATATTTGTCTCATGGCACAATCAGATTCAGATTCAAATTTCGAGACAGACTCAGATTCAGACAGTGAATTTGAGGTAAGTAATTTGAAAATCCATACTAAAGTTTCTAAATACGTTGATGAATTGCGTCTTAGTCTCAAAACTTCTCTTAAAAGGATTTCCGAACTTAAAAGAGAAAATTTTGAACTAAAACAACAGGAAAATATTTTGAAAGAAAATGTCAAAAGTTTAGACAAAAGTGTTACTACCTTGAAAGAAAATGAAGACAATCTTTCAAAAGAAAATGCATTCTTGAAAAATGACATCTCAAATATTTCTAAAAGATTTTCTATAGGATCTGAGAAACTTAAAAAAATTCTTTTAGCACAAAGACCTTATTTCAACAAATCAGGTTTAGGAATGACTGCTGAAACCATTCCTCTAATTGATTTTCCTAAAGTAAAGGAAAGAATTAAGCAAAAACCTATAAGAGATGCTTACAAAAATCATTTCCAAAAAGTTTTTGTAAAACCAGTAGGTCGCAGTGCTCAGATCATTTTGAGAAAGAATGTCCTATGGTTTGGAAACCTGTTAAGAAGGTATGGGCAAAGACCGTATATAATACTAACACCAATGGACCCAAGAAAATATAGGTACCAAAGAAATCTTGAGTCTCTTTTCTAAATGCAGGTCACTATCAAGAAAAAAGTTAAATGGTACTTGGATAGTGGATGCTCAAGGCATATGATATGAGATTCAAATTGCTTCATAGAGCTTGTTCAAGTTAATCGTGGAAAGTTTCATTTGGAGGAAACATCAAAGGAATAATTGTGGGATTCGGAACTGTAAAGATTGGAAGCCTCACGATTAATAATGTTTCTTTAGTGGAAGGACTCAACTACAACTTGCTAAGTATTAGTCAGCTGTGCGACACCGTTTTCAAAATCAATTTTCAAGAGAGAATATATTCAAGAACCAGTAAAGACTCCTCTTAGTCTTTCACGGGTTGAAGACATGGAAATATCTACCTCTTGGATGTCAAACTAGATGAAACCCAATGTCTAATCTCAATTCAAGAAGAAGCAATCTTATAGCACAGAAAACTTGGGCACATCAACATGAAGCAAATAGCCAAAATTTCAGCAAAGAAGCTTGTTCGTGGTCTACCCAATCTGTCATACCAAAAGGCTGATCTATGCACACCATGCGTATTGGGAAAACAGGTAAGAAACTCATTCAAACCAATAAATCAAGTTTTCACTAATCGTGAACTGCAGCTTCTGCATATGGATCTCTTTGGTCCAACAAGAACTCAAAGCATTGGAGGTAAGAAATACTGTTTAGTGATTGTGGATGATTACTCATGATTCACTTGGGTATATTTCCTAGCAAGTAAGTCCGAAACTCTCTCTTATTTTACAAAGTTTGCTAAAAAGGTCCAAAATGAGAAAGGGTATGTTATTTCAAGAATACGGACATATCATGGAGGTGAGTTTTTTTAAGGCCTATTCTGGAGAAAACTCCCTATGAGTTATTCAAAGGAAAGAAGCCCATTGTTTCATATTTTCATGTGTTTGGATGTAAATGTTTTATATTGAAAAATGCAAATGATCGAGTTGGTAAGTTTGAAGGAAAATCAGATGAAGGTATTTTCCTTAGATATTCTATCACAAGCAAAGCTTACAGAGTATTCAACAAAAAGACTCAATCTGTGGAGGATGAATGTTAAATTTCAAGACTCCATGCAAAATGAATCGACTCAACTTGAAGAATCTGAACCTGCTCCAGTCTTTACAAAGTCTAAATCTCCAGAAGCAGCTCAAACTTTAGAAGACCAGTAACAAATGATCGTCGAAGATTCAAATGAGGAAAAAGATCAACAGTCTGACAAATCAACCATCAACTGGAAGCATAAGTCCAGTCATCCCAAAGATCTCATTATTGGTGATATTAATGATGGAATTTACACAAGATCCAAAAGGCGCAAAGAGTCTAGTGCTTTGGCTCTTATTTCTGAGATAGAACCCAAGAGCATAGAAGAAGCTTTATTTGATGAAAGCTGTATTGAAGCTATGCAAGAAGAACTCAGGCAATTCAGCATTAATGATGTCTGGGAATTGACTCCTAAACCGAAAGGTAAATCTATCATTGGAGCTAAATGGGTTTTCAGGAACAAGATGAACGAGAAAGGAAAAGTCGTAAGAAACAAAGCAAGACTCGTGGCCAATGGGTATACGCAAGAAGAAGGGATAGACTATGATGAAACTTACGCACCAGTAGCAAGGTTAGAAGCAATTAGATTATAACTTGCTTTTGCTTGTCATAAGAATTTCAGGTTATTCCAAATGGACGTCAAAAATGCTTTCCTAAATGGATTTATCCAAGAGGAAGTCTATGTGGAACAACCACCTGGTTTTGAAGACCCAAGGAAACCAGACTCTATATTTAGACTGAAAAAGGCTTTATATGGTTTAAAGCAAGCACCTCAAGCTTGGTACGACAGACTAAGTAAGTTTTTAATTTAAAATGACTTTGTCAAAGGTAAAGTAGATACTACATTGTTTATCAAAAGAGAAATCAAAATTTTTCTACTTGTTCAAATTTATGTTGATGATATTATTTTTGGATCATTTAATGAAAGTATGTGCAAGAAATTCTCTAAGTCTATGCAGGATGAATTTGAAATGAGCATGATGGGTGAACTAACCTTCTTTCTCGGGCTTCAAGTGAAACAACTGAAGGAAGGAATTTTTGTCCACCAAGAAAAATATGCCAACGATCTTATCAAAAAGTTTGGGCTGGAGAATTGCAAAAAGACTGATATACCAATGTCAAGCTCCTTGAAGCTGGACAAAGATGAAGGAGGAAAGAAAGTTGACCAGAAACTATATAGGAGTATTATTGGTTCCCTTCTTTATCTTACTGCTTCTAGACCTGATATTTTGTTTAGTGTTTGCATTTGTGTCAGATTTCAATCAGACTCTAAAGAATCTCATCTAAGTGCTGCAAAGCGTATTATCAAATACATTGCCTCAACTTCAAATTTGGGTCTCTGGTATCCTAAAGAAGGAGACTTTACTCTTCTTGGATACTTAGACGCAGACCTAGCTGGATGCAGAGTTGATAGAAAGAGCACCTCGGGCACCTGTCAACTACCTGGAAGCAGGACAATGTCTTGATTTTCAAGGAAGCAAAATACAGTAGCTCTTTCTATGGCAGAAGCAGAATATATAGCTCTTGGAAGTTGTTGTTCACAAATTCTGTGGATAAAACAACAGCTGAGAGACTTTGGAATTGAAGATTCATGCACTGAAATCAAATGTGACAACACCAGCGCAATCAATTTCACCAAGAATCCGATTCTTCATTCAAGAGCAAAACATATAGAGATTCGACATCATTTCATTAGAGATCATGTTCAAAATGGAGTAGTTTCGATTCAGTTTATTGACTCAAAGAATCAACTGGCGGATATATTTACAAAGCCTTTGGAGAAAAATCAATTTGAAGTTATTCATTCCATACTCAATATCTTAAGGTTTGAGGAAGTTCAGACTTAGCACTGAAAGTCTAAAGGCTCTTAGTCTCGAACAATCAAGATTCTCAACTGTAAGTTATTTCTATTTATTTCTCGGATCAAATCTCGAAAAGGTACAATCATCTATCCGTAATTGATTATTGCTATTTTTAATTTCCGTGATTATTGCAAATCTACCTTTTCGAAAAAAGAAGTTATTTTTGAAATGACAGTTATCCAAAAGGCAATTATTTTAAAAAAAAATGTATTTTTATATTTCTCTTTTTTTACGACGGTTCGTATGCCTCCTTTGACCGTCTTATATACCGTCGATTCCTCTTCGTTTTACTCACAAAAACCCTAAGAGAGCACCGATCTTCCACTACTGTCTTCTTCTCTTGTTTAATCCTCGAAAAAGTTTTCATCTTTCTTGGGAAACAAGTTTGGAATCTCTCAAAGACTGTGAAAGATGTCGTTTCAAAGGAAGTCTTCGAGGATCGCGAACAGGGAACTGCAGCAAATGCGTGAGGGGCCTACGCACTTTGATCTCACCGAAGAAGAAGAATCTCCTAGACAACAGTAGGGCCCACAACATTCTCAGCAACGTCCATCTCCTCCATCTAAACCTCAGGATGTTGCATATCAAGAAGAGGAAGAAATCATCGAAGACGCAGAACCCGTAAGAACTCATAAGCCTTCTTTTACTTAAAAGCTTTACCGTGCTTTGAAGAGGAGCGGGTACGCCATTGAACTACATTGATGAGTTTCTTAAGGACAAAGGGTATAGAAATGAAACTTTCTTCTTACGTACCATGGAACGTTTGGGAATTGCCCCTGCGGGGTCGGCAGAAGAAGCCTTTGCTAATATCCCAAGTGATCCACGGGTTGGAGGATCTAATCAACCAGATGGAAATGATGATGACAAGTTATACAGTCAGTTTAAACCTAGAATGGGCGTTGCAGTGAAAATCCAAAGCAAAAGGACGGATTTATTTCGATCGGAGGAACACAAGCAACTGTACTCTAAGTTGCTGAAGCGTGGGGGTGATAAACCCTAGAAGTGTGGACTTTGATTTTCTTGACTCTGTGAATGTCAATCTGCGGGAAAAATTCAATCTTCTTCAACTCGAACAGTTTTGTTCTGAATCTACAGAAGCGTATGCTAAACTTACTGCTTATTTCTATTCGAATCTTAATTTTTTGGATGTAAATAGATTCTTTTTTAGTGTTCGAGATCAGGACTATGTGGTGGACATGAATATGTTGGCTGATGTGATTGGGGTTGAAAGAGGGAGATATCAACCTATCAATGTGTCTATTGCTCGTGCAACGTTGGAGCTTGTTCATGATAGAAGAACGGAAGGAAAGATTTCTTATGTGAGAATGAATGCGTCCAACATTTTGCTTCACAAGATAGTGATTAACTATCTTAGACCAAAATCAACTTCAAAGACCAACGTTTCAAACTCGAAAGCAAAGTTGATGTACGCCATCAATGCTGGTAAGAAATTCTCTCTTCCACACGCTATTATGTTCCACATGTATAGGGCAGTGGTGAAGGACAAGGGTCAACTTCCTTATCGAGCTCTTGCAACCAAGTTGTTTAGACATTTGAACGTTCAGCCTCCCCGGATTTTTTGTATTCGAACGTGCTATCAAATGATGGTAGGACTGCGAATGGTCTCAAAAATGTGTCTGAAGGAACTTGCCAAGGCTATGGAACAGTTCAAGGAGAAAACCCCCGTCAAGACTCATTTAGTCTCTTCTGTGGCAAAGCGAAAAGGGAAGGAGCCCATGGTTGCTCCATCCAAGAAAAGAAGAGTACTCATCATTGAGGATGAAGAGGATGAGGATGATATCACCATTTCTGCAATGGTATTGAAGAACCTGAGTCGTTTTGTTCCAGAATCAACGAAGAGACAAGAAAAAGACATGGATGAGACAGAACAGAGGACTGAAGATTTGGAAGCAGAGGAGAAAGAAGCAGAGGAGAGAGATGCTGAGGAGGAAAGAATTGAGGAAGAAGAAGAAGAAGAGAGAGGAGATCAAGTGGAAGCAGAGCATCAGGAACACTTTTCTCCACCTGTAGTCATGAAAACAGGGGGAGATCCTGAGAAAAGAGGAACGTTCTCATTTCCTGCCACTAGTGAAGGAGTAAGTCGTTCTCCAGCAGATCCAGAGGACATTTATGCAGCTCAATTTCCTGAAGAAGGACATGAAGTGTCATCACCCAATCTGCGTGATCGTGCTGAAATGCCATCATTTGCCAATACTCCGTTTGATCATGCAGAAGCAAGTACTTAGATCGACAATTCGGCAGACTTTCGCAGAATTCTTGATGTTCTTTTGGAGATGAGAGGCTAGATTTATGCTCTGGGATGCGAAGTACAGAACTTGCAAAATGTAGGTCAAACCTCTTCAGTTTCTTTGCTTGATCAAATTCATGCCCTTGCTCTTCAAGTTCAAGCAAATGCCAAGGGTGAAGATGTGGCGCAGCTGAAGGAGGACTTGAAAAAGCTGGAAGGGATTGTCCAGTCAATGGGAGATTTCCAGCTTGTTCGTGTTCCCAAGCAATCTTAAAGTCATTCTCTTTTCATCTCTGCCTTTTTAATGATGATAAAGAGGGGGAGAGATGTGGTGTATATTTGATTTGAACTTTGAACTTTGAACTTTTGTGTTGATTGACTTGACTTTTGTGTTTGGTTGTTTGGATTTGGATTTGATTGTTTTAACATTTGCTTATCTTAAGTACTATTGATATTTCATGGCTTTGTTCATTTACAAGACTAATCTACTTTCTATGGATGTAGATTCTAGTGTTATTACTAAGCCATTTATCTTTGTGAGATATCCATACTTGCTTGAGTAATGTTTTGCAGGTCAAAGTTATCCAAATCTATAGGAAAGTTTTGTCACCATCAAAAAGGGGGAGATTGTTGGAGAAAACTTTCTTGAGTGTTTGAGTAATGTTTTGCAGGTCAAAGTTATCCAAATCTGCAGGAAAGTTTTGTCACCATCAAAAAGGGGGAGATTGTTAGAGAAAACTTTCTTAAGTATTTTGAAGCTGACAAAACGTTTCCATCAGTCTAGTCTGAAGATTTGAAGACTCTTTCATCAAAGTCTGAATACCTCCGGATTGCTAGACTCAAGACTCAAAGTCTATTATCATTGATAGTTTTCTAGACCGTCGAAGAATGCTTATCCAGAACTAGATGTTTTGGTAAGGATTTGACTTTATCGACTAGAGAAGATCTCTTGGCTGGATGTAGCATGTCGAAATCCATTATTAAAATCAAGATTGATTCAGGGATTTTGGATCCATTGATTGGTGAAGTATACTTGGAAGGTTCTATTTATGGAAACATAGATCCTGATTATATGGGCAAGCAGGATTGATGGGCTATCAACATGTTCCTTAAATAGCTCGAAGATCTTCCTAATTGATTATGTCCAACGGGTAGATTGGAAGAATTCCTTTGGTAAGTGCCAATGGGTATGATGGCATAAATGAGTATATAAGGAAGACGTTCCAGTTGTTCGAGTGTGTGCGCGATAGAAGAATTCCAAAGTCTGAAGTTCCTTGTTCTTAGTCAATTAAATTGTTGAGTAAAATCCTGTACACAAAAGAGAGTATATCTTTGAGAGACCTTGAGGAAGTGTAGTAGAGTCTCTACACTGTTGAATCAAGGAAGAACTTCATCGTAACAACTCTTTTGTTCATAGTGGAATCCAGCTGGTGGGCTGTCAGTATGGAAGAGTGAACGTAGGCTTGGATTAAGTCGAACCACTATAATCTTTGTGTTCATATTCTCTTCCCTATGCTCTTTTACTTTGATCGTAATTCATTTTGTTTACAAGAGACGAATTTCCTTTCTATTGTCAAATAGTGCTGCACACTTATCTCGAGAAATTGTTTTTACACCTATTCACCCCCCTCTAGGTGCTCATACTAGCTTTCACATGGACAAAGTAAGAGAGGCAATAGATGGATAGCTCCTTGATCTTTTTCAAGCTCGTCTTGGGAAGTGGCATTGTTGACACTTTCTTCATAATCGGTAATATCACTAGCAATACCAGCATCTGTAGCTCATTCTTTCCTTACAATTTCTTTAGTTATCTGCAAAGCTGCCAACTTTCAAGCTCGTCCTGGGAAGTGGCATTGTTGACACTTTCTTCATAATCAGTATCATCACTAGCAATACCAACATCTGTAGCTCCTTCTTCCTTTACAATTTCTTTATTATCTACAAAGTTGCCGACTTAGTTGTCAAAAAGTTCATTGGCTTTTTGTGTGACATCCGGATTTTTGGGTTCTAATTTCGATTAGATAAATTGGCCATTTTTGTTCAGTTGAAGCCAGGGATTAATTCTGGTTGTGAAATTGAGAAGGAAGAGGGATTCTTGGATGAGGAAAATAATCAATTTGATAAGTGAGACATCAATTGATTTTATGAGAGTCATTAGAGAGAAATTCAAGAGGGAAATTGGATGCAGAAATGCAAGTAGGAATCGAATACTCTAATATGAAATTCTTTTGGGAATCTATGAGCTTATTCAAAAGAAAATGAAATAAGAATTTTCTATTTAAGGAAATTCTTTTCTTTTGAATTTATTCCCATTTCTTTTTCCCCGTTTGGCCAAACACCTTTTTCCCACAAGCTCTCTTTTCTTTCTTTCTTTCTTTCTTTTTCTTTTTCTCTCTCTCTCCCTCTCTCTTTTCCCCCTCATGCGAAATGCCCCCCTCCTTTCCACCGAATACACGACTGTCCTCCAACTTGGCTTCCTCCCCTTTTTGCTTTTGACTTTTCAAACCCACTCTCTCTCTCTTATCCTTATCTTGATCTCTCTCACTCTCTCGGTACCCTCCCCCATCTGCTCGACACTCTCTCTCTTCCTCTCCCTCTCGGCTTGTTCGAAGACAGCAGAAACAGAGACACTAGCTTGCTGTTGCAACCAGTAGCCAAATCGGAGCTGCCATTGCCGTTGCAGCCACCATGGAGCCAAGGCCGTCGTTGCCGACTCACACCGCACATCATCGCAGCTCCGCGGTCGCCCTCACGCCCTCTGTCATCCCCTTTGTCTGCTATCCGAAGTCCCAGATCTGGGATGAACACCGGAGCAGCCAGCGTCGCATGCAACATCGCCACCCTCCATTGTTCGTCGCCGCTCCACACGCCTTGGCCGCCCTCTCGCCTAGCTTGCTGTTCTAGAGCTGCTGTCCAGCTCCGTTTTGGCTAGCACATGCCATATTGCGGCCACCTTCGGCCACCGTACGCTGCCACCTTGACCCACCGGAGTCCCTTCGCCCTCCGCCGGCCTTGCCTCACCGTCTCGGCCTCGAATCCGGCCCCAACCAGCAGTGAACCGAGAGGAAGAAAATGGGTATGGCAGCAACTTCGTGGCCCGTTTTGGCCGTCTTCCCGAGCCCAGATGCTCGGCCCGCTTTGAGGAAAGTCGATCCTCGCGTCGACCTCGTCGTTTTAAGTGAGTTTTACTCACTAATGCCTTCTTAGTTTGCTAATTATACTTAAAGGTTGATTAGTGTTAGTTAAGTGTAATTAGGTGGTTAGATTAGAATTGATTAGTGATTATTAGTTAATTGCATTGCATATTAGTTGTTTGGTTAGTGTACTTAGATAGAGAAATGCCTATAGTATTTATTGGATGCTTCGTGGGATTTTTCCCGACCCTTATCGAGTGTTAATTAGGCAATTCGGGTATAATTGGAAATTTTAGGAATTAAATATTAATTTTCGAAATTAATTATTTAATTATTTATTTTCCGGAAATTCAACTGGGATGGCTAGTGACCGGGACTTTATGCTGATGAACGTGGTGTAGTCAATTTATTTAATTGAGCTTTATATTGTGCTAAATTGAATTTATTGTATTTATTTATTTAATTTTTGAAATTAATTATTTAAATAATTATTTTTCCGGAAATTCAACTGGGATGGTCGGTGACCAGAATTTCATGCTGATCATCGTGGTGCCGTCTGTTTATTTAATTGAGCTTCGAATCGTGCCAAATTGACTTAATTATGAAATTTTAGGATATATTCCTATTGGGTTGATTTTGATTATTTGGTTGAGGAACTCAATAATGAAGTGCAATATTGTTAGTCGTGGGAAAGTGGTCGAGTGGGACCGTAAAGCCATTGAATATTGAAAGTGGTCGAGTGGGACCGTAAAACTATTGACTATTGAATATTGAAAGTGGTCGAGTGGGACCGTAAAGCCATTGAATCTTGAAAGGGTCGAGTGGGACCGTAAAGCCATTGAATCTTGAAAGGGTCGAGTGGGACCGGAAAGCCATTGATCATTGAAAGTGCCGGGTGGGGTCATAAAGCCACTAAATCTAAGAAAGTTGCTTGATGGAGCTGCGATTACCACCTATAAATAAGTTGTGTCTTAAGGACCGTGATTCATAATTGGGAATTGAGTTGGAATAGTTGGAATGATCGGAAATGGTCTGGTTACTATGTAATCGATTAAGTTGATTGATCTTTGCTTTGATTCGATGTTGAGAATTGATTGATTGAATGGGAATGACCGTGAGTGGTCTTGTTGGCATGTGATCGACTAAGTCGATTTGATCGATGCTTCGATCTGTGATGTAATTGCTTGGGTGCCTATTTGATATGTGCTAATATGCAGGTGGAATCTTAGGCCAAGGTAAGTCCTCTGACTCATGTTATGTATAGGCAGCCCTAAGGTGTATTAGCTTACTAATCGGGTCTTAGGGGGTAGAACTTGTTGAGACGTTGTCTCAGTGGTTATTGAATAACCATTTTAGGACCTGGATGAGGAGCCTAAGGAGGAGGAATTTGACGAGGAGATCTCTGTTGAGGAACCCGAAGAGGAGTACGTGGAGGAGAACACCGAGGATGATTCAGAGTAGGATCCTGATGAGGATTGAGACTCCACTCCTATTTGATGACCTTTGCCGTATGATCTGTTTGAGTAGAAACCAACCTTTTTAGCATGGCTGATATATGTACATGTATGACTGAGTTGTATATATGTACATAAGGGTGTGGTTTTCAGGTCCAGGTTTCTAGTCCTACTGGTATATCCCATAGCTTTATTGTCTGGGGATTTTTATAACTGCTTCCGCATGTGCTATTAAAAAGGAAAGGGTCGGCAATATGTAGTCCTGGGGATATCGCATTTTAAAATCGACCAAGGTAAGTGATGTGCGCGTGCCTGAGGATCGGGGCGTGACATTTTTCTTGACTGTGTTACACCCTAAACCTCGAGCTCATTATCAATTAATTACGAAGTCCCAGGATATATTGCTAACCGATTCTTTTTATTCTTTCAATTAAATGCAAGTGGAACATATTATAAACACCCAATCAATCAACAAAGAGGGATAGTAAGAGCATCTCAAACTTTTCCAAAAAGCATTTCTTATATTTGTAAACTTGTTAACCCCAGGAAATTTAATAATCAAAAACCCTTACAATGGTATCTTCTAACCAACCAACAAAACCAATAGGGAATCAAGGATTAACCCAAACTTCACTAATGTCAAGCTAATCTCTTGTCTCTAAAGGGACCCTAAAACGATCAGGGTGCTTTATCACTACGGTTTGGAAATGATCATCAACAATGGAGTAAGATATAAATATCAGGGAGTTGAGATTTATAGCTTAAGCCTCCATTAGGACACTAATTCATCTCAGAAGCAGCCTACGCATACACGTTATATGAACTTACCTCATCTTGGCATACCTCTATACATTAGTACATCATACATGCCAATACTAATACAACAAGCATAATCATTAATCAAAACATATAACTTTCATGCACCAAGCATCCACACGATTCCCGATTATAAGGTAAAACCTGTTTTGGCACGTCCCATACCGTGCCTCACTGTTTTACCCTATAATTAGGATGTGTTCCAATTGGTATGACGCTTTCGGGCACGGCCGGCACATGAGTTGGAGGTCTTTTAGTATGATCGGGCATCGTCTCATCCCATCAGGCACGACATCATCTAGTTACCCCGCCTAGATGGCATTTCATAGAGAAGCATCAGCCTAGCTTCAATTGCGACTCGGCATCCGAATCCATACCGGGCATCTGATAAACATTGAGCATCGTCCTTAAACTCTTGTTGGGTGACAAATTCAATTAAATGACCACACAAGCATGCCAATACTCAAGCAAGTTTTATTTGACGTCAATTAGCCCATTGTGTAAGAATTCTTGCTCAAAAACAAATCTCAGAAAAATCTTTGCACTTAAAAATCCAGTAAAATAATTGCACGTAGTCACGTACTTGAAATCAACCCGCCAAATTTTGCACATATTCATTTTGAAACTCCATTTCCCCATTTAACATGTAAAACATGGCTTCCAAACATGACACTTTAAAGTTTGCATTTTTCTTACTAATAAAGCCTTCTTTGAAAATAACATTTAAAATACATGATTTTGGAAATTAATTAGGCTAAACGTGATTAATTAGGCTAAGTGCAATTAATTAGGCTAAACTCGATTAATTAACCTAACTATAATTAATTAAAAATTAATCGACCATAATTGAAATAATTACAATTAATTAAAAAATTACAATTAAATAAACAAATTATGATTAATCAAATAAATCACAATTAATTAAACTAAGCTCAATTAATTAATCTAACCATGATTAATTAATCTAATTGTAATTACTTAAATTAATCACACTTAAATTTAATCTAAACAATCTTTAATCGCTATTAAGGCTAAACTAAAATTAACTAACACTAATCGTCATTATCCTTAACTAACATACCCCCTAAACGTAATTAACACCCTAATCCACGATTAGGAAGTTAACTCATGGGTTGGCGATGGTGAGCTCATGGTTACGGTGGTGACATGGCGTCGAGAACGTGATGCTCATAACTCGAAGGAGTCTCGACAACAAGGCAATGGCGGCTCCTCAAGCTTGTGGCTTGCTTGCTTGAGGGTTCGGTGGTGGTTTGGCCGTGGTTTGAGGTGATGAGGATGGCGGCAGTGGCTTGGTGATCAGTACGGCATTGAGCCACTAATGATGGTGGCGACAAGAATGGTGGTTTGGTTGTGGGGGGCTCGGCTTGGGTGGTGGCTTACGGCGGTGAGGATGGGTAGTGAATGATGGTGGTCTAGCAGCCAAAGGATGGTAGTTCGAAGGGTGGTGGTGGTTCGGTGAATGGATGGCACGAAGGGACAGCAAGGGGGACAACTCTCCCCTCTTACAAAAATTTTGTCTTCGAAATTTGAACTATTACAACTCTTCAACAAAAAGGTGAGGCTATTGATGCCTCATCGACTCTTTGCTTTTCCATGTGGCTCCATCCATTCCGTGGTGTTACCAAACCACTTTAACCAAGGGAATTGTCTTGTTACACAACACTTGCTCCTTACAATCCACAATCCAAACTGGCATTTCCATGTACGACGCCCTATCGTCCACGTCTATTTCCTTGAAATTCAGCACATGGGTCAGATCAGGTTCATACTTCCTCGACATGGACACGTGGAAGATGTCATGCACTTGAGCAAGTCTTTGTGGCAATGCGAGACAATAGGCCAAAGTTCCAATCTGCTCCAAAATCTTAAAGGGACTAATGTACCTCGGGCTTAACTTCTCTTTCTTGCCAAAACACGAAGTACCTCGCATCAGTGACGCCTTAAGAAAAACATGCTCGCCTACTTGAAACTCTAAGGGCCTATGCCGTTTATCTGCATAAATCTTTTGACGGCTTTGGGCGGTCTTAAGCCTTTCTCGAATGACCTTGATAATGTCCACTGATTGCTAAACCAACTTAGGGCCCGTAATCTTGCATTCACCAACTTCATCCCACTAGATAGGAGTTCTGCAGGCCCTGCCGTACAACACTTCAAATGGTGCTATCTTGATGCTTTGCTAATAGCTGTTGTTGTAGATGAACTCAACTAGATGAAACTGTTCCTCCCAGCACCCTTTGAAATCCAACACGCAAGTTTTGTGGCATCCCGAATTTTGACCCCATCCCGAATATATGAAATGGGGATTTCGCTAGCGCGCCTATGGTCTCTTTTCTCCGAGCTGATCACTTACAAGTTAACTAATCTATTGGGTGAAGCCGTTAAGGGATATAACTGCGGTAAAATCTCTAAAAGCTACCCCATAGGTCGGATCGGACTAAAGTCGCGTTTGATCGATTTTAACCACGAAATTGAATTCGGTTTCGGAAATCGGATGTTCAAGCATATCACAATTCATTTATAGGATGTCGTCTTGTCTTTCGGAGTAATTTCATTGAGTTTGAGATTTTACGAAAAACCGAGTCAGACGTTGCGGAAAAATAGCAATTGAAGAAAATTTGGACTTCCAAGCCGAGCTTTTGAGTGTTAGGGACTTGTAGAAAATGGAATGAGATTTTACTTCATTGAAATTGGACTTCGATTTGGAAAATTCGTGAAGAAATTGAGGCCAAGAAAGTGAAATTCGGAGATAGGCATGGGGGTGCAACATTTGTCATCAAATTGGAATTTTTGTGGATTAATTTACAAGATTTAATTGTAGGAGACAAGGAAATAATTATGTGGACTTGTGGGGTCAAGCTATGATGATTTTGGATAAATATCTTGACTTTTCTTCCCCCGTTCACCGGCTTCTTGAGCACGCCATCCTTGCCGACTTCTCCTTCGCTACTTCTCTGTCTCAATTTCTCATTCGACAAAATCGGCAGCTCATTCTTTTCTTTTGGCCACCGAAAGAACCCATCATCCCACTAACTTCTGCAGCTTCATCTCTTTCTCGATTTTCCCATGAAGAAGCGCCAGCACACGGTCAACACCAGCGCATTCTTCTTCCTTTGTTGACTCCGCAAACCTGCTGCACCCACTACTTCGTGTCCCCTCTTCAGCCGCACGAGATCGATGCCAGCAGCTGCTTCTCCATTTTGCTGCCCCAACGTCGTTGGTCCTCTTCAACCGAAGTCTTTGTTGACTCCTTGCCGCGACACCACCCACGAATCAACCACCACCGAAGTTCTCGTCTCTTTGCTCAGCCCACGATCTCTCTTCAATTTGTTGACCGAACCGCATCCATGAAGCCTTGAAGACGAAGTTGGTTCTTCGTCCGTGTCTCTCGCACGAAGACGTCAGCAGCTCGCAAGAAGCAAGCCCGTGGATTCCAACATTTTTAGCCCAGCAGTTGCGCCCATCTCCAACAGAATTTGAAGCCCTCGGATCCAGCAATTCGGCCCAAGTGAAGTTCAGTCCAGCAGCCCAGTTTTTGAGGCCCGCTTCAGCTTGGTCCATTTAAGTTGTAGCCCATTTTCAGTCTTGAGGTTCAGCCCAGCATCATTTGTATTTCAGCGAGGCCCAGCAAGTTCAGCCCATCTTGGGCCTATGAAGCAAGTCGGCCCAAGTTCGGCCCAAGCCCAGCAATTTGCTGTGGGCTTGCAAGGCCTTTGGGCCCGGCCCGAGTGATCATCGATGTCGCCGAAAATTCGGATTTCGGCCGCCGTCGCATCGCCATCGCGGTGTTCCGGTCTTCGCTTTGCCAAGTGAGTAATCTCACTAATCCTTACTTAGTAGACTAATGATGCTTAAGGGTTGATTAGATTTAATTAAGTGCAATTAGGTGGTTAGATTAGAATGGATTAGTGATTATTAGTTAATTGCATTGCATATTAGTTAGGTGGTTAGTGTACTTAGCTAGAGAACTGCCTATACTATTTATTGAATGCATTTTAGGATTTGTCCCGACCCTTATCAGGCTTCAATTAGGCATTACGGGCCTAAATTGGATTTTTAGTATTTAATTATTAATTTTCGAAATTAATTAATTATTTAATTATTTACCGGAAATTAGGTTGGGATAGTTGACGACCGGAATTTCGTGCTGATTGCAGTGATGCTCTCTGTTTATTTAATTGAGTACCTGATTGTGCAAATTCTGTGCAAATAGTAGTTGTGGGTATTTATTTCAGAAATTGAATAACCTTGGTAATTGAGTGGAAAATTACCGGGCATCGGTCTACAACGTCAAAAATCTATTTTTGTACTGCTGAAATGAGTGGGTGAATAAAAATGAAATTATTGTATTTTGGCTAAGACTGATCGTGTGCTCACACATGTGTACTTTTATCAAATATGATGAAAATGGTAAAATTGATTGTGTCTTCAGAATATAAAAATACTATAACGGCTCGATAATTCGTATGTCATCTGGAGAATGGATGTTATACTATTATAACTCGATGACTCTCATGTCATTTTGAGAAAGAATTGCTTGTATACCGGTTCGATGGCCCTATAGGTCATCTTGGAGAATGGACAGTATGAAATGTCGGCTCGGTGGTTCTATAGATCACCTTGGAGAATGGATGACATGCCATAACGGCTCGGTGACTCAACATGTTATCTTGGAGAATGTACGTTATGATGAATATGCTCGGTGACTCTATATGTCATCTCAGAGAATGAACATTATAATATACTAGCTCGGTAACTCAATAGGTTATCTTGGAGAATGAATAGTATGTTATAGTGACTCGGTGACTTAGTGTGTCATCTCAGAGACTGAATTGTATAATATACTGGCTTGGTAACCCGATGGGTTATTTTAGAGAATGGATAGTATTGATTGAAATGACCAAGAATGGTCCGTTTGATATGTAATAGACTAGGTCGATTGATCGAGATATCGATCTGTGTTGTGACTGCTTGGGTGTCTATTGAACTGTGCTAATATGCAAGTAGAATCTAAGGCCAAGGTAAGTCCTTTGACTCGTGCGTGCATAGGTAGCCCGGTTAGCGTATCGGTTTCCTAATCGAGTCTTAGTGGGGTAGAACTTGCTGAGACGTAGTCTCATCCCGGTTGTGGGACATCATTTCAAGCCCGTAGATGAGCCTGTGAAGAAGGAACCAGAAGAGGACGATGAGCCGGTAAAAGATGAAGAGCTTTAAGGATGTGAGCTTAGTGAAGAAGACTCAGAAGAGGATCAGGATGATCCTGAGTAAGACCCGGATAAGGACTGAGATCCCATCCTCTTTTGTGAATCATGTCAAAACGTGAATAGTGTGACTAGAATGTTATGAATAGTCTTGTGAATAGACTTTGAGTTATGCCATGTATAAAGGTTTGGTTGTGGATTTCAATATGAAAAATATGACATTGCTTTTCTATCCCATGGTGTTGTTGTCTGGGGATTTATAACTGTTTCCGCATGTGCTATTAAGAATGAAAAGGTCGGTGATACGTAGTCCTGAGATATCGCATTATAAAATCGACCAAATAGAAGGATGTGTGCGTGCTTGAGGATCGGGGCGTGACAAGTTTGCAGCATATCCTTGAGCATTTGAATAGTCCTTTCAGATTGGCCATCTATTTGTGTGTGATAACTTGTGATGTACCACAGCGTCATTCCCAAGACAGTTTGTAAACTTTTTTGAAAAGCTTCTGTAAACTTTGGATCTCAATTTGATGTGATCATCACTGGCACTCCATGAAGATGAATTACTTGTTGCATTTACAATTTATCATGTCTGTCTAATGCAAAGCCCTTTCGTACAGCGATAAACTGAGCAGATTTTGTCAACCTATCGACCACAACCCAAATGGTATTGTTACCTTGCTGACTCTTCAGCAATCCCATCACAAAATCCATTGTGATATATTCTCATTTCCATTCAAAAATCTCCAGGGGTTGCAAAAGTCCATCAGGTTTGCAATATTGTGTCTTTACTTATTGGCATGTCAAACACTTGGCAACATACTTAGCGATATCTACCTTTGTATCATTCCACCTATAGTACTGGCGTAGATTTTGATGCATCTTTGTGTTGCTTGGATGAATACTATAACTGCTATGATGGGCTTTTGACAAAATTTCCTCCTTAAGCTCTACATCGTTGGGCATGCACAATCGCTCATGAAACTTCAATAATCCGTCCTTCGTAACTTGGAAATCATCTTTCCTCTTGTCTGCATCCTCTAGCAGAACTTTCTAGATTTCAAGGTTTATCGATTGCAGCGTCTTAATCTTCACCTGCACTTTTGGTTCAATTCTGAGAGTAGCCATGAGACTTGAAAGATGGCATACCTCAAACTTGAAATCCGAATCTCAGACTCCTTTTAGCAGAATATCGCAATCATGGTCCTTAAGAAGCTCTATCCAACGACGCTACCTCATGTGCACAATCGATGACTTCTGACTTAGTGCACCCACAATCTTATTGGCCTTTTGAGGATGATATAGAATATCGCAATCATAGTCCTTAAGAAGCTCCATCCAACGATGCTACCTCATGTTTAGTTCCTCTTGAGAAAACAAATACTTAAGGCTTTGATGGTCCGTATAAATCTAGAGCCGTTCTTCACACAAGTAATACCTCCAAATCTTCAGGGTAAAGATGATCGCTACTAGTTCCAAATCATGCGTCGGATAATTCAACTCATGAGGTCTCAGCTAACAAGACGTGTATGCAACCACTCTTCCATGTTGCATCAAAACGTAGCCTAATCCTTTATATGAAGTATCGCTATAACTCTCATATCCTCTAGGATTAGATGGAATTGTCAATACAGGTGCGATAGTCAGCTTATGCTTAAGCTCTTGGAAACTACGCTCACACTTATCCGTCTATTCAAACATTTCGTCTTTCTTAGCATCAAAGGCATGGCTATCATGAAGAATATTTTCACGAATCGTCCATAATAGCCTGCCAATCCCAAGAAACTCTAAATCTTGATCACTGTCATTGGTCTCGGCTTGTTCATAACTACTTCAATCTTGCTTTCGTCCATGGAAATCCCTTTACCAGAAATCAATTGTCCTAAGAAAGTTACGCGAGTTAGCCAAAACTCGTACTTACTGAACTTGGCATATAGCTCATGTTCTTGGAGGGTCCGAAGTACCATCCTCAAGTGTTGTTCATGCTCCTTTAGACTCTTCACATATACCAAGATGTCATTGATGAATACAATTACGAACTAGTCCAAAAATTCCTTGAACACTCAATTAATCAGATATATCCTCGTAGTGACCATAACGCGTATGAAACATTGTTTTTGATATATCCTCCTTCTTAATCCTTGATTAATGGTAACCTATCCTTAAGTCAATATTGGAAAATACTGAAGCTCTCTATAGTTGATTAAATAAGTCATCAATCCTTGGAAATGGATACTTGTTCTTGATCGTCATTTGATTGAGTTGCTGATAGTTGATGCAAAGACGCAGTGAACCATTCTTCTTCTTTACAAATCAAACTAGCGCTCCCTAAGGTCATACACTAGGACGAATAAATCCTTTCTCAAACAACTCTTGCATCTGTGCCTTTAGCTCATTTAACTTTGACAATGCCATACAGTAAGGAGCCTTAGAAATTGGCTCCGTTCCAAGGGCACTCAATCACGAATTTGATCTTCCTATCAAGGGGTAAACCAAGCAACACCTCAAGAAAGACATCCAAAAATTCTAGCACCATGGCGATGTCTTCCATCCTTGGCTCCTCAATTGACGTATTATTCACGGTTGCCAAATAACCCTGGCAACCCACGTCCAATAACCGAGTTGCCTCAAGCGACGAAATAAAAGTAATCTAGGATCCCCCTTGATTTCTAACAAACTCGAAACTACCACCTGCCAACGGGTTAAACTGAATTGCTTTATGATAATAGTTTATGGTAGCTCATTTCTTGGTGAGTCAATCCCTACCAATAATCACATCAAAATCAAACATTGCCAGCACAATTAAATCTATTTTTTTCGTCTCGATTACTAATCACTAACTTGCAACCAGGACACCCTACTACCGACAATGCTTTATCCTTTAATGGGGTAGATATACTAACGACCGCTTCCAGCAGTTTCGGACTTAACTCCATTAACTTAACAAAATGTTCAGTAATAAAAGAATGTGTAGCTCCAGGATCAAACAAAGTATAAGCAGCACAGCCGTTCAACAATACCATACATGTAAGCATGTTCTGCATGTTCTTCGCCTCCCTTTGAGTGATAGCATACACCATTCCTTGCACCTGAGGCCTACTCAAAATGCCATGTTGTGCGTTCTATGACGCACTCCCTACAAACTGCCCTATCTGCGGTAGTGGCGCCTAAACTCCCATGGGCCTGCATGGACAATTCTTCACATGGTGGCTATGTTGGCCACATCCATAGCAAAGCTCCCAATCTAGCAGAACGTAGGGGTTGATCCATGCGTCCTTCCATAGAAACAGCACACACCATTTGCATTGGGTGCTAGCTTTCCTATACCGCCCTTTTGATTAGGAGGAATGTGATATTTTCCTCTTGTTATCGGCCTCTTCTCGAACCGATTATTGTCTCTATTTGTTGCAAACCACAACCCAAATGTGGCTGCTCATTCAATTAGGTTCCTCCCAATCAATTAAGCCCTCTCATACAGTTCATCATAGTCCTTGAGATTCAACAGCACCAGCGAGTCCTTAATCTTTGATTTTAGGCCATCTCTAAACCTTTTCGCTCTATTTACTGGGTCCTCGATCAACCTCAATACGTACTTTGACAGCTTGGCAAACTTCCCCTCGTGCTGATCTACAGCCATCTAGTTCTGGCGGAGGCACTGGAATTCTACCATCTTTTGTTCTCGAGTGCAATCCGAGAAATACTTACATAAAAGGCTTTCATGAAAGCATCTCACTATGGGGTCTTTACTCTCGGGAAACACACTTCCTTCAGTGGCCTCCCACCATGTGCTGGTGTTACCCTGCAGCTAATATACGACTAAGGTCACATTGTCCTCCTCTGAGCATCATAGTAATGCAAAAGCCTTCTCCAACTCTTGGACCCAAAGGGTTGTAGCCTCGAGGTCACTTGCTATAGTAAACTTTGGCGACTTCAACCTTTGAAACTACTCCACTAGCTTATGCATAAGCCGCTCACCATTCCCATTCTTAGGTGGGACTTCAGCAAGTGCAGCAGCGTCAATAGCAGCATTACTAGCAGCAGTGTCGGTGGCGATAATAGCTGTAGCTTGATTCTAAGCTTGCTACCCAACCATGTTCCCCAAGTTCTCTAGGGCTTGTAGGATCTCGTCAATCTTGGGATCAACTAGTGCCCTCCCTTTAACACCTGCTCACGCCGATGCTCTCCCTCTAGCACCGGCTTGTCTCAGTGCCCTTCCTCTGGCAACAACTTGACTCGATGCTCTTCCCCTACTGCTTGTCAAAGCAGTTATGGCCCTTCTCCGATGGGCCCTTTGCTTAGGATCACTCATCTCGCAGGATCTTTACAGAAACTTGTTTTTCCAATTCCAATGAGGAATGAGAAATCTGAGCAATCCGCACAAAACAATCAATCAATTACAAGCATAAGTATAAGGAAATTGTTTTTCCTAGCTAACTATCCTAAAATCCATCGCACATTATCACTCCAGCCATTGACTGGGCTATGATACCACTTCAGAGGGGGATATCACACCCCAAACCCCAAGCGTACAAACATCCCTCAACAGTTGATTAAAATTGCGACTTCTAGGATGTGTTGCTGACCCACTCATTTTATCTTTTGATTAAAAGCATGCGGATACACTTAATATAAACACCCAATCAATTAACAAACAATAGGGATAGTAAAAACACAACCAACATTCCCAAAATAGCCCTTTCATTTCTAAATTGTTAACCCTAGGAAGTTTAATAATTACAAGCCCATTCCAAAGAGCGACTTCCTATTGACTAACTCAAAAACTTACTGGGATCAGGGTTAACATAGCTTCTCTAGTGCAAGGCCAAACAAAAGTGATGCCAAGCACACCTATGTCTTGGCCCAAATTGCACGTGATGATGTCCCATGTTACGAGCTTGAAAATAATCAACAACAATGGGATGAGATAAAATCTCAACGAATCAACTTCCTAAACATCGATTATGAAGTTAATTCGCTTTGGAGGCCACCTAAACACGCAATGGCTTACAATCTTACCTTACCTTGGCACATCCTTACATGTTAGTACATCACATATGCCAAGCATCCACACGAGTCCTGATTATAAGATAAAATTCATTTTGGCACATCCCATAGACCCCATAATCAGGCACAATGCATCATAATTAGGGCCTGTTTGTTTTCATTTCTTTTTTCTGTTTAAAAACAGTTTTTTTTGTTTTTTTGTTCCTAGGAACAAAAAAGGAACAAAAACGCGTTTGTCTGCGTTTTTGTTCCAAATCTATTTTTTTGTTTCCAGAAACACATCTGGAACAGAAACAAGAAACAAAAAAAATTTGTTTCTTGTTTCTGGAACAAAATTTAAGAACACTTTTGGTCGCCGGCCATGGCCGAGGTCGGCGACTGGCCAAAAGAAGAAAAAAGAAAAAAGGAAAAAGAAAAAAGAAAAAAATGAAAAAGAAAAAAGAAAAATAAAATAAGAAAAATAAATAAGAAAATAGAAAAATTAAAAATTAAAATTAAAAAAATTAAAAGAAATAAAAAAATTATACAAATTTACCAAACGTGTTTCTATTCTTTTTATATTTTTGGAACAGATTTACCAAACGCGTTTTTTTATTTTCACATGTTTCGATTATTACGACCCATTGGGCTACGGGCCAACACACATGTTGGCAATCTTTCAGCATAACCAGGCATCGTCCTTCCCTATCGGGCATGTCATCATTTAGAACCCCCGCCTAAATGGCATTCCATAAATGAGCATTAGTTCGGCCTCAACAGCGATTCGGCATCCGGACCCTCGCCGAGCATCCAATAATCATTGGGCATCGTCTCCAAACTCTTGTTGGGTAAGGAGTTCAATTAAGTGACCACACAAGCATCCAAACACTCAAGCCAATTCTTATCTATAGTCAATTAGCCCAGTGTAAAAGAGTTCGTGTTCAAATGCCCAACTTTGGCAAATTTTCATATCAAAATTTTTGTAAAATATTCGAACATGGTCACGTATTTAAAATCAACCTGTTAAATTTTGCTCACTTTCATTTTAAAACCCCATCGTTTTATTTAGCACGTAAAATTCAGTGTCCAGACCCGACACGTCACAATTTTTTACTTTCTTGCCCATAAAATCTTCTTTGAAAATAGTAATCAAAGCATACACATTAAACAGCCAATAACACGGCATAACAAAGCTTAAATAATCGGAATTATGCATAAGTCCATCCAACAAAACAAGCATAAAATTCTTCTTTATTGCTAATATGTCATTAATTAAATTAATTGCGATTAATTAAGCTATTCACGATTAATTAGGATAAGCGCGATTAATTAACTTAACTATAACTAATAAAAAACTAATCACCTTTAATTAAAATAATCATAATTAATTAAACAAATTATGATTAAATAAAAATAAATCATGATTAATTAAACTAAACTTGATTAATTAATCTAGCTATGATTAATTAATCTAATCGTACTTACTTAAACTAATCACACTTAAATATAATCTAAACCATCCTTAATCACAATTAAGGCTAAACTAAAATTAATTAATACTAATCGTCATTATCCCTAAACTAATCTATCTCCTAAATGTAATTAACACCATAATACACGATCAGGATGTTAATTCACAGGTTTCCAGCGATGGTGACAAAAACACAAGGTTCACAACTCAAACGAAAACTTGATGGCGGCGGCGGCTCCTCAAACCCACGGCCAAAAGGCCTCAGGTTGGTAGTGGTGGTGGCAGCTTGAGGTGAGAACGATGGTGACGATGATGGTGTCGCGGCCAAGCTTGACAGATGGGCGGCTCGAGCGGCGATGACTTAGGAGCTCAACAATGGAGATGGGGGTTCGACAATGGTGGAGGTAGTGTAGGCAGTGGTGATGAGGGTAGTGGTGGTGAGGTGGTGGAAAATGAAAGAAGAAAAGAAGAAGAGAAGAATGAGAAGAAGAAATGAAGGTGAAAAAGCTTGAGGGAAAATGAAGCAAGGGAGGAGGAGGAAAGAAATGAGGGGTGGTGGTTTTGCTGGGGAAGGGAAATGGCATGAGGGGAGAAGAGAGAAAGAGAGAGGAAAAAGAAAAGAAAAGAAAAGAAAAAGGAGGGGACATGGGCAGAAGATTGTGGCGGGAGGGGGAAGAGAAAGAGAGAGAAGAAAAAGAAAAGAAAAGGGAGAGGGAGGAATTCGGTTGAAGGAGGGGGGAAACGTGAAGGGGAGAGAGAGAGGGAGAGAAAGAAAATAATTTTTTTTTAGGATTTTCAAAAAAAAAAAAAACAACCCATCATCTCTCCTTACCAATTCCCCTTAAAACCCTATTTGCCTTACAAATTGTCCCCAAAATATCTTCTTAATTTTATTTTTCTTTTAAACTAAATTCTTGGCCCATAATTCACCATTTTACCATTAGATTCAAATTTCCTTTTTCCAGTCCCCAAATTTTCATTCGATAATTCAATTTTTGAAAATTTCGAGCATGCCGATAATTCAACAAAGGATGAGGCGACATCCAATAACTTAATCTCTAAAACCCTTGAAAGTTTGATACCCAGAATTGAATTAAATTTCATGATTAAAAATCAAGCAGATATGACTTTGGTACAACATATTCTATCAGGTGGCTTTTAGGGGTTCTTGTACAATTGACCCGTGGTCGATAATTTTTTATTAACGTTTATGCGTCTTCGAATCATGGAGGACCCTCGATTGCCATGTAATCACGAGGATTCAATTATGTGCCTTGAGTATAAGATCAATAGAAAAATCGGTTTATCTTCGTTCGATGGGAATATCGTAATTGTGTGAAATCACCCACAAAACGATTACGTACTTCCGTCGAATCGATTTATATCCATTTGCTAATTGATTTATAAGAGCGTAATATTGACCCTTGTTGATCTTTATGATTGAGTGGTCTATCCTTGATTAAATTCTTTGGTCTTTTCATGTTTTAATCATTTACGGCCTCACCCAATAGATTAGTTAACTCGTGAATGATCAGTTCAAAGTAAAATAACCATAAGTGCATTGATGAAATAACCACTTCATATATTTCGAAACATGACCAAATTTTAGGATATCACAGGAAGAGTGTGGGAGAGAAGAGAGAGAGAGAAGGGATAGATATTCTAGGACTTTTCTTCTAAAAACCATCATTTCTTCACATAAACTCTTCCTTAATTTCCTCTTTACCTAGTATTTTGTCCCCCTCACTTTCCTTTTTTTTTTCCTTTTTCTTTAAAGGCTAGATTTTGGCCAAAATTCACAAATTTGCCACTGGCTTGGTTCCCTTTCCGGTTTTCAAATTTTTCGTCCGATAATTCATTTTCTGAAAATTTCAAACTTGCCGATAATTCGATGGATAATGAGATGACATCCAATAATTTTAATTTTGAAATTCTCGAAAGTTCAATACTCAAAATTGAATTAAATTTCATGGTTAAAAATCGATTGAACACGACTTTAGTACGACCTAAACTATTGGATGGCTTTTTCTCGCGTGGTCGACCCGTAGTCGATAATTTTTTATCCACGTTTGTATCTCTTTGAATTATGGACGACCCTCGGTTGTCATGTAATCGTGAGGGTTCAATTATGTACTCTATGTGCAATATCAATAGAAAATTGATTTATCGTCGTTTGACGCGAATATCGTAATCATGTCAAATCACCTGCAAACCGACTATATACTTTTGTCGAATTGATTTTTATCTATTTGCTAATTGACTTATAACAATGTAGTATTGACCATTGTTGATCCTTATGATCGAGCAATTGATTTATGATCAAATTCTCTGGTCTTTCGCATTTTAGCCTTTTATGATTTCACCCAACAGATAAGTTAACTCATAAATGATTAGTTTAGAGTAAATTAACTATCAGTGTATTGATGAAATAACAATTTCATATATTTCGAACAAGGCCAAACTTTGGGATATCACACTGTGCAAGCTCATCATTGTCATCATCAGCACTTAGAAAATTTTTGAGAGCAAAAGCTTTATCTCATCATCATTAGGTTGAGCTACTTCCTAATCTAATCTAACGATTGTGTCATCATCTATGTCATCAGCATTTTGTTGAATTGCATCTGCACCTCTCTCCTCCTTGTCCTGTCTATCCTGTTGCCTTTCATCCCTAACCTCGGCACTAGCTTAATTTCCCATTTCTCCTATTTGGGTGCTCTCTTTGTCATCATCTTTGTCCTCATCATCACTATTGTACTCCACGTACACTTTTTGCTTATTCGCCATGAAGATAATAGTACATGACCTCCCTAAAACCATTATCATAAGCTTTTTCAAACCATCTTTCAAGTCCTTCCTTGGAACACAATAAAGCAACTTATGTACTTTGCATGGAAAATAATACAGTATATCCCTAATAAATCAAATATAAAATGTCTTATTTACATCGACAAAGATAGTGCATTCATTTCTACCTTCATACTACCACTCGTCCTCTCAAATCACAAACTCCCCACCTTAGCAAACAATGACAACAACATAATCTCGATACATGTTTGCAATCAAGGAAAAAAAACGATTAACTTTTGGGACCATAACAATAAAAGGACAACAATTGCACATGGAGGTCCCCACAGCAACCATTTCGATTAAACAAATTGAAGTCCCCACAACACCATCTTCACTATTTCATGTATAAGACCCCATGACATCCTAGCAAGCCCTAAATTTCCCGTCCCAGGGATTGTATGTGCATTCATAGTAGCAAAGCATCAAATTAGAAAGTAGCAAAGCATCATAGTAGCGCATTCATAATAGCACATCCGGGCCCTTCAATCGCCTTTTCACATCATGGTAGCACATCCGAACACTTCAATCATCCCCTAACCCTATTTTTCCATCCAAGCTCCACGTTTCCTGTCTAAGCCCCAATACCTAATTGGGTGACGCCCTCATCGCGTCAGTGGCATGGAAGGTTTCGATGTGCTTCTTGAACTGCCACAAAACCTCGAAGGGTTCCCAACTCGCTTCATTCTCGAGAAGGCCCTTCCATAGGACGAGGTATTCTTTCTTTGGCGCACAATATCCCTTTTGTATGATCTGGTAAGCCATGATGCATTCAACATCCCGATAATAGAAGGTCTTTGCTCCAAGTGGTGCTTGTTGTGATGTGCCCCGATTCGAATCATCCTTGTCTGCATGGAAAGGCCTCAGCATGCTCACATGGAACACAAGGTGTACCTTAAGCTTGGACGGTAAGTCCAACTTGTATGCCACCTTTTCGATCCGCTGCAATACTCGGAAGGGGCCCTCATAGCAACGAATCAGCCCTTTGTGCATGTCACGGTATCAAAAGACGAGGTGCAATTTGGCCAACACCAAGTCCCCCACCTGAAATTCTACATGTCGTCACTTTTTGTCGGCCCACTTTTTCGTGCACTTCGAGGCTCTATTCAGGCACGCCCACACCAAGTTAGCATGTTCATCTCATTCCTTGGCGAGCTTGTATGTGGATAGACTGCTTCCTCAGTACCCCGAGGCGATCGCGCTCGGCGTGAGCGGCTGTTGCCTAGTCATGATCTCAAATAGGCTTTGGTTTGTGGACTCACTCTGCTGCAAGTTGTATGAGAATTGGACCACGTTGATCAGTCGTGCCCAATTCACTTGCGTGTTGCTCATGTAGTGTTGGAGATAGATTTCTAGCAAAGCATTCACCCGCTCCATCTGTCCGTCGATTTGGGGATGCATGCTAGTGGAAAAGTTGAGATTCATCCCTCACAACTTAAAGAGCTTGGTCCAAAACCGCTTGGTGAATCGCGATCACTCACGATCGTGTGTGGAATGGCCCAATATTTGACGACGTGCTTGAGGAATAGCTTGGCTGCTTCCTCGGTTGGGTAATCTTTAGTGACCGGCACGAACGTCACATACTTGGAAAATCGATCCACCACGACCATGAGGGTCCGACACCCTTCGGACTTCGGCAAGTTCATGATGAAATCCATCGAGACAGTCTCCTATGGACGTTTTGGGATAGGCAACGGCTCAAGGAGCCCCGTGAGTGACCATTGCTCAATCTTATCTTGTTGGCAAATGAGACATGTTCGCACATAGGCCTCAACACCATCCCACATATGCGGCCAATAATATTGATCCTCGACGAGTGCCATAATGCGATGGATTCTCGAATGACCCGCCCATTTAGAGTCGTGGTACTAGTGTAGGATTTCTTTCCGAAGCTTTATGTGGAGCAGCACATAGAGTTGCCATCCTTTGGTGTAAAAGAGATCATCCTCGAGCCAAAATCGCCTTGTCTTACCCTCTTGAGCATATCAAAGGAGGGCTTGGGCCGTTTGGTCGTGCTTTAGCCCCTCCTTGATACGATTTATCCATGGACAGTCGAGCCGACTTATCACATTGGCTAATTCCAACTTCCTACTTAAGGCGTCATCACAAAATTGGACTTTTTGGGCTTGTATTCCAGCACATAATCAAACTCGACTAGGAAGTCTTGCCACCAAACTTGTTTCAGGCTGAGCTTCTTTTGAGTTTGGAAGTAGCTCGTGACCATGTTTTCGGTTCTCACGATGAACCGCGATCCCAAGAGATAGTGCCTCCACATGCGAAGGCAGTGCACCACCGTGGACATCTCCTTCTCTTGGATCGTGTATCGTCACTCGGTATCATCCAATTTCCGAGACTTGAAGGCAACTGGATACCCTTTCTGCATCAAGACACCACCGATAGCAAAATCAAAAGCATCAATCTCTACCTCATACGGTTTGGTATAGTTAGGCAACACAAGCACCGGCTCTTCAGTCATGGCCCGCTTCAACCGATCAAACACCTCTTGACACTGATCCGTCCACTCCCACGGTATTTCCTTCTTTAGCATGTCTGTGAGTGGCAAGGTGAGACTCGAATATCCCCAGATGAAGCACCAATAATAGTTGGTGAGCCCGAGAAAGGATCTCAGCTCCGTCACCTTGGTCGGTGGCTCCTAATTGACAATGGCACAGATCTTGGCTGTGTCCATCCACACTCGTCCGCTCCTAACAATGTGCCGAAGGAAAGGGATTTCTCTTTGTGCGAAGGCACATTTCTCACATTTCACATATAAATTGTTTTCCCGAAGGGTCCGGAAAACTCAATTCAAATGCTCAACGTGTTCCTCGAGCATCTGGCTGTATACAATGATATCATCAAGGTAAACCACAATGAACCGATCAAGGAATGGATGTAGCTACTTATTCATGAGAGTGCCAAACATAACCAGCGCTTTGGTCAAGCCAAAAGGCATAACAAGGAACTCTTAAGATCCATAGCAGGTCACACGTGGTTTTCGGCTCATCCCCTTCGATAATCCGAACCTAGCAGTATCCCAATCGGAGATCAAGCTTGGAGAACCATCAAGCTTCTCCAAGCTGATCGAACAAGTCGACAATAAGGGGAATCGGGTACTTGTTCTTGATGATGAGCTTGTGACATCCTGAATTTTTGACGCATCTCGATAAAATGAATGGGCTTTTCATCGACACACATATGGTTATTTTTTTTCTGAGCTAATCATTCACGAGGTAACTAACATATTGGGTGAAGCCATTAAGGGATACAATTGCGATAAAATCCCTAAAAATTACCCGGTAGGTTGGATTGTACTAAAATCGCGTCTGATTGATTTTAACCACGAAATTGAACTCGATTTTGATAATCGAACATTCGAGCGTGTCGCAATTTATTTTTAGGACCTTGTCTCATCTTTTGAAGAAATTATGTCGAGTCGGAAATTTTGCGGAAAAATCATATTCAGCAAATTGGAAAAATGGAAGAAATTCATATGGACACCTTAGTTGGCAATTTTGGCTACCCATTTGAACTAGTTTGTGAAGGAAATTGTGGGAATTGATATGGGCAACCTCCTTAGCAATTTTGGCCATCAAATTGAAGTTGTTTGGTGGGGAATTGAAGAAGAAAATCAAGAAATTCGTAGGGCTGCTGGACTGTTGTTATTTGGCCTTCAAATTAGCTTGTTTGGGAAGCTTTGAGAGGGAAAAATGCCCATTGGTTGCTACCAAGACTATTGGGGCTGAAGACTTTGAGGCACAAAGCACTCAAGTGGAAGTTATTTCAAGAACAAGGGGATTGGCTGCATGATGGACTTCTTGGCCCCCTTGTCCCCTCCTCTCTCTCCCTTCTTCTTCTTCTATTTCCCCCATGCGCAGCCCCCTCCAATAAAAGCAACTTCACCCTTCTTCTTCCTCTTTAGTTCATCTTCTTCATCTCCATTTTCTTACTACAAAACAGAACCAGCCATCCAACAACCCTTGCACCGTCCAGACCAGCCGCCCGCGAGCCGTCCCCCATGACCAGCATCCTCGAGCTGCCAACTACTTGTCGTCCATCTAGCCCCTCGCCTCCCATCTATGTCTCTGTTGTCCCCGAGTAGCCAGCTGCTCGATCGCCGCGCCTTTTACCTGTCCAAGCCAGCCGTGCCGTTCCAACCGTGCCATTCCCACGTCTAGCTTGCCACCTCAACCTCGGGATCCATTCTCCAGTAGAACCAAAACAACCAACTTTAGATGTGAGCTTATTGGCCTTTTTCAGCCTCATCCGGGCCTCCTTTAGAGTTGCCGTAAACATGGGATCTCACCGTCATCGTGCCACCATTGCTGTGAACCCATTTTTCGCTAATCTGGTGAGTTAACTCCATAATCCTTGAGATGAATTAGCTTAGTTAAATTAGTTGTAATTAGCTTAGTTAAATTAGTATTAAATGAGATTAACCCTAAGATGGATTAGTGTTAATCTAGTTTGATTAGATTAGTCTTAAGATGAATTAATATTGATCTAATTGGTTGGATTAGTACTAATGAGGGTGGTTTGGCTTAATTTAGTGGATTTCCCTCAAATCTGGTTACTAGACGCTCGTCGTTTGCCATTTTTGTGGATCAAAATGCAATATGATTCTGAGGTTGCTTCCCTCTTGGAAAAATGTTCTAGACATCTTTAGCTATAACATATATTTTACTCAATATTTTATAGATTTAAAAGAATGAGATGTCAGATTCATCATTTGCAAAACATAATCTCGGATTATGCTAGAAATAATGACCTTTTGATGTTCAAAGGATTTTTATTAACTCTTAAAGTTCAATTTTCAAAAGAGTTCATTCACAAAAGTTGTTTTTCGCATCTTGTAGTTTAACATATTCAAATTTTAGATCAAACGGACAAGATTTGAATCTCGAACCAAACTGATTTTGGAAAGTAGAATTTTTGGATGCGGACACAGTTTTTTGTAATAGTTTGAGCAAATTGCTGCTCTTAATCTAGAAAGATTTGGGTCAGGGTGTCTCACAAAAAATGTTCGTTTAAGTGTCCTTTAAAACATATTCAAATTTGAATTTTTTTTCTGAATTTGGTTGATTATGTTTCTGGAATTAAACTTGGAGGCGCATGAGTGGCCCGGTTTCTGCCAGTTAGGGCGGTAGTGGTTTTGTGGTGTTCTTAGTATGTAGCTTACGAGATAATGTATATTTGGTGATGTAGTAGACTTTTGGTATGCTTAGAGCTTATGCTTGATAATATGTAAAATTGATTAATTAATTGTGTAATTGGGTGCTTGGCTGTTGTTATGGATTATTACTACAAAAATTAGATTTTGGTATTTAAATTGAAAAATACTGGGTGTCGGTTTTTAACGCCAATTTTTTTTATATAATATATAAAATCATGGAATTTTGAAATGGGGGGGTACCATGCTTACTGATTCGATTTGAATGTGTGACCACTCACAATTATTTTACTAGGAATTTTTAATATGAAGAAAATTGGCCAAGTCCATTATTTGAAATTGAGAATTTGAGAGCAAAGCACGGTGTTCTTGGCCAAGTTTGGATGTGTGCATGATTACTAAGTGGAAACCGTCCTGAGGCGTTTACGCGGGACGAAGCTCCTGTGTGGGGTGCCGTCTAGGCGGAGGATTCTAGATGATGCCGTTCGCGAAGGGGTTTTGGAACGAAGCTCCTGTGTGGGGTGCCGTCTAGTTGGAAGATGATAGACGATGCCGTTCACAAATAGATTTCAAAATGAAGCTCCTCAGTGGGATGCCGTGACCAATGGGTCATAAATAATTGGACCACGCTTGAGTAATTGAGATAGTCGCATTTGATTATGGAACGAAATTATGTGGCATGGAATGAGACATGTCATAACGATTTGGCATTATAATTAGGACCCCTGTAATTATTCGATGAGTGATATGAGGTGTTCCAACTATTGAATGCTTTTACTGTATGCATATAATATATGAGATGTACTAATGTCCAGAGAGATGTTGAGGCAAGGTAAGTCCTATATGGTGCATGTTTAGGCTGCCTCTAGATGAATTCTCGTCCTAATCGAGGTTTAGGGTGTAGACTTGCCGAGATTTATCTCACTCCGTCGTGGTTTAACTTTTTCAAGTCCTTAGATAAAGGTTCGCCACGTTTGTTTTGGGGTTCCCGTAGAAGGTAGACTTTAAGCACTCCTATTTCCCTATTCCTGGGACCAACCTAACTTGTGAGTTAGTTGAGTCCACCATCTGGGTCGATGATGGCCTACCTCATTGGGTACCCCATCGCTTTAAAGTAGGGTTCAGGGCCTGACAGAGCTTGTTCAACACCTGGTAGTCGATGCACATGCGAAAGGATCTGTTATGTTTCTTTTAGAACAAGATCAGGGCATCAAATGGGGCTTTGGATGGCTGAACGTACCCAGCATCAAGTAGCTCTTTGAGCTGTTTCCTTAGCTCTTCTAGCTCGAACGGGGCCATGCGAAAGGGTGCCATGGCCAACGGTCGAGCATCGGGCATGAGCTCGATCTAGTGGTCCACTTCTCTCCAAGGGGGCAACTTCTTAGGCAGCTCGGGCAGCATCATATCTTGGAAAGCGTCGAGGACTCGGGCCACCTCTCTTGGTACCTCATTTTCATCTACGCCGTCCTCCTTCAACGTCACCAAGAAGGTCACCTCACCCTTTCGTAACCCTTTTGACAACTGCATGGCTGATAGCATCTTCTTATTGTGTCCCGACTTGTGATAAATCGGGACCATGCATTAGCACCGCTTATCTAGGATACATATGCAATCCGTGAATGGCATAATGACCGCATTGATCCGGTCGAGGAACCCTAAACCCAACACGAAATCATAGTCATCAAGGCGGATTACCTCAACGTCCTCCCAGCTGGTCCATGGATTGAGGTGAAACTCTACGCCCCTAGCCATGCTGTTGGTCAGGACTTTCTTGGAATTCACCATTTTGAGCCAATCAGCATCGCATGCTTCGACTGAAAGATTCAACTTCTTCGCAGCCTCTTCGGATATGAAGAGATCAGATGCCCCAGTGTCCACGAGCATGCTCATCGTGACACAACCAATCTTCATGTCCACGAACATCATCCCTTTAGATTCTTTGGCCTTCTTGGCCTTGATTGACCCAAGGATCTACAATGATGCCAACCGCGCCTCCTCTCGTGACTTATCCTCCTTGCACAAGGCTGCCAATTTGTCTCTTTTCGAGCAATCACAAGCCATATGGGGACCATCATAAAAGAAGCACTTGTAGGTGCGTACCTTGTGATGGTATCCTCCGTGGCTCGACTCGGGTTGAGTCCTGGGAGGGACCGCTAGCAGTTTGCCTCTGTTCAAACAATGGTATTGGCTCTAATCTCCCTCGCTAGTGGCTTTTTCTCTTGACTGAGAGTCGGGCTAGAATTATCACATCTCGTCCTACTAACGAGACATCCCGTTGGCGTGGAGGCATCTCGTTCTTATAACAAGGTATACCATTGGCAAGGGGGCATTGTCACCGAATATACCAATCGACGGCGTAAATTAGTCCATCGTGAGTCCATGTATCAAGCATCACAATCCGGTTCTTATCTTCGCTTTTAGTTCAAGGGCCCAAAGGCGTGCCATGCATAAGTATATGAAATGACTTACCCAAATCGAGAAGTTAAGCATGCCTAGCACGAATCAAGGATCGCGACTTGATCCGACACGTTTGAGCACTGATTTAGTACCCAACTTGGCTCGGGAACGACATACCTTGATATCGCACAGAGACCATGATAGGATCGGCCCATCGTGACATGTTCATTGACCTAGTATCAGACTTGGCTTGAGAGAAAAACACCTCAATACCAGACCGAGACCATGAAACGACTGGCCTGTTGTGACATGTTCACCGACCTAGTATCAGACTTGGCTCGAGAGCGAAACACCTCAATACCAGACCGAGACCATGAAAGGACTGGCTTGTCGTGACATGTTCATTGACCTAGTACCAAAGTTGGCTCGAGAACAATATGCCTTGATATCACACCAAGACTAAGAAAGGGCCGATCCATCGTAATCCCACGTACGTCCAGGCTGACAAAACCCTTTTTTTTAGAGCTTTAGGCATGAACTAGAACGTGCACTTGTGAAAGCGGTTAGAAATAGTTTTGTAAAAAAATAGCAAGCTTTCAAAGAACGCTTTCTGAATAGGTTTGTATCAAACAAAAACCAAAGCATATCAAATGAACACACAAACTGGCTTCTTCCAAAGCAATTCAAGCCAAAGCACAAGTCAAAGCTCATCAAACAAGGATCAAACTCAATCAAGGAACAAGGTCTAAACTAATCAAAGCAAACACAACCGAACCTCAAGCAAGAACATAGTCATAATGTTAATCAATGACTCACTACATGCTTGGATTAGCGTAACACAACACCCTAACCAGATATTAGTAAGTTCTACTTACACACTTCAAGGAACGGCCTAAGTGACCGAGCAACGTACATGCGAGTAAATGGGCAAGAGGGGCACAGCTACGAGAAAGAAGGAGAGGGCGGCGATGAGGGTGAGGTCGAGAGAGTGAAGAAGGAAGAGGAGGTGGTGTGTTGTGGGAATGGGGGAGGGATGTCTTTCTCCTATTCATAGGCAATCCTAATTTTTTCTCCAAGCCTTAAAAGTCAAGATTTCCTCTCTAAGTCAAGAAGCATTAAATGCAAGGTAACTTGATCACCAAATCTCAAGGTAGGATAAGGCTTTAGCTTGGTAGCTTAAGACACCTCAACATGACATTTAAGGACTTAAGTCCAAGCTTGAGCGTGACTCACACCTCCTGAGTAAGAAAAATAGTTTTGAGCAATTTCCGAAATTAGTGTTTTTACCTTATCAAATGGAATAAAAAAATTATGGCATTTTAATATGTTGTAGAGAATGCCTTTATTAACATTTTTCATGGGGAAGTCAAGTCAAATTCGTGCTGTGCAAAGAGCAAAAAATCATTGAACACAACCCAAAAATTCATCCATCGAGCATATTCAACAATCGGAGAGAGAGACTCATTTTGACATCCAAATCTTCATAAAACTCTTTGAAATTTTTATATGTTGTGGAAATGGATGCCATTTAAAACTTTCATGAATGAAGCATGGTTAAATTTGGAAGGAAATTTTTTATAAAAATTCGAGAATACAACCTGGTCACCATTTTTACTACACGGGATAGGTTCCAAACGGTGAATGATTGGGCCTTCGTCTCTAACATTTCACCTCAGAAAAATATGAAATTTAAGTATGTTTTATATCAATATGTTTAGAACAACTTTTATGAAAGAAGTTTCTTTAAATTTGCACCACAAAAATCTGTGTAAAAATAGCAAATAGTGGAGGTCCAGTAACTTCAAAAATCAAATGTAGCAATCTTCGTTGGAAAAAGGAGACGTTCCACTTGATCAAGAAGCATTTATTGTCGGGCATCCTTATTTCCCAAGTTTCCAACTAGGTCCTAAGTTAGCTTGAACACTTCATCTCGGCATTTAATAACTAGAAGCCAAATGTATTCAATTCACTCTTAACTTATCCAAAAAGGCTTGACTTGCTTGCTCTTTCTTCAAATGGTTGTGTAGTCCCTTTCTTGGCCTTCAAGATCTCCTAATTAGGCTTAGGTATCCTCCTCATTAATGAGCCAAAGTCCAAGTTTCAAAATTGTCTTCCAAAGCAAGAGCCTTTCATGCCAAGTGTCCACCCTTAGTCAATGTACACTAATTAACTACAAGCCAAAGGCATTGAATGCACCTTAGGAAAATATCTAAGTTTTGAAGGCCTTGTCATTGGGTAGGGATTAATTGAGTTTGATTGCAATCGACAGCCTTATTTGTCCCAAGGTTCATGCTTAAGCCATGCCCAAACAAAGCCAAACGAAACCCGGCTTGATTGGCCAAACCAAGTTCGAAATCCCTTTCATCGAGAAAAGTGGTCGTAGTTGGGTTTGTTGGCTAGGTCCAATCAATCGATGGGTCAGCTCTCGTTGGGCTTGTCGGCCAATATTGTAGTCGGTCTTATGACTAGTCCAAGGTTGTGCACCACAAGTCCTAATCAGTCCAAAATTGAACTACATTGAGTTTATTTAATCCATGATTGATTATCGATTGTCATGTACTCATGTGGAATTGATCGATTCGTATCAACTCATGATCGCATGGGATCGGTTCATGGTCGTCCATGACCGACATAACGACTGGTCGGAATCACCCACAATTGGTGCGATGACCGGACGGAGTTGAGCCATGACCGTCCATCAATCCATGATAGTACATGATCGTCCCATGACCGATCTTTATGATCGAATAACCTTTCCATGGTCGAATACTTTATAACTGAACCTTGGGTTACCAATCCTTGAATGGCCAATTGACTCATGACTGGCCTTCGGGTCGGCTCATGACCAAGTCTCACCTTTGACATAGTAGGCTTTGGCTTACTAGTTGAGGCCAAAATAGGGGTTGAAATCGAGGATGTTACATCCATGACATACCAGCCATTGTCAATCTCCAGAGTAATTTTCTTCCAATCAAGCCGTTGGATAAAATCTATTAAAGGAATCTTGTGTCCCGTTGAAATTAGGAATATAATTTCCACTTGATTCTAGTCACCCATATAATGAGAATCTTAATTTCCATAAGTAGATGTTTTCTGAAAAAAAAAATTATCTTCAAGATGTTGTAGAGTAAATTCCTAATAAATTTATCCTAAATCCGTGTTGCAAAATCGACAAGTCTAAATCTGTTTTCTTCCTCGTTCTAGATGCAATCTCGTTCTAGACTACGTCAGAGTGGGAACTGCTTCTGGGGAAGAGTAGACTATGGTAAAAGTCTCTGATAGAATCTCAAAAGCAACTTTAAATGTAATTTATTCTTGAGAAAACTATGCTAGGAGTTTTCTCAACAACTACAGTGTATTCAAATTCAAAGTACAGCCCGCTTTACCAGCAACTGCAAGCCTTCTGCTATCTACAACAGTTTCTCCATGGTTTTCATGCGACCACCTTAACTAAAAACTAGAGATAGCGTTCATGCATAAACTGATCCTAATTGTGGAATTCTCCCAATAGCCCATTAGGAGATGGCATTACGCTGCAACTGGAAAAAGGTTGTTACGCTTGAGTAATGCATCGGGTGAAGGCTCATGTCCTCGAAATTCAATGAAGACCTGGGTATAGCAAAATTGCCACAGTAAGGACTTCTAGTAATAATTACTGAACCGAGAGTAGCCAAATAGAGGAGAAAGCTAAATAAAGATCATAAATAACATTAAACAAGAAAAATGTGAGCTACATATTATAAGAGTAGATGATGCAAAATCACAATTTCCGAACCTGTAATGGAGCTTTTCCACCTCCAAGAGCAAGAACAGTCTCTCGAAACCTTTTCCCTGTTTCTTTGACAGCCTGTCGACCACACTCAGCAGATCATGATAAAAACCAGCAATTAATTCCAACACTACTAGCAATATTGAAGAAGGGGCTTCATAATTGATATTACTAGACAAGACAACAAGATTGCCCATGCACAATCCTTTCTGAAATGTTGTTGGGCGACAGGACATCATGCTGGACGTAACATTGTCTGATAAGAGTGAATAATGCAGAGAAGAAAATTGTGACACGTCTAGAAGTTTTTCTATACGTTGTGTGATGGCCTTACTATGTGCTATCAGTGGTCCAATGGACCTCCGTATATGACTTGGGCTTCCCAATGGGAATTAAAACCTATGAGAATTTTCAGGTCGATGACATCATACCTATGAACGGGAAAAAGAACTGAACAAGAAGAAAAAAGACCGAACCAGTATGGTTCTTGGAGCTCTGCATCTTGCACTGGGGAAAAGAAACGAATGAAGCAGACTTGGACAAATATAAAGGTGCACCTATCCCTCTTGGGGAGCTTTCAGATAACACAGAGAGCAAAACTCAGATAACAATGACAGAGAAACCTATTTTTGAGATATTGGTGGTGCAACAGGGACCTCAAACTCAAGACATGTAGAAATAATAATTAAAAAATAAAAAATATTAAAAAATTGTCCATGTTGTCCAATGGCACTCAAATAATCAATTTTACTCTGATGTGACACTCAAATAAGTGAAAAAAAGTTTTGGCACTCAAGTGAGTGAAAAAAGAAGAAGAAAAAGTCATAGCACTCCTGCTGTTCTTCAGCCCAAGGCCATGCTAATGCATACAAAAGGGATCACATTGGCTTGCATTGAAGTGAAGAATGGTATAAGCCTTTCAGCAGGGTATGGAAATGGGATTTGGAGCCTAACAATTCATGGAAAGAATTTTAAGGCATTGTAGTGCTACAGTAGTGGGAAGAATGCAAATAGGCGATCTCACATGTATGGGACCTGCCTGACGCATAGTCATTAGAGAGCAATGAGCATAAGTCCTTTGGCATATACGGTATTACTCTTCCATTCTTTGCTCAGACGTTCACTGGGATTACTCACCACTTGTCTACTGAAGGAAGAAAAAGCAATCTCGCACGTTTATTACTTTCACTACTGCACACATGTATAAACCTAAAGAATGGCAAACAGAAGGACCTAGGAGCTTTTGAAGCAACATTGTTTTTATTTCAAATATGTGCACAACTTCTTGAACATACCTTCTTGTCATTTAAACCTGCAACCTCAAATGCAGAGAAAGCATCTGCAGATAGTACCTCTGCCCACTGAAAACCAATACATTCACAATTAGAACCACACACATGATGGAAATAAATCAATCTCAAGCATGGAGATAGGTAAACCAGTACTCGGAACTAATGCCACTACAAGAAAAGGGGCGAATTCTATTCAGAGAAACTGTTTCATCATCTATTAGAAATTAACCATAAAGGATCTGAAACTTTTTTGTTTTTTTGACATAACCCACAAAGAAGAATATCATATAGCTGAATACAAGTGAAAAGCAACAGATTCATTGCCATGAGCCACCAGGAACATATTTTGTATGAAGCCGCAGATCTACACTTGCATATCTTACCTGAGAATTTTCCCAGACAAGGACATTAATAACCAAGTTATTCCTAAATATACATCAGTATGATTCTTGAAGGATTAGAAAAATAATTTGATCTGCATCATTTCAAATTATGAACAGTAAAACAGCAACCTAGAAACCATTCTTGCACTAAGGTTAAATAAACAAGTAAAGTTTTCTCTGCCTCACTGTCATGTAGACATGAACTGATCCCCAATCTGTTTTATCTTTCAAACTTGTGTATTAGATAGCCATAAACATGATGGACGAAGGTGGAACTCAATAAACAAGAGGTGCAGCATTCAGCTCTTAATAAATGTAGCACCATGAGGACAAAGTACAGGTGAGACAGTTCCCCCACGGACAAGGGCAATAACTCCTAGAATAGCTTTCTTCTCTTTGGAAGCTATGTGAAACAGTCCTAACTTTAACAGGCGTCACAAAAGTAAGAAGAACAAGCAATTATTTCATATTTAGTTAATGTGAAGTAACCTGGCGAAGGCTTAAGGAGCCTGCACGAAAAGTCTTAGCTGCAAGGAGCTTTCTGTATACATCTTCAGGCAGACTCTCACCAGTTTCATAGTGCTTTGCGATTCCCATCAAAGTTTCCCTGCGATTCAAGGGTAATTTAATGGCCAAGGATGTCTCCACAAGGACAAAAAGACACTGCAATCATGGTTCAGCTAGAAATATGCGTGCGCTTCACTCCGGAAAGGTATTTTCAATTAGCGGGCTTCATTATAATTGTTCATAGGTTATTAATCACAATAAGGAATTACTGTAAAATATGATTATGTTAAATTTTTACAGTTGAGTTTGCAAGCTTTGCACGTCAACTTGAATGACAACTTGTTTATTATGACTAAGCTAATGTGAAGAACATGGTGTTTGTCTCAATATTTGTCCTCAAAATCATAAAAATAACAAATTGATGTTAACGGAAAATAACTTGTTTGAGGAAACAAAATAGTAAAAGATAATGTTGAAGCTTATAAAAGAAATATTCTGTACCGAGATGAGGCCTTCCCACGTTTCTAAGAAAGAATTGGTTTTATTGTAATTACTAAGTTGAAAATGTTCATTTTATCAATTTCTTCGTTATGCTTAATGTGTATAATATTCACCAACATAGAGAAATAAATTAAGAAAATAAATTTTTAATCCATATCCATAAGGATACAAACGTTCCGACGCTTTCAACATCAATGATAAGAGAAAAGAGCCTTAACAACAATGAAAAAAAAAATAAGTTAGGACATTCACTCTTTACGAACTTTACAATATCAATAAGATATTAATAGGCAAACGAAATAAAGGACAATATCAAAAGTTTTAAGAGAGTGCAAATCCGTTAGATTAATATATATCACAACTTTATAAACTATGCACATATCAAAATAGTAAAAAGTAAGGAAAAGACTTACGAATAATGAAATGATAATCAATAAAATGTAATACTAAAATCATAAGAAATTGGATCTATTCATGCATTGTGAAAATTAATAAACCAAAAGGTCTAAATGATAAGAAAAAATTAATTAGGTGGGTATGTATCTTAAAAAAAGTAAAGATGAAATATAATGAAATGGGTACATATTGAAGAGGAAGAGTGATAAAGTACTGAGAAGGTGGAGTTGGTAAGTAAAGCCCACTTGTACTCATTGTCTACCCTCCCAGGCAAAGGTGAAGTCATACTAAAAGAAGGAATCCCTAAGTCATCATCTGCCGTTATCCACAACACAGAAGGGAATTGTTGGAAATGGAATTTCCTAGAGTTGGTAAACTTCTAGAATTCTCTAGAATTCCCTAGATGAATTTTCTAGAAGAAAGAAGAAAACATTTTCTAGAAGAAAGAGGAAAATGTCCAACATGTAAGAGAAGTCTCTAGAATTGTCTACAAGCTCATGTGTCTAGAAGTTTCATCTTATGTTAGAGAAGTCTAGAGACTTCCTCTACCAACTTTGGCAGCTATATAAAGGAGCAAGTGCTCCATATTTTGGGAAGGGATCTAACCATAAAAACCACACATCATGCTCTCTCACCAACACCTCTTTCAACTATTGTAAAATTATTTTCATAAACTAGTGAAACTATCGTTGTCCCATAAACCTTCTCAAAATATGTCATCCCTTGTCCATCCTCTATCAAATATAAACTATACCATACTTCCGCGCATATTTATATTCTAACATGCTATCAGAGTCAGGCATATCGGATGGTTATTGACGTTTGTCCTCACCATCCTCAACTAAAAAGGCCAGAGCCCGAGCGAGAGCCAACAGAGCCAGAGCCAGAATCAAAGGCCAGAGCCCGAGTGAGAGCCAAGAGAGCCAGAACTGGAGCCAGAGCCCGAACCAAAGCCGGAGCCAGAGCCAGAGCCTACGAGAGCCAGAGCCTACGAGAGCCAGAGCCTAAGCCCGAGCTAACAATTACAACTAAGAGCATTTTGATGCCCCGAGACATATGGGACATCATTGAAGAAAAGTCATTATGTACGCGACAAAAGGATACAAGGGATCATGGAATGAAGACGGACTAAAAGACATGGGACAGACTATAATATCTGAAGTATCCCGAAAATGGATCAAGGGGGAGTGTTGGAAATGGTGATCCATTTTCTAGAATTTCCTAGAGTTGGTAAACTTCTAGAATTCTCTAGAATTCCTAGATGAATTTTCTAGAAGAAAGAAGAAAACATTTTATAGAAGAAAGAGGAAAATGTCCAACATGTAAGAGAAGTCTCTAGAATTATCTACAAGCTCATGTGTCTAGAAGTTTCATCTTATGTTAGAGAAGTCTAGAGACTTCCTCCACCAACTTTGGCAGCTATATAAAGGAGCAAGTGCTCCATGTTTTGGGAAGGGAGCTAACCATAAAAACCACACATCATGCTTCCTCACCAACACCTCCTTCAACTATTGTAAAATTATTTTCATAAACTAGTGAAACTATCGTTGTCCCATAAACCTTCTCAAAATATGTCATCCCTTGTCCATCCTTTATCAAATATAAACTATACTATGCTTCCGCGCACATTTAAATTTCTAACAGGAATGTTCTTAGTACCTCGCTTTAGCTGTAGAGAGAGTACAATGGAATTGCAACCAAAGCATTACATAACGCCACATGAAGCAATCATCTGTTGTCATTGACAGCGTAGGCATAACCTTTTCATCTATATGTGAAGTGCAAAAACATCCAACAATGATGGCACATCAAATTGTTCTATAGTGGTTTGAGACAAAATTACCTGTGGTAACACCAGTTCTCCATAAACTGAGAGGGCAATTCCTTAGCATCCCCCCCTATTCCTTTAGTGCCCGCGACAAGGCCTTCGTCCTGCTTGGTGAGCATGTGTTGAAGTGCATGACCAAATTCATGAAAAATAGTTTGAACCTGCTAGCAATACATATAAGTGGTCAAATGCCAAGTACCACTTAGAGGATAAAGATGTTTCAAGTAGGACAAGTAACCGCTACAGTGACCTCAAGGTCACAAATCTCACCATTCATGTGAGAGACAACGTAACATCCCATAGAGGGTAGAATTCTTTTAGCCAAAGAATGGCTAAATAGATCATATGAAACTTTCATGTTCAATTAACTGCGGTTTAACAAGTACTAGGCGTGAATCAGAATATTTTAGCATGGGAGCAGGTAAAGCTAAAAGTTGAACAATAGACCCATCTCTATATGCAGATTGTTAAAAAAAAGTGATCCATATGCTAGGGTACTCCAGAAAAATCGTACAACAAATATTTTCTGGGAAAGTAGTTGAAGTGTGATGAAAAAGGACTCTATATATGCTTGTCGTAGAAGAATCTAAAAGGAAAGGAATATCTCTGCATAACTTGACCGAGATATTGGCCATCAAGTCGGTGGAATTGCTCTATAAATAGAGATCAAAACATTATGTAAAAACCAAATACCCTTCTCCACCACCAACACATGTAAAAGCCATTCTCATAATCTAAAGAAACTATATTCCCATGGCCTAATAGCCTTGAAGTTCTCTTACCCTTGTCTCCTTATTCACTGCCAAATTAATCCAACATATAGATGCACATCAACGAAAAACTAGCAGTGGTATTAGTGCCACGCTTCTGCAAACCAATACAGATATAAGAGGAGAAAAGTGCGTGTCATTATGCATTATACACAGGAAAATATTAGCGGTACTAGGATTCCTTAAGTCCACATCGAAGAATAGATTGACATCACACATATCTAAAGCAAAAATTGCTTGGCATTTACTTCATTATCTTCTACCGTATACTAATCTTCTCTTGCTAACGTGTGTTATTGGACCTATATATTGATTGTTCCAGCACTCTCCCTCCTAGCAGTGTGGAACTAAGATAGATGTCTTTTTAATAGCAGAACTTCAAGCCTAATTTAAACTAGTATTGTCGAGAAGTTACCAAAATAGAATGTTTAAACTAAAAGGACCCTCTTCTACTATCCTTGCTTCTGATGGCAATATATCATTCCCACCAGCTTGCATTAGCTTGAGGCTGCACTAGCTACCCTCCATCTGTTAAGTATTTCAGACCCAAAAAGCAGAAAAGAAGTCAATAACCTGAGCAAGGGAGTTGGAAATTGACCTCTCGGAATGTCATAAGACTTGGCTTGTTCCCCACAGGTGGTGTTTGATTGCACACCATGTGAGCAATTGGTAATCTTGCACTTACTCCATCTTGAGACAACACACGACTTCGACCAACAACCTCATCCATCCATGCACCTCCCCTTTTCTCAGATGGTCGAGAATAGGGATCAAAATAGAAGTATGCAATTGCATTTCCTGAAGAATCTTTTACACAGTAGAATTTTGTTAGAGAAATCCCTTATGATGTTTTGAAGATGACAAAATAAATCAAAGGCTACTAACATGTTTAATGGTTAAGTAATAGACCATGCAGATGATAGAACATGTAAAGGATATTGTCAAAGTGTGAAGACGACCAGAAGACTGAACGTAACACATGTCCAAAGTATATTCTGAAGATTTCAAGACCTCTGTGTCAAAGTCTGAAGACTGCCGTGTCAAAGTCTGAAGACTGCCGTGTCAAAGTCTGAAGACTGCAAGACTTTAGTGTCAAAGTCTGTTCTACATCAGAAGTCTGCTCACTCTGACAAATTCCAGACTGAACATGAATGATGAACTAGAAGACAGACTCTATGTTGGAGCTGAACTTATTCAGACGGTGTTCAGACCTTAAAGCTAAATCTGTTCAAAAGCAGAATATATTCAGACTCAAATTGCAAAGTCTATCGCACTCAGACACAGATTGTAAAGTCTATTGCTATCAGACTTTACATCCAGACTCAACAGAACGTAACTCAATCCCAATCATATAACGGCTAGTGATCTGGTTTGGATTCCACATCAAGATTGATTTGATTGATTCAATCTAATTGATTGACAATTGGATCTTGAAGACAAGATTTTTCTATACGAAGAAGCTTTACTTATGGAAACCAAGATTCCGTTTGTATCGGCGATCGGAATCAATTTGAGATTTTACCTTTGTCACTCAACGGCTACCAAATTTTCTAGATACAGAGCTGTCCAATTGGTATATTGGAAGACGATCCTCAAGATACTGTCCAACGGCTAGTTTGGAAGTAGAGGAGTATTTAAGGAGATGAAGGACCGATGAGCAAGTAAGAGACGGGGCGTAGAATTTATAATTCCAAAGTCTGAGCGACTTTCGATCATATACTTGTCTCTTAAGAGCTTAAACGTTTGTGATCGTGAGAGAAATACCAAGAGAGTGACTTAGTGAGATAGTGTGATCTACTACTAAGTGTTTGCACTCGAAGTTGTAATCTCTTGTTAATTGCATAGTGGAATCCAGCCAAGAAGGCTGTTAGCGTGGGAGAGTGGATGTAGGCTTGAATTAAGCCGAACCATTATAAATCTTGTGTTCTTATTCTCTTCCCTAACTCCTTTATTTTACTCGAAGTTTATTTTATTCCGCATATATTTGCCAAGGTTTATTTTATACACCTATTCACCCCCTCTAGGTGTTCATACTAGCACTCTCAATTGGTATCAGAGCCAAGTGCTCGGTTTATAAAAGTGTTTTTACTTTTGAGCTAAAGATTCTTTATGGCTAGTATATTGGCACCATGACTTATGGAAGGGCAAAGCAACATAAGGCCACCATATTTCGATGGAAGAAAATACAAGCAGAATGGCCAGAAATGAACAATAAAAGAATATGATGAGCAAGGAAATTTATGCTTGATGGCACATTCAGAATCCGAGTCTGACTCAAACACAGACTCAGAATCAGAGTCTGACTTAGACACAGACTCAGAATCCGATGAGAAAATCAAGGAAATAAAAGAAAAGAAGAAGTTGGTAAGGAATGTTTTTGGACACATAATTCTCATTATGCTTGAAATTCGATATATCATTGATTGATTCAGATTTTATAATGATCATATTTTGTTTTATTGAATAAAGAATCGCATGATTTGTTTTTGTGATTCGAAATTTAATTTGATACGTGTGATCATTTTTAATATCATGCTTAAAGACAAAATAATTTATTTGGTTTAATTTTATACTCTCAGATTTAGTCATATTTTGCAAAGTGAAAATCTGTTTTACGCGATATTAATTTATGATGCAAGATATTATTGTGCATAATATTCTTTCTTTGAATACTTTGTTATGATGAATTAAGAAAGAATATTTTATTATGGAGATTTCATATTTTACTCTAACGTCAAGGAAGGATCCAAATTGATGGATACCAAAAAGCGAAATGAGTTGATTGCAGGAAATTCTTTAAGGGAAGGATGATTGCGAATCTACGCAAATTTTGGTGCAATCAGAAAATATCTCCTGCGACAATTGGTAATGATTTTTTTTCAATGGTATATTGCAAATATATACCTTGGGTAAGAGAATATTTTTTATCATCCCGCCTTGCAAATTTCTACGTGCATTTATCATGATTTTGGATGATTGTTTATTATATTGCGAATATTTTCTGTCATAAATATAAGGTATTGCAATTTTGGCACGTGACAGAAATATATATTTTCCTTTTGCAAAATGCATATCTGAAATTTATGCTCAAGGAAATCTCTTTGATCTCGAAAGATATTATTGCATATCCATGGATATTCTTGCTATATTCTTAGAAGATATATTATATCTAGCAAGTTTGATCCGCAAATCAAAGGAATATATTACGTGACATTTTTGCAAAGTTTATTATCTTTTATATAAGAATTTGCAGGTCACAATAGAATCTTCCATATGGATTTTGGAAAGCTTGATCGGAAAATTGAGAAGATTCTATACTATCTTCTAGAGGTTCAAAAATATCATTCCTTGTGCAAAATTTTTGCAAATTGTTGAGGAAATCCCTTATGTGTCATACGTAAGGTTGAATAGTTCTGAATTTTAATATTTGATAATTTTATATATGCTATTCAATTTACCTATTTGAAGAAAAGGGTATTCACATGGATATTATTACAGCTTATTTGTGAAAAAAGTTTGTTAAGTTGATGCAGGTTGAATTCGAGAAAAGCTTAATTGAAGAAAATAAATATTTGTCTCGAATTTCAAAATGCAAGTGATCGTTGCAGATGTTGTTGCTACAAAGGAAATACTGGAAAAATATTATGCTCAACGTGCACAAGCAACAATTGTTTCCATTCGCAAATATTGTCATGATCACAAGGGGAGAACGTGAATCCAAAAGAAAAGGAAAAGATTCGTGATCATCTCAAAAAGGCAAAAAATTGAGGGGGTGCTTCGATCAATTATGGAAAAATCTTTTTGGATTGATCGTGATCTTGTTATGAATGAAATGAAAGGTAAATGTGTCAGAATGTGTTCTAAAAAATCAGGTTAGTGCATCTTTTATTACCTTTTGTCATTATGACAAAAAGGGTACGTGAATTTCATGATGCATCCGTGATTTCTATTGAATATTTTCTGATATATATGATCGAAGTAAGCTTTATTGTATATCTTTAATATTCGACTTGCTTTATAAAAGCTGATCTTTAGAAATTATGCAAGACATATTTGTTATCATTCTCTACGTGAATCCATTATTATCGCTTTTTGATTATGACAAAAAGGGGGAGAATATATGAATATGCATATGTGTTGATTGGTTGATATTATTTATTGCATAATATTGAGCTGCGATTATTTTTCTATATATTGTTATGCTCAATCTATTTGCTATCTTCTGATATCATTTGATTTAAATTAATATCTTTAAAAGCGTGTTTACAAATCTGCATATTCAGGATTGTTTTGTCATCATCAAAAAGGGGGAGATTGTTAGGGAAATCACTTATGATGTTTTGAAGATGACAAAATAAATCAAAGGCTACTAACATGTTTAATGGTCAACTAATAGACCATGCAGATGATAGAACATGTAAAGGATATTGTCAAAGTGTGAAGACGACCAGAAGACTGAACGTAACACATGTCCAAAGTATATTCTGAAGATTTCCAGACCTCTGTGTCAAAGTCTGAAGACTGCCGTGTCAAAGTCTGAAGACTGCAAGACTTTAGTGTCAAAGTCTGTTCTACATCAGAAGTCTGCTCACTCTGACAAATTCCAGACTGAACGTGAATGATGAACCAGAAGACAGACTCTATGTTGGAGCTGAACTTATTCAGACGGTGTTCAGACCTTAAAGCTAAATCTGTTCAGAAGCAGAATATGTTCAGACTCATATTGCAAAGTCTATCGCACTTAGACTCAGATTGTAAAGTCTATTGCTATCAGACTTTACATCCAAACTCAACAGAACGTAACTCAAGCCCAATCATATAACGGCTAGTGATCTGGTTTGGATTCCACATCAAGATTGATTTGATTGATTCAATCTAATTGATTGACAATTGGATCTTGAAGACAAGATTTTTCTATACGAAGAAGCTTTACTTATGGAAACCAAGATTTTGTTTGTATCGGCGATCGGAATCAATTTGGGATTTTACCTTTGTCACTCAACGGCTACCAAATCTTCTAGATACAGAGATGTCCAATTGGTATATTGGAAGACGATCCTCAAGATATTGTCCAACGGCTAGTTTGGAAGTGGAGGAGTATTTAAGGAGATGAAGGACCGATGAGCAAGTAAGAGCCGAAGCGTAGAATTTATAATTCCAAAGTCTGAGCGACTTTCAAGCTTACGTCCACTCTCCCACGCTAACAGCCTTCTTGGCTGGATTCCACTATGCAATCAACAAGAGATTATAACTTCGAGTGCAAACACTTAGTAGTAGATCACACTATCTCACTAAGTCACTCTCTTGGTATTTCTCTCACGATCACAAACGTTTAAGCTCTCAAGAGACAAGTCTATGATCGCAAGTCGCTCAGACTTTGGAATTATGAATTCTACACTCCGTCTCTTACTTGCTCATCGGTCTTTCATCTCCTTAAATACTCCTCCACTTCCAAAGTAGCCGTTGGACAGTATCTTGAGGATCGTCTTCCAATATACCAGTTGGACAGCTCTGTATCTAGAAGATTTGGTAGCCGTTGAGTTATAAATGTAAAATCCCAAATTGATTCCGATCTCCCATACAAAGGGAATCTTGGTTTCCATAAGTAAAGCTTCTTCGTATAGAAAATTCTTGTCTTCAAGATTCAATCATCAATCAAATAGATTGAGTCAATCAAATCAATCTTGATGTGGAATCCAAACCAGATCACTAGCCGTTATATGATTGGGCTTAAGTTACGTTCTGTTGAGTCTGGATGTAAAGTCTGATAGCAATAGACTTTACAATCTGAGTCTGAGTGCAATAGGCTTTGCAATCTGAGTCTGAACATATTCTGCTTCTGAACAGATTTAGCTTTAAGGTCTGAACACCGTTTGAATAAGTTCAGCTCCAACATAGAGTCTGTCTTCTGGTTCATCATTCACGTTCAGTCTGGAATTTGTCAGAGTGAACAGACTTTTGATGTAGAACAGACTTTGACACTAAAGTCTGGCAATCTTCAGACTTTGACACAAAGGTCTGGAAATCTTCAGAATATACTTTTGACATGTGTTACGTTCAGTTTTCTGGTCGTCTTCACACTTCGACAATATCATTTACATGTTCTATCATCTGCATGGTCTATTACTTAACCATTAAATATGTTAGTAGCCTTTGATTTATTTTGTCATATTCAAAACATCATAAGGGATTTCCCTAACAATCTCCCCCTTTTTGATGATGACAAAACAATCCCGAATATGCAGATTTGTAAAGATATTAATTTAAATCAAATGATATCAGAAGATAGCAAATAGATTGTGTGACATCCAGATTTTCGGGTCCTAATTTCGACTGGATAAATAGGGCCGCTTTGGTTCAGTTGAAGCTAAGGATTGTGGAATTGGGATGCAAGTGGGCTATATTGGTAAGGAAAAATACCAATTGGAATGACGAGGTGTTAAATGAAATTATGGGAGTCAATTTGATTTAATTCAAGAGGAATTAAGGCCCAATTGGAGAGAAACCTTGGCAAAATTCGTATGCCACCTCTACCCCAAACTTTGGCCTACCTAAATGCTTCTAGAAGGGGTAGTTTTGGGCTAGAAATGTGGGTGGATGACAGCTGATGGTGGCCCACGTATGGCTGACCTAAGAGAGAGAGAGTGTGAGAGGAAAATGAGAAATTGGTTTTCTCTTCTTCTCCCTCTCCCCTCCGTCGACCGAATGCATCCCCCATCTTCTTCTTTTTCTTCAAGACTCCATGGAAGCTGAAGATCAGCGAACCAGCAGGCCGAAGTAGCGATTCCTCTCGGCGTCGATGCAACAAGCAACCGGAGCCAGAGTCGCTGCTGTTCGCCGTCCTGCTGCCCGTGCACAGCTTCGTCTCTCTCTCTTCCGCCCTTCTTGTTCGAACAAAGCAGAAGCAGAAACAGAGGTCAGTTGCGTTGAAGGGCTACAGCCGTGCCGGAGCCAAGACCGTCGTCGCCACCTCACGCCGCACGCCGTCGCTGCTCCTCGGCCGTGCGCGCTCGCTCTCCGCCTCTCCCTCACCCATTCCAGCCGCCGTCGGCACCTCTGTCTTCCCCTCCGTTTGCTGCTCGGGATCTCAGATCTGGGAAGACACCGGAGTTAGGGCAGCAGCTGGCGTTGCTGGACCGGAGCTGCCGCACCACCGCCAGCGCGACGCCGTGCACTCCGCCGCTGCTCCGCTCAGCTCGGTCTCCCTCTCGCCCAGCTCGCTGTTCCAGAGCTGCTGTCCAACCCCTGTTCCGCCTCTGTCCAGCTCGTGCAAGACCCGCCGGAGCTTCCTCCGACCACCTTCGGCCACCGTGAAGACTCGCCTTGGTCTTGTTCAGCTCCTCCGCCCATTCCCGAGCTCAACCAGCCCCGGATCCGCCCTCCTTCGCCTCAACCAGCCGTGCACAGAGAAGTCAGAAAATGGGTATCGCAGAGGGTTTTGCCCCGTTTTGGCCGCCTTCCCGAGCCCGGATGCTTGGCCCGCTTTGAGGAAAGTCGACCCTCGCGTCGAGCCCGTCGTTTTGAGTGAGTTTTACTCACTAACGCCTTCTTAGTGCGCTAATTATACTTAAAGGTTGATTAGTGTTAATTAAGTGTAATTAGGTTGTTAGATTAGATTTGATTAGTGATTATTAGTTAATTGCTTTGCATATTAGTTGTGTGATTAGTGTAATTAGATAGAGAATTGCTTGTAGTATTTATTGGATGCTTCTTGGGATTTTTCCCGTCCCTTATCGGGTGTTAATTAAGCGATTCGGGCCTAGGTGGTATTTTTAGGAATTAAATATTAATTTTCGAAATTAATTATTTAATTATTTATTTCCCGGAAATTCAACTGGGATGGCCAGTGACCGGGATTTTATGCTGATGATCATGGCGCAGTCCGTTTATTTAATTGAGCTTTATATTGTGCTAAATTGAATTTATTGTATTTATTTATTTAATTTTCGAAATTAATTATTTAATTATTTATTTTCCGGAAATTCAACTGGGATGGCCAGTGACCGGAATTTCGTGCTGATTGTCATGGAGCAATCCGTTTATTTATTTGAGCTTTAATTCGTGTCGAATTGATTTAATGGTGCATTTTTAAGTATGTTATTAAATAATGCAATTTTGGCCTTGTGATTGAGAATTGGTTGTTAGTATCGAAAGTGAGTTGGTAAATCACCTTGAGGATGCACGTGGCCCAGTGAATTGGAATATCACTTGGGAAAGACACGTGGCTCGGTGATTTGATATGTCATCTTGGCGAAAAGATAGCCTTAGAGAATGCACGTGGCTCGGAGACTCGGTATGTCTTCCTGGAGAATGCACGTGGCTCGGTGACATAGTTTGGCATCTCGAGAGGGTCGGGTGGGACCGAAAAGCCACTAGTTCTTGAGAGGGTCGGGTGGGACCGTAAAGCCACTAGTTCTCGAGAGGGTCGGGTGGGACCGAAAAGCCACTAGTTCTCGAGAGGGTCGGGTGGGACCGAAAAGCCACTAGTTCTTGAGAGGGTCGGGTGGAACCGAAAAGCCACTAGTTCTCGAGAGGGTCGGGTGGGACCGCAAAGCCACTAGTTCTTGAGAGGGTCGGGTGGGACCGTAAAGCCACTAAATCCAAGGAATTGCTTGATGTGGGATGAATGACCTAGAAATGATTCGACTAGGTCGATTGATCGACGATTCGATCTGAGTGTGATTTGATGCGATTCATTGCCTTAGTTTGATGTTGTGAATTGAATGATTGAAGGGAGATGATCGTGAGTGGTCTTCCTAATGTGAAATCGACTAAGTCAATTAGATCGATGCTTCGATCTATGATGTGATTGCTTGTGTGCCTATTCGAACTGTACTAATATGCAGGTGGAATCTGAGGCTAAGGTACGTCCTCTGACTCATGTTGTGCGTAGGCAGCCCTAAGGTATATTAGTTTACTAATTGGGTCTTAGGAGCTAGAACTTGTTGAGACGTGGTCTCAGTGGTTATTGAATAACCATTTCAGGACCTGGATGAGGAGCCTAAGGAGCATGAATCTGATGAGGAGGTCCCTGATGAGGAACCCGAAGAGGAGTACGTGGAGGAGGACATTGAGTACGACCCGGATGAGGATCGAAATCCTATCCTGTCTTGTCAGACCTTGTTTGCATGTAAAAAGATGTAGTTGTGAATTTTCAGTAAGAAAAATGTATGGCCTGCTTTTCTATCCCATTACTTTATTGTCTGGGGAATTATAACTGCTTCCGCATGTGCATATATATAAATGAAAGGGTCGGCGATACATAGTCCTGGGATATCGCATTTTTTTAAACCGACCAAAAGTAAGGGATGTGTGCGTGCCTGAGGGTCGGGGCGTGACATCCCCTTTTTGTGGTATCAGAGCAATGGTTAGGTATTGGAGTGATAAGGTGCGATGACCTATGGGATAGTAGTAGGAAAGGCCTTTGAATTCATGACTGGTGCATGTCTTTGATAGCTGTTTGGTAGAATTGTTTGTCGGGTGTGAATTGCTTGCTTTTAATTATTGTGGTTTCGGAAGGCAGAGTGTTGACTCTGGCCAGCTTGAGCATAAGAGTGCCATCGCAGGTTGGTACTAGTGTAGTAGCAGTGATTGATCCTAAGCCCGATAAGATTGATTTGATGCAAGTGTTTCTTGGGATCCGGATGAGCTAGTAAGATCAGAATCAAGTTGTTGTTGTTGCTACCTTTGTTGAGGTCCAACCTGGAAGGATGATCAGGGAATATATTTCGATATCTGAGTCAAGATTCAGTGCAAGCAGATTGGGAATGCGGTCAGGGTAAAGACTGATGTTGAGAGAATGATATTCTATTCCACCCAATAGGAAAGGTGGCATAGTCAGGTCAGCATTCAGACAAATGGAACATGTTGTTCTATGGATGATGGTATGAATTAGTCTCGTGTATTTTGAGGACAGGAAATTGTGGTAAGCGTCATTAGTACGGATAGTGATTTATGGTGTATCCGCATAAGAAGATGGAATCTTGACAACGGTTACTGCTATCACTGTTGGTAGAGCAGTTCAGGAGAAGTGCGCCATAGAACGCACTATGGAATTGCTGGGATAGGTCTCTGGCACAAGAAGTAGTGCATCCTAGCACTTGACAAGAGGTAAAAGACTCACCAGATAGGTGTCGAAATTGTGGAAGAAAACCTGGATGAATTCAGTATCCAGGTATGGTGAGAAGATCAGAAATGGAACCGACCTGGCATTAGACAGAGGAAGAATGTTTTGGGGGAAAATTCTATCAGAGTATCGTAGCAGAGTTTGGATGAAGTTTGGGGAACTTCATTTTATTGAAATAAGTGGAAGAAAGGGGAATCACTAGTTATTGTTGTTTGAATTGATAGAACCGAAGGTATGGATGTGAAGATTGATGAATGAGGAATTCATGCATATTAGTGCATCGCTTTAAGGAACATCAGTTTTGAGGAAAGAGAAATGAAAATGGTTCATTGCAATCATGCATCAACCATTGTCAACTTAATTGGGTGACTTGTTATAAAGAGTGTTGATGTCTTCAAGGATCGACTTGAGGACAGGTTATCTTCAGTTGAGAACCAAGAAAGAGGTTATACTGAAGACAACACTTCGCACTTGATTTAGCCCTTGTGAGAATAATGTAAAGCCATTTGATTTGACGAATGCTCCAGTCGCTGTCATGGATTTGACAGACTGAGTGTTCAAAGAATATCTAGATCAATGGTGATCGTGTGGTGTAACGACATTCTAGGGTGTTCATTAAGTGTTGAAGATCACGAGAGCCCCTAAGAATGGTCATGTGATTACAGGTAAATGAATCTTCATGGACCCAATCAAGATCGAATCAGTTGTTAGTGGATCGGGATCGGCAATAAGGTCAGAGATCAGAAGCCGTGTGGATTGGACAGGTTACCACATAAGGTTTGTGAAAGAATTTTCAGCATCAGTACCCTCGTGGGCTTGATCTCTTAAGAAAGAAGAGAAATTCATCAGCATAGACAAGTACGAGGATAGTTTCCAAAGCTTAAATAAGAACTGACTATCGTACTCGTGCTAAACTTTTCATTTAGCCCTGGAAAGCACGGAATCTTTAGTGATGTGTCTTGCAGAGGATGGGTATGCATTGATACAACATGAGAAGATTGTTGCATCACCGTTCCACCAGTTGAGACCCAATCAGTGGAATGCGAAGCGGTGTCATGAACCAGAATTTTGGCAGAACTATAATAGTGATATCAGATATCACCTTGGAGGAACGAAATGAGTCGTTAATGTGTTGAGCCGAGAGTCTTCAATTGTGCATAGACTGGTTAAAGGGTAGACTTTACTTGAAAAGACTTTGAAGCTTTGTTTTCAAATTTGAGGTAGGCTACCTTTTGAATTTTATAGCCTCCCTCAAGATTGAACCAAATGTTCAAGTTAGAGTCGGCGCCTAGTTGGCAGACAAAGATGTTAAGAAGATCTTATAAGAGGATACTGGTAAGAAAGAACCTGACTTTAAGATTTCTGAGGATGGAAAGTTCAGCTTCCATGAGTGATTGAATACACTTGACAGTGTAGCACTCAGGGAAAAGATCTTGTCAGAAGTTCACTATAGTATTGCAGTTTTGACCAGATGGTGCAAGTAAATCAGAATCGGCATCAGCTAGATTAGTAAGCTGATATGAAGATAGATATCGCTGAGCAGGTTGCAAGTGTCAGAAGTGTCAGTAAGTGGAAGCTCGGTAATGCGAACCGGGAGAATTTTTATCATCACTTGAGAGTCCCAAGTGGGAATGGAAATATATCACAATGGAACATTGTGATGGGCTTACTAAGGATTCAGGGGATTACTGATACCATTTGAGAATAGTGGTTGATCGATAGATGGAGTTGGTCCACTTTGGTACAGTACGAATAGACCTTGTTTTGAGTGGGTAACATCCAGATTTCGGGCTCTGATTTCGATTAGATAAATTGGGCATTTCATCGACGCGATTATAGTGTTTTTCTCTGAGTTGGCCACTCATGAGATAACTAGACTAGCTGGGTGAGTTATTAAGGACCTTAAGGCAAATAGACTTGAGAATTCGACCATGGGTCGACTTCTCGACCGTGCTCATCTTTAGAGATCATTGCGGCACAGTATAAAACCCGATTTGAAATCAAAGATAGATCGGTTCGACTGAGATGAATGACCGATCGTGGGTGACTCCACTAAATTGGAAAATTCTCATCGACCGACACTAATTTGACGTTTCTATCGTTTTGGCGCCCTGTGTCCGTATTTGAATCTTTGAGATTTTCACGACAATCGAGGGTCACCAATGGGTCGAGTGGATTTATTGTGGTTCGAAGAAAATCGACCACGGGTCATTTGTCCTAAAAAGCTCTGAACACTACCCAGTAGCCTAGGTCACACTAAAAGCGTGTCGGAATGAAATTAACCGCCAATCTAAGTTCGATTTCAGAAATTGAAGATTCTATCTTATTAGAGTGGGTATATCGAAGTGTGTGTGCATCAGATAATTCGCTGGCATAGAGTGCCGGGGATGAATTATATTTCGAATCTAACTCAGAGATTTTAAGTTTGGCAGAGTTTTCAGAGGGTTCTTTCTTAAGCAGTGTTATAGAAGAGGGTACAGAATTTCAGTGGTGAAAAGAAAGTGAAGAAGATTTCAGGCCAAAGTCAGTACAGTAGTCAGTGATTGCAGTTGCCAAGATCAGTGCCAGAGTTATATTAGATCTTGACCAGAGGTTCTCAGTTTCAGCAGATCAGTCAAATAGTTTCCTTTTAATCAGCGTAGAGCAGAGTGTACAGGATTTCGGTCGGTTGAGATGAGATCAGAAATCAGAAAATCGCAAGTCCAAAGTCAGCTCAGAAATCAGTGTTTACAGTTGTCAGACCAATGTCAGAGTAAAGACTGTTCAGAACTGTCAGAAATTTTGAATCGTTGAGATTCGAAAGTTCATTAGGGAGTCGAGAAAAAAAGAGATCAGATGTGGATGACAGGGTGTCTTATGTGAGAAGCTTAATTCAGTTGTTAGTTCAGAAAGAGCAGAGTTTGTGTACCAAGATGATCTCCTTAGTCAAAATGGTCGGACAGCACCATAAGACCGAAGGATTAGCGTGGGAAAAAGTGAGACTCGATGAGACGACAATACTCCCACCTTTCGTTTAAGGACTGATAAAGGTTTAAATTTCGAGGACGAAATTTTTATAAGAGGGGAAGAGTTGTGACATCCAGATTTTCGGGTCCTAATTTCGACTGGATAAATAGGGCCGCTTTGGTTCAGTTGAAGCTAAGGATTGTGGAATTGGGATGCAAGTGGGCTATATTGGTAAGGAAAAATACCAATTGGAATGACGAGGTGTTAAATGAAATTATGGGAGTCAATTTGATTTAATTCAAGAGGAATTAAGGCCCAATTGGAGAGAAACCTTGGCAAAATTCGTATGCCACCTCTACCCCAAACTTTGGCCTACCTAAATGCTTCTAGAAGGGGTAGTTTTGGGCTAGAAATGTGGGTGGATGACAGCTGATGGTGGCCCACGTATGGCTGACCTAAGAGAGAGAGAGTGTGAGAGGAAAATGAGAAATTGGTTTTCTCTTCTTCTCCCTCTCCCCTCCGTCGACCGAATGCATCCCCCATCTTCTTCTTTTTCTTCAAGACTCCATGGAAGCTGAAGATCAGCGAACCAGCAGGCCGAAGTAGCGATTCCTCTCGGCGTCGATGCAACAAGCAACCGGAGCCAGAGTCGCTGCTGTTCGCCGTCCTGCTGCCCGTGCACAGCTTCGTCTCTCTCTCTTCCGCCCTTCTTGTTCGAACAAAGCAGAAGCAGAAACAGAGGTCAGTTGCGTTGAAGGGCTACAGCCGTGCCGGAGCCAAGACCGTCGTCGCCACCTCACGCCGCACGCCGTCGCTGCTCCTCGGCCGTGCGCGCTCGCTCTCCGCCTCTCCCTCACCCATTCCAGCCGCCGTCGGCACCTCTGTCTTCCCCTCCGTTTGCTGCTCGGGATCTCAGATCTGGGAAGACACCGGAGTTAGGGCAGCAGCTGGCGTTGCTGGACCGGAGCTGCCGCACCACCGCCAGCGCGACGCCGTGCACTCCGCCGCTGCTCCGCTCAGCTCGGTCTCCCTCTCGCCCAGCTCGCTGTTCCAGAGCTGCTGTCCAACCCCTGTTCCGCCTCTGTCCAGCTCGTGCAAGACCCGCCGGAGCTTCCTCCGACCACCTTCGGCCACCGTGAAGACTCGCCTTGGTCTTGTTCAGCTCCTCCGCCCATTCCCGAGCTCAACCAGCCCCGGATCCGCCCTCCTTCGCCTCAACCAGCCGTGCACAGAGAAGTCAGAAAATGGGTATCGCAGAGGGTTTTGCCCCGTTTTGGCCGCCTTCCCGAGCCCGGATGCTTGGCCCGCTTTGAGGAAAGTCGACCCTCGCGTCGAGCCCGTCGTTTTGAGTGAGTTTTACTCACTAACGCCTTCTTAGTGCGCTAATTATACTTAAAGGTTGATTAGTGTTAATTAAGTGTAATTAGGTTGTTAGATTAGATTTGATTAGTGATTATTAGTTAATTGCTTTGCATATTAGTTGTGTGATTAGTGTAATTAGATAGAGAATTGCTTGTAGTATTTATTGGATGCTTCTTGGGATTTTTCCCGTCCCTTATCGGGTGTTAATTAAGCGATTCGGGCCTAGGTGGTATTTTTAGGAATTAAATATTAATTTTCGAAATTAATTATTTAATTATTTATTTCCCGGAAATTCAACTGGGATGGCCAGTGACCGGGATTTTATGCTGATGATCATGGCGCAGTCCGTTTATTTAATTGAGCTTTATATTGTGCTAAATTGAATTTATTGTATTTATTTATTTAATTTTCGAAATTAATTATTTAATTATTTATTTTCCGGAAATTCAACTGGGATGGCCAGTGACCGGAATTTCGTGCTGATTGTCATGGAGCAATCCGTTTATTTATTTGAGCTTTAATTCGTGTCGAATTGATTTAATGGTGCATTTTTAAGTATGTTATTAAATAATGCAATTTTGGCCTTGTGATTGAGAATTGGTTGTTAGTATCGAAAGTGAGTTGGTAAATCACCTTGAGGATGCACGTGGCCCAGTGAATTGGAATATCACTTGGGAAAGACACGTGGCTCGGTGATTTGATATGTCATCTTGGCGAAAAGATAGCCTTAGAGAATGCACGTGGCTCGGAGACTCGGTATGTCTTCCTGGAGAATGCACGTGGCTCGGTGACATAGTTTGGCATCTCGAGAGGGTCGGGTGGGACCGAAAAGCCACTAGTTCTTGAGAGGGTCGGGTGGGACCGTAAAGCCACTAGTTCTCGAGAGGGTCGGGTGGGACCGAAAAGCCACTAGTTCTCGAGAGGGTCGGGTGGGACCGAAAAGCCACTAGTTCTTGAGAGGGTCGGGTGGAACCGAAAAGCCACTAGTTCTCGAGAGGGTCGGGTGGGACCGCAAAGCCACTAGTTCTTGAGAGGGTCGGGTGGGACCGTAAAGCCACTAGTTCTCGAGAGGGTCGGGTGGGACCGTAAAGCCACTAAATCCAAGGAATTGCTTGATGTGGGATGAATGACCTAGAAATGATTCGACTAGGTCGATTGATCGATGATTCGATCTGAGTGTGATTTGATGCGATTCATTGCCTTAGTTTGATGTTGTGAATTGAATGATTGAAGGGAGATGATCGTGAGTGGTCTTCCTAATGTGAAATCGACTAAGTCAATTAGATCGATGCTTCGATCTATGATGTGATTGCTTGTGTGCCTATTCGAACTGTACTAATATGCAGGTGGAATCTGAGGCTAAGGTACGTCCTCTGACTCATGTTGTGCGTAGGCAGCCCTAAGGTATATTAGTTTACTAATTGGGTCTTAGGAGCTAGAACTTGTTGAGACGTGGTCTCAGTGGTTATTGAATAACCATTTCAGGACCTGGATGAGGAGCCTAAGGAGCATGAATCTGATGAGGAGGTCCCTGATGAGGAACCCGAAGAGGAGTACGTGGAGGAGGACATTGAGTACGACCCGGATGAGGATCGAAATCCTATCCTGTCTTGTCAGACCTTGTTTGCATGTAAAAAGATGTAGTTGTGAATTTTCAGTAAGAAAAATGTATGGCCTGCTTTTCTATCCCATTACTTTATTGTCTGGGGAATTATAACTGCTTCCGCATGTGCATATATATAAATGAAAGGGTCGGCGATACATAGTCCTGGGATATCGCATTTTTTTAAACCGACCAAAAGTAAGGGATGTGTGCGTGCCTGAGGGTCGGGGCGTGACAGATTGAGCATAACAATATATAGAAAAATAATCGCAGCTCAATATTATGCAATAAATAATATCCACCAATCAACACATATGCATATTCATATCTTCTCCCCCTTTTTGTCATAATCAAAAAGCGATAATAATGAATTCACGTAGAGAATGATAACAAATATGTCTTGCATAATTTCTAAAGATCAGCTTTTATAAAGCAAGTCGAATATTAAAGATATACAATATAACTCACTTCGATCATATATATCAGCAAATATTCAATAAAAATCACGGATGCATCATGAAATTCACGTACCCTTTTTGTCATAATGACAAAAGGTAATAAAAGATGCACTAACCTGATTTTTTAGAACACATTCTGACACATTTACCTTTCATTTCATTCATAACAAGATCACGATCAATCCAAAAAGATTTTTCCATAATTGATCCAAGCTCCCCCTCAATTTGTTGCCTTTTTGAGATTATCACGAATCTTTTCCTTTTCTTTTGGATTCACGTTCTCCCCTTGTGATCATGACAATATTGCGAATGGAAACAATTGTTGCTTGTGCACGTTGAGCATAATATTTTTCCAGTATTTCCTTTGTAGGAACAACATCTGCAACGATCACTTGCATTTTGAAATTCGAGACAAAAATTTATTTTCTTCAATTAAGCTTTTCTCGAATTCAACATGCATCAACTTAACAAACTTTTTCCACAAATAAGCTGTAATAATATCCATGTGAATACCCTTTTCTTCAAATAGATAAATTGAATAGCATATATAAAATTATCAAATATTAAAATTCAGAACTATTCAACCTTACGTATGACACATAAGGTATTTCCTCAACAATTTGCAAAAATTTTGCACAAGGAATGATATTTTTGAACCTCTAGAAGATAGTATAGAATCTTCTCAATTTTCTGATCAAGCTTTCCAAAATCCATATGGAAGATTCTATTGTGACCTGCAAATTCTTATATAACAGATAATAAACTTTGCAAAAATGTCACGTAATATCTTCCTTTGATTTGCGGATCAAACTTGCTAGATATAATATATCTTCTAAGAATATAGCAAGAATATCCATGAATATGCAATAATATCTTTTGAGATCAAAGAGATTTCCTTGAGCATAAATTTCAGATATGCATTTTGCAAAAGGAAAATAGATATTTCTGTCATGTGCCAAAATTGCAATAACTTATATTTATGACAGAAAATATTCGCAATATAATAAACAATCATCCAAAATCATGATAAATGCACGTAGAAATTTGCAAGGCGGGATGATAAAAAATATTCTCTTACCCAAGGTATATATTTGCAATATACCATTGAAAAAAAAAAATCATTACCAATTGTCGCAGGAGATATTTTCTGATTGCACCAAAATTTGCGTAGATTCGCAATCATCCTTCCCTTAAAGAATTTCCTGCAATCAACTCATTTCCCTTTTTGGTATTCATCAATTTGGATCCTTCCTTGACGTTAGAGTAAAATATGAAATCTCCATAATCAAATATTCTTTCTTAATTCATCATAACAAAGTATTCAAAGAAAGAATATTATGCACAATAATATCTTGCATCATAAATTAATATCACGTAAAACAGATTTTCACTTTGCAAAATATGACTAAATCTGAGAGTATAAAATTAAACCAAATAAATTCTTTTTTCTTTAAGCATGATATCAAAAATGATCACACGTATCAAATTAAATTTCGAATCACAAAAACAAATCATGCGATTCTTTCTTCAATAAAACAAAATATGATCATTATAAAATCTGAATCAATCAATGATATATTGAATTTCAAGCATAATGAGAATTATGTGCCCAAAAAATTCCTTACCAACTTCTTCTTTTCTTTTATTTCCTCGATTTCCTCATCGGATTCTGAGTCTGTGTCTAAGTTAGACTCTGATTCTGAGTCTGTGTTTGAGTTAGACTCAGATTCTGAATGTGCCATCAAGCATAAATTTCCTTGCTCATCATCTTCTTTTATTGTTCTTTTCTGGCCATTCTGCTTGTATTTTCTTCCATCGAAATATGGTGGCCTTGTGTTGCTTTGCCATTCCATAAGTCCTGGTGCCAAGATACTAGCCATAAAGAATCTTTAGCTCAAAAGTAAAAACACTATTATAAACCGAGCACTTGGCTCTGATACCAATTGAGAGTACTAGTATGAACACCTAGATGGGGTGAATAGGTGTATAAAATAAACCTTGGCAAATATATGCGGAATAAAATAAACTTCGAGTAAAATAAAGGAGTTAAGGAAGAGAATAAGAACACAAAATTTATAGTGGTTCGGCTTAATTCAAGCCTACGTCCACTCTCCCACGCTAACAGCCTTCTTGGATGGATTCCACTATGCAATCAATAAGAGATTACAACTTCGAGTGCAAACACTTAGTAGTAGATCACACTATCTCACTAAGTCACTCTCTTGGTATTTCTCTCACGATCACAAACATTTAAGCTCTCAAGAGACAAGTATATGATCGAAGGTCGCTCAGACTTTGGAATTATAAATTCTACGCTCTATCTCTTACTTGCTCATCGGTCATTCATCTCCTTAAATACTCCTCCACTTCCAAACTAGCCGTTGGACAGCATCCCGAAGAATCGTCTTCCAATATACCCATTAGACAGTTCTGTATCTAGAAGATTTGGTAGCCGTTGAGTGACAAAGGTAGAATCCCAAATTGATTCCGATCGCCCATACAAACGGAATCTTGGTTTTCATAAGTAAAGCTTCTTCGTATAGAAAGATCTTGTCTTCAAGATCCAATTGTCAATCAATTAGATTGAATCAATCAAATCAATCTTGATGTGGAATCCAAACCAGATCACTAGCCGTTATATGATTGGGCTTGAGTTACGTTCTGTTGAGTCTGGATATAAAGTCTGATAGTAATAGACTTTACAATCTGAGTCTGAGTGCGATAGACTTTGCAATCTGAGTCTGAACATATTCTGCTTCTGAACATATTTAGCTTTAAGGTCTGTACCCAGTTCAGCTTCAGCATAGAGTTTGTCTTCTGGTTCATCATTCACGTTTAGTCTGGAATTTGTTAGAATGAGCAGACTTCTGATGTAGAACAGACTTTGACACGGCAGTCTGGCAGTCTTCAGACTTTGACACGGCAGTCTTCAGACTTTGACACAGAAGTTTGAAAATCTTCATAATATACTTTGGACATGTGTTACGTTCAGTCTTCTGGTCGTCTTCACACTTTGACAATATCCTTTACATGTTCTATCATCTGCATGGTCTATTACTTAACCATTAAACATGTTAGTAGCCTTTGATTTATTTTGTCATCTTCAAAACATCATAAGGGATTTCCCTAACAATCTCCCCCTTTTTGATGATGACAAAACAATCTTTGAATATGCAGATTTGTAAAGATATTAATTTAAATCAAAAGATATCAGAAGATAGCAAATAGATTGAGCATAACAATATATAGAAAAATAATCACAGCTCAATATTATGCAATAAATAATATCAACCAATCAACACATATGCATATTCATATATTCTCCCCCTTTTTGTCATAATCAGAAAGCGATAATAATGGATTCACGTAGAGAATGATAACAAATATGTCTTGCATAATTTCTAAAGATCAGCTTTTATAAAGCAAGTCGAATATTAAAGATATACAATATAGCTCAGTTCGATCATATATATCAGCAAATATTCAATAAAAATCACGGATGCATCATGAAATTCACGTACCCTTTTTTTCATAATGACAAAAGGTAATAAAAGATGCACTAACCGGATTTTTTAGAACAAATTCTAACACATTTACCTTTCATTTCATTCATAACAAGATCACGATCAATCCAAAAAGATTTTTCCATAATTGATCAAAGCTCCCCCTCAATTTGTTGCCTTTTTGAGATGATCACGAATCTTTTCCTTTTCTTTTGGATCACGTTCTCCCCCTGTGATCATGACAATATTTGCGAATGGAAACAATTGGATATTCATTTTATTGTGCTTTGACTAAGTGAGAATTTATTTTTCAAAATATCATTGTGCATAATATTCTTTCTTTGAGTACTTTGTTATGATGAATTAAGAAAGAATATTTGATTATGGAGATTTCATATTTACTCTAACGTCAAGGAAGGATCCAAATTAATGGATACCAAAAAGCGAAATGAGTTGATTGCAGGAAATTCGATAAGGCAAGAATGATTGCAAATCTATGCAAATTTTGGTGCAATCAGAAAAATATCTCCTACGAAGATTGGTAATGATTTATTTTAACGGTATATTTGAAACATATACCTGGGTAAGAGAAATTTTTTTATCATCCCACCTTGCAAATTTCTACGTGTATTTATCATGATTTTGGATGATTGTTTATTATATTGCAAATATCTTTTGTCATAAATATAAGGTTTGCAATTTTGGCACGTGACAGAAATATCTATTTTCCTTTTGCAAAATGCATATTTGAAATTTATGCTCAAGGAAATCTCTTTGATCTCGAAAGATATTACTACATATTCATGGATATTCTTGATATATTCTTAGAAGATATATTATATCTAGCAAGTTTGATCCACAAATCAAATGAAGATATTACGTGACATTCTTGCAAAGATTATTATCTGTTATATAAGAATTTGCAAGTCACAAAAGAATCTTCCATATGGATTTTTGGAAAACTCAATCAAAAAATCATGGAGATTCTATATTATCTTTTGGAAGTTCAAAAATTCTATTCCTTGTGCAAAATTTTTGCTTATTGAGGAAATCCCTTATGCATGGTACAAAAGATTGAATAGTTCTGAATTTTAATATTTTATAATTTTATATATGCTATTCAATTTAATTATTTGAAGAAAATGGCATTATATATTACGTGGATATTATTACAGCTTATTTGTGGAAAAAGTTTGTTAAGTTGATGCAGGTTGAATTCGAGATGAGTTTGGTTAAAGAAAATAAAATTTTTGTCTCGAATTTCAAAATGCAAGTGATCGTTGCGGATGTTGTTGCTACAAAGGAAATACTGGAAAAATATTCTATTCAACGTGCACAAGCAACAATTGTTTCTATTTGCAAATATTGTCATGATGACAGGGGGAGAAAGCAAATCCAAAAGAAAAGGAAAATAATCGTGATCATCTCAAAAAGACAACAAATTGAGGGGGAGCATTGATCAATTATGGAAAAATCTTTTTGGATTGATTGTGATCTTATTATGGATGGAAGGAAATGTAAATGTGTCAGAATTTATTCTAAAAAATCCGGTTAGTGCATCTTTTATTACCTTTTGTCATTAACAAATCTCTTATTGATATTATCATTATGACAAAAAGGGTACATGAATTTTATGATGCATCCGTGATTTTTATTGGATATTTGCTGATATATATGATCGAAGTGAGCTATATTGCATATCTTTAATATTCGATTTACTTTATAAAAGCTGATTTTTGGAAATTGTGATTCATGCAAGATATTTGTTATCATTCTCCACGTGATACTTTTTCCATTATTATCACTTTTTGATTATGACAAAAAGAGAGAGAATATATGAATATGCATATGTGCTGATTGGTTGATATTATTGCATAATATTGAGCTGCGACTATTTTTCTATATATTGTTATGCTCAATTTATTTGCTATCTTCTGATATCCTTTGATTTAAATTAATATTTTTAAAAGCATGTTTACAAATCTGCATATTCAGATATTGTTTTGTCATCATCAAAAAGGGGGAGATTGTTAGGGAAATCCCTTATGATGTTTTGAAGATGACAAAATAAATCAAAGGCTACTAACATGTTTAATGGTTAAGTAATAGACCATGCAGATGATAGAATATGTAAAGGATATTGTCAAAGTGTGAAGACGACCAGAAAACTGAACGTAACATGTGCCCAAAGTATATTCTGAAGATTTCTAGACTTCTGTGTCAAAGTCTGAAGACTGCTAGACTTTAGTGTCAAAGTCTGTTCTTCATCAGAAGTCTGCTCGCTCTGACAAATTCTAGACTGAACGTGAATGATGAACCAGAAGACAGACTTTATGCTGAAGCTGAACCAGAAGACAAACTCTATGTTGGAGCTGAACTTATTCAGACGGTGTTCAGACCTTAAAGCTAAATATGTTCAGAAGCAGAATATGCTCAGACTCAGATTGCAAAGTCTATCACACTCAGACTCAGATTGTAAAGTCTATGGCTCTCAAACTTTACATCCAGACTCAACAGAACGTAACTCAAGCCCAATCATATAACGGCTAGTGATCTGGTTTGGATTCCACATCAAGATTGATTTGATTGACTCAATCTATTTGATTAATGATTGGATCTTGAAGACAAGAATTTTCTATACGAAGAAGCTTTACTTATGGAAACCAAGATTCCATTTGTATGGGCGATCGGAATCAATTTGGGATTCTACCTTTGTCACTCAACGGCTACCAAATCTTCTAGATACAGAGCTGTCCAATGGGTATATTGGAAGACGATTCTCTGGGATGCTATCCAACGGCTAGTTTGGAAGTGGAGGAGTATTTAAGGAGATGAAGGACCGATGAGCAAGTAAGAGACGGAGCGTAGAATTTATAATTCCAAAGTCTGAGCGACTTTCGATCATATACTTGTCTCTTGAGAGCTTAAACGTTTGTGATCATGAGAGAAATACCAAAATAGTGATTTAGTGAGATAGTGTGATCTACTAAGTGTTTGCACTCGAAGTTGTAATCTCTTGTTGATTGCATAGTGGAATCCAGCCAAGAAGGCTGTTAGCGTGGAAGAGTGGACGTAGGCTTGGATTAAGCCGAACCACTATAAATCTTGTGTTCTTATTCTCTTCCTTAACTCCTTTGTTTGAAGTTTATTTTATTCTGCATATATATATGCAAAGATTTATCTTAAACACCTATTCACCCCCCTCTAGGTGTTCATACTAGCGCTCTCAATTTGGTATCATATTGTCAAAGTGTGAAGACGACCAGAAGACTGAACGTAACACATGTCCAAAGTATATTCTAAAGATTTCCAGACCTCTGTGTCAAAGTCTGAAGACTGCCGTGTCAAAGTCTGAAGATTGCCAGACTTTAGTGTCAAAGTCTGTTCTACATCAGAAGTATGCTCACTCTGACAAATTCCAGACTGAACGTGAATGATGAACCAGAAGACAGACTCTATGTTGGAGCTAAACTTATTCAGACGGTGTTCAGACCTTAAAGCTAAATCTGTTCAGAAGCAGAATATGTTCAGACTCAGATTGCAAAGTCTATCGCACTCAGACTCAGATTGTAAAGTCTATTTCTATCAGACTTTACATCCAGACTCAACAGAACGTAACTCAAGCCCAATCATATAACGGCTAGTGATCTGGTTTGGATTCCACATCAAGATTGATTTGATTGACTCAATCTAATTGATTGACAATTGGATCTTGAAGACAATATTTTTCTATACGAAGAAGCTTTACTTATGGAAACCAAGATTCTGTTTGTATGGGCGATCGGAATCATTGGGATTTTACCTTTGTCACTCAACGGCTACCAAATATTCTAGATACAAAGCTGTCCAATTGGTATATTGGAAGACGATCCTCAAGATACTGTCCAACGGCTAGTTTGGAAGTGGAGGAGTATTTAAGGAGATGAAGGACCGATGAGCAAGTAAGAGACGGAGCGTAGAATTTATAATTCCAAAGTCTGAGCGACTTTTGATCATATACTTGTCTCTTGAGAGCTTAAACGTTTGTGATCGTGAGAGAAATACCAAGAGAGTGATTTAGTGAGATAGTGTGATCTACTACTAAGTGTTTGCACTCGAAGTTGTAATCTCTTGTTGATTGCATAGTGGAATCCAGCCAAGAAGGTTGTTAGCGTGGGAGAGTGGACGTAGGCTTGAATTAAGCCGAACCACTATAAATCTTGTGTTCTTATTCTCTTCCCTAACTCCTTTATTTTACTCGAAGTTTATTTTATTCCGCATATATTTGCCAAGTTTATTTTATACACCTATTCACCCCCTCTAGGTGTTCATACTAGCACTCTCAAATTTAACATCATTGTTCCAGACCTGAAGGACAAATAAACATTTTATTAGAATGCATGTACAAATAGCACAGAAAAGGCAGAAGCACACACCATTAGACTTATTTACCGGTGCTAGTCCATCGGCAGCCCCAATCTCAATTCCAAAAAGTGTACTTGCAAGGTTGAAAAGGCCCTCCATTACTTTTGGCAAAGAGAAATATGGGCGTAGTTCTTCCTGGAAATTGTAAATAGTGAGACCACATGTTCATATTGACATGCATAAATCAGGGTCAAATCATGATGTTCTTAAAATTGTTAGGGAAACAATAATTAGAGAAGGGTGACATCACTTGGCAAGTAGCCTAATAGCATCTAAAAGATGCTACTCCGGCTTCCTATGGACCTTCTCTTCTACTCTCAGTGGCGCCAACCCCAAAATTCCCCAGAAAAGATACCTCATTTTGGCACCACATCCACATGAAAGGGTATGTTTATATATGTACTATGATGTATATTACAGCACGATAGTTCAGGAGCAAGTATCTTTATTAACTTTCCTATCAATAAAACAATTTTCTGTATGAGAGAGAGGTTTAACCTCATTGATGTCATATTTTGATTCACGCAGCCTCTCACTCCAGAAGTCAATGTCCCAATGGCTCATATCATCAGATTCTTTCGCTCCTTGAGTCTTAGCGATATGTTTTAGGTCCTCCATGTCTGAATAATCAAGGCAACACATATCAAGATGTGGATGTTGAGATGAAAGTAAAAGGAAAATCTGTAAAAGCAGCCTAATATTTTGCCGTCGACACAATCAAACTGAATTAAAGGTTCAAGCACCGCCGCCTGGACAACCCCCCCCCCCCCCCCCCCCCCCGGGGGCGGGGGCCCCCTCTCTCCATATAAATACATGCAAGGGAACATAATGATGCAAAGTGTGGTGCTTTGAAGCTTGAAATACAGGGAATTTAATGCACACTTTAAGCAGCACAGAGAACAATATTGAGTGTTCATCACAGGAGAACACGAAAGAGAAACATCAGATATGGGGATATTCCTACGATGCATATAAACAAGGGATACTGTGCCTTTCAATCATATTCAATTACACAACTCCCCCCAAGGGTTATTAGGTTTCTCGAAAGAGGGTAAAACAAAAAACTTATAAAGCACAAATCAACGTCAATTACCAATTAAAGTTTATGCACTGACAAGACTTTCATCTAGATCATACCTTGAACTGCAGCATCCCATGAAGCACTCCTAAGTTTTTCCAGGAGCTCTTCCGCTTTATCAATGGTAGCCATTTTCGTAGCCATGCTAACCTGATGAGAACCTTCCCTTTATATGTGAAGATATAGCACAATCTAGTGAATTGTTCATCCATGCAAATATTCTCCTCCAGGATGATCCGACTAGAATGGAGAAAAGAGACGTGCAGAAGCATACTTATGAATTTTTTTTTTTTTTGCGAACATTACGTATATGAAATGACAAAAGTAGTTCACACTGGATTTTGCATCAAAATATAATTCCAGAAAATTGTACACTCCAAAACACTTCAGTATCTGCGTGAAACTATTTCCAAATTTACCTATAATATGCCAACAAGCATTTTGTCTACCGTAAACTTTCATCTTTTCCCTTGTAAATCATGAACTCCAGTTTGGATCTGGTTTATAAGTAGTGATTAATTTGAAAGTTATCCTCCTAAAGATGACTAAAAGTTTTTTCTGACAAGCTTCACACTTGTCCATTCAAACTTTATAGAGAAATGAAACGTAAGCTTCAAGAATCCATAAATTGCCTTAAAAACCATACCTCAGCATAATTATTATATCCTAAAAGCCTAGCTCTTTCCATTCTAAGCTTCAAGATTTGATCAATAATTGAAGTGTTGTCCATATCTCCGCTAGAGGCCCGAGTAACATAAGCACGGTAGATTTCCTCACGTAAATGTCTGTTTCGAGCATGCCGCATGACAGAGTTATAGCATGGAGCATCCAAGGTGATCGCCCAGGATCCATTTTCTGGAGTTGCATTTTCATGCCCCTTAAAAATGATAGAAATGGTAAAGCAAGAAATATTAACTAGGCTCTTAAATGGAAAGTGTTGAAGACAATATAATAGAATGCACACCAAAAAAAAAAAAAAAAAAAAAACGTATCGCATATTACCTTAGACACCGCCATTTGTGCAGCCAAACCAAGAGCTGTAGTAGGCAATCCTTCAATATCCTTCTTATCAGTAATCAATTTTTAAAATTTCTTTGTGGCATCCAAGACATTCTCATCAAACATTTTAGATAACTTTTCAAGTTCCTGTAATCAATTAATTAATCAAAAGGCAGTGGTTGTGCTGAAATGTTAAAATAAAAGAATCCACTTTGCTACTTTATCGCACATGAGGAGTAATCTTGACATAGTCAGTGCCACTTCAAAGCTTATGTGATGAGATCGATAGAAGATTCAAAATTTAAGCAATTTCGATTGCTAAGATATCAGAATTTTCAATTAATATTTGCCAGAACATTCCCGCAAATTATAGCAAAAGTGCCTTCATCATCTCACACATCATGTGCTATTCAATTTGATAAGTCGCAGCAAAATTTAGTTTCTATACAGATGAACAGAAGCAAATTATCCCAAGATGGCAGGGATAAGAAGGTATACTAAGAAGTTTCGCACATGTTATTAATACATTCAACAAAATCATGCAAGATGAAAGTTGTTCAAGACATATACCAAAAAAAAAAGGTTGACGATTATACATGGCCAAGATGGACATGTCAACTTAAATAGGAGTCCTAGAAGAACTCTTCGAGTTTAATCCAAGTTATTTATTGCTATACTGTGGTTGGTCAAGTATGCTTTCGAATTTGGCTTCGTCGGTTGTGGGCATTCAGTGGGTCAGTGCAAAGACTGCAAGAAGAGCTTGGCGAGGTACATACTCACAGATCGATTCTTAATGTAAATGCATTTCTAGACCTGCTACACTCCTCCTGTACTTGATTTTGTCCATTCAAAAATTAAAAAATTAATTAGTAATCTGTTAGGGTAATACAAGTGTCATTTTTTCAGTTTAAGGAGAAAATTACGTTTCCTATTTCAATTATGCCGTCTTTAGAGGTTTCCTATTTCAACTAGAAGAAGAACATTTAGAAAATCTATACATATAGTTGTGATTCTTTCTTGTCAACAGAGTTGATGATGAATCGATAATGGCAATTCTTTGCTTTGGGATTGTGTGATGCAATTCTTAACATAGGTGTGATGTTTAAGAAAGCTTAGATGTCACGCATAGTAAGCTTTGGATGTGACGCCTAAAAAATTTACTCATTTTGAGTTATTGTTTATCGGAATTTCTCTAAAGTTCTCTATTGATTGGGCTGGCTACTGTGGGACTTGTTTTTTCTTTTTCTTTCTTTTTGGTCGAAACAGTGGGACTTGTTGTCCCACATCAGTTAGGGCCTGGAAAATCCCCTGCACGAGGCATTTTCGGTGCTCACATGTCAGTAAAAGAACACATTAGTTAGTCACACAGATGATTTCAACCTCACGGGCCTTTCATTAAACCTCTACCTTTTTCCTCTCAACACTGTTACATTTTCCTCCTAGTCGGAAAATTCGTGTATCTTCATTTTCTCTCAACATGTTTCAACCTTAAATTTACTCGTTCTAAACTCATCCTTCAAAGATTTGTCTTTCGTACTTGAGTAAAACCCTTTTCTACACTGTTATTTATTTATCAAAGGAGTGCTGTAAAGGGGTCTAGACGTTAAGAGGCTGAGCTTCAAAAAAGATTAAAGAAGGTGGGACTGGAAGAGCAGCAAAGAAGCCCAGTTTTATCACCACCATAGTTGTGTCTTCATTGACTAGATGTGGGATCCAGTTGTGAAACTTTATAAAATCCATGTCCTCTGTGTGTACATCCATGCTTATAAGCCAAGCAGATAGAACATTATATATTAAGACGCCAAAAGACACTTCATCACTGCCACAAACTCACAAAATTTCAATTTTATGTGATATATTCATAAAATGCATCACACCTGCTTAATTTTGTTAAACTCTTCTCTTTTGCTATCTTCCAGGGCAACCCCATTCAAAACTGCTTCCTTTATTTGTTCTGCAATGGTAGTTTTAAAAACAAATGTCAACCAATCTGCTTAGAAAGCATAAGCACTCTACGATATATGCATTCTGTGTAATGATACATTTGTTATGCAACTTGTAAGGTGAGAACAATGATGAGATCAACAAAAGGACCATAACATAAATTGAACGTTCAAAATACCTGTTGACACATAAACTTTCGTCTAAGAATTCTCTTGCATTCTCATTATTTACCACTTATGCTTAAGAATAAATGTCTACATCAAACATAGACATTAGGCAAGGTCGTGAATTACTTTTGAATTGGCTGGCGAGTGATCCAGCCCTGAATCTAGCAAAGGAAGTTAAACTCATTTTGATTTCTAAGACTGAGCCCACTAGGAACCGGGCCTTTCTCCCTCACTCTCTTACCTTTGCCAAAATGGCATGTGTCCTTGCCATGCACGGATCACTATATATATTTTCCTTAAAAGTGATTGCATGTACCACTTGAAATAATTAATTCATAAAAAATATTTTTATTAAAGGCCACTACTTATATCTAAATATTTTTGCAACAATTAATAAATAAAAATTATTTTATTATCAACAACAATTTATATTTAAATATTTTCACTAACAATGAAAATATGTTTCTTTCATTTATTTTTATAAACGATACAAGTTATCATTTTTAGAAAATTATTTTTCAAATCATTCATTTTCTATAAAATTGATGAAGCTCTAAAAAGGTTTTTTTTCCTAGGTGCAACTTTGACAATATGGGAGAGGATATTCCGTGGCAAAAAAAAAAAAAAAGATAATGGATAACGAAAAGAGAGATTGGTAGAAAAAATGAGCCGGCACCCTCTTATACGTGGAACCGTACGGGAAGCTATACTTAGAATCAGCGTGCATGCGATATTTCATTGGAAGACAGACTGAGAAAACGAAGTCTGACATGTTGAACAAGGAAGTCCACCGTGATTCAGAAATTCGCCTTCCGAACCCAGTTCCTTGCTGGTTTAGTAGTCCATAAGTCGGGTACACATTCTTTGCTCATGAAATCCCTAGCAATCGAGCGTGATTAATTTGTAATCCAATCGAGAATGCACAAGAGGAAGTAATCGCTTCAATATCAAAATTCACGGTTTAATCTGGGTTTTGAATTGTCCAGTAGCTATAATATTTGTGGAATCGCCTCTTTAGCACATTAATATCAATGGTGTTAATGGATAATTATTGCAGAGATTTAGCCCTCAATTCAGGGACCAAGATACGAGTTAATTGGGGCATAAGAGTACCATAGATGTCATAACTTTCCTAATTTTTAATGAAAAATCTTAGTAAAGTTATATTAAAAGGATAATAAAAAAGGCCAAAATATTTTTAAACTAAACAAAAAAGGGAAATATATCCACAGTCATTTGTGTTTTTAGTGAGGTCCATTCCACATTGAATAGAAAAAGTAATGGAAACTATTATATTAATATTTTCTGTTAATCAAATTAGATAAAGTCCCAATTGAACCAATTTGACAACTTTAAATCTTAACTGTACTATTATAAGTTTTATAACTCTATCACGCATTCGTGATAAATTTCAGAATTCTCAATACATTTATTCATTTTTTATGTTTCATCATCGCTGTTAATTTGTTCAAGTACATTAAGATAATTTCATGGCATAAAATATTAAAAAAAATTAAAAAAACCATTTAGACGAATTTAGTCGTTTCTCGCATTTCATGATAGAATTTTTCTTAATTTTTATTGCAGGTTTTACCATATTCATCTAGAATTAATTTATTGTCACATAGATTAGGAGACCACTTTTATTAGACTAGTGTACTTTTTTTTATGCGGCACTCACGGGCCCTGTCCCAGGGCATTATGCCAAGGCTTTGTTTTAGTTTTACTCAACACGACTCGGGGTGCTCTTTCTTCTCTTTATTTTATTTTTTATCCTTTCTTTATCTTTACTACAGATTGATTAATTTTATCGTATGAGCACTTATGTGTGGTATTATAGACTTACATGTACAAGGAATAAAAATAAACAAATAAATATTACTTGAAAAGATGTTTTTATGAAAGAGAAAAGGAACGATACAAGCATTAAGTAGAGCTAGTATGACCAAATCCTTGATCCGGATTCTCTAGTTCACAGAAGTCAAGTGAGTAGCATGCCTTAATGGGTTTTTTATCCGTATAGAATAGATTAGTGGCAGCTCTAACATAAATTTCGTTGAATAATGATAAATCAAAATATGATAGAGAGAGTTTGGAAGAGTTCATATGAAGTTAAAGCACCACCTTAAATCTACTATATTTCAACTCGGTATGGTCGCGACAGTGCTACGCCATCAAGTTACCAGAAAGAGCAATAAAAAGGCGGTCAAAGGATAAATTTTACTCACTTTCCACTACACGTTTTTGAGCCTCGCTCAGCATCATCCACTTGGGCGACTCTCGAAGAACTTTGAAAGCGTTGTAAATCGGTTTACTTTGCCCAAGTCTTAACTGAAAATTAACTTTCTCTGTCTGCATTACAAAATTAAGCCAATGTAAGCATCGAGATTCAAGACTTCGAAAACCACGAAAGCTAAACAAATAAGAACAAATTGATCAGTGCAAGGCATGCTCCAGTAGAGAATATACTTGTCTAAAATCAAAAAGAGAGGTCATCTCTTAACACACTTAAGTCTTCTAACTTCACCCTTTCTCATCACCCAATAGATCATTTCAAGATCTATCTAAGAGATCCTAGCCCAAGCGAACCAACACCAAAGCGAAAGAAATTACCTGGACTTCCTTTATTGCAGCACGCAGCTCAGCTGTATCTTTGACGTTCTTGAGATGTTTAATGATCGCCCAGACCACATCCAATCGATCCACAATCTTCTCCAATGGCTCCACGAGCTTCGGCCAAGATGGCTCCACCGTCCTCTCTAGTTCCTCCAAATCACTCTCCTTCGGCACAATACACACATTACAAACAATAAGACCTCAAACAACAATCTTGACAAACATCGATCATACGAGATAGACAAAAGATCGTTCATACCAACTTCTTCAAGAGAGCGTGCATCCCAGGACGGACATGCTTGGCCTCGATTGCATCGTATGGGGGGAACTCGAAGTCCTGCAAGAGCGGATTGCTCTCAATGTTGGCGCCGGCCATGAGGGGAGAGAGATCAGGAAGCAACCGCGGAGGAGCAGGTGGTGGAGAGGGATGGAGAGGTGGACTTCCAAGGTTTTGGAGGCGGAAGGAGAAGCTGGAGGACCGGAGGGATCAAGGGAACGACCGTTTAAAGAGAGAATGGTGTATTCCAATGATGGTGGAGAGAGAGAGAGAGCAATTACATCATTATTAATGTGTTGGTATGCACACGGGAAGGATTTTCTGAAATGTCTGGTTGTCACATGACTGTTTATGGACTTGCCTTCATTAAAGCGATGGAGTTCATGTCATAAATGTGGAACATGGTCGACGCCATTTTCCCCCGTACATTTTGTAAATTAGAGTGTTTGAGGAAGGATAGCACGACGGCTGAAGATGCACATATTGAAGCGTAAAAATTTAGCTTTCATTATTTATTCATTCCAGTATTCCTTCATCCTTCCTAGAATCATCTTGCCCCAAGTATCGTGCAGACCTTAGACTAAAGTGATATGTAGGCAAAGAGTGGTGTGGTGGGTTTTTGAGGTTCTAATCTAAACCTCCATTCAAACCCCAAAAAAAAATTAAAATTATGAGTAAAATCATAGGGTGCAAAATTTCGATTAATTTTGATGATCAACATAAAAGTTAACGCGAAATTTCAGGAATCATAATGTATAAGTATTTCATATAACTTGCATCGAGAAGCAAAGTGGAGAGAGTGGATTGGCGGCTTGTTCTTTTCGTGATTGCCTTTTCTAATCAACGAAGCAAATAGCATGAGAATTTCACCTTTTGCTACATGTTTGTCTGGATAGTTCCATTCGTTCGCCTGGATATGGCCCACCCACCATCCAAGGGTGGCAGGCAATCATATTGTCCACGAGATAGCTGACACCGTATCGAATGTGGATTGGGAATGGGTAATTATTGAATGCATTTTGCTGTGAAAGCCCAAAACTTTTGTCCAATTTTCTCGTTCGGATCATGCAACGTGTGCACTCTGTACTGACTATAGGCCACAGGTAGCATGATAAGTCAAATCTGTCCGAGGACAGCAAGCCTGGATGCATCGCCTGAGGTGACTATCAAGGTGGGAAAGGAGTAGAAAGTTGCCACTTGGCATAAGCAAACAGAAAAGGACGATCGAATCTTCCCGCGATTAAAATATTTTTATTTAAAATGGAAGAAAAACGAGGCAAAAAGAGATTTTGGAATCATTCTTGTGATTTGGTTCCTCTCAGTTTTCTGTAGAAACCTGTTCAAGGAACGAGCAAGATTAGTGCTCAAGCAATGACGAATCAAGATGACACGCCTAAAAGGGTCTAAGATCGCTTTGCCTAACAGATTATGAGAAAAGAAATTGATTCTTTGGATGGAAACAATTTACTTTACATGCTACTTTTTATCACAGTATGAACCACAAAGATTATTGATGTAAACTACAAAATCAATTCATCGTTTATTCCATTTGATGGGAGATTTCATTGTCGTGGAGAAACGAGGGATACCTTTCCCAACAAATGAACTCAAGCTGTGTTTGCTAATAGAAGTAGATCCATAGACCGCAAAATTACAATTTCTCAACACATATACCTTTTCCATATTTATTTAAACGTTGAATCAACTATAGTCTAAAAGCCATGTCAATTGAAATGAACAATCATGTCGTATTTGTTCTCCCATTTGTACTTGCTCAATACCTATTACCGCTATATTAGTAATAGATGAATATAGTTTATATTATTGTGGTAAGTGAAACTTACAAAGGAGTATTATAGTATCCACGAAATGCATTTGCAACCCCTGCACATAATGGCAAGTTTGTCTATGGTGGAACCCAACACGATCAAATAACCAAGTGTGTGGAATGTGCATCCATTATATGTTTTTTTTTTCCCGATAAGAGTAGTAGTTCAAGGTCGATATATCAACTCATGAGGCTGGGTGATTTATTGAAATGCAGCCTTAGTGCGGATTTATGAAATAGGAAAATCTTGGAATGCAGGAAATGAAGTGAGCTGATCAGAAAAAGAACTGCAAAAGCTTTTGTGGGGAAGACAATGACGTACATATAAAGAGCTTGTGAACATAAACTACATACATGCCAGAAAAAAGACCTAAACCATTCTTACTGTGGCCTTAAATATTATAACTGAAAATCAGTTGCGAACAACTAAAGTTACGGGCCATATCTTTCTGGGACCATGGATCTAGGGTTTCAAATCTCAATCATGCTTCTGGTTTACACGTATGAAGCGCATGCTTGTTTACTTTGCATTCAGCAGAGCGTGCCACGCCTATCTCCCAAAAGCTCTTTTTGCCTCGTTTTTCTTCCATTTCCGTGGACACCTGGTGCCGACGACGAACTAGAAACAATCTTTTAATCATAGGATTATGCAGTCCATAATAAACTATTCTCGTACCATGCGATGATTCTCGGACATGATCTCTACAATCTTTTGAAGTTTCTCGATGAAAAGGACTACTCTAAATTTGGACGCAAGCGATGCACTAAGCATTTAAAAATGGCTTTTCTAGCTTTATGATGTGGCACCTAACCTTAGTTTTTTTTTTTTTTGCAGTAACCGAGGATCTGCCAGGCCTGCCTTTTATTTACGCTAATCGGCAACTCATGACCTGTATAGTGCCCAAACAGCACCTCGGACCAAGTATCAATACCTCGAAGAAGACTAGCACAAGACCTCACCACCATGACTCTTCACTTAAAACGCTAGCGATGGTAGATTTCGAACTTTCGACCTCGGCAATGAGGGAGAAGCTCTCAACCAACACAGCCACCTACCAGTGGGTACCTCACTTTAGTTTTTAATATATAAATCATCAACTTTTTTTTTTTAGTTGGTATTTATAATCCACTTGAAAGGGATGTTTTTCTCATGAGGTTTATACTTTGGTCTTTTACTGCTGGCTTTTGTAATCGTGGCTTCAGTTGGGTGGAGTGGAGGTTGCGAGAAGATATTGGGAATCAGATTTCATGAGATAGTGCCGAAGAATTTTGTTAAAAAGTAAATAGACAAAGACATGTCAGTAGCAAATTCTTCAATTATTAAAAATGTCCCTTTTCTTTAATTGGTTGTAAAATAAATTGACACTATTAATCCTTAAACTTTAACCCAATGTAACTATCATCTCAGACTTTTAATTCATTTAATGTGTCTATAGATACTCATACTTATAAAGCCATAGATATTCATACTTATATTAATCTAGATCTCGTTCCTTTTCATTTAGACTGATAAGATTTTCAATTATCTAAATCTTGTATGTGATTTTTTAGATTGATAATATATATATATATATATATATACCTTTGGATTTCCCGTTTAAACATTTAGATTGGGTAAGTACCAATTAATATAAATAGATTAATTTCATTTGTTGATATCCTTATGAATAGAAAATAGCGGGAATATCAATCTGATACAGCATTAAATGAGTTTTTACTTTTATTATTATAGAGATCATAAGGTAAAACTTACTTAAACCAAACTATCTTAATATTTTATGAAGACTAAAAATGTAATTCAAAGAATAGCTTTTCTTTTTTTTTTGTTGATTTAGGAAAGAGATTGAAATGAAAATATTTTTTAAAATTTGAGCAATAGTGTAATTATGAAAACTTGTGGAAAATACACAAGAACCAATTTGACTTCATTAGAAAGTTGAGAACCTAAATTGCACAAATTAAAAGTTTAAGAGCTATATTGAACAATTTCTGAATAGTTTGAGAATAACATTATATGAATTAAAAGTTTAAGGATAATGTTGCACAACATGCCAAAGTTTCAACACTGTGAGCGTTATTTCCCATTCGTTAGAATATTAAAATCTCTAAAGAAATGCAAAGGTTTGAGAAATCGCTGGTCAGACGTCACACAAAATAGGGTCATTTTGTCACACAAGCCTCGCTATGTGCACACTTCTCAAGCCAAAGCATGGGCATTTTCTCATTACTCAAAATTTTAAATAGCTCGCACACAACCCAGACCACTAAATATAAGTTAGAGAGTGAGTCTTTTTCTCATGTTGCCACTTCCAATCACGATGCTAGTGAACTAATCGAGAGAGAACAATGGAAATATTTGAGGACTAGGATTTAGTTTAGACTTTTGAAGATTAGAGTTTTATTTGGAAAAATTGAAAATTGAGTCCGGACATTTTCGGACAAAATATGTCCATGGCACAAATAATGGTACGTGATATGCATGTGGCTGTTGTCTGGCGAAGATTTTTGTTCCTGGTGAGATGGGAGATCAATTGAGACGAAATCACCAACTTTAGGGTCTATTTTGAGATAAACCCCACATTGATCGTACTCTGAAAAAATGTGCCACTTCATCGGGGGTTTTTGCAATATTATTCCTATTTTTTTGCTAGACTTTTTCTTCAGTTTTTATTTGTACATTGTCATGCCCCGAACCTCGAGCACGCGCACATCCCACTGCGGTCGATAGAAATGCGACTTCCCAGGACACGTCGCCGACCCATTCAATTTTATTATGCATGCGGAAGCGAAACAAATCCCCTGACAACATTAAACTTGGGATAGAAAAGCAGGCAATCAATCACAACCAAACAAGCTTTTTTATAAACACATAGGTTTATATACAACACTGGATTGCCTACAAAATAGACAGGCTCAACAACTAGGGAACTGTCCTATGACCAACTTGTCAAACACGTTCCCCGATTCTTCAGCCTCCACCTTCCGAACTCCAGGACTTCCGGTCCTCCACGACCGTCATCTAGGGACCTGAAATATTATCCCACAACCGGGATGAGACTACGTCTCAGCGAGTCGTACCCTCTAAAACTCAATTAGGAAGATAATACGCCTCAGGGCGCTCTAGCCACACAAATAGGATAGAGGACTTACCTCTCCTCAGTCCCTTTTCTGCACGTCAGTACAATTCATATTCAAGCAATGCTCGTCAAGCTGAAACTACTGACACTTATATCGGTCTATCAATTCAATCAATCCAATCATTCGCAATGATTCAATTCAATCATATTATCTATCTTTCCATACCGTCTACCAAACCAGTCGTTAATACGACATATGCTTTCCAAAGCTGTAGCTGATAGATAATATAATAGCTCGCCAGAAGCTGCCGCAATATTCATATAGTATACTATAGCTCACCAGAAGCTGCCGCAATATTCATATAGTATACTATAGCTCACCAGAAGCTGCCGCAATATTCAATATAGTATACTATAGCTCACCAGAAGCTGCCATATATATATATGTATATCATAATTGCTCGCCTAAGCGGATACATATATATAAACCAATGCTCGCCAAAGCTTATCATTCAATAATAAACCAACTCATATCTCAATTCAATCAATCAATCAATCCAATCGATTCAAACTGGTCATACAAACCAATTACGGTGCTAAAAGCCAACACCGGGTATTTTCAAGTTAAATACCACAACTTCATCAATTTCACACAATTCCACACTTTTGGAATTATTAACCATAATCATCAATCACTCAATTTCTCAATTTAAACATACAATTAACACAAACCGACCGCACTGCTGCGATCAGCGCGAAATTCTAACAACAGGCCATCCCCGCATAATTTTCGAAATTATTAAATAATTAAATTTAATTCCGAAAATTAAATAATTAAATATTATTTTATAATAATATAATTTAATAAAATAATATTTATAAATTCGAAATAATTATTTAATTAAAAATAATTAATTAGGGCTTAAACTAGATTACACTAATTTAAACATACACTTAGCCCTAATTAAACATCCATTAAACTAATCATACAACTAATCTAATTTACATTAAAATAATCTAATTTAATCACATAAACCTAATTAGACTAATCTAAACACCTCTTAAGCGTCATTAACTCACTAAGCAAGAATTAGAGGATAAACTCACCGATTTTGCGCGCCGGTGAGTTCACGGCGACCACGACACCAAGGCGGTCGATAAACCCCAAAGCGGCGACACCAACGGAGGCTGGGAAGACACTGAAAATGGGCCTCTAAGGGTGTGCATGCAAACGTTTCTGTTTCTCTTGGTTTCTGTTCTTTTGTTCCCCGGAACAAAAAAAGAACAGAAACCTGTTTGCTAACGCCACATTGTTTTTTTGTTCCCGGGAATAAAAACTTAGCCCGGGAATGGTTTGGGAACAGAAACAAGAAGCAAAAAAAAGTTGCTTCTTGTTCCCGGGAACAATTGCTAGAAACAAGCTAATTTTCTTTTTTTTTCTTTTCTTGCCGCGACCACCATGAACCGCACGGAGCCACCGCCCGCCGCGCTGGTCGCCGCCGCCGCCGCCGGTCGCCGGACGCCTCCGCCACCGGTCGCCGCCGGACGCCTCCGCCGCCGGTCGCCGGACGCCTTCGCCGCCGGTCGCCGGACGCCTCCGCCGCCGGTCGCCGGTCGCCTCCGCCGCCGGTCGCCGGTCGCCTCCGCCGCCGGTCGCCGGACGCCTCCGCCGCCGGTCGCCGCCGCCGCCGTCGGTCGCCGGACGCCGCCGCCGTCGGTCGCCGGACGCCGCCGCCGTCGGTCGCCGGACGCCGCCGCCGCCGGTCGCCGGACGCCGGTCGCCGGACGCCGGTCGCCGGACGCCGCCGCCGGTCGCCGCCTGCCGGCCGGCAGCCGTCTCCGGCCTCCGGTCGCCGCCTGCCGGCCGGCAGCCGTCTCCGGCCTCCGGTCGCCGCTGCCGCCCGCCGTCGCCGCCGCCTCCGTCCGCCGGTCGCCGTCGCCGGCCCGCCAGCCACCGCTGCCGCACGACCGCCGGCCGCCGACCGTCACCGCTGGGCGCCGCCGGAAGCCCATCGGCCGCCCCCTCCCGCGGCCGCCTGGCGGCCTCCGGCGGCCGGCGGCCGGCGGTCGTTGGCGGCCGATGGGCTTCCGGCGGCGCCCAGCGGTGACGGTCGGCGGCCGGCGGTCGTGCGGCAGCGGTGGCTGGCGGGCCGGCGACGGCGACCGGCGGCGGGAGGCGGCGGCATTCCGTCGGCAAGATTAAAAAATGAATAAATACAAAAAAGAAATTGTTGCGTTATCAAACGCATTTCTATTCTTTTTCTATTCCCAGAGTAGAAATTTTGTGTCGTTATCAAACGGGTTCTTTTACTCAGAAATTGTTCTCCGGAGCAGAAATAGAAAAGAACCATTTCTGAAAAAAAACTCTTCCCCGGAACAGAAACGTTTGCATGCGCTACCTAAGTCTCCAAAACCTTGCTGTCTTCTGCTTCTGATCTTGGCTGAACTGCAGAGAAGAAACCAGCAGCTTCAATGGCGAAAACGGGCCGATCGGAGCTCCGGCAAGCGGGTGGTTGGCAACCGGTGGCTCCCGGAGGTCTTGGGGGTCTTGCTGGAGGTTGGGATGGGCGGAGGAAGGACCGGAATGGGAGAAAAATGGCCGAAACCGCGAAACAGTGCAGGCTGCAGGCGGACCGACGGACCGGCGACCGGTTCCTTCACGGCGGCGCCCAGACCGTCCGGCGGCTCCGTTCGGGACGAAATTGGGCTCGTTGGAACGGTCTGTCTCTCCCGGTCATGGTGATATGTGGATCGTTGGCTGATTCATCCGGGAAAACCACTTTTGACTCGATTCTTTGACGAAGGGTCAGCTGGAGCAGAAACTGAAGGAGAGGGAAAACGAGGAAGAGAGGAGCTCGTCCGGTTTGGAGGCCGAATGGGGGAGAGAGAGAGTGAAGTGAGGGCTGTCAAGACCCCCATAAATGCTTGCTTCAAGTCCCCATGCCAAGCCATCATCATTTTCTCTCTCTTCTCTAGCCTTTTCTCCCTACCACTAGGGGTATTTTGGTCATTTCACCTTGCACAAATTACAAATCTGACCTTGGGCTGAAATTGGTGGATGGGCCTAAGAAATGGGCTTGGCCATGAATAGGAATGGGCTTGGGAATTTGGTTGGGCTTGATTGGGCTCAAAGTTGGACCATGGGCTTAGAAGATAAATAGTAGGTTTGGCCCCATGGGCTTATTTGCTTGACTTAGGCCCATTAAGGTGGCTGTCCAACTTTGGGCCTAGGGCCCACACTGGCTTATCCCGGCCCACGATCTCACGGGCTCGCTTTCTCGGTCCGAAAATCCCTTTTCCAATTGCTCGGCTTAACTGGCTCTGTCGATTGTTTGATGTAGCTTCATCCAAAGTTCATCTCGGACATTCCTGATAATTCGAAGTCCAATAATAAGTTCTCTTGCTATGTCAATTTCACCAAATGTCATTTCGGTTACAACTCAGACTGACGGGTGGCTGTGAGGATTCACGCGTGACCAACTCGTGCCAAACCACGTTCAAGACATCTCGACGCATGGACATCCTTGACTGCATGAAATTACGGAGGATAGATTCTTATTTCAAAGTACACAATTACTGAGGATCAACATAGGGTCGTTCGTGGATTCGATAACAGTAAACGGAATCACCCGTCATTCCATTATATTCTGTCCGCGAATCGACTTTTAGTCGTCCTTAGAATCGGCCTGCCTATCTACAGGATCATCCTCACGCAAGTCTCACGGTCAAGTCGTTTTCCCAGGTCGAGTCCTTTAGTCGTACGAGTTCTGTCCTCATTAGCCTTTCCCCTCAAGGTCAGTATCTTAGGAGTGATCAATTCCGAGTGAGATCAACTAACAATGCATTGACGAAATTCACATCCACTCGTCCTTCAGAGGACTCGAATTTCAGGATGTCACATACATACATTAATGTATTCCAGATTTAATTACTCCATTTGTGTTTGTGTATGCCTGTTATGGATTTAATTCTCCAACCCATTTTTTCATGATATATAAAGATGTCCTTACAACATGTTTAGGACAATAATATAAACAAATATAGTGGATAGATATTAGCATCACAAATTTCAAATTATATAGGTGCTGAGGAGCGAAATGGGAAAAAAAAGAAGTTAATTGATTCTTTTTTTTTTTTTTTTTTGAGTTCGAGAAAATTGGAATGTAAAAGAATTGAACTATAATGGTAAGTATGTCCCCCAAATAAATTATAAGACAAAGCCAAGAATTTGTATTTCGACCTAGTAATAGAATGGCCTGCCACTCCCCCCATTCATCCTACCTTCATTCAAAGATGATTGGAATAAATGCATTTAAAGTTTAAAATTCGATATAAAGTGCAATTAAATCCTAAAAAAAATTAAATATTTTAAAATAATAATTAAATCATTTCGTTAATTCCATCAAATTAACTAAAGGAAAATGCCAACTTGATTTATTTTATTATTTTATTAAGACACATGGCGCCAATCTGGCACCACATAAGAAAAAAAAACATAAAAAGATAACTTTTAGAAAGAAAGAAAAAAAAAAAAAGATAAAAGAAAACCATGTCATCTGTCGTCTCCTCCAACGAAGGCCATGGATCTTGGTCGACACCACTGTTATGCTTCTTCTTCTTCTTGCTCTTATCACTGCTATAATCAATCTAGCCTTGTTGAATATCTTTCCGCACCTCTTCAACAGTCTTCTTGCTGAGAGCCCACGAGACTGTGAAGCTCGGCTGCCTCTGCAGCAGAGCAAGTAGGCTGGATTCCATATTCCTGAGGTTGGCAGTGCTCAGACTCTACATCCTTTTAGGACTCAATTGAATTTCTTGAAAGGTTTAGGACTCAATTATACTTATATGATAATTTTTACGACTTTTAGTACACTAAATATGATTCCTTTACCAAAATACATTGTTAAAATTTAAATATGTTTCTACTATTGATGATGACAATCATCATTATTCCTATACATAGCTTACAAATGATGCATGTCATTTGATTGAGCATGTCATTGGCGATGGAAGATCTGCCTTTAACGTGGCGAGATGAATGGGCATCTCCTTGGCCCTCTACTCAACCACTTCACTAGCAAAATTGTCTATGCTTCTGCTCTGCATTCTTGATCGAGAGTAGCTAATATTACATTTGATTCACGCAGGTTTTGGCCCCCGGTTAGATCAGAGGCTTAGTTCAGTGCAGATTCCAGTTGGTATTTGTCAGATGGCCAAATTCTTCTGTTGCTAATGGGGTCATTTGCAAGTAAACTCCTGTGGAATGCTTTAAGAGTTAAGGATTGAGGGTGCCCAGGCGCTAACTTGTTTGGTTCAACCCATGTATACCAAGGCAATGGTTTATTACATGGCTTGCAATGCACGTTAGCTTGGCCACTAAAGATGGTTTGATTTAGTGGAACTTGGCTGTTTCACCAATTGGCTGTCTGTGGTACTGAGGTTTGGAGGATAGAAATCACTTCCTGTCTCTGCTCCAGTCCAGGCTAGGTTTTGCAACTTCAACAGGCATCAGGAGGGATTGGCGACTGGATGTCGGAAGTCCATTGGGTTGTGGCGAACTTCAAAAGTCAAAATTGCCGGAGTCTATCGCTCGAACTCTGTTGGAATGCTTTCATTTATTTTATTGGGCATGCTAGGAATGGTTATTTGCACTCTCCTACCGCTACTTCTATTAGCGTTGCTGTCATTTTTTTGAAAATTAAGAGAACTGTACGATACCACTACTATATATTCATACAAACTCAAAGTACAGCTCCTTTATCAACCACCAGGACTATTTTCAGTGCCTTCTTCTGTATACAATCATTTTTCTTCCTTTTCGTGCTACCACCTTAACTGAATACTAGAAAGATCGCACTGACATGCAACCCTCACATACAAGCTGATCTTATTCGTGGAATACTCCCAAGTAGAAAGCTGATCTTGCTCGAGATTCAATAAATTATTATAAACAAAAGAAAGAACATCGAGATACTGATGGATGGCCATTTCAGGTTTTAGAATTCAAAGACTTGCAAAAAATCCATAGCTGTTGACACCCGAAATTTTTGTCGACGTTTTAAACATTCAATTCGCAAAAGTTAAATGAAATGAAAAAGACAAAAAAAATTAGAAAAAAAAGAAAAAAAAGAAGAAGAGACAAAAAGAACAAAGAGCCCAAAAGAAAAAAATGGATGAAGGAAAGCATAAAAAAAAAAATGAAATGAAAGTGAAAATGAAAACAAAACAAAAAAAATGAAATGAAATGAAAAGCAAAAGAAAAGTTAGAATAAAAAGAAAACAACAAAAAAAGAAAAAAAAAAAGAAAAAGAGGGAGCATAAAAAGGGGGAATCGCGGACGGTGAGAAGGGACTTCGCACAGACTTTCTCTCTCCTCACACGGTTTCTCTCTCTCCTTACACGAGCTCTCTCTCTCTCTCTCTGGGCGTTCGTATCTTTTTTTTGCGGGGTCATCAATGGAGTTCGAGGCAGTTGCAGCGGAACCCTAGCCCTCCCACGACGTCAATGGCGGCATCTTTCTTGCGTTTCTCCTCGGATCATCTTCATACCATCTCTTGAGCTCGTGGACTGGCGATCTTCCTCTCGCGGACCTCGTCTTCTCTCGGCCGACTGAGCGCTCGAAGCTCATTTCAAAGACGCGGCCGCTAGGACTCAGATCTCGGATCCCAAGTCTCGACTTCGCTCGCGGTCCATCGGAGGGAGTTTCCGCATCCGTCTCCAATACTTCTCCGTTGAGTTCAAGTCGAAGGCTAAGGTTTTTTCTTTCTCGCGTTAGCAAGGATCTGAAATTGAAGACCGGCGACGCTTGCTCTCTGAAAACTTGATCGGAGGAGGTTCAGATCTGAAGCGTATGAGCAGTAACTACAGCGACTCTTGACCGATTTCTTCTCGCTGGATTTTTTGCTCGAGCGGTGAGCTCTTTTTCCATCCTCCACGATTTGTTAGGGTTTTCGATTTCTGTTGGCATCCGTTTGGGTGTTGGATTCTGACCCCTCTATCCCTCTTTCGGACGCTCACTCGCTTATCAATCCGACGCGTTCGTCACGGATCACACCCTTCCGGAGCTCGAGATATCGGGGTTCAGGTTCGCGCTGAGTAGGAAGTCTCGGCACAGCTCCAAAATTGATCAGTGACAACGGATTTCTGTCCCTAGCTTGATCAGGTTTTTTTTTTTCTATCTCTCTCCCTCTTAATTGCTCTGTCTCATGCACGAATTGACGCACTCCCTCTCTTAAATAGTTCTCTGTGTGGTATATGCAGATAAATAGAAAATATGATGATGTTGGAATTGCTCTTGATTGTTCTTAGCATTTTTGTAGTTGTAATAGTTACGAGTTTACCTATATCAGATGCTGACCTGTGGAGGAACATTGTTGGGATTATGAGTTTTATCTCCAACATATTTCTTTCAAATTTGATGATGTATTGAATCAAAATTTTGTTTTCTAGTTGTTACCTTCGGTATGATTGGATATTAGAATTTAGATGGGTAGGGATATATCTTTAGCCACAGCAATAAAGAAATTTAAATGTCTTGAAACAGGAAGCATGTCATCTTGCTTGTTCACTTCATTCGGTGGTCATTTTCAAGTTCCATAGGACCGATAGATGTATCCCTGCATTTGATTTTCCTGATTGGCCTTGTTCAGAAATGTAAGAAAGGTGCCTGCATTTGATTTTCCTGTTTGGCCTTGTTCAGAAATGTAAGAAAGGTGGCTAGCTTAACTCCCACTTTTGTAGATATAAGAAAGGTAGATTGCTGTTTTTACCTCTTTTTATATGTCAATGCTGGTGCCATATCTTGATGTTACCTAAGCTTTTAACGTCTTAGTCCAGAAAGGTCCTGAATTTTTCTCATCTATATAGACGCTCGCTTTAAATACATGGGTTATCATTCAACTACTTCCCGTTCTCTTGATAGATCTGGTTTATGAGAAAGAGCATAAGCTTAGGTTTATGATGAAAATGTGTGGTTTTAGTGATCCATTTTGGCTGATTTCCTATGCTTATTTTCTCTCCTTATCTTCAATCTACATGCTGTGCTTTGTGATTTTTGGCTCAGTCATAAATAGTTAATTCCCATTGCATTATGTTTACCTACGTTCCGATGTCCCATTAAAGTTGCAATGCTTGTGTCTTACCGCATTTCCCGTATAAAGTTTACTAGAATGCAATCATGTGTGCTTTTAGTGGGTTAAATGGAGATCACGTGTAATTGATGTTTGCTGTTCATGCGTAAATTTGCTGATATTGAAATTTGGAATTTGTCTTGGTCTAGAAAGCATGCTTTGTTTCTATAACCTCGAATACTTGTGAATTTAATACAAAGTTTTTGTGTGAGGAGTTTGGGATTAGGTCCTTCATGAAAGTTGTCCTTCACATAAAAACTAAAAAAAAGGGGTTGTATGTTTGCCTTGCTGCTCTATTCTACTTTCAATTGACTTTGATCTCTTCCAGGATGTTATAAATTCACGTGTCTAGAATTTTAGGATGTTTCTTCATGAAATTTGTTCCTCATATGCTGATTCACCTGCCATAGAAATTTTAGGACGAAATAGCTGACGATTGCGTTTTTATTAAGCCTATGTTGAGTGTCTAGTTTCTATGATGAAGAATTTAGATGTGACATATAATAATGATGAATCTTGGGATACCACTTAGAATTTGATCTAGAAGACTTTGTGACTTTAGTCACTCTTTGTGAACATAAAAGAATGTCTTGCTTTTGATTGTTTCGATACGTGATGATTGTTTCTTTCATTTGTATGCACCTAGTCATAAATTTCTTAGATTAGGTTTAGATTAGGACCTTGAGGATGGAGAAGGCATGAAGGTGGTGGAGGTCGATGTCCATTCCGACCATTGTCTTGTACTTTTTGTTTTCCCGACACATGTCTCGGGTTTTATGCATTGTATAAAGCCCGACGAGTTGCGGGTTTCCTTTCTTTCTCGTTTGTTTTCTCTTTTATATTTTTTAGGATTGCCTGATAGATTTACTGTTTTTCCTTGATTGCTTACTTAACGTTTTGCAATTTCAATTTCATTGGTTGTTTTCCTTTTTATTTTTTAGAAATAGAATAGCATGAAAATGATCAACCACGCATGATCACTTAGTATAGAAATTGATGATCCTGAAAATATAAAAAGAAACGCATGGACATGTTAGGAAAAACACAACATACTGTTTAGGTACCGAAAGGGCGCTAATAGCAATATTAGCGTAACCCAAGTCCCCGAACCTAGATATCTGGTTGCGTAGGAATCGAGGGAACACTCCCGACCCTCGATTGGGTTTCTAGCCGACCCCCAAAGTTGAGGCTAGTGGCGACTCCTGTATATTTTTTAGGTTGTTAAATACCTAGATCATATAAATAAATCCGTTGTCACGCGGGGTATGAGTTTCGATGAAACTCACTATGGTTTAGCATACTCGATGTGGGAGTAGCCCAAAGGATGAAGTGATGCCATCCTAATGGGTGGAGCGTACTATCGAGAGGGCTACCATGGTAAAAGTACCCTTAAATTCAATATCCACATTCGACTCCCTTTTTTAGGTGTGTCGCTTATGTGGGTATGGATCGCGACAACCTACTGTCACGCGGGGTACGAGCTTGGGAGAGCTCGTGATCTCGAGATCAAGTACCCCTAAACCCGACCTTTTCCATCCTTGGATATCATTTCAAGGGGGCGGCGAGATCGGGTCGCGACAGGCTTGGCGACTCCGCTGGGGACTGGTTACTAGGTTAAGAGGACTTGAAGCCGTTTAAAAATGGTTGTTGTGTTTTAACTGACATGTCTCTTGTAGGATCGTCTGCATGTCAAAGTCGCGTGGAAAATCAGGTTAGTCACTAACCTTGTGTTAAATGGTTTTATAGGTGGGAGTCATAAGGGGAGGCGTGCTTGTAAACCCCTTGTTTTGCAGGTGGTGTGAGGATGTATGCATGTATGTGTGTTTATATTGAAGTGCTGGGTGTTTAAATTTAAATGCATGTTTACCAGCTTTAGCACGACACCGCACACACAACCGCGGTCTAAAACCCCGATCGCCCAATTTAGGACCTTAGGAGGGTTTATGGGTGGAATCTGCGAGTGGATGCTCGTGGTAATCCATTACTTACATAAACCCGCTCATCCCAACCGATAAAATAGCACTGACCGACGATAGTAGCGGTGGGTAAACTATTTTTATCCTTTGGGATGAGGACCTTGAGCCTTTAGCACCCTTACATTAGGCGTCAAAACCTCACAGTTTCATACGACATGTGATTTGTGTTTGCCATGTGTTTTGTGGGTAAGTGATCGTTCTTTTTTTATCGTCCTTATCTTTTTACTTTCCATATTTCAATTATGCGTTTTATATTCCAACGGCGATATGTTTAATCATGAGTGCCCCTTTAGGTTTAGGTTTAGAAGGGTAAACTTGAAGTGGATATGATCCCATGCTTGGGAACTTCAAGACTATGGGAGAATCTCGGCCCAAGACATCAAGACTGTGGAAAAATTCCTGAGCCTTAGGGATTTCAGGGAGCTCATATTATCAAACCAGAAGACGATGCCTTGATCGATGAGGAATGCTTGGCCCATGATAACAAGCATCTCCACACGATCCCACCTAGTTCTTAGGTTTCGAATTCATATTTCTTTTCTTGTAAAGGGAATTCTTTTGTGTTTCCCTCATTTCTATCGAGATTTACTTGTATTCATCTTCTTATCACATGTAAAATCACATGTAAAATTGAACTACTTTGTAAGCTTCAAGAAAGCAAGATTATATTTCCCTTGTAATTGTTCGATGAAATGAATAACATTCTTGAACATTTTCATGTAATTTTTAGAAAAGGGGCATTATGATTAAATATTTGTCGTCGTTCCTTTTCAATTGTATGATTTCTTTTGAAGAAATTTTGATAAGAGGATGTTATATGATACTGGGATTATATACACTTCTTATCATTATTCCATCTCAAGAAAATATAAAATTGATGAGGATTTGTACTGTAATGGTTTCTTTTGATTTGTACTAATTCGAGTCATTTTCTTTTACAGGAGGTTTTGAGGCCCAAACATCAAAAGTAAGAGCTACCAACGTCTCTTGCCTTCACCTTTGAAGGATTTCTTTCCTGGTCCACTAAAACTCTTGCAAGAAGAAGAGGCCAACGTCTATCACTTTGTTGATTTGTTTGAAGATGGTCTAGTTGGCACTATTGGTGAAAACGAAGAACCTACAATTCCCATTGTGTAAGGGATGTTTTAGTCCCTGCATTTAATTTTTAGTTGTATTCCATTCATTTTTCCCCTGTGAGGGAATTCTATTCATTTCTCCCCTGCGAGGGAATTCCATTCATTTCTCCCCTGCGAGGGAATTCTGTCATTTCATTCGTTTGTACATGTAATAATCTGGATCATAAACTTTCTAGATCCAAGATGATATACGTTGTAATGCAATTTTTGCATATCAATAAAATTCATGTTTTGTTAATAGACGTGTGAAGCCCAAATCAGTCCTATGATGATGCTTTGAGGCCTGAGCCTTCACACGATCTATAGTTTCAAAATGTTTTGGTGGAACAAAGACGTCCAATGACATGAGGGCTAGTTCCCAATAAATTTTTCAAAAAAAACAACTTGAAGTTGAAAACAAATTTTTCATTACATTTACATGCATCGCCTTCATTTAGATGTACATATGCTAACCATTTTTCAATTGCATCTCAGGCATGGCATTTCACATCATGATAGTCATTTGCATGGCTCGGATTCGCATTCAAAAGACTTTGACGAACCCAATTATTCCGACTCAGAGAATGAAGATGATCTTCGAGGTATTGAAAAAGAATGGCTCAGACATGAAGAGTCCAAACCTCCTACCACCGAACAGCCAGTCACTATAAATTTGGGAAATCAAGATTGGGGCAGGTCTCTCTCAAGCGGATGCCAATGGATTAATTGGGCTCTTGAAAGAAATATACGAAGGAGAGTGTGGCACTCATATGAACGGTCATCTTTTGGCCAGAAAAATCATGAGGCTCGGTTACTATTGGTTGACCATGGAAGCCGATTATATTCAACATGTGAGGTGCTGTCATCAATGCCAAGTCTATGGAGACAAAATCAATGCTCCTCCTAATGAGTCACATCAAATGTCCGAGTCCTGGCCTTTTTCAATGTGAGACATCGACATCATCAGACCAATTAATCCTAAAGCATCGAATGGACATCGTTTTATCTTGGTAGCAATTGATTACTTCACCAAATGAATTGAAGCCAGTTCTTATGCCCATGTTACTGCAAAGAGTGTGGCAAAATTCATCCATCGTGATATCATCGCTCGATATGGAGTTCATGAAGCGATCATCACAGATAATGGATCAAACTTGAACAATAAAGTGGTGGATGATTTACTTGGAGAATTCCACATTCGCCATTTGAATTCTTCTCCTTACTGCCCACAAATGAATGGAGCTATGGAGGCGGCAAATAAAAACATCAAGAAGATTTTAGTCAAAACGACGGAAAATTATCATGATTGGCATGATTGATTACCATATGCTTTGTTTGCTTATCGAACTTCAATTCGCACTTCGACTGGGGCAACACCATTCTCATTGGTTTATGGGATGGAAGCTGTATTACCCATGGAAGTAGAAATTCCTTCACTGATGGTATTTTCTCAAATCAAGCTCTCTGAAGCTGAATGGGTTCAACAAAGATTTGAACAAATTAATATGATTGATGAAAAGAGGGTAAAAGCTTTATGCCATGGACAAAGCTATCAGAAAAGAGTAGCTAGGTCATTTAACCGCAAGGTTAGACCAAGACATTTTGAGATCAACGATATTGTCTTGAGGAAGGTTTTACCTATCATTCCAGATCCTCGTGGGAAGTTTACTCCAAACTATGAAGGTCCATATATTGTAAAGAAAGTGCTACCCGGTGGGGCACTAATCCTTGTAGAAATTGATGGTCATGAATTGCCAAGACCTGTAAATGCTGATGCTGTCAAGAAGTATTATCCATGAATAAAGTGAAAGGCCTTTGAGCCATTTTTGGATTGAATCTGAGCCATTTTAGGATGTTTACATCATGCATTTCATGCATACATATTGCATCTACATGTTTGTTCATTTTGCAGGATCTTTTACGAAGATTCTACCTGTCTGCAAGAGGTTCATCTCAAGAGTGCAAAACTTTCAAAAGTGTCCATTCTTCTTTAGAATTTAGAAGTGACCATGTTCCTTAGAATGCCAAAAGAGTCAGTTTAAACTTTAGAGTCGGTTAGAACTCTAGAAGTACAGTTAGAACTCTAGAAATGAACCTATGTGCTAAGCAAAGCCTGTTCTGTCTACAAATTTTATCAAACCTTACTTTCAAAAATCTCCCCAATAGGGTCAAGGAAACATGTCCTTTCAGACAAAATTTCATTATATTTTCATTTCCCCAAGGAGTTGAATTTAACCAAAGTGAGTTTTAGAAAACTTGAAAAGGATTGTTAACTATGCCAGGTGGTAGTGCCTAAAATGATGAGAGGCAACCCCTTTACCAAACACGTCCTCATACACTCTTTGAGAGAATTGAGTGGAAAGAACCATGTCTTAGGGCATAGGATTTATTCACAGTGAATACATGATTTGAGATGATAAAGGCATTTCATTTCTCAATCCCGAAACACTATTGATATCCCTTGCAAGCCACTTTGAGCCAAATAGGGAGCATTTCTAAAATAACCCTGTCAAGAACAACCCCACATTGGGGCAAAATGGAGGGTCTTGGTTGGAAATTATGGAGCAAAAGATTAAGAAAGATTTTATTGCTTTCACTTGCATTAATCTTCTTGTGCTGGCTTCAGGTGATTTCTTATCGAGACTCGAAGCATCCCAAAGTGACGAAGAGCATTCCGTTCACTACCACAAACACAATTATCCATTGCTTAGCCAATTTGAGCCATATGCAATTCTTTCATAACCCCAGGTGATGATTATCTCCCCACACTGGGGCAAGGCACATGATTTACCAACAAAATTGAGAATATTGGTGATGTTTGTAAATGCCACTTGAGAGTCCTAGATACTCAAAAGAGAATGAAAACTAGGGGGCATGAAAAAGCAGTATGCCTGGTAAAAGCAAGGCCAATGCCCATGAAAAAAATGCAAAGAAAAGCAAGAGTGCAAAAGAGAGCGAAATCCATGATCATGCAAAAGATCATTCATTGAAAAACAAAAGAAATATCTTGCAAGGGAAAACATGTATTGCAAGCAATATCATTAGAACAGAGAGCGAAGCTCTCATGTCTCAAGACAAATTACCAAAAGGACTCTCGAGATAGGTTAAATTTCAAGAGTTGAATTTTTGAGAAGTCGTGTGATGGTAATGATGCCAAGATAATCACTCACTTTTTAACCCTTTGATATCTAAAAGTTTTTGAAGCCTTTCTAAGCCTTACCCGAACCAACATTACAACCCGTATTCGAAGTCTCTTCCGATTGGGATGGTTCGAGTTGAAATGAGAGTATCACATAGGAGCTACTGCTAGAAGGAGTGGAAGCAATCCTATCTTATCTTATCTTCAAGGTTCTTGACTTGTAAACCCGATGAAGATATTGATTGCATATTCATTTCTTGGCCTCAAAATGCATACCCTTTGTATAAGCCCATGACCAAGCTATCATTACGATCCATTTAAAAGACCTTTTGATCAATGGATTGTATTCACTGTGAACGTTTCCGAAAGCCATAGACATAGGCTGAGTGAGATTTCTCTAGTGAGGATTAAATAGTTTTCTCATATCAATGGTTGGGAACAAAAGCCCTTTTTGAGAGTCCGTGTGAAAGACCTTTTTTGATTAGGATATTTCCACTTGGCATATTTGACTTAACCCTTAGATGGTTAATCAAATCTCATTTTGTTAAAATCCCCTCTGAAAGGATTTGATAATTGGCATTATTTTGCAAGATTGGCTCTCAAGTAATCTTGAAACTCTTTTTCAAAATATTTGTTCCTTAGTGAACCGGTTCTTGGTCAACTTAAACCATATCATTGTCTCTTAAGTTTTAGGTCAACTTAAAACCTTGTCCCTAAGTTCTAGGTCATCTTAAAACCTTGTCCCCAAGTTCTAGGTCAACTTAAAACCTTGTCCCCAAGTTCTAGGTCAACTTAAAACCTTGTCCCTAAGTTCTAGGTTAACTTAAAACCTTGTCCCTAAGTTCTAGGTTAACTTAAAACCTTGTCCCCAAGTTCTAGGTCAACTTAAAACCTTGTCCCTAAATTCTAGGTCAACTTAAAACCTTGTCCCTAAGTTCTAGGTCAACTTAAAACCTTGTCCTCAAGTTCTAGGTCAACTTAAAACCTTGTCTCCAAGTTCTAGGTCAACTTAAAACCTTGTTCCCAAGTTCTAGGTCAACTTAAAACCTTGTCCCCAAGTTCTAGGTCATCTTAAAACCTTGTCCCCAAGTTCTAGGTCAACTTAAAACCTTGTCTCTTAAGTTCTAGGTTATCTTAAAACCTTGTCTTTTAGGTTCGTGGGTCCATCCTTAAACCACTAGGTTCCAGGTCATCCTTAAACCTTGTCTCCTAGGTTCGTGGGTCCATCCTTAAACCACTAGGTTCCAGGTCATCCTTAAACCTTGTCTCCTAGGTTCGTGGGTCCATCCTTAAACCACACTAGGTTCGTGGGTCTATCCTTAAACCACTAAGTTCCAAGTCGTCCTTAAACCACACAGTAAGACCATTTTCCCGGTCGAAACCCGTTCGTATACGGTGAGACCTTCCTCTCAGTCGAAACCCGTTTGTATACGGTGAGACTATCATACTCGGTCGAAACCCGTTCGTATACGGTGAGACCTTCCTCTCAGTCGAAACCCGTTTGTATACGGTGAGACTATCATACTCGGTCGAAACCCATTTGTAAATGGTGAGACTTTCCTCTCAGTCGAAACCCGTTTGTATACGGTGAGACTATCATACTCGGTCAAAACCCGTTCGTATACGGTGAGACCTTCCTCTCAGTCGAAACCCGTTTGTATACGGTGAGACTATCATACTCGGTCGAAACCCATTTGTAAATGGTGAGACTTTCCTCTCAGTCGAAACCCGTTTGTATACGGTGAGACTATCATACTCGGTCGAAACCCGTTCGTATACGGTGAGACCTCCCTTTTAATTGAAACCCGTTTGTATACGGTGAAACTTTTTCTCCCGGTCGAAGCCCGTTTTTACGCGGCGAGACCTTTCTCCCAGTTTAAACCATACGGTTCATAGGTTATCCTTAAACCTTTCCTTTTCCATTTAGTGATTTTCATTGTTTTCATTCCATTCCATGAGAGAGAGAAACAGAAATAGAGCGAATAAACCCCAATAAGAGTTCAGATACCCTCATGAGCAAAGGTGAGTATCAGGTATGCCTCTAACCAAGTATCATTGCTCGTCATTTCCATATTTCCGAAGTTGGGTCGACTAAAAATTGCAGGTATCAATTTTATCTTTCAGTGGAACCTCTTCGAACTCCCACTCAAAGAGGGGCAGCTGTTGACACCCGAAATTTTTGTCGACGTTTTAAACATTCAATTCGCAAAAGTTAAATGAAATGAAAAAGACAAAAAAAATTAGAAAAAAAAGAAAAAAAAGAAGAAGAGACAAAAAGAACAAAGAGCCCAAAAGAAAAAAATGGATGAAGGAAAGCATAAAAAAAAAAATGAAATGAAAGTGAAAATGAAAACAAAACAAAAAAAATGAAATGAAATGAAAAGCAAAAGAAAAGTTAGAATAAAAAGAAAACAACAAAAAAAGAAAAAAAAAAAGAAAAAGAGGGAGCATAAAAAGGGGGAATCGCGGACGGTGAGAAGGGACTTCGCACAGACTTTCTCTCTCCTCACACGGTTTCTCTCTCTCCTTACACGAGCTCTCTCTCTCTCTCTCTGGGCGTTCGTATCTTTTTTTTGCGGGGTCATCAATGGAGTTCGAGGCAGTTGCAGCGGAACCCTAGCCCTCCCACGACGTCAATGGCGGCATCTTTCTTGCGTTTCTCCTCGGATCATCTTCATACCATCTCTTGAGCTCGTGGACTGGCGATCTTCCTCTCGCGGACCTCGTCTTCTCTCGGCCGACTGAGCGCTCGAAGCTCATTTCAAAGACGCGGCCGCTAGGACTCAGATCTCGGATCCCAAGTCTCGACTTCGCTCGCGGTCCATCGGAGGGAGTTTCCGCATCCGTCTCCAATACTTCTCCGTTGAGTTCAAGTCGAAGGCTAAGGTTTTTTCTTTCTCGCGTTAGCAAGGATCTGAAATTGAAGACCGGCGACGCTTGCTCTCTGAAAACTTGATCGGAGGAGGTTCAGATCTGAAGCGTATGAGCAGTAACTACAGCGACTCTTGACCGATTTCTTCTCGCTGGATTTTTTGCTCGAGCGGTGAGCTCTTTTTCCATCCTCCACGATTTGTTAGGGTTTTCGATTTCTGTTGGCATCCGTTTGGGTGTTGGATTCTGACCCCTCTATCCCTCTTTCGGACGCTCACTCGCTTATCAATCCGACGCGTTCGTCACGGATCACACCCTTCCGGAGCTCGAGATATCGGGGTTCAGGTTCGCGCTGAGTAGGAAGTCTCGGCACAGCTCCAAAATTGATCAGTGACAACGGATTTCTGTCCCTAGCTTGATCAGGTTTTTTTTTTTCTATCTCTCTCCCTCTTAATTGCTCTGTCTCATGCACGAATTGACGCACTCCCTCTCTTAAATAGTTCTCTGTGTGGTATATGCAGATAAATAGAAAATATGATGATGTTGGAATTGCTCTTGATTGTTCTTAGCATTTTTGTAGTTGTAATAGTTACGAGTTTACCTATATCAGATGCTGACCTGTGGAGGAACATTGTTGGGATTATGAGTTTTATCTCCAACATATTTCTTTCAAATTTGATGATGTATTGAATCAAAATTTTGTTTTCTAGTTGTTACCTTCGGTATGATTGGATATTAGAATTTAGATGGGTAGGGATATATCTTTAGCCACAGCAATAAAGAAATTTAAATGTCTTGAAACAGGAAGCATGTCATCTTGCTTGTTCACTTCATTCGGTGGTCATTTTCAAGTTCCATAGGACCGATAGATGTATCCCTGCATTTGATTTTCCTGATTGGCCTTGTTCAGAAATGTAAGAAAGGTGCCTGCATTTGATTTTCCTGTTTGGCCTTGTTCAGAAATGTAAGAAAGGTGGCTAGCTTAACTCCCACTTTTGTAGATATAAGAAAGGTAGATTGCTGTTTTTACCTCTTTTTATATGTCAATGCTGGTGCCATATCTTGATGTTACCTAAGCTTTTAACGTCTTAGTCCAGAAAGGTCCTGAATTTTTCTCATCTATATAGACGCTCGCTTTAAATACATGGGTTATCATTCAACTACTTCCCGTTCTCTTGATAGATCTGGTTTATGAGAAAGAGCATAAGCTTAGGTTTATGATGAAAATGTGTGGTTTTAGTGATCCATTTTGGCTGATTTCCTATGCTTATTTTCTCTCCTTATCTTCAATCTACATGCTGTGCTTTGTGATTTTTGGCTCAGTCATAAATAGTTAATTCCCATTGCATTATGTTTACCTACGTTCCGATGTCCCATTAAAGTTGCAATGCTTGTGTCTTACCGCATTTCCCGTATAAAGTTTACTAGAATGCAATCATGTGTGCTTTTAGTGGGTTAAATGGAGATCACGTGTAATTGATGTTTGCTGTTCATGCGTAAATTTGCTGATATTGAAATTTGGAATTTGTCTTGGTCTAGAAAGCATGCTTTGTTTCTATAACCTCGAATACTTGTGAATTTAATACAAAGTTTTTGTGTGAGGAGTTTGGGATTAGGTCCTTCATGAAAGTTGTCCTTCACATAAAAACTAAAAAAAAGGGGTTGTATGTTTGCCTTGCTGCTCTATTCTACTTTCAATTGACTTTGATCTCTTCCAGGATGTTATAAATTCACGTGTCTAGAATTTTAGGATGTTTCTTCATGAAATTTGTTCCTCATATGCTGATTCACCTGCCATAGAAATTTTAGGACGAAATAGCTGACGATTGCGTTTTTATTAAGCCTATGTTGAGTGTCTAGTTTCTATGATGAAGAATTTAGATGTGACATATAATAATGATGAATCTTGGGATACCACTTAGAATTTGATCTAGAAGACTTTGTGACTTTAGTCACTCTTTGTGAACATAAAAGAATGTCTTGCTTTTGATTGTTTCGATACGTGATGATTGTTTCTTTCATTTGTATGCACCTAGTCATAAATTTCTTAGATTAGGTTTAGATTAGGACCTTGAGGATGGAGAAGGCATGAAGGTGGTGGAGGTCGATGTCCATTCCGACCATTGTCTTGTACTTTTTGTTTTCCCGACACATGTCTCGGGTTTTATGCATTGTATAAAGCCCGACGAGTTGCGGGTTTCCTTTCTTTCTCGTTTGTTTTCTCTTTTATATTTTTTAGGATTGCCTGATAGATTTACTGTTTTTCCTTGATTGCTTACTTAACGTTTTGCAATTTCAATTTCATTGGTTGTTTTCCTTTTTATTTTTTAGAAATAGAATAGCATGAAAATGATCAACCACGCATGATCACTTAGTATAGAAATTGATGATCCTGAAAATATAAAAAGAAACGCATGGACATGTTAGGAAAAACACAACATACTGTTTAGGTACCGAAAGGGCGCTAATAGCAATATTAGCGTAACCCAAGTCCCCGAACCTAGATATCTGGTTGCGTAGGAATCGAGGGAACACTCCCGACCCTCGATTGGGTTTCTAGCCGACCCCCAAAGTTGAGGCTAGTGGCGACTCCTGTATATTTTTTAGGTTGTTAAATACCTAGATCATATAAATAAATCCGTTGTCACGCGGGGTATGAGTTTCGATGAAACTCACTATGGTTTAGCATACTCGATGTGGGAGTAGCCCAAAGGATGAAGTGATGCCATCCTAATGGGTGGAGCGTACTATCGAGAGGGCTACCATGGTAAAAGTACCCTTAAATTCAATATCCACATTCGACTCCCTTTTTTAGGTGTGTCGCTTATGTGGGTATGGATCGCGACAACCTACTGTCACGCGGGGTACGAGCTTGGGAGAGCTCGTGATCTCGAGATCAAGTACCCCTAAACCCGACCTTTTCCATCCTTGGATATCATTTCAAGGGGGCGGCGAGATCGGGTCGCGACAATATTACGTTAAGAAATTCCTAACTCTTCACCTTCAGAAGCTGTCTAGTCTCCCCTTGATCCATACATATTATTACTATAGTAACCAACGTATATTAAAGGGAGGAAAGGCTAAAAAAGAGTACACATTTGGAAATTTCTTTTTGACGATCAAATTGCGGTGGTTGGCAGGAACCGAAGGTGAACTAACTACTAGGAAATTGTCCAGGACGCCAACCTTCGTTCTGGCCCATAGCAACAGGCCATTAGGACAGCATTATGCTGCAACTGGCAAAAGGCCATTATGCCTCAGTAATGCCTCGGGTGAAGGCTCACGTCCTCGAAATTCAATGAAGACCTGGGTAAGGCAAATTGGTACAGTGAGGACATCAAGTAAAACAAACCAGATTGTGAGAATAATAAAAGTAGATGATGCAAATTTCAACGTGTGAACCTGTAGTGGCGCTTTTCCACCTCCAAGAGCAAGAATCGTCTCTCGAAACCTTTGCCCTGTTTCTTTGACAGCCTGTCAACCATGATCAACAGATCATGATAAAAGCCAACAATTAATACTGAAAATAAATGCAATATTGAAGAAGGGGCTTCATAACTGAATAGTAATAGACATGACAAGAAGATTGCCCATGTGCAATGCTTTCACAAAACTCATTGATGAAATGACATGACGTTGGAGGTAAGGTTGTCTAAAGAGTTAATAATGCAGAAAACATGATTGTAACACCAGCCTAGAAGATTTGTCTGTATGTTATGCCATGGCCTTACTATGTACTATCAATGGTCCAATGGACCTTCGTACAAGACTTGGGTTTCCCAATGGGTAATAGAACCTGACTGCATTTTCAGGTCAGAAATTTTCCACCCGAGAACTGTAAAAAGAATCAAAAATGAAGAAAACCTAATGAACCAGTTTTGTCCTTGGTGCTTTGCATCTCGCACTAGTAAAAATAAACAAATCAAGCAGGAATTACACAAATATGAAAATGCACCTATCCCCCCAGGGGCTTTCACTTAAAACGAGCAAAAATCACTCATAATAGAGAACCTATATTTGAGATAATGATGATGCAACAGCGACCTCAAACAAAAGACATGTACAAATAAAGCATTCAATGAGCTTCTCAATTGCTCACTTCTTCTGGTTTAATCTCATGGAAAACAATCAATTTTGCTAAATTCAAGAGTGCCAAGCCCATGCTAATGCATAAAAAGGGGATCGCATTGGCTTGCCACTAGAGCGGAACAATGAATAAGCCACGCATTTAGGCTGAAAGGTAATGGAAACAGGATTTGGGGCCTATCCATTCATGGAAAGAATTTAAAGGAATTGTCGTGCTGCAGTAGCCCAAGAGTTCAAGTATGCAATCCAACAGGTCTGGGGTCTGCCTAATGTGTATAGTCATTAGAAGCAATGGACATAAGTAATTAAGCATCATAGGCAAGAAGACCAATCAGGTTCGTCCAGGCTTCCATTCTTTGCTCAGACATTCCAGGATTACTCACTACAAACTCATACAGGGAAGAAACAGCAATGTTGCATTTTTATTACTATCGCTGCTTCACACATGTATAAACCCAACATGAATGGCAAACACAAGGCAAGAAGCTTTTTAGCAGCATCATTTTATTCCATATATTTCCACAACTTCTCAGGCATACCTTGCTATCATTTAAACCTGCGTCCTCAAATGCAGAGAAAGCATCTGCAGATAGCACCTCTGCCCACTGAAACAAACACATTCACAATTAGAACCAACACACATCATGAAATAAATCAATCTCAAGCAAAAATGGACTCAGAACCGAACAAGGAAAAGAGGTGTATTATATTTAGAGAGTGTTTTATCATCCTTTAGAAACCAACTAAAGACCTGAAAAAAATCTGGCATAACCAACAGAAAAGAATATCCTATACCTTATAACTGTAATAACCAGCTGCATATCCACCTGAATATAAGTGAAAAGTAATAAATTCATAGCCGTGTAAGACAAAGATGTATCCCATAAGGTACATATACTCTTAAAGAACCTTTTTGACAGGTAAGAAGACGAACCTGCAAATATATGGCTGAAGCCACAAAGGAAGCGATCCTCAGCAAGTGGAGGGAGCACTTGGGTTCTTTCACAAACGCTTTGATCCACATCATATACAGATTCTGACCCACCAGGTACATATTTTTTATGAAGTCGCAAATCTACACTTGCGAACCTTATCTGAGAAGTTCCACAGACAATAAAAGTAAGTAATAACCAACTCCTATGTTAGTATGATTCCTTAAGAGAGCAATTTTTTCCACATGCAATTTCCGATTTCCCAACTCTCTGATTTTACTTTGCTAACATTCATTCAATGAACAAGACATGATCTCCTCCAGCAAGTAATTTGATCCACATCCAGACAATAAGCCGAAGAACTTGGCTTGACTTTATCCACAATTGCTCAGGGGTTTATCATGCCTATGAAACCATGGACACCAACCCAAGTAAAAGATGTAGAAAGGGAAAAGACGAAAAAAGTTGGAATGAAAAGGGAAGAATTAGATAACATGAACATTTTACAGGTGGTATTATAATAGGATAGGATAGGATAGGCAGCAGTTTGTCAATAGGCTCCCATGACCTTATTATATCTACTTGTCAGCTCATATATACGTCACTTCAACACCACCAAGAGGAAATTCACTAACTATATTTAATGGATAAAGAACATCCCAGCTAACCACCAGTCACCAAAAACGAGAAAGTTTTAAAAGAAATTGCTTCTACAACATATGATGCAATTTTTCTTGTAGATAAAATAGCCATAGGCGAAGGAAAAGAATATATGAACAGGGTATGTTCATCAAGTATTAAAGAGTGAAGCAAAACAAGTCTTTGTTAGTGAGAAGTAACCTGGCGAAGGCTTAAGGAGCCTGCACGAAAAGTTCTAGCTGCGAGGAGCTTTCTATATACATCCTCAGGGAGACTCTCACCAGTTTCATAGTGCTTTGCGATTCCCATCAAGGTATCCCTGCGGTTCAAGGGTAACATAATGACTCTCCCCAGTTACTGACATGCATACACTTATACATAGCATTTGAAAAGTTGTGCACGTGTGTGCACCCGCACAGAGAGTACTTTTATTGTGTCAAATGCTTAAGTCTCAAAATGCCCAAGAATATCCCCATAGGGAGAAAAAGACATTGCAATCATTCTTCAACTAGAAATATACTTGGTGTTTCACAGCAGAAAAGTGACTTCGATAGGGGGCTCTATTGGCAATTGTTCATAGGTCATAGGTTATTGTATTACAATAACAAATAATTCTTGAATATAATTATGTCAAGCTTTTACAGCTGAATGTGAAAGCTTTGCATGTTAATTTTAAAGACGACATGATCATATTGACTAAACTGAAGTGGAAAAACAAAATCAATATTTTTGCTAATAATCTCAAAATCTACTATTTGATTTTAGTGAAAAATATTTGATTTGAGGAAACAAGATAGTAAGACGATATTGACAAAGAAATAAAAGAAATACTGTATTGAGATGAAGTGTTCCCATGTTTCCAAGAAAGAATTGGTTATGTCATATGTCCTTAAAGTTCTTTCTTCTAAACAAGAGTTTATTTAATTTTATAGTAACACTTTTTGAGAAACAAGACACTCGATTGACTTTTCATAAACAATTCTATCACAATGAGGATGGTAATTAGTTTTCTTTTCGATGTTTTTAATATGCAAGAGATCAAGTTGAAAACATTCATTTTGTTATTTTTCCTTGTTATAGATCATGTGTACAAAGTTCATAAATTAAGAAAGAAAGAAAGTAAAACTTTATTTCAAAAATTATAGATTCAAATATTCTGACACTTTTGTGAGGAGGATATTCAGCGCTAACTCCACTTTTGTATATGTTGGAACGTATGACGGTGAGCATCAAATAACCCAATTGACACAATTAACCTCTATGCTTTCTCTAAGTTATTGGTAATTTTTCAAGCGCTGAAAAAAAGGGATAACTTCAAATGACAAGAGAAAAGAGCTTTAACTGCAGGTAAAAGAAAGTCAGGATATCTACTCTTTATAACTCTACAGCAATAAATACTGAAAAAATGGATATATCGTCTCTATATGTTAACTAATACATTTTTTGCTTAAAACTACATAATATGTACTGAGGTGGACTTAACGATAAGTATACATTAGTAATACCGCTTTCCTTACTACCTATTCTTATGAACTCAAGATTAACTAAACTTAAAAAAATAGGCACATGAAATAGGGAAAGTGAAAAAATTATTTCACAATTGAAAATACCATTGTGGAGGTATATTGATATCAACCTGATATATCTCGAAGAAATTAATTTTCATATTTAAAGATTCTTAGGGTAACTAGCCATGCCCAAGTTGTGAGCATGAATGCATAAAACTCAATAGTTTGTAGTATTTCTATTTTGTTATCTGTAATATTGATACTAATAGGCAAACAGAGTAAAGGAGAATAACAAAACTATTAAGAAAGTGCAAACTGGTTGGAATAATATAAAACAAGTCACGACTCAACTGCGATTCATTTCAACATACATTGACGAGAGCCATAGACATCCTCTAATAACATCTACAACAGGGGCCTATCATTTGCCATATACAAGAAGGCGCCACTCTCACTTCCTCGCTTTTACATCCGGAGATAGTATAAAGGCAATACAACACAAACATCACATAATGGTCTATGAAGAAATCATCTGTTGCTGTCCACAGTATATGCATAACCTTTTTTATTTGTGAAGTGCGAGCACATCCAACCATGATGGCAAGTAAATTTGTCCTAAAGCTCTATAATAAATAGTTCTAGACAAAATTACCTGTGGTAACACCAGTTCTCCATAAATTGAGAGGGCAATTCCACAGCATCCCACTCTATTCCTCTAATGCCAGCAACAAGGCCTTCATCTTGTTTGGTTAGCATGTGTTGAAGAGCATGACCAAATTCATGAAAAACAGTTTCAACCTGCCAATTTCAACAATACATATTTTACCACAAATATTTAACCAGCATATACCACTCAGAAGATTAAGATATTTTATGATGGACAAACCACTATAGCGAGCACAATATCACAAATCTCATCATTCATCTAAGGTTAGCACAAACGAGCAAGAAAAGGCCCCTCAAATAGATAGGCAAAGGGGCCCTTAATGATATTTCCTCTAAAGGGTTGAACTCTCGTCGCACAACAATGCTTCACTCATACCTCACACAAAACCTTCATGGTCAATAGTCACGAATCTATAATTATTAGGTATGAATCAGAAATTTTTAAAATGAGAGCAGGTAATACTGGAAATTGGACAATAGATCCATCTCTAGAAGCAAATATTAACCAAGAGAAGTGTGTATTTTTAGGCATTATACATAGAAAAATATTAGCATTAGTGGGATTCATGAAATCACATCAATGAATAGTCTGGCATCAGAAATTCTCGAGCAAAAAATTGATTGGCATTTACTTCATTAATCTTCTCCCATAGACTAATCTTCTCACGCTAACAAGTGTTATCGGACCTACATATTGATTCTTCCCGCAGCCCCCTCCTGACAGTGTGGAATAAATACAACATACACAGATATCTTCATAGAGATGTCTTTATAATAGCACAATTTTTTATCCCTATTTAGTATTGCCTGGAAGTTACCAAAATCCAATCATCAACGAATAGTATTCAAGATCCTCTGTTTTCGATTATCTAATAAATCGCTTAATTGAAGTAGATTATCTTTCCATTCATTTCAAAACTTCCATAATCCCTTCCCGAACCAAACATGAATCTTTCAATTCATTTGGCTCTCACGCTCAATTACTTATGTAAAATAGGAGTTGTGGAGACCAAATTAAACAACCCTGTTCTGATGGCGATATTTCATTGCCACCGGCTTGCATTCCTGTGGCTACACTAGCTACCCTCCATCTATTTAGTGTTTCAGACTCAAATTGGGGGACCAAAAAACGGTCAACAAACTGAGCAAAAGAGTTGGAAATTGACCTCTCGGAATGTCATAAGGCTTGGCTTGGTCCCCACGGGTGGCATTTGATTGCACACCATGTGAGCAATCGGTAATCTTGTACTTGCACCATCTCGAGATAGCACACGGCTTCGAGCAACAACCTCACGCATCCATGCACCTCCCTTTTTCTCCGATGGTCGAGAATAGGGATCAAAATAGAAGTATGCAATTGGATTTCCTGAAGAATCTTTTACACAGTAGAATCTAACGTCACTGTTCCAGACCTAGAGAATAAATAAGCATTTTATCAGAACACATGGGCTAACAGCACATGAAAGACAGAAGCAAAGCATTTAACTTTTTTACCGGTGCTAGTCCATCAGCAGCCTCAATCTCAATTCCAAAAAGTGTCCTTACAAGGTTGAAAAGGCCCTCTGTTACTTTTGGCAATGAGAAAAATGGGCGTAGTTCTTCCTGGAAATTGCAAAGGTTATGAGGCTACATGTTCATATTCACATGCATAAATCAGGGTCAGGGAGAGAGTTCTGACCTCATTGATGTCATATTTTGATTCACGCAGCCTCTCGCTCCAGAACTTAATGTCCCAATGGCTCAAATCATCAGATTCTTGTGCCCCTTGACTCTTGGCGAAATGTTTTAGGTCCTCCATGTCTGAATAATCAAGCCAATTCATATTAAAAAATGGATGTTGAGTTGAAAGTAAAAGGATCATCTGTAAAAGTATCCTAATATTTGCCATCGACATCATCAAACTGAATTAAAGGCTTGACCACCCACCCCTTTTTCTTTTTCTCTTCTATTTTCCCAGCCCCATCCTCTCCCTCGTTCTAATTCCTTTATCACCAGCCAATAGAGAAAAGACCCCTATGAAGCATGCACAATGATCACCACAGGATCCAGATGACCTCCAACTTATAGATCCACTCCACAACCCTCATCAACATTTGTAAACTCAGATTTGTCTGAAATGCTATTGTTACATTGACTGCATTGTTGTTACAATATTCTAGAGTGCTCCTAGTTTTCCTCATCTCTTTACCAAGGCTAGGTTTGCTTCAGTCAGATTGATCACTCTGTGCCTGTTAAAACTGTACCTAGTGATCAGACGGATAGCTAAACCAAATATTGAGTGGCAATTGGATAAGTACGACTTGAAAGACAGAAACTGGGGATGACATCATTTGTTTTTTTTTGGGGGGCGGCACTTATTAATATGCTCTTCATATGGATATACGCAAGAGAACACATATGATGCAAAGTGTACTACTTTGAAGCTTGAATTACAGGTATAACATGCACAGTTTAAGCAGCTTAAGGAACTATCGTGAATATTTATCATAAGTAAACGCAAAAGTGCATAATCAAATGTTAAAAGTTTACAAGGCTTACATATACTAAGAATATTCATCTAGATCATACCTTGAACTGCAGCATCCCATGAAGCTCTCCTAAGTTTTTCTAGGAGCTCTTCCGCTTTATCCACAGTAGCCATTTTCATTGCCATGCTAACCTAATGACAATATTGCATTAATATGTGATGATAAAGTGATATCAGAGGATTGTTCATGTGACATCCCGATTTTCCAATTCTGGTTTCAATTAAATAAGTCGGGCATTTCATCTTCGCGTCTATAGCTTTCTTCTCTGAGCTAATCACTCACGAGATAACTAGTCTATCAGGTGAAGCCGTTAAGGAATCTAAACACAATAGACTTGAGAATTCGACTAGGAAACGACTGCTCGACCGTACGAATCTGCAAGGGTCATTACGGCACAAACCGATTAGAGACTGGAGATAGGTCGATTCAACAGAACCATGTAATTCAGTGTGGGTGATTCCACCTAATTGCACAATTCTTGTTGATCGGCACTAAACTGATTTCTCTATCGTTTTGGTACCCTGTGTCCGTATTTGAAACCTCGAGATTTCTACGACAATCAAGAGTCGCCAATGTGTCGAAGATGCATTTTGTGGCTTGAAAATAATCAACCACAGGTCAATTGCACAGAAAATTCCTAAAAGCTACCCGGTAGATTAGGACGCGCTAAAGTCGTGCTAGATTGAATTTAACCGTGAAATTGAACCCGATTACAGAAATTGGAAGTTCTGTCAAGTCACAATTCATTTTAGGAATGTCGACTCATCTCCAGAAGATTTTTCTACAAACCGAGATTTTTGGCGGAAAAGCAAAGTAATGCCGTTTTTGTTCGGGATTCTCAGAGGGCCGTTTTTAATCGAATCTTCGGGATGCAAGTTGGATCATTTGACGGGGAGATGTCTTGAGAAGGCCGAGGACACATGGGTTGATTTAATTGAGCTTCAATTGGATGGAATTGAGTGAGAATTGATTGAATTTGATGTACAAATGTCTAAAATTCGTATGCCATGGGGCTAGGGACATTTTGCACCTATTAACAAGCTTGTGGAGGAAGCTTGAGGAGAGAGAGTGGCTGATGGCATGTGATGTCATGGTGGGGGCAAGTGGAAGGAGAGATTGACAAGTGTTGCAAGCTAGAGAGCCACCAAGGGAGCCCCCCCCTCTTCAGCAGCTTCTTCTTCCCCATTTCTTGGCTTTCTCCATTGTTGAGGAAGGTGAGAAGCTCAGCAAAAACCAGAGAAATCGAGCAGCAACCGCCCAAGACCGTCGCATGCCCGCCGGACCCGTTTTCCTCCCCTGTTTTCCCTCGTTCCAGTTTCTGCTCCAGCTGACCTTTCGCCAAATATTCGAGTTAAAAGTCGACTTCCCGGATGAATCAGCGAACGCTCCACCCACGTCCGTGACGAGGACATCCAGCCCGTTCCGGAGCACCCTGTCTCTCGCCGGAACGATTCTCCGGCTGTCCCGAAATCCTGAGAGAAGCTTCCGCTCGCCGGACCGTCTGGTTCCGCCCTGCTCCGCCTGTTCCGCGTTTTCTTGCTGTTTCGCCCCTTTCCGACCCTTCCTTTGCCCATCCCAACCTCCTACAAGATCCCCAAGACCCCCGGGAGCCATTGGTTGCCAACCACCCGCTTGCCGGAGCTCCGATCGGCCCGTTTTCGCCGTTGAAGTTGCTGGTTTCTTCTCTGCAGTTCAGTCCAGATCAGAAGCAGAAGACAGCAAGGTTTTGGAGACTTCGAGGCCCGTTTTCAGTGTCTTCGAGGCCTCCTTTGGTGTCGCCGCTTTGGGGTTTATTGACCGCCTTGGTGTCATGGTCGCCGTGAACTCACCGGCACGCAAAACCGGTGAGTTTATCCTCTAAACCTCGCTTAGCAAGTTAATTATGCTTAAGGGGTGTTTAGATTATTCTAATTAGGTTTAGGTGGTTAGATTAGATTATTTTAATGTAAATTAGATTAGATGCATGATTAGTTTAAAGGGTGTTTAATTAGGGCTAATTGTATGATTAAATTAGTGTAATCTTGTTTAAGCCCTAATTAATTATTTTTGATTAATTAATTATTTCGAATTTTATAAATATTATTTTATTAAATTATATTATTATAATATAATATTTAATTATTTAATTTTCGGAATTAAATTTAATTATTTAATAATTTCGAAAATTATGCTGAGATGGCCGGTAGTTAGAATTTCGCACTGATCGTAGCAGTGCGGTCGGTTTGTGCTAATTATATGCTTAAATTGAGAAATTGAGTGATTGATGATTATGGTTAATAATTCCAAAAGTGTGGAATTGAGTAATATTGATGAAGTTGTGGTATTTAACTTGAAAATACCCGGTGTTGGCTTTTAGCACCGTAATTGGTTTGTATGACCAGTTTGTATCGATTGATTGAATGGATGTTTATGTGGGGATTCATCCCAAATCTGTTTAGTGTTGGTATTCGATTGGATTTTTAATCGTGAAAGGTTGTGATGGATCTAGAAAATCATTGAAGCTCGGCTGTGCCCTGTTGGATTGTGATATACCACCGAATTGGGAATCGGTCGTGCCCACTGGGGTCGTAAACTGCCACCTGATAAAGGTCGCGCCCGTTGGGCCGTAAATTGCCACCCGATAAGGGTCGCGCCTGATAAGGCTGTAACCTGCCACCTATTAAAGGTCGCACTCATTGGGCCGTAATTTGCCACTTAAAGATAGGTCGTGTCCTTTGGACCATGGTTTATATCGGAGGATTGATTAAGTTCGGCTCATTGAGCCGGGAGTGAAATTGGAATTGGAACGCTTGAGATGATCAGAGGGTGGTTTTGATGACATGTAATCGACTGAGTCGATTGATCGCTGAATCGATATGAGTAATTAAATTGTTTGGATGATGTGGTTGTCAATATTTATTGATTAAACTGACGTGCAGGAAGGAACTGAGGCGAGGTAAGTCATCTATCCTATTTGTGTGGCTAGAGCGCCCTGAGGCGTATTTTCTTCCTAATTGAGTTTTAGAGGGTAGGACTTGCTGAGACGTAGTCTCATCCCGGTTGTGGGATAATATTTCAGGTCCTTAGATGACGGTCGTGGAGGACCGGAAGTCCTGGAGTTCGAAAGATGGAGGCTGAAGAATCGGCGAACGTGTCTGACAAGTTGGTCATAGGACAGTTCCCTTTTTGTTGAACCTGTCTATTTTGTAGACATCCAGTGTTGTATATAAACCTATGTGTTTATAGAAAGCTTGTTTGGTTGTGATTGATTGCCTGCTTTTCTATCCCAAGTTAAATGTTGTCAGGGGATTTGTTTCGCTTCCGCATGTGCAATAAAAATGAATGGGTCAGCGACGTGTCCTGGGAAGTCGCATTTGTATCGACCAGAGTGGGATGTTTGCGCACTCGGAGGATCGAGGCATGACAGTTCACCCAAGCAAGTACACCCAAGCAAATAGATTATGCTCCAAGATTATTCCAGGAGAATGGAGAAAAGAATTCAAAAGCATACTTAAGAATTTGTTTCAGAGACATTAGCTATATAAGAATACAAAATTAGTTTGCATTGGATTATGCATCAAAATGCAATTCCGGAAAATTGAACACCTGAAACTTAAGAATCAAAGAGCAAATATTTCCATAATTATCTACAATATACTAGCAACCACTTTGTCTGCCATAAATTTTCCTCATTTTCCTTGTAAATCATAAAATCATAGCAACAGCCAAAAACAATTAGAGTTATTTATAATTAGTGATTAATTTGAAAAGTACCATCCGAAGTATGACTAAAAATAATTTGTCTCACTTGCCCATTCAAACTTTACACACACACAAAAGAGAAAAAAAAAAAAGGAACTAAAAAGATGAAATTCAAAGTAGAAAAATCTCGTAAATAGCCTTAGAAACCCATACCTCAGTATAATTATTATAACCTAAAAGCTTAGCTTTTTCCAATCTAAGCTTTAAGATTTGGTCAATAATTAAAGTGTTGTCTATATCTCCACTGGAGGCCCGAGAAACATAAGCCCGGTAGATTTCTTCACGTAAAGCTCTATTTCGAGCATGTCGCATGACAGACATAAAACTCGGAGCATCTAAGGTGATCACCCAAGGTCCATCTTCTGGAGTTGCATTTTCATGCCCCTTGAATATGACAAAAAATGATAAAGGATGAATGATCAAACAGACTCTTGAATGAAGAGTGCTGAAAAAATATGAAAATGACACAACAAATGGAAGCTATTGTGTGTTACCTTAGACACCGTTGTTTGTGCAGCCAAACCAAGAGCTGTGGCAGGCAATCCTTCAATATCCTTCTTATCAGTAATCTTTTTTTCAAATTTCTTTGTGGCATCCAATACATTCTCATCAAACTTTTTAGATAATTTTTTAAGTTCCTGTCATCAACTAATTAATCAAAAGGTAGAGACTGGGCAATTGAAATATGTAATAAAAAATAAAAAATAAATACCAAACTACTTTCTTGCGCATAAAAAGTAATCTTAACATAGTCATCGGCATCACATTTTCAAATTGATTGCTAACACATTAGAATGTAGAAACGACTAAAATCTGACTAATCATTCCCGCAATTATAATTAAAGTGTCTTCATCATCTCCCACATTATGTGCTATTTAATGTCACAAGTCGCAGCAAATTTTAGCTTCCATGCAAATAAATTTAAGGCCAAGTATCCCACGATAGCAGAGATAATAAGATCTACTGAGAAGTTTTTGCACATGTTATTCATAAGCTAACAAAATCAAGCGAGATGATAGTTATTCAAGTATCAATGTATATACATCAGCAAAGATGGACTTTCCAACACAAATAAGGGTCCTAGAAGAACTGTTCAAGATTAATTAGTAAACCTATCTATTGCTCGACCGTGATTGGTCGAGAATGCTTTGGGATTTGGTTTCATCACTTGTGGGCATTAAGTGGGTCACACTATAAAGACAGTGCAAGCAGACCCTAAGAGCTTGGTGTGGTATATGCATTAACAAAGAAAAGAGAAACAAGATTCAGTTAAACCCTCAAGCAGCTTTCTGGCTGATTTGGAGGAAAGAAACAGGAGAATATTTAATATATAGACAGACAGCTTGTGGAAATTAGGGAATCTTTGCCTTTTACTTTGGCTTTTGGTATGCACACAGATCGAGTCTTGATGTAAATGCATTTCCAGACCAACTAGACTCCTCCTCCTGTACTTGATTTTGTAAATGGTTTTGCATATCTTTAATGCCTTTTTAATGAATTACCTCCCTATTAAAATAAAAAAAAACAAAATAGTAAATATTAGGATTTTACAAAGTGTCCCTTTTTTCAGTTTAAGGAGAATATTATGTTTCTTATTTCAATTATGTTTCTTGTTTAGAGGTTTCCTATTTCAACTAGAAGTAGAATATTAAGAATCCATACATTGTTGCAATTCTATCTTTTCAATAGAGTTGACAATTAATAAAAACTGGCAATTTTTTGCTTTGGGATTGCATGATGCAATTTTTTTATTAGGTGTGATGCTTAGGATACCCTAGATATAACCCTTAGGAAGCATTGGGTGTGATGCCTAAAGAATTTACTCATTTTGAGTAATTTTTGTTGGAATTTTTTTTTCATGTTCTCATTTGATTGGGCTCCCTACCATGAGACCGTCGTTCTACATCAGTTATGGTCTGGAAAATCCCCTACATGAGGCATTTTTTAAGCTGCTTGTTAAATGAAGAATACACGAGTTAGCCACATGTAGATGATTTCAACCTCACATTGTCCTCTTCTCTCAACATCTTTCAACCTTAAACTCTTCTTTAAAATAGTAAAATAGTTTGAATGACTCGTTGTTCTAAACTCTTCCTTCTAACAATTGTTTTCGTTACTTGGGTTAATTTCTTCAACCCTTCCCTTTGTACTTCAAGTACTCTCTACTGACCCTAAGTATTTTATTTTCTCGAATAAAGGTGACATCAGAGTTGTGACATCCTGAAATTCGAGTCCTCTGAGGAATGAATGGATGTGAATTTCGTCAATGCATTGTTGGTTGATCTCACTCGGAATTGATCACTCCTGAGATACTGACCTTGAGGGGAAAGGCTAATGAGGACAGAACTCGTACGACTAAAGGACTCGACCTGGGAAAACGACTTAACCGTGAGATTTACGTGAGGACGATCCTGTAGATAGGTAGGTCGATTCTAAGGACGACTAAAAGTCGATTCGCGGACAGAACATAATGGAACGACGGGTGATTCCGTTTACTGTTATCGAATCCACGAACGACCCTATGTCGATCCTCAGTAATCGTGTACTTTGAAATAAGAATCTATCCCCCATAATTTCATGCAGTCAAGGACGTCCATGCGTTGAGATGTCTTGAACGTGATTTGATACGAGTCGGTCACGCGTGAATCCTCAAAGCCACCCGTCAGTTTGAGTTGTAACCGAAATGGCATTTGGCGAAATTGACATGGCAAGAGAACTTATTATTGGACTTCGAATTATCGGGAATGTCCAGGACGGACTTTGGATGAAGCTACATCAAACAATCGACAGAGCCAGTTAAGCCGAGCAATTGGAAAAAAATGGATTTTCGGACCGAGGAAGCAAGCCCGTGAGGTCGTGGGCCGGGCCAAGCCAGTGTGGGCCCTAGGCCCAAAAGTTGGACAGCCACCAAATGGGCCTAAGTCAAGCAAGTGAGCCCATTGGGCCAAACCAACTATTTCTCTTTCAAAGCCCATGGTCCAACTTTGAGCCCAATCAAGCCCAACCAATTTCCAAGCCCACTCCTATTCATGGCCAAGCCCATTTCTTAGGCCCATCCACCAATTTCAGCCCAAGGTCAGATGTGTAATTTGTGCAAGGTGGAAATGACCAAAATACCCCTAGTTGTAGGGAGAAAAGGCTAGAGAAGAGAGAGAAAATGATGATGGCTTGGCATGGGGACTTGAAGCAAGCATTGATGGGGGTCTTGACAGCCCTCACTTCACTCTCTCTCTCTCTCCCCCATTCGGCCTCCCTCGAACGGAGCTCTCTCTCTCCTCGTTTTCCCTCTCCTTCAGTTTCTGCTCCAGCTGACCCTTCGTCAAAGAATCGAGTCAAAAGTGGTCTTCCCGGATGAATCAGCCAACGATCTACCTATCACCGTGACCGGGAGAGACAGACCGTTCCAACGAGACCAATTTCGTCCCGAACGGAGCCTCCGGCCGGCCTGGACGCCGCCGTGAAGGAACCGGTCGCTGGTCCGTCGGTCCGCCTGCAGCCTGCACTGTTTCGCGGTTTCGGCCATTTTTCTCCCATTCCGGTCCTTCCTCCGCCCATCCCAACCTCCTACAAGATCCCCAAGACCCCCGGGAGCCACTGGTTGCCAACCACCCGCTTGCCGGAGCTCCGATCGGCCCGTTTTCGCCTTTGAAGCTGCTGGTTTCTTCTCTGTGGTTCAGCCAAGATCAGAAGCAGAAGACAGCAAGGTTTTGAAGACTTTGTGGCCCGTTTTCAAGCCCTTCCCGGCCTCTGTTGGTGTCGCCGCTTTGGGGTTTATCGACCGCCTTGGTGTCGTGGTCGCCGTGAACTCACCGGCGCGCAAAACCGGTGAGTTTATCCTCTAATTCTTGCTTAGTGAGTTAATGACGCTTAAGGGGTGTTTAGATTAGTCTAATTAGGTTTATGTGATTAAATTAGATTATTTTAATGTAAATTAGATTAGTTGTATGATTAGTTTAATGGATGTTTAATTAGGGCTAATTGTATGTTTAAATTAGTGTAATCTAGTTTAAGCCCTAATTAATTATTTTTAATTAAATAATTATTTCGAATTTATAAATATTATTTTATTAAATTATATTATTATAAAATAATATTTAATTATTTAATTTTCGGAATTAAATTTAATTATTTAATAATTTCGAAAATTATGCCGGGATGGCCGGTCGTTAGAATTTCGCGCTGATCGCAGCAGTGCGATCGGTTTGTGTTAATTGTATGTTTAAATTGAGAAATTGAGTGATTGATGATTATGGTGAATAATTCCAAAAGTGTGGAATTGTGTGAAATTCATGAAGTTGTGGTATTTAACTTGAAAATACCCGGTGTTAGCTTTTAGCACCGTAATTGGTTTGTATGACCAGTTTGAATCGATTGGATTGATTGATTGATTGAATTGAGATATGAATTGGTTTATATATATATATGTATCAGCTTGGGCGAGCAATTATGATGTACACATATACACACACATATATATATATGGCAGCTTCTGGTGGGCTAAGATCGTTTTATCAGCTTGTGTGAGCACGATCTATATATATATCAGCTTGTGAGAGCAATGATCGTTTATCAGCTTGTGAGAGCAACGATCCATATATCAGCTTGTGCGAGCTATCATCTATGTATATATCAGCTTGTGCGAGCTACCATCTATATCAGCTTATGAGAGCATTGCATCCATTTCAGCTTGTGCGAGCCATAATTGTATTGATGGATGAATAGATGGTATGGTTTAATAGATGATATGAATTGATAGATGTGTGGATCGTATGATATCAATTGGATTGACTGAATTGATAGACCGATGGGTATGTCGGTAGTTTCAGCTTGTGCGAGCATTGTTGAATATGAATTGTACTAACGTGCAGGAAAGGGACTGAGGCGAGGTAAGCCCACTATCCTATTTGTGTGGCTAGAGCGCCCTGAGGCGTATTTTCTCCCTAATTGAGTTTTAGAGGGTAGGACTCGCTGAGACGTAGTCTCATCCCGGTTGTGGGATAATATTTCAGGTCCCTAGATGATGGTCGTGGAGGACCGGAAGTCCTGGAGTTCGGAAGGTGGAGGCTGAAGAATCGGCGAACGTGTCTGACAAGTTGGTCATAGGACAGTTCCCTAGTTGTTGAGCCTATCTATTTTGTAGACCATCCAGTGTTGTACATAAACCTATGTGTTTATAGAAAGCTTGTTTGGTTGTGATTGATTGCCTGCTTTTCTATCCCAAGTTAATTGTTGTCAGGGGATTTGTTTCGCTTCCGCATGCATAATAAAAATTGAATGGGTCGGCGACGTGTCCTGGGAAGTCGCATTTGTATCGACCAAAGTGGGATGTTCGTGCGCTCGGAGGATCGGGGCGTGACAACAACTGGATCTCTTTGACCAAAGTATTAGGATTATTTGGGCAATTTAGTCTTGCTTACTAGGGAGGACTTTGTCTGATTACATCACTTTGTAAACCAATAGGTGCAGGACAAGCAAAGCATCCACTGGAATGAGAGAGTATTAGAGCCCCTTGAATTAAATAAAGAACCAACACTATGGTCAACATGCTCCTACTGGTAATAGAATTCTACACTTATTCTTTGTTTTCATTTAACTTGAGATTTGTTCTTTTTGTAAGAGAGATGTTGAAAAATGATGTACATGAGTTCAAGATATATATGAGGAGGCCACATATAGAATAGGTAAGTACTGATAGTGGGTAAGGCATTGACATAAAAATCCAACAACAGGAGTGCTGGAAAGGGTACTGATTTGAGAGGCTGAGCTTAACAAAAGATAAAATAGATGAGACTAGAAGTACAGGAAAGAAGTTAAATTTTATGCATTTCCATAGTGTGCCTTCATCAACAAGATGTGGGGTTCACTTTGAAATTCTCTGTATAAGTGAGATTGGAAGTGCAGGAAAGAATCTAAGTTTTATGCACCACCATAGTGTGTCTTCATTGACTAGACGCAGGATCCACTTGAAATCCATGCTATGTGTGTGTACATCCATATATATGCTCATAAGCCAATCAAACAAAACATTATATATACTACACCAAAAACACCTTACTTTGTCACTGCCACCAACACAGAGATTTCAATTTATTTGACATATTGGTAAAACGCATTACACCTGCTCAATTTTGTTAAACTCTTCTCTTTTACCGTCTTCTAGGGCAACCCCATTCAGAACTGCTTCCTTTATTTGGTCTGCAACAAGATTATTTTTAAACCGAATGTCAACCAATCTCATTATAAAGGACAAGCACTACAAATCAATGAAAGTACAATAATATAAATTGAATGTATGAAATACTATGTATTACTCAAAAGACAAACATAAGGTGATCAAAGGACATATGTTTTACTCACTTTCCACTATACGTTTTTGAGCATCGCTCAGCAGGTTCCAATCAGGCGACTCTTGAAGAGCTTCAAAAGCATTGTAAATAGGTTTACTTTGCCCGAGTCTAAGCTGAAACTTAACCTTCTCTGCCTGCATTACAAAAGTAAGCCAATGTAAGCATCACTATTCAAGATTTTAAAAAGCATAAAAGCTAAATGGATATCAATGAATCAACCAGCCCATAGCATGCTAGAGTGACAAAGATACTTATCTAAAGGCAAAAAGAGAGGCCATCTCCTACTCCAGAACACAATTATGTCTTCTAACTCACCACTTTACATTACTCGGTAAATCATTTCGAGAACTACTTAAGAGATCGTAGTCCGAGTGAACCAAGACCAAGAGAAAGAAATTACCTGCACTTCCTCTATGGCGACACGCAACTCAGCCGTATCCTTGACGGACTTGAGATGATTGATGATTCCCCAGACGACATATAATCGATCCACAATCTTCTCCAATGGCTCCACGAGCTTCGGCCACAATGGTTCCACCGTCCTCTCCAATTCCTCCAGATCACTCTCCTGCGGCATTCCCACAAGCACATTACAAATGCCAAGACATCAAACAATAATATCAACAAAAAACGATCAAACGACAGAGACAAAACGAGGACCATACCAGATTCTTCAATAGAGCCAGAATCCCAGGACGGACGTGCTTGGCCTCGACGGCGTTGAAGGGTGGGAAGTCGAAGTCCTGCAAGAGGGGATTGCTCTCGACATCAGCATCAGCCATGGGCGGAGCTCGGGGAGTGATCGGCCGGGTGGAGGCGGAGGCGGAGGAGCAGGTGGTGGAGAGGGACAGAGACGTGGGACTGCGCGGGTTTTGGAGGCAGAAGGAGAAGGAGGAGGACCAGAGAGGGCAAGGGAATGACTTCCTCGAGAGGGAATGGTATCTCGCGTATCGATGGAGACAAGGACGGCGATGGTGGCCGGAGCATGTTGACTATAATAAGGAGAGTGGCCGTCGGCACTGAGCCTGTGGCCAATAGGGGTGAGCGCCGGCAACCAGAATCGGAACCGGCTAGGATTCCAAAAATAAAAAAATAAAAATCCTAAATCAACGGCGAGCACGTAATTTCCCTTTCTCTCTCTCCTCTTTCTCCTCTCTTTCCCCCTCTCTCGGCCGAAACCCCCCTTCTTCTTCTCTTCTTCTTCTTCCCTCCTCTTGCTGGCTGCTGCTTCACCCACCACCGCACTGCCGCCCCACCCCCTACTCATTACCCAATAGATCATTTCAAGATCTATCTAAGATATCCTAGTCCAAGAGAACCAACACCAACGCGAAAGAAATTACCAGGACTTCCTTTATTGCAGCACGCAGCTCAGCTGTGTCCTTGACGTTCTTGAGATGTTTAATGATCGCCCAGACGACATACAATCGATCCACAATCTTCTCCAATGGCTCCACGAGCTTCGGCCAAGATGGCTCCACCGTCCTCTCTAGTTCCTCCAAATCACTCTCCTTCGGCACAATATACACATTACAAACAATAAGACCTCAAACAACAATCTTGACAAACATCGATCATACGAGATAGACAAAAAGATCGTTCATACCAACTTCTTCAAGAAAGCGTACATCCCAGGACGGACATGCTTGGCCTCGATTGCATCGTATGGGGGGAACTCGAAGTCCTGCATCGATCATATAAGAAATTGATTCTTTAGATGGAAACAATTTACTTTCCATGCTACTTTTTATTACAGTATGAACCGAAAAGATTATTGGTGTAAACTATAAGATCAATTCATCATTTATTCCATTTGATGGCAGATTACCATTGTCGTTGTGAAATGATAGATACCCTTCCCAACAAATGAATTCAAGCTGTGTTTGCTAATATAAGTAGATCCATAGACCTCAAAATTACAATTTCTCAACACATATACCTTTTCCATATTTATTTAATCGTAGAATTAACTATAGTCTAAAAGCCATGTCAATTGAAACGAACAAATATGTTGTACTCGCTCAATACATATTACCACTATGTTAGTAATAGTTAAATATAGTTTATATTATTGTGGTAAGTGAAACTTATAAAGGAGTATTATAGTATCCACGAAATGCATTTGCAACCTGTTTACATAAGTCGTTGGCAAGTATGTCCAAGGTGGAACCCAACATGATCCACTAACCAAGTGTGTAAAATGTGCATCCATTATATGTTCTTTTTCTTTTTTTTTTTTTCCGATAAGAGTAGTAATTCAAGGTCAATATATAAACTCGTGAGGTTGGGTGATTTATTGAGATGCAGCCTTAGTGCGGATCCATGAAATAGGAAAATCTTGGAATACAGGAAATGAAGTGAGCTGATCAGAAAAAGAACTACAAAAGCTTTTGTGGGGAAGACAATGACGTACATATAAAGAGCTTGTGAACATAAACTACATACATGCCAGGAAAAAAGACCTAAACCATTCTCACTGTGGCCTTAAATAATATAACTGAAAATCAGTTGCGAACAACTAAAGTTACGGGCCATATCTTTCTGGGACCATGGATCTAGGGTTGCAAATCTCAATCACGCTTCTGGTTTACAGGTATGAAGTGCATACTTGTTTACTTTGCATTCAGCAGAGCGTGCCTCGTCTATCTCCCTAAGGCTCTTTTTGCCTCGTTTTTCTTCCATTTCCGTGGACACCTGGTGCTGCCGACGAACTAGAAACAATCTTTTAATCATAGGATTATGCAGTCCATAATAAATTATTCTCGTACCGTGCGATGATTCTCGGACATGATCTCTACAATCTTTTGAAGTTTCTCGATGAAAAGGACTCCTCTAAATTTGGACGCAAGCGACGCACTAAGCATTTAGAAATGGCTTTTCTAGCTTTTATGATACGGCACCTCAATTTAGTTTTTTTTTTTTTTGTAACCGAAGATTTGCCGGACCCACCTTTCGCTTATGCTAATTGGCAATTCATAGCCTGTATAGTGCCCGAATGGCACATCGAACCAAGCATCAATACCTTGGGAGAGACTAGTATAGAACCCCACCACCATGTTTCCCTACTTAATACGCTAGCCACAGTGGGTTTCGAACTTTCGATCCCGATGATGACGAAGAAGCTCTCAACCAATATAGTTACCCACCTCACTTTAGTTTTTAATATATTAATCATCAACTTTTTTTTAAGTTGGTATTTACAATCCACCTGAAAGGGATGTTTTTCTCATGAGGTTTATATTTTGGTCTTTTACTGCTGGCTTTTGTAATCGTGGCTTCAATTGGGTGGAGTGGAGGTTGTGATAAGATATTGGGAATTCAGATTTCATGAGATAATGCCGAAAAATTTTGTTAAAAAGTAAATAGATAAAGTAGCAAATTCTTCAAATATTAAAAAAGTCCCTTTTCTTTAATTGGTTGTAAAATAAATTGACACTACTAATCCTTAAACTTTAACCCAATGTAACTATCATCTTAGACTTTTAATTCATTCAATGTGTCTATAGATACTCATACTTATAAAGCCATATATATTCATACTTATATTAATCTAGATCTCCTTCCTTTTCTTTTAGACCAATAAGATTTTCAATTATCTAAATCTTGTATGTAAGTTTTTAGATTGATAAAATATATATCTTTGGATTTCCCGTTTAAACACTTAGATTGGGTAAGTACCAATTAATATAAATAGATTAATTTTGTTTGCTAATATCCTTATGGATAGAAAATAGTAGGAATATCAATCCGATACGGCGTTAAATCAGTTTTTACTTTTATTATTATAGAGATCATAAACTAAAACTTACTTAAACCAAACTATCTTAATATTTTATAAAGACTAAAAATGTAATTCAAAGAATAGCTTTTTTTTCTGTTGATTTAGGAAAGAGATTGAAATGAAAATATATTCTAAAATTTGAGCAATAGTGTAATTATGAAAACTTGTGGAAAATACAAAAGAACGAATTTGATTTCGTTAGAAAGTTGAGAAACTAAATCGCACAAATTAAAAGTTTAAGAACTACATTGAATAATTTATGAGTAGTTTAAGGACAATATAAATGAATTAAAAGTTTAAGGATAATGTTGCCCAACATGCCAAAGTTTCGACACTGTTAATGTTATTTCCCATTTGTTAGAATATTAAAATCTCTAAAGAAATGCAGAGGTTTGAGAAATCGCTGGTCAGCGTCACACAAAATAGGGTCATTTTGTCACACAAGCCTCGCTATGAGCACACTCTTCAAGCCAAAGCATGGGCTTTTTCTCATTACTTAAAATTTTAAATAGCTCACACACAACCCAGCCCACTAAATATAAGTTAGAGAGTGAGTCTTTTACTCATGTTGCCACTTCTAGTGACGATGGTAGTGAACTAATCGAGAGAGAACAATGGAAAGATTTGAGGACTAGGATTTAGTTTAGACTTTTGAAGATTAGAGTTTTATTTGGAAAATTTGAAAATCGAGTCCAGACATTTTCCGACAAAATATGCCCCCATTCATGGCAGAAATAATGGCAAGTGATATGTATATGGTTGTTGTCTGGCGAAGATTTTTGTTCCTGGTGAGATGGGAGATCAATTGAGACGAAATCACCAACTTTAGGGTCTATTTTGAGATAAACCCCCACTCTTGATCGTACTCTGAAAAAGACGTGCCACTTCATCGGGGGTTTTTGCAATATTCCTATTTTGTTGCTAGACTTTTTCTTTAGTTTTTATTTGTACATACGTTAATGTATTCCAGATCCAATTACTCCATTTGTGTTTGTGTATGCCTGTTATGGATTTAATTCTCCAACCCATTTTTTCATGATATATAAAGATGTCCTTACAACATGTTTAGGACAATAATATAAACAAATATAGTGGATAGACATGAGCATCACAAATTTCAAATTGTATAGGTGCTGAGGAGTGAAATTGAAAAAAAAAAAAAAAAGTCAATTGATTCTTTTTTTTCAAGTTCGAGAAAATTGGAATGTAAAGGAATTGAACTGTAATGTTAAGTATGTCCTCCAAATAAATTATAAGACAAACCATGGGTCTTGGTCAACATCATTCTAGCCCTGTTAAATATCTGCCTCTGCAGCAGAGCAAGTAGGCTGGATTCCATACTCTTGAGGTTGGCAGTGCTCGCACTCAATTACACACCCTCTTAGGACTCAATTGAATTACACACCCTTTTAGAACTCAATTACACTTTTATGACAAAGTTGTACGACTTTTAGTACACTAAAGATGATTATTTTACCAAAATACATCATTAAAATTTAGGTATGTTGCTACTACTGATGATGACAGTGATCGTTATTACTATAAATAGCTTACAAATGATGCATGTCATTTGATTGAGCATGTCATTGGCGATGGAAGATCTGCCTTTAATGTGGCGTGATGAATGGGCATCTCCTTGGCCCTCTACTCAACCACTTCAGTAGCAAAAATGTCAATGCTTCTGCTCTGCATTCTCGATCGAGAGTAGCTAATATTACATTTGATTCAAGCAGGTTTTGGCCCCCGGCTAGATCAGAGGCTTTAGTGCAGTGCAGATTCCGGTTGGTATTTGTCAGATGGCCAAATTCTTCTGTTGCTAATGGGGTCATTTGCAAGAAAACTCCTGTGGAATGCTTTAAGAGTTAAGGATTGAGGGTGCCCAGGCGCTAAATTGTTTGGTTCAACCCATGTATACCAAGGCAAGGGTTTATTACATGGCTTGCAATGCACATTAGCTTGGCCACTAAAGATGGTTTGATTTAGTGGAACTTGGCTGTTTCACCAATTGGCTGTCTGTGGTACTGAGGTTCGGAGGATAGAAATCACTTCCTGTCTCTGCTCCAGTCCAGGCTAGGTTTTGCAACTTCAACGGGCATCAAGAGGGATTGGCGACTGGATGTCGGAATCCATTGGGTTGTGGCGAACTTCAAAAGTCAAAATCGCCGGAGTCTATCGCTCGAACTCTGTTGGAATGCTTTCATTTATTTTATTGGGCATGCTACGAATGGTTATTTGCACTCTCCTACCGCTACTTCTATTAGCGTTGCTCTCATTTTTTTGAAAATTAAGAGAACTGTACAATACCACTACCATATATTCATACAAACTCAAAGTACAGTTCCTTTATCAACCACCAGGACTATTTTCAGTGCCTTCTTCTGTATACAATCATTTTTCTTCCTTTTCGTGCTACCACCTTAACTGAATACTAGAAAGATCGCACTGACATGCAACCCTCACATACAAGCTGATCTTATTCGTGGAATACTCTCCCAAGTAGAAAGCTGATCTTGCTCGAGATTCAATCAATTATTGTAGACAAAAGAAAGAACATCGAGATTCAGATGGATGGCCATTTCAGGTTTTAGAATTCAAAGACTTGCAAGAAATCCATATGAGGTTAAGAAATTTCGAACTCTTCAGCTTCAGAAGCTGTCTAGTCTCCCCTTGATCCATACATATATTCTTACTATAGTAACCAATGTACATTAAGGGGGGAAAAGGCTAAAAAAGAGTACACTCATTTGGAAATTTCTTTTTGACGATCAAATTGTGCTGGTTGGCATGAACCGAAGGTGAACTAATTACTAGGAAATTGTCCAGGACGCCAACCTTCGTTCTGGCCCATAGCAACGGAAGTAACCATTAGGACAGCATTATGCTGCAACTGGCAACAGGCCATTATGCCTCAGTAATGCCTCGGGTGAAGGCTCACGTCCTCGAAATTCAATGAAGACCTGGGTAAAGCAAATTGGTACAGTGAGGACATCAAGTAAAACAAACTAGATTGTGAGAATAATAAAAGTAGATGATGGAAAATTTCAACTTCTGAACCTGTAGTGGCGCTTTTCCACCTCCAAGAGCAAGAATCGTCTCTCGGAACCTTTGCCCTGTTTCTTTGACAGCCTGTCAACCATGATCAACAGATCATGATAAAAACCAACAATTAATACTGAAAATAAATGCAATATTGAAGGGGCTTCATAATTAAATAGTAATAGACAAGACAAGAAGATTGCCCATGCGCAATGCTTTCAGAAAACTCATTGATGAAATGACATGACATTGGAGGCAAGGTTGTCTAAAAAGAGTAAATAATGCAGAAAAGATGATTGTAACACCAGTTTAGAAGATTTTTCTGTATTGTTATGCCATGGCCTTACTATGTGCTATCAATGGTCCAATGGACCTTCGTACAAGACTTGGGTTTCCCATTGGGTAATAGAACCTGATTGCATTTTCAGGTCAGTAATTTTCCACCCGAGAACTGGAAAAAGAATCAAACATGAAGAAAACCTAATGAACCAGTTTTGTCCTTGGTGCTCTGCATCTCGCACTAGAAAAACGAAACAAATCAAGCAGGAATTACACAAATATAAAAATGCACCTATCCCCCCAGGGCTTTCACTTAAAAGGAGCAAAAATCACTCATAATAGAGAAAGTATATTGGAGATAATGCTGATGCAACAGCGACCTCAAACTCAAGACATGTACAAATAAAGCATTGAATGAGCTTCTTAGTCAATTGCTCACTTTTTCTGGTTTAATTTCATCGAAAATAATCAATTTTGCTAAACTTCAAGAGTGCCAAGCCCATGCTAATGCATAAAAAGGGGATCACATTGGCTTGCCATTAGAGCTGAACAATTAATAAGCCATGCATGTAGGCTGAAAAGGAATGGAAACAGGATTTGGGGCCTATCCATTCATGGAAAGAATTGTAAGGCATTGTTGTGTTGCAGTAGCCCAAAGAGTTCAAGTATGCAATCCAACAGGTCTGGGGTCTGCCTAATGTGTACAGTCATTAGAAGCAATGGACATAAGTAATTAAGCATCACAGGCAAGAAGACCAATCAGGTTTGTCCAGGCTTCCATTCTTTGCTCAGACATTCCAGGATTACTCACTACAAACTCACACAGGGAAGAAACAGCAATGTTGCATTTTTATTACTATCGCTGCTTCACACACGTATAAACCCAACATGAATGGCAAACACAAGGCAAGAAGCTTTTTAGCAGCATCATTTTATTCCATATATGTCCACAACTTCTCAGGCATACCTTGCTGTCATTTAAACCTGCATCCTCAAATGCAGAGAAAGCATCTGCAGATAGCACCTCTGCCCACTGAAACAAACACATTCACAATTAGAACCAACACACATCATGAAATAAATCAATCTCAAGCAAAAATGGACTCAGAACTGAACAAGGAAAAGAGGTGTATTATATTTAGAGAGTGTTTTATCATCCATTAGAAACCAACTAAAGACCTGAAAAAAATCTGGCAAAACCAACAGAAAAGAATATCCCATACCTTGTAACTGTAATAACCAGCTGCATATCCACCTGAATATAAGTGAAAAGCAATAAATTCATAGCCGTGTAAGATAAAGATGTATCCCATAAGGTACATATAACCTTTTTGACAGGTAAGAAGACAAACCTGCAAATATATGGCTGAAGCCACAAAGGAAGCGATCCTCAGCAAGTGGAGGGAGCACTTGGGTTCTTTCACTAACCCTTTGATCCACATCATATACAGATTCTGGCCCACCAGGCACATATTTTGTGTGAAGTTGCAGATCTACACTTGCGAACCTTATCTGAGAAGTTCCACAGAATAAATGGTAAGTAATAACCAACTCCTCCATTACTATGATTCCTTAAGAGAGCAATTTTTTCCACACGTGCAATTTCCGATTTCCCAATTATCTGATTTTACTTTGCTAACGTTCATTCTATGAACAAGACATGATCTCCTCCAGTAAATAATTTGATCCCCATCATTTCAAAGTATGTACAGCAAAACAGCAAGGTTGAAACCATGCTTGCACTATGGTCAAATAACCAGTAAGCTTTTCACTCCCTCATTGTCTTTTGGACATGACCTAATGACATATCCAGTCCTCTCCTTATTGTTTTATCATTTCAAACTTGTGTACTTGGATGGCCACAAGATAGACAAAGGTGGAACCTCGATAAACAAGAGGTGTAGCATTCAGCTTTTAATAAATGCAGCACCACGAGGACATAGTACAGGAGAGACGATTTCCCCCACGGACAGGGAAATGCCTGCTAGGATAGCTTTCTTCTCTTTGGAAGCTATTTAAAACAGTCCTAACTTCAAAAGATGTCATAAAAAAGATGTCACAAAAGTACGAAGCTGATGAAATAGTGAATCATCTCCAGTAGCTCCTTAACCAGACAATAAGCTGGCTTGACTTTATCTACAATTTGGTTGGGGTTTGTCGTGCCTATGAAACCATGGACACTAACCCAAGTGAAAGATGTAGAAAGGGAAAAGACAAAGAAAATTAGAATGGAAAGGGAAGAACTAGATAACATGAACATTTTACAGGTGGTATTATAATAGGATAGGATAGGCAGCAGTTTGTCAATAGGCTCCCATGACCTTATTATATCTACTTGTCAGCTCATATATACGTCACTTCAACACCACCAAGAGGAAATTCACTAACTATATATAATGGATAAAGAACATCCCAGCTAACCACCAGTCACCAAAAACGAGAAAGTTTTGGAAGAAATTGCTTCTACAACATATAATACAATTTTATTGAAGATAAAATAGCCATAGGCGAAGGAAAATAATATATGAACAGGGCATGTTCATCAAGTATAAAAGAATGAAGCAAAACAAGTCTTTGTTAGTGAGAAGTAACCTGGCGAAGGCTCAAGGAGCCTGCACGAAAAGTTCTAGCAGCGAGGAGCTTTTTATATACATCCTCAGGGAGACTCTCACCAGTTTCATAGTGCTTTGCAATTCCCATCAAGGTATCCCTGCAGTTCAAGGGTAACATAATGACTCTCCCAGGTTACTGACATGCATACACTCATACATGGTGTTTGAAAAGTTGTGCACGTGTGTGCACCAGCACAGAGAGTACTTTTATTGTGTCAAATGCTTAAGTCTCAAAATGCCCAAGAATATCCCCAAAGGAAGAAAAAGACATTGCATTCATTCTTCAACTAGAAATATACTTGGTGTTTGACAGCAGAAAAGTGACTTCAATAGCAGGCTCTATTGGCAATTGTTCATCGGTCATAGGTTATTGTATTACAATAACAAACAATTCTTGAATATAATTATGTCAAACTTTTACAGTTGAATTTGAAAGCTTTGCATGTTAATTTTAAAGACGACATGATCATATTGCTTAAACTGAAGTGGAAAAACAAAATCAATATTTTTGCTAAGAACCGCAAAATCTACAATTTGATTTTAGTGAAAAATATTTGGTTTGAGGAAACAAGATAGTAAGACGATATTGACAAAGAAATAAAAGAAATACTATGAAGTGTTCCCATGTTTCCAAGAAAGAATTGGTTATGTCATATGTCCTTAAAGTTCTTTCTTCTAAACAAGAGCTTATTTAATTTTATAGTAACATTTTTGAGAAACAAGACACTCAATTGACTTTTCATAAACAAGTCTATCACAATGAGGATGGTAATTAGTTTTCTTTTCGATGTTTTTAATATGCAAGAGAGCAAGTTGAAAATGTTCATTTTGTTATTTTTCCTTGTTATAGATAATGTGTAAAAAGTTCATAAACATAGAAAAAAATAAGAAAGTAAAACTTTATTTCAAAAATTATAGATTCAAATATTCTGACACTTTTGTGAGAAGGATATTCAGCACTAACTCCACTTTTGTATCTGTTGGGACACATGACAGTGAGCATAAATAACCCAATTGACACAATTAACCTTTATGCTTTCTGTAAGTTATTGGTAATTTTTCAAGCGCAGAAAAAAAGGGATAACTTCAATGACAAGAGAAAAGAGCTTTAACTGCAGGAAAAACAAAGTCTGGATATCTACTCATTATAACTCTAAAGCAATAAATACTGAAAAAAATGGATGTATCATCTCTATATGTTAACTAATACATTTTTTGCTTAAATCTAAATATGTATTGAGGTGGACTTAACAATAAGTACACATTAGTAATACGTCTTTCCTTACTGCCTATTCTTATGAATTCATGATTAACTAAACTTTAAAAAAAAAAATAGGCACATGAAATAGGGAAAGTGAAAATTATTTCACAATTGAAAATACCATTGTGGAGGTATATTGATATCAACCTGATATATCTCGAAGAAATTATTTTTCATATTTAAAGATTCTTAGGGTAACTAGCCATGGTTGTGAGCATGAATGCATAAAACTCAATAGCTTGTAGTATTTCTTTTTTGTTATCTGTAATATTGATACTAATGGGCAAACAAAGTAAAGGAGAATAACAAAATTATTAAGAAAGTGCAAATTGGTTGGAATAATATAAAACAAGTCACAACTCAACCGCGATTCATTTCAACATACCTTGACGAGAGCCATAGACATCCTCTAATAACATCTACAACAGGGGCCTATCATTTGCCATATACAAGAAGGCACTACTCTCACTTCCTCACTTTTACATCCGGAGATAATATAAAGGCAATACAACACAAACATCACATAATGGTATATGAAGAAATCATCTGTTGCTAGCCACAGTCTATGCATAACCTTTTCTATTTGTGAAGTGCGAGCACATCCAACCATGATGGCAAGTAAATTTGTCCTAAAGCTCTATAATAAATAGTTTTAGACAAAATTACCTGTGGTAACACCAGTTCTCCATAAATTGAGAGGGCAATTCCACAGCATCCCACTCTATTCCTCTAATGCCAGCAACAAGGCCTTCGTCTTGTTTGGTTAGCATGTGTTGAAGAGCATGACCAAATTCATGAAAAACAGTTTCAACCTGCCAATTTCAACAATACATATTTTACCACAAATGTTTAACTAGCATATACCACTCAGAAGATTAAGATATTTTATGATGGACAAACTGCTATAGCGAGCACAATGTCACAAATCTCATCATTTATCTAAGGTTAGCACAAACGAGCAAGAAAAGGCCCCTCAAATAGATAGGCAAAAGGGCCCTTAATGATATCTCCTCTAAAGGGTTGAATTCTTGTCGCACAAGAATGGTTCACTCATACCTCACACAAAACCGTCATGGTCAATAGTCATGATTCTATAATTATTAGGTGTGAATCAGAAATTTTTTAAATTGGAGCAGGTAATACTGGAAATTGGACAATAGATCCATCTCTAGATGCAAATATTAGCAAAGAGAAGTGTGTATTTTTAGGCATTATATATAGAAAAATATTAGCATAAATGGGATTCATGAAATCATATCAATGAATAGGCTGGCATCAGAAATTCTCGAGCAAAAAATTGCTTGGCATTTACTTCATTAATCTTCTCCCATAGACTAATCTTCTCACGCTAACAAGTGTTATCGGACCTACATATTGATTCTTCCCGCAGCCCCCCTCCTAACAGTGTGGAATAAATACAACATACACAGATATCTTCATAGAGATGTCTTTATAATAGCAGAATTTTGATCCCTATTTAGTATTTGCCTGGAAGTTACCAAAATCCAATCATCAAACTAAGGGTTGTGGAGACCAAATTAAACAACCCTGTTCTATTGTCCTTGTTTCTGATGGCAATATTTCATTGCCACGGGCTTGCATTCTTGTGGCTACACTAGCTACCCTCCATCTATTTAGTATTTCAGACTCAAATTGGGGGGCGAAAAAAAGGTCAACAAACTGAGGAAAAGAGTGGGAAATTGACCTCTCGGAATGTCATAAGGCTTGGCTTGGTCCCCACGGGTGGCATTTGATTGCACACCATGTGAGCAATCGGTAATCTTGTACTTGCACCATCTGGAGATAGCACACGGCTTCGAGCAACAACCTCATCCATCCATGCACCTCCCCTTTTCTCAGATGGTCGAGAATAGGGATCAAAATAGAAGTATGCAATTGGATTTCCTGAAGAATCTTTTACACAGTAGAATCTAACGTCGCTGTTCCAGACCTAGAGAATAAATAAGCACTTTATCAGAACACATGGGCTAACAGCACATAAAAGACAGAAGCAAAGCATTTGACTTTTTTACCGGTGCTAATCCATCAGCAGCTTCAATCTCAATTCCAAAAAGTGTCCTTGCAAGGTTGAAAAGGCCCTCTGTTACTTTTGGCAATGAGAAATATGGGCGTAGCTCTTCCTGGAAATTGCAAAAGTTATGAGGCTACATTTTCATATTCACATGCATAAATCAGGGTCAGGGAGAGTTCTGACCTCATTGATGTCATATTTTGATTCACGCAGCCTCTCGCTCCAGAAGTTAATGTCCCAATGGCTCAAATCATCAGATTCTTTTGCCCCTTGACTCTTGGCGAAATGTTTTAGGTCCTCCATGTCTGAATAATCAAGCCAAATCGTATTAAGAAATGGATGTTGAGTCGAAAGCAAAAGGAACATCTGTAAAAGTATCCTAATATTTGCCATTGACATCATCAAACTGAATTAAAGGCTTGACCACCCCCCCCCCCCCAAAAAAAAAAACAACCCCCTTTTTCTTTTTCTCTTCTATTTTCCAAGCCCCATCCTCTCCCTTGTTCTATTTCCTTTATCACCAGCCAATAGAGAAAAGACCCCTATGAAGCATGCACAATGATGACCACAGGATTCAGATGACCTCCAACTTATAGATCCACTCCACAACCCTCATCAACATTTGGAAACTCAGATTTGTCTAAAATGCTATTGTTACATTGACTGCATTGTTGTTGCAATATTCTAGAGTGCTCCTAGTTTTCCTCATCTCTTTATTAAGGCTAGGTTTGCTTCAGTCAGCTCGATCACTCTGTGCCGGTTAAAAGTATACCTAGTGATCAGACAGATAGCTAAATTGGGGATGACATTATTATTATTATTATTATTTTGGGGGGACGGGGGCACTTATTAATATGCTCTTCATATGGATATATGCAAACGAACACATATGATGCAAAGTGTACTACTTTGAAGCTTGAATTACAGGTATAACATGCACATTTTAAGCAGCATAAGGAACTATCGTGAACATTTATCATAAGTAAACGCAAAAGTGCATCATCAAATGTTAAAAGTTTACAAGACTTACATATACTAGGAATATTCATCTAGATCATACCTTGAACTGCAGCATCCCATGAAGCACTCCTAAGTTTTTCTAGGAGCTCTTCCGCTTTATCCACGGTAGCCATTTTCATTGCCATGCTAACCTGATGACAATATAGCATTAATATGTGATGATACAGTGATATCAGAGCATTGTTCACCCAAGCAAATAGATTCTGCTCCAAGATTATTCCAGGAGAATGGAGAAAAGAATTCAAAAGCATACTTAAGAATTTGTTTCAGAGACATTAGATATATAAGAATAAAAAATTGGTTTGCATTGGATTATGCATCAAAATGCAATTCCGGAAAATTGAACACCTGAAACTTAAGAATCAAATTGCAAATATTTCCATAATTATCTACAATATACCAGCAACCACTTTGTCTGCCATAAATTTTCCCCATTTCCCTTGTAAATCATAAAATCATAACAACAGCCAAAACAAATTGGAGTTGTTTACAATTCGTGATTAATTTGAAAAGTATCGTCTGAAGAATGACTAAAAATAATTTGTCTCACTTGCCCACTCAAACTTTACATACACAAAAATAAATAAATAAATAAATAAATTTTTAAAAGAAGAAGAAGAACTAAAAAGGAACTAAAAAGATGAAATACAAAGCAGAAAAATCTCATAAATAGCCTTAAAAACACATACCTCAGCATAATTATTATAGCCTAAAAGCTTAGCCTTTTCCAATCTAAGCTTCAAGATTTGGTCAATAATTAAAGTATTGTCTATATCTCCGCTGGAGGCACGAGTAACATAAGCCCGGTAGATTTCCTCACGTAAAGCTCTATTTCGAGCATGTTGCATGACAGACATAAAACTTGGTGCGTCTAAGGTAATCACCCAAGGTCCATCTTCTGGAGTTGCATTTTCATGCCCCTTGAATATGACAAAAAATGATAAAGGATGAATGATCAAACAGACTCTTGAATGAAGAGTGCTGAAAAAATATGAAAAATGACACAACAAATGGAAGCTATTGTGTATTACCTTAGACACCGCTGTTTGTGCAGCCAAACCAAGAGCTGTGGCAGGCAATCCTTCAATATCCTTCTTATCAGTAATCTTTTTTTCAAATTTCTTTGTGGCATCCAAGACATTCTCATCAAATTTTTTAGATAATTTTTCAAGTTCCTGTCATCAACTAATTAATCAAAAGGCAGAGACTGGGCAATTGAAATATATAATAAAAAAAAAAAAAATCTACCAAACTACTTTCTTGCACATAAAAGGTAATCTTAACATAGTCATCGGCATCACATTTTCAAATTGATTGCTAACACACTAGAACGTAGAAATGACTAAAATCTGACCAATCATCCCTGCAATTATAGTTAGAGTGTCTTCATCATCTCCCACATTATGTGCTTTTAATGTCACAAGTCACAGAAAATTTTAGCTTCCATGCAAATAAATTTAAGGCCAACTATCCCATGATAGCAGAGATAATAAGATATACTGAGAAGTTTTTGCACATGGTATTCATAAGCTAACAAAATCAAGCGAGATGATAGTTATTCAAGTGTCAATGTATATACATCAGCAAAGATGGACTTTCCAACTCAGATAAGAGTCCTAGAAGATGTGGGGTTCACTTTGAAATTCTCTGTATAAGTGAGATTGGAAGTGCAGGAAAGACTCAAGTTTTATGCACCACCATAGTGTGTCTTCATTGACTAGATGCAGGATCCACTTTGGAACTTGAAATCCATGCTATGTGTGTGTACATCCATATATATGCTCATAAGCCAATCAAACAAAACACTATATACACTGCACCAAAAACACCTTATTTTGTCACTGCCACCAACACAGAGATTTCAATTTATTTGATATATTGGTAAAACGCATCACACCTGCTCAATTTTGTTAAACTCTTCTCTTTTACCATCTTCTAGGGCAACCCCACTAAGAACTGCTTCCTTTATTTGGTCTGCAACAACATTATTTTAAAACCGAATGTCAACAAATCTCATTATAAAGTACAAGCACTACAAATCAATGAAAATACAATGATATAAATTGAATGTATGGAATACTATGTATTACTCAAAAGACAAACATAAGGTGATCAAAGGACATATGTTTTACTCACTTTCCACTATACGTTTTTGAGCATCGCTCAGCAGGTTCCAATCAGGCGACTCTTGAAGAGCTCTAAAAGCATTGTAAATAGGTTTACTTTGCCCAAGTCTAAGCTGAAACTTAACCTTCTCTGCCTGCAATTCAAAAGTAAGTCAATGTAAGCATCACTATTCAAGATTTAAAAAAGCACAAAAGCTAAACGGATATCAATGAATTAACCAGCCCATAGCATGCTAGAGTGACAAAGATACTTATCTAGAGGCAACAAGAGAGGCCATCTCCTACTCCAGAACACAATCATGTCTTCCAACTCACCACTTTACATCACTCAATAAATCATTTCGAGAACTACCAAGAGAAAGAAATTACCTGCACTTCCTCTATGGCGGCACGCAACTCAGCCGTATCCTTGACGGCCTTGAGATGATTGATCATTCCCCAGACGACAGTCAATCGATCCACAATCTTCTCCAACGGCTCCACAAGCTTCGGCCACGACGGTTCCACCGTCCTCTCCAATTCCTCCAGATCACTCTCCTGCGGGCATTCCCACAAACACATTACAGACGCCAAGACCTCAAACAACAACATCAACAAACAACGATCGACCGTACCAGATTCTTCAACAGAGCCAGAACCCCAGGACGGACGTGCCTGGCCTCGACGGCGTCGAAGGGCGGGAAGTCGAAGTCCCGCAGGAGGGGATTGCTCTCGACGCCGGCGTCGGCCATGGGCGGAGCCCGGGGAGCGATCGGCGGGGTGGAGGCGGAGGCGGAGGCGGAGGCGGAGGAGCAGGTGGCGGAGAGGGACCGAGACGTGGGGCTGCTGCGCGGGTGTCGGAGGCAGAGGGAGAAGGAGGAGGACCAGAGAGGGCAAGGGAATGACAACTTGCTCGAGAGGGAATGATGGCGTCTCGCGTATCGATGGAGATGAGGACGGTGACGGTGGACGGAGCGAGAGAGAGCGATGCGGGTCGTACAAGCCACGACCGTGAGCATGTTGACTATAATAAAGAGAGCGGTCAAGGACCTCTTTGGAATGCGCCTCATTTTTGCCTGCCTTGGTTTTAGGATGTATCTTTGTCGATGTGTTTGTTGCCTTGCTTGATGGATAGGGTTTTGGGAGGCCAAAATGTGAGTTACAGGCCCGGTCTACGGAGCAGGCCTGAGCCTAACACGAACTGACGTGTGGTATGATGTTTTTATGGGTTGAGTTATCGAATTGGTTTTGATTAAGCTCGTGGGACTAACTGATGATTTGTACGGCGACCCTGTGAAATTTAAAAGTGAAATACTAGCGAAAAATCTTGGGTAATATTGGAGGGGAATGATTTCGTGTATTGCAAACCTTAGTTGACTATACTCGTCAATCAATCAATTGATTGGAAGGTTAAAAGCTAGGAAAAAAAATTTAAAGAATTTGATAGAGTCGATATAGTTAACTTCACGTATCTAGTTATGTGAAATCCATATAATCGGCGATTGCTATGGATCCTTTAATAAGTCATATGATGGAGCGAAAGTTATCCCGGCCAAGACTGATCTTTTTACAGGAAGATAAAAAAAAATGATAATAATGATTAAAATGTTTGAATCAAGCATGTAAAAGCCCACATGACCGAAAGAAAAAGGAAGGCGGAAGGTCACGTCATGCGACGGTGCAACAAGCTAATGTTGGGCCTTCCAAATTCATGGTCTTGAATAAGGCTTTTAGCGATGGGAATCCGGCACCATCTGTTCGCGTGAGAATCCAGCTCTAATAAATTCCTGCACCGATTTTTATTTTACATGTCGAATCCGAATAACAAATTAAGTCTCATATCCATGTCATTTTGATGATCATCTCTTGCAACAAGTTTGATAAAATACTTGATTGGATTATCGGGCTTGTACAATAGATCCAAAAACAAGCACGGAAATTTTAAGTAATAAATTTCAAATGTTAAAAGTATTTAAATGCCGAAAATGAAAATAAGATATTATTTGATGATAACTAGAAATGATAGCTAGATGATATCAGTTTCTTAATTAAATATAAAATATTATTATTATTAAAGAGGATGGCGTTGGCAATTAGAGTGAGACGGACACAAAGTGACTCGTCTTAGGAAGGGACAATGACGAGGAAGGTGCATAAAACCCAAGAGAGTGATTTTAAGGGGTGCACGATAAATGACAATTTTTGTTCCAATTTTTTTTTTTTCTATTCCAGACTTATTTCTGGAATAGAATTCCGTTTCATAAAATTATTCCATTTTTCTATTTCTGAAATAGATTTTTGTTCCAAAAATAGGTTTGAAATAGAAATCAGAAGTAAGAAGTGTCTACTTTTCTATTTCTGGAATAAAAATAAGAAATGAAAATTCTTCTCATCGTTCGTCATTGCTATGAACAGGTCATCCATCTGTCGCCACCAACCAGCGTCCGCTGGTCGCCAACCATCGCCAGTCATCGCCGCGGCCACCCCCGTTTGCTGTTGACCACTGTCTGCTGGTTACTATCGTCCGAAAAGAAAAAAAAAATTGTGTCATTATCAAACGAATTTTTATTTTTAAAATAAAATTTTTGTGTCGTTATCAAATTGGTATTTTTGTTTAGAAACTCATCTAGAAATAGAAATAAAAAAATTTATTTCTCTTCCATAAATCAATTTCTAGCTAGAATGGTTATTATTTAGTAGCCACGGGCGTGGCCCAACTTGGGTTGTGCTCCACTTGAGATTTTTGGTTGGTCCATTTCTCCCTCTCTCTTTCGATGCTAGGCCCTTCTTGGGGAGAAACATTGTCTACTTGGTCGATGGATAAGATTTATTTTTACAAAAAATATATTTAAGTACTTACCGATAAAGAAACACTTGGCTAAACTTTAGTCTACCTTATTAATCATGTTAGAACCGCTGATCATGTGAAGGTCTCATGGACCCCCAAAAAATCCATATGATTAACCATTTTGACAAATCCGACCCTAGTAGCACCACAAATCTCGCAAACTTAGGGGTCCACTAGCTAGTGGCGCCTTGGTCCTTAGGATATTCCCTAATCTTAGGTCGGGGTCATATGGAGGATCAAGATATGATCATGAACTTAAAATACCAAACTACAGTCACCGTCAATCAATTTAGGTAAGTCTAGCTTGAATGGAAAGTCAAAGAGCCTAGATAGTGATGGGAAAGTCAATTAACTAAGTTCGCCTGTAAAAGAACTAATTAAATGAAAACCAGAAATTTTAGGTTCCCATAACGTGTGGATGGATTAGCATCCCACGACATCCTTTTGGTACCACATCCCTATTTTTGGTTTACCCATTGATTGATTTCCCAAGCATACATGATATTCAATTCTTGAAATGTCGCTGAAACACTTATTTAACATTGACATTGATTAACGAGATCATTTTTGCGACACATAGCATTGTATTTTTACCAATTCAATCATAAATAAACCTTTTAGTTTTGTCAAATGAGTCCATCTGACCAATTATAGCTGGAAGTTGCTAACGTGCATGGCGCTGATGTGGTTATTTTAATAATATTTTAATAATTTTTTTTTACTTTTTATTTTTAGTGTTTTAGAGAGAGGGCCAGCAAGGGTGCACGACGGGCCCTCAGTGGCCCTAGAGGAGGACGTCGAGGTCCATCGATTCTTGAAGAGGGCATGCAGTGAACGCTTGCGTGCTCTCGTATTGGTTGGTGAGGGTCGATTGACCCTTGCTTGTGGCAAGCAAGAGAGCAAGGGTCCACCAGGCACCCTCACTAGCCCTCTCTCCAAAACCATAAAAGAAAAAAACAAAGAAAATAATAATAATAATAATAATAATTCAAAAAAATTATTAAAATGTCATTAAAATATTATTTTAAAAAGTGTCATATCAGCACCAGCTGTCCACGTTAGCAATTTCTAACTAAAATTGATTTAATTGATTTAATTGACAAAATATGAAAAAGTTTATGATTCAATTGACAAAATTAAAAAGTTTATAGCTGAATTGGTAAGAATACAATATGTTTAGTAGTTTTTGGACAATTTTCTCATCATAAATCTCAAAACATAATCTCTTGTACCAAGTCGGGCAAAAAAACGTACAAGGCTTCGTTATTAACCTTGGGACGGTGAGCTAAATTCCTAAAATCAAGTCTCAATCTAACTCTAGACATGCTAAGAATTAACCACCGATGACATGTAAAGAGAAAGCATGCAAATGCGAAATGATGTTGATAACATAAAAGAACCTACCCCGTGTCATTGCCACCTATTAAGACTATCCCGGGGACACGTTATTTGACTGAAAAGAAGACTAATGCTTGCTGCCCATGAGTTGGACATCAGCATATGGCCTTGTCTTTGTCTGGAAACGAGACCAAAACATGCTAGGAATGATGAAAAATCAATGACATGTCAATGTGTCGTCTTGAACAACCAAAGCAACCTCCAAACGGCTTCGAAATGCACCAGATTCACCCTCAACGAATATTGACCAGCAGCATTGCAACAAATGCAATTCATATTCCATGCATAAGAATGTCATCTATATCAAAGGGACGAGGAACTCATGGGTTATTAACCCCTAATCATGGACGAGCAAAAACAGGAATCGAGAAAGGCCAAAACCGTCCAGCATGCATTCATGTTGACCCGCCGACTCAACGTAACCATCTCCCATAAGATTGCTCATGCTTATGTGCATTAATGGACAGCCCACCACTCAGTCCCATTTAATCAACATAAGACATGTACAAGCATGGGTTTGGCGAGAAGTTTGCATGTATCCCACACAGTTCGCTCCTACATTGATATGTGCTCTTATATAATCGAAATGACATGCGAGTCGAGTCGAATAACACTCATCAAGACTGAAGACTAATATGGACAGCAAGTAATCATCGAATACCATCATTGTCTTTCATCAGTCATAGTGACCAGAAGATGAGACTAACGATTGTGCCTGCACAGGTTTTATGTAACAGCCAAATCAAGCCCATAAAAACTTGAGATTCTCCAATCGTCATGCGAAACAACAAGAAGGAAAAGGACGCATGCTCTGGCACGTCTCTTGATAACCGATGTTGAAGGATTCCGCAATTTTATGCACGGAGAGAAGGATGCTGGTAAGGATGGTTATGAAGGATTTCGCACCACAGCCCCACCATGTAAGGACGCTGGGGTGCCTCGGTCGCCATCATCCTCTTCCTCGGTTCAAACGGGAGCATCCGCTGCAGCAAGTTAACGGCCAGAAGATCAGCCTGCAGGTACAGCCGGGAGAAATGGGTGCCCCTCAAGAACGGCAGAGCCTTGATGTACCTCTGGGCCTTCGGGTACTTGGGGGATCCATGAACTCGATGTCCTCCTCCCTCTGGCTCCCGATCGTATTGATGATCGGCTTCAGCAGGTTGAGGCCCTCTGTCACGGGGAACGGGGGGCTTGCGCCCGAGGATCTCTGCAAAGATGCAGGCCATGTGTCCCGTTGTCGTCGCATGAGAACAGCAGCTCCGAGGCGTGATACCAGCGTGTGACCACGTACTCGGTCATGAACTGCTCGCCTGCTTTGGCTGGTCCGGGTGAACCGGAAGTCGCACTTGGTGTTCGCCAGGAGGTTTTCTGGGCTTGAGGTCATGGTGAAGAACGTTAGCCAAGTGGAGAAATTTCAGCCCTTGCGGTAACTGAATGTGCAGAGTAAAAATCAGAAACAAGAGTTAGATTTCGAAAATACATGCGATGCAAAGCAACAATGTATATCATGAAGTCAGTCAAGCAAAGTTTAATGACTCAAAAGTCAGAAAGTCAATATATTCCCAAGCCCATACAGGTGATGCCGCAGAGAAAGTTAAATGTCGTTTCCAACTATGATTAAAACAGGAATTGGAAATTACCCGATATGGAAGCAGCTAAAAGCGCTCGAGCCTACGATTGAAGTTTTCACAAATGACTCCGATCGTAATGGACTAGTGAAGGGCTCTTTGAGCAAGCTGCTACAAGCGCCCGAGAGCCTACACTGAAGTTTTCACAAACAACTACGAGCATAATCGGGACTATGAAGGGCACTTTGAGCACTCCGTAGCTTTCGATCGCGAAACAGAGTACTACTTCCGGTGCTCCTTCAAAAATGAGTCCGATGGATGGCGACAAACAATGACTAATGACATCAACGGCGGCCGGAATCAGGGTCTACTATTAAACTTCAACCGAGATCAAAGCATTTGAAAACTTTTGGTCACAGAATAAAGGAAGATGGAACTTGGCAAGCCGCAACCATGGACGTCACTGATAGCGGCAATGATTGCGATTTCGTAGCGATTTATATCTATGCAGATGACTGAAGACCGAGATTTTATATCATCTGATTTTTCTCTCAGGTGCCTCGAATCTTCCCCGTGAAGTCTCTCTCTGTGGCGGTGTATAGAGAAAGAGAGGTCCGAGAGTCCCCTCCCTTGCACGTAAAAAACCTTGAAGAGCAATATGTACATCACCGATAACAGTACACTCACCACCAGCTGATTTACCACATCGATTACACACCCCAACGCACACAACCTCTGCAGAATGATCTTTGAGCTGTACACCGACGTGATTGGACCTATACCTAAGGAAGGAGTAGGCCACATAACACAAGGTGATGCACACGGCCAGTGGCCACCACCTGTACGAGTTTCATGTTGTTATGGTCAATGATGGTGAGACACATTTCAAGGGAGTGGAGCGTGAAGATCTACTCGTCAACACTAGTCAGCAATAATGATTGTCACAATCATTGTTGCGGGTAGCATCAATGGGATGATCTTCTCCCTCACCTCCTTTGGAATGTGTCTTATCATGATCAATCATAGCCACATAGATGGTGACCATGTGCAATGTCCCGATTTTGTCCCACGTGGCCTTCTTCTCCATTGGGATAGGCCCAGTCACATCAGTGTATATTAGAGTGATTATCTGTTTGAGCTCCATTTGAGCTAGTATTCAGAAAAGAGAAACTCTCAACAAATTATCAACAGAGAAACCATTTTTTTTTAAAGTTAAGTTAATAAGCTTTCTATAGATGTAAAATTATAAAATCTTGGTGATTTTTTTTTTTATCAAAAATATTTTAAAAAGGGAAATTTATACTTAAAATAAAATTGGAAAAGTGCAGTAAAAGTGCTATGAGAATATCTCGGTACTAGAAAGAAATTTGAAAAATTGATTACCCATAAAAAGGATATTGAAGAATCTCTTGGATTGGCATAAACAACGGTGTCTAAGCTTAATACTAAATACCTTCTATTTTGTTGTGTCATTCTTTTATGTTTGAGCACCTTTTATTGAACAACATATTTCATCTTTCACCTCTATCATTTTATGTTATCTTCAAGAGGTATACAATTCAAAAGATGGACCTCGGTGAGCAATTAAATGTATCAAAACAGAGCTTTACTTGAGGAATCGGTGATACTTATGTTACTCGGGCCTCTAGCGAAGATATAGACAACAGTTTAATTGTTCACTAAATCTTGAAGCATAGATTGGAAAAGCTTAAGCTTCCAAGTCATAATTTGGAGAAAATAGATAAAAGTTACGATGGAAGGAAGATTTATATCTTAATTTTGTTAAATTTATCCAAATTTTGATGACTGAATCAAATGATATGCCAATTGTCAACCATGACTAGGGTATCAAAACGAATTTTGATCCACTACGGCATTACATTCACATAGACTTTAACATATGCTTACCTATACCTCAAGAATCTTGTTGATTGCAGTTCTAACAAAGAAAATTTGACCACGACCATCCATTTGACGTAATTCTCAAAAAACACTCCTTACAAACTTTCAACAAAAGTAGCATATTTTGTAAAAGTTAGCTTAATGAGATTACCGTAAATGTAAAAATTTAGTCAATTGAACGTCAAACAAAAAAATAATGATAAGATCATATCTTGGTCATTTTTTGTTAAAAATATTTTATAAAAGGGACATTAGTTTTTTAAAATAAAATTAGATAAGCGCACCAAAAGTCTTCTGAGAATGTCTTGGATGCTATAAAGAAATTTGGAAAGTAAAATTGGAAAGTAAAATTGATTACTAATAAGAGGAATATTGAAGGATTGACTCCAACAAATCTTGGTTTGACTGCACAAGCATCATTGTGCATGGTCATACACAATCCCTTCTATTTTGTTGTCTCATTCTTTTCTGTTTTTTCGGCAGTTTTTATCCAAGAGTCTATTTGATCTTTCACCTTTATCATTTAGTGTCATATTTAGGGGCATAAAATGCAACTCCTAAATATGGAAGGTGATGACCTAGATGCTCCAAGCTTGATCTCTATCGTGCAACATACTCAAAATAGAGCTTTACTTGACGAAAGCGAAGCTTCTAAGTTGTAATTTGGAGAAAATAGAGAAAAGTTAAGATAAGAGGAAGATTTGGAGCTTGATGTTGTTTAATTTGTCCAAACTTGATGACTAACAATTGTTAACCAAAACTATATGACCTTGAAAATATTACAACGAATAGTACCTTTGCATATACTCTACTACAAGCTTTTAATCACCTTAAGAATTGTTGATACATGATTTTTAGTCAACGTGTAAAAAAAGGTTAAAAAAAAAAAAAGATTTGGTCTTTCAATTGCAACGGAACCCGTTTCTTGACAAAAAAGTATTATTTTTCATTTCTTTTCTTTGCATTGTTGTTTTAAAGCAATTTCCACTTCATTTTCCAAAAAAACCCGAAAAGTCAATGTTGACTTTTGGGTTGACTTTTTGGTCCATCCTTTAACCAAAGGTCAACCTTAGGTCAAAAAAATAACTTTTCATCCAAAATGATGTTATTTAGCTTTAATTTTACTTTTCTCAGATCAAGTTTTCAAAGATTCAAAGATTAGATAAAAAAAATCAATTTTTTAGAAAAAATCAATTAAAAGATTGACTGTTGGTTAAACCTTTGACAAAAAAATTAGAAAAATAAAAAATCCACAAAATACTTTTTTTTTTTAGTGTCAATTTGACCTTTTTACTTTAGTGTCCAAAATTTTGCAAAAATCAATTAAGACATTGTGTTATGAATTTTTCGGTTTTAAATTCTAAATCAGCAAAAAATAAATTATGTTTATTTTAACCATAATTATGTGTAGTTCCACTTATGACATTTGGTCTAGGGACTATTCTAAATCCATTCATGCATTCAATTTTACGAATTGCCACATCGAAGGGCAAATTGCCATTTTAAACCATAATTAGGGGGTCAAAATCAATTTTTCATGATTTACAAACGGACAATTATTTTCCACTTGTTTCTTAAGAAAAGTCTAAATCTGAGGTCAATTTTGGGAAATTCACATGAGGCCTTTCTGATTTGAGGGATTTTATTATTTTGTAAGAAAACCGACTCATTGAGCCTCAATCTAAGATATTTAGATTGACCCATTCAAAACTAAGGTTCAATTGCATGAATCTAGGTCCAATTTTAATATTAGACTGTGATTCATTTTCTGTCTAAGTTTTAGTACTTTAATTTAAGGCCAATTTATTAGGTGATCTTATATATGGGTAGTTAGTTAAATGGGTCTATTGCAACATTAATTGAATTCAATTTCAATCAATTTTGTGATTTTAGCTAATGAATTTTCAAAATTGCTCATTTTGGCCCTTAAGGCTCAATCTCAAGTACTCATGGTTTTGGTTTGTTGTTTTTTGTGATAATCAATTAATTAAGTCAATGCTTCCTTTACTTGAGATACTTACAACACTTGGTTTCCATCGAAAGGATCATATTTTTTAAAAAGTTTGGCTAATAAGGTTTCTGTAAATATGAAAATCGAGTCAATCATGTTTCAGGCATGCCCAAGAATAGGAGACTACAACAAAGCTGGGATCTACATCCTTCTATGTGTTGACACCTTAATTTTATTTAGGTCTATTAATTAAGTTTTTTATTTTATTTGCCTTTTTCGGATAGTAAATAATAAACAAAATAAATAACAAAAACAAAAACAAAAAAATAATAAAAGCAAAAGCAGCAGCCCCCTTTCTTTCTTTTTCGCACGACTTGGCCCCACCCTTTTTTTTTCTCCTTCTTCTTCCTTCTTCTTCTTCCCTCTTGTTCTTCCTCGCTCCTTCTTTCTCCGCCTCTGTAGTTCACGCGCAGAAGACGACGACGCGCGCAAAGGACGGCCTACGGCCGAGGAGAGTAGGCCGACGTCGGCCGGAGAAGATAAGATCGCGAAGCGCCATCAATGCCAAGCATGCTTCGCTGGATGAGCTTGGATGGGACGCCGGTTCGGCCGAGGAGAACCGCCCGGCGCGCGAAGGGGACCGGCGGTCGAAGCTCCGTCGACCGGATTCCCTCGCCTATAAAAGGGCACCACCTTCGTCGAAGAACGACACGGGCGAGCTCGGAGATCCTTCACTGAGAGACATCGGGAAGGATTGAAGGGTGAGCGCGGGAGAGAACTCGGGTCGCAAGCTCGGCTGACCTCCCACTGAGAGACTTCAGGGGAGACCGCCGGCGAGCGAGTCCGAGAAGGTCAGATCCGGCCGGTGGAGGCTCGGATCTGGCCTGAGTGAGAGAGAAGCGAGGTTGGGCTGAGAAGCGAAGAAGGTGAGATTCGAGCGGAAGGAGCTGAGCGAGAGAAGATCCGGAGGAGAGAGGGTCGAGATCTGAGCGCAGATCTGGAAATCTGCCGTGCCGAGTCGCCCCGAGCCAGGCCGCCGCCGTCGCTGTGGTCGAGCACCAGTCCCGACGCCGTCAAACCGTACTGTCGCTCCCGCGCCTCGCCGTTGCTGTTTTTCCCGACGCCGTCCAAGTTTAAGGGCCACCGTCATCAAGCCGTGCCGCCGTGCCAACGCCGAGAGCAGGTGACGATAGATCCTGCCCACGCCATACCGATTTTTGCTCGAAGCTCTGACCGTCGTCGCCGCTGTCACCGCCGTCGCCACCGCGCACCTCAGCCTTCCCCTCTCCGGCGCCGCGAATCGAGAACCCTAGGGTTCTCGATTCGCCGGGTCGCGGCCTCGGGTCAGTGGGTCGGACCCGGGGCTACGAGTCGGGTAGGGTTTCTCCGTATTTTGGGGGGGCGGCGGAAACCGAGTCGAGGTGCGGGTCGAATCCGGGTAGGGTTTCACCGGGGGAGCGGGTTGCGGAGCCGGGTCGTCGGGCCGGGCTGGATCCCTCCCAAAACGACGGGCCACGATGCCGTTTCAATAAATAAAGAAAAAAATAAAAAAGATGAAAAATCCGAGTCGGGCCCGCGTTGCGGGCCCGTCCGCCTTTGGGTCGCCGATCCGGTTCGGACCCAACCCGCGGATCCGACCCGGGTCGGTTTTATTTTATTATTTTAATATAAAATAATAAATATTTTATTTCAAAAAAAAATCAAAAAGTGTTTTATTTTCAAAAAAATATTAAAAAATGTTTTAATTTCCAAAAAATCGAAAAAAATATTAAAAAATGTCGAAAAATGTTTTATTTTCGAAAAATCAAAAAATAATTTATTTTCCAAAAATATTAAAAAAATATTAAAAAATATTTTATTTTCCGAAAAATCAAAAAATCAAAAATATTCCATATTTTCCAAAAAAATGCCAAAAATCCAAAAAAATCCAAAATTTCATGAAAAAGCCAAAAAATTCAGAAAAGGCCAAAAAGACTTGTATTTTTCAAAAAAAAAAATCCAAAAAATCCCTTTTATGTCCAAAAATGAGAAAAAGACTCAAAAAATGTTTTTCCTAAAAAAAAATGCATGGAAAATCTCTCAAACATCCAAAAAGCCTTAGGGTTTAAACAAGATTAGGTACCGAAAGGGCATTAGTGATTAACTAGTGTAATCAAGTCCCCGATCCTAATTTCTCTGGTTGCGCAGGAGCGAGTATTTCTCCCGATACTTCGCTTGGGTTTCTAATCGACCCACTCCAAATCGATTAGTGGTGACTCCATTTTAAAAATTGATTTATAGGTTAAAAACTCAAACTATTAAAGTCGTGAATTGGTGGACTAGGGAGAGTCCGGGCTTAATAAATTCAGCCGAGCCATTAGCCTCCTTAGGTGCTCGTACCCGATTGCGGGCGCCGAGAAAAAAGAGGTCGCGACAGCTTGGCGACTCCACTGGGGACTTTTGAGGACTTAGGCCATTTTATCTTTGTTTAAATGCTTTGCTAACTTGGTTTTTTTCTTTTATGCAGGGTAATAGTTTAAAGTTTTTTTTTATTCTGTCAAAATAAAATGTTTTGTGATTATAAACTGCTGTGCATGCTTTACTGTTTTAAACACTACACATGGCACACACAACCCGGCCGCCGGACCTGGGCCGCCATAGGATTTCTAGGATGGTGTTAAGAAAGATACGACCTCGAACGCGAGACTGCGATGTAGAGGTTACCTTTCTTTTCCCCGAATTTCTTAGCCGAGGTTAGGAGGATATGCTGCTAACGCGAGACTGCGACGGGCGGATATCCTTTTAATCTCACCAAGCCTTCTGAGTTAGAAATCGAGCCGCACGTCCCACGCACATGTCTTTGTGCTTGCCATTTTTCTTTAGAAAAGCAAAAGTAATCTCTTTACTTTTACTCATTCTTTTTATTTGGCCCATGGCAATTTAGGATAAACTTTTCAAGTCCCAGTTTATATGCGATGGGGAAAGACGATATCCAGTTCATTCCTACTCCCAAAGCGGAGCTCTTCAGATGGTGGGGTCAGTTAGATCAGTTTGCCCAAGAGCGTGTGAAGGCCAAAGTCGGTCATCTCCTATCATTGATCCAAATCACTGTTCGCCCTGAAGTCATACAAGCCATGGCACATTTCTGGTGCCCGAAGACGGTTACTTTTATATTCGGTAGGTTTGAGCTAACCCCAACCCTGGAAGAATACAGCATCATCACTGGAATGCCTCTTGAGAAAAAACTCGTCAAACCATCAACAGGCCTCATCCCGATACGTGGGTTAGCACGGCTTTTAAGAACTGAAGTCCATACTATGATACAAATTCTTGAAGATAACCATAAAACCTGCCCACTGGAATTTATGAATGCATGTTTCCAAAATCAGCCTATGACCCAGAAAAGTGAAATTTTCCTCCTAGCCTTTTTCGGGCTCATCATCTTCCCCCATCAAAGAAATGCCATAACTCCCAAGATGGCATGGATAGTTGATCAAATCTTAAGTGGAGGGAATTATGTCAACATGATTTTAACTGAAACATTCTTGTCATTTAATCGTTTTAAAGACAACTCAGAGAAAATCATGCGAGCCTCTCCTGAAATTTTACAAGTCTGGTTCTTTTCTCACCTAAGCGAATTTCGAGACTTCATGCGATCATCGGAAACGAATGCTTTTGAAAACCCATTACAAAAATTTATGGTTTTAGGACCATATATTCCCAATCAAAGCTGTTTAAATTGGGTAAACTTCCTAAGAGACCCAGCTCCTGAGGCATTCCAATGGTGTGCTGGTTGGTTCCATGAAAAGAGGGCCCGCTTTGCTTACATACGCACCCGCCCAATTCCATTGCTCGGCCTCACCGGCGCCATTCCCTATTACCCGTATCGGGTAGCACGACAATATGGAGCCCTTCAGGAGATCCCACCGCCTTTCAAGAGGATGATCCCTCCAGTTCTTTTCAACACAAGCCGTGACTATGCATTCGAAATTTCTATCGCTGAGGAAACCTGGAATAGCTGCCATCGCAAAAGGATTGTGGTACCTGAAGGGCTTGAGGGAGAAGAAAAAGCCCACCACGCCTCCATGTCCTACATCCATAACCATCGCATCCCGAAAAGATGGAAGCCATTAGTCCCTCACTCGATCAGCGAGAGCAGCCAACACGAGCAAGCAGAGCTCATGGAGAGAGATTTGGGAATGGACTGGATGCACACTTCAGAGCCAGTTCAAGAAAGCAGGCGTTCTCACAAGAACAAGGCTCCCCGTCGCATATAAATAGGCAATCATGTGCCTCTTAGTGTTAATAGTGTGAAGGTTTTGTCCCATTGTCTAGGGACTTTTGTTTAATGTCCAGTATTTCATTCTGTCTTTTCAATTTCAAGTTCTAGATGTCAGAAATCTGCGGTCTATAAAATCCTCTTTTGATAAATAAAAAAGCAGTTAGACCATTGCCATGGGTCAATCTTTGTTTACTTTCATGCTCATTCATTGTTTTCGCAACAAACAGGTAACTATGAATCGCCAGCCACCAATCACTCGCGAATGGCCTCATGCAATAGGACCCGATCAGAATGATGTGCAAAATCGCCTTATTAATATTGAAGACGGCGTAGGACAGATGTCCATTGTCCTTCAACAACTCTCAAGGCAAATGAAATCCACTCAAGTTGAGCCCAACTCTATAGTTGCCTCAAACACCGTCATGACACCTGCAAATTTGCTAGAAAACAGCCAGTACCATAGACAGTTTGAAAAGATCATGAAAAAGTTAAGTCAGCTGCAGGAGCAGAATCCCATGGACCTGTCTAATTACGCCGGCATTGAGATCCCCGAAAAACTCAAAGCACCCGAATGCGAAAGGTATGCTGATACCTCCCGCCCAGAAACCTACTTGCAGGCCTACCCGGTTCGAAGGATGATTCAATCGTACCAATCGAGCTTGACTGGCCCTGCCTTGCGATGGTACATTGTCAGGAAGATTAGTCCCCTTAAAACCTGGAGGGAACTAATTCATGTTTTTCACCAAGAGTATAATCTTGACATCACCTTGCCCTACGAAGAGTCGATGATCGCAAAGCACAAGGAACCGTTAGTCGCTGAGATAGGAGAAGAGCATGTCAATGAAGCCTTGCATGATAAATGGGCAGCTGAACAACACCATGTTATTGGAAAATTTCCCACTAGGAAAGGCAAGGAGCCTTTGTACGAGATCAAAGACAAAGAGCCTGTTCAAGACTGGGGCACGACTGGACGACTCCCTAAGCTTACTCCAAGAGCTAGGGTCCAAAGAATACCAACCCCTATCAACTTGGGAAGTGAATCAGACAGCGAAGCTCTAGTGTATTTTACTCCCCTTGACAGAATCGAGCTGGCGAAACGCAGGGCCTTACTCAAAAGGTCTGGACCAGGGGCCAAGAAAAGAAAGCCTAAGCAGATCAATTCAGCATCTACTGACGAGCCACCGCACCAAAGCTTCGAGCGTTCCCAAGAATACAGCTTCGAAGGCTATCATCCCCAAGAGTACAACTCTGAAGACTTCCCGGCCCTAGAATACAACCCCAAGGACTTCCAGCGTTATTTTGACAATGAAACTGACGATTCATCGTATAACTGTTTCCTACTCTCATCCGAGGATGAAGGCCCGTCAGAAGAGGAAACATACGTCTTTATTCGCCACGATCCTAACGAAGTACTAAACTCTTCCTCTAACCATGAGGATAGCTTCAATACTTTATCCTCATTCGGAAATTTTGACCAAGAAGAAAGCAATGGGGTAATCTCGGTAGAATCCAACTCTCCTGAAACAGAAAAATTCACCACTACAACATATATGCAGTGGGAAAACCAGTGGCCTAACCAAGATACATCAAGCCCGTCTTGCCCTCGTAGGATCATGAGCCCCATAGAAATGTGGATACCCAATCTCCGCAAGTATAACGGCACGACTTGCCCCGTGGCCCACTTGCAGTATCTCCATGCTGAAATGAGTCGGTACTATGGCCCAATGTCATTCACCGCTTAGGCCTTCCAAGAGACTCTTACGGGGTCTGCATTACAATGGTTTATCACAGCAAACATTTATCTTCTAAAGGATTGGAATGAGCTGTCTTCGGCATTCCTGCTTCAGTATCAAAGCCAGATTGGAACTGAAGTGCCTTGTCAGAACTTGGCTCACTTCAAAAGAAGACCAGTGGAGGATTTCCGAGCGTATGCAAGGAGGTGGGAGGCTTTTATGATGCAAACTTACCCTCAACTGGCCGAAGAAGAAATGATAAAGCTGTTCATAGGGGCTTTACCTTGCAAGCATCGTTGTTGGTTGCATGGGTTGCATCTCCATAGCCTCAATGAAGTGGTCATTTCATGTGAATACTTCGAGTCTACTGGAGGCGAAGAATTCAAAGACGCCTAGCTTCAAGACCAGCACTATCAAAGCACTCCTTTACACAGGGGTTTTCATGAGTTTTACTTATTTTTATAATTTCATGTTTCTTACCTTGTCTAGTGTGTTATGGTTGTATTTTCCATTCCAAGTACTCTATTGTGCAGTTATAATATTTTGTTTTAAGAGCATGAGGCGGTACTCCAAACCAGCCCGGTGATGCTATCCAACCATGAAAAAATATATCATCCAAGGAGAATACTGAGGGCTGGACTTCCTTATGCTTTTTCTCCCCCAAAGACATATTTTGAAAATAAAAAATATTTCATCACCCAAAAGCTTTTGTTAAAACAAGATGATAAATTTAATCATGTTTGTCTTTTTTTGACTCACTCATTTCATGTCTCAAAAGATCATTCCCGTCCCCTTCGACTTAGTGTGACAGGGGGCATTTGAAGCAAGCGCATTATTGTGAACTCACCGAATTCAATGACACCTTCCCAAGAAAGCAAGGGGCAAACAGAAAGGATTATCACGTTTCAAAATGGTAAGTCCTATTCCCTGAACATAATGTCGAAAATGACATCATCTCTCTTCCATCTACAGGAAACGAAGGATGGGATGTAACAGGCACAGGCATATTATCAAACTTGAAGCATGCATAGCATGATAGCTCAAGGCAGGATGTCCCGAGTTCATTGATAGGGCTTCCAGCTTCACCAAGCCAAAAGCACAAGGAGGGGATCTCCTCTCGTTGAATTGATTACTGTCAACAGGGAGAAAATCTAGACAATCAAAGCAATCTATAGCCCCACACCCTGGACAATGATGTTGGAATCTAGAAACTTCATTCCGGACACGTATTCTTCCAAGAAGTGATTGCCATCAGAGAATTGGAGGTTTTGATTATCCATCTCAGATTCCATAGAAGCTTGAGGTACATGACTTTTGCCCAATGATGCTATAGTTAAAGACAGAAGGAGAAATTCCACAGAAGGAAGGCGTTAAAGATGAATCAACGACCAGTAATCATGCATACATGGTCACAAGTGAAGAAGGCCAATCGAAAGAAATGTCAAACTATGCCAAGACGAAAAGGCTATCATCGACATTCAAACATCATCAGGAGTCAGCAAATACAAACTTCGGAGAAGAGTAATTTGGTATCGTTTCCAATACTCCCCCTTCTTTGAATTCACTTTTGACATATTCCCCCTATTGACAGGGAGCATCACAACTCAAGAACCAAACTCAATGGTTAGGCAAATCAATATTGGCTAAGCCAGTATGTGGAAATGACCCACATCAAATTCACCTGGCTTCGTATAAAAAGACATGTCAAGCAGGAGCTAATTCAGAGAATAATTGACCTAATGAAGCAAGGGACATAGGACTTCATGTCCCCCTCTCACTTCAGGTTCACCCAATCATTTGCAAACCAGTGAAGGGTAAAGTTGTATCGATTCCAGTTATTTGACTCTTGAAAGAGTTCATGACTAACATATTTCCTCTTGTTTGTTGCAGGATCACCTGACTGTCAAAAGCAAGGATAATGAATCAATGAAAAACATGTTTTGTTTGTTGCAGGATTAACTGACTATCAAAAACACAGATAACAAATCGATGAGAGGCATGACAAACTCTCCCAAGCAAAATGACGTCTCAAGTATCGCCAAAGCAAATGGCAGAGATCCTTCAGGCCTCAATTCACCTTTAATTTTGGCCCTGTTGATTGATCCATTTTCTCTTCTGCAGGGGCAACAACAGAGTGCCCGATCAGATCCCCAACCCCGGCCGATCCTTCATGTGTCATATCCCTAATCAATAGGGACAATCATCGACACCCATTTGCGAATAACCCTTTTGATGTTCAAAATTTAACATATTTGGAAGCACCATTATGTTAACTCCTAAAGTTGTCAACAAGGTCTTTTCGAGTCAAAACCATTCACTTGTTTTGAAGAGTTCAAACTCCATCATATTCAAAATGTTGCATGTCGTTTCCCAATGAATTCGGCATGATGATTTTGTCTGTCTAAGTCACTGATTCCACTAAGGATTATTAGAATAGACAGCCAAATGAAGAATACAAGATTAATTGAGCATGCTAGATGAGGCGCGTAAGAATGATGGAAGGCAAGCCATATCCTACACACAATCCCCCATCTATACACTTGTGAGATGAGTGCAGAAGATTCCATGGCTGCAGGGTAAAGAGTTCTCTCGCGAATGGTACGATAACCAAAATAGTGAGAGGCATTCCATCACTCACCCCATTGAGCCCCATACACTGATGAAATTTCTCTCATATCCCTGTCAAGGAACCACCCCACACTGGGGCAAGTCGAAAGCAAGTCAACATCACAAAGTGAGAAAGGGGATAGAAATTTTCTTGCTTGCACTTGCATCAATCTTCGAGTGTCTTTATTGCATATGAACACTCGCGTTAATTTAAGTGCCCTAGAGTCATGAAGAGCAATTCTTTCTTTACGCACTTGTATTCATTGTACAACCCAAGTAAGTCTGTAATTCTACCCTCACATCAAGACAAAGCAGAAGTTATTATAGCCTGATCGCCAGTGGAAGATGAAGACTCAAGAGTCTAATAACGATGCTTCGATTAAGCTTGCCAAGATCAGCTCTCAAGCAACAAAGAATAAAAAAACATGGGCATAAAAAGCAGTGTACCTGGTAAAAGCAAGGTCAATGCCCATAAAAGAAGAACTGGAATAAAAATAGGGGCATGAAAAAGCAGTGTGCCTGGTAAAAGCAAGGCCAATGCCCCCCAGTAAAAAATGCAGCTAAGAAAAAGTCGCTGTTGTGGTCCATAGAACCTCCATTTGATAGTGAGAAGAAAGACTGGTGACAAATGCCAAGGCAGTCACCAGCTCTCACCCTTTTACACATGAATCAAGCCTACATTGCATCCCATTGTAAAAGTCTCTTCAGACTAGGGGCACTTCAATTAACGTAGGATTTCATATGTCTATAAGCATCGCTCGAAGAAGTACGAGCAAGACTATTCTATCTCTTTTCGCAAGACTCTTGACTTGCAAACTCGGAGATGATCGTGCGGCATTTCATTCATAAGCCTTGACCTCAATGGTCCCCTTCGATGAGCCACTGGCCAAGACTTCATCATAGTTTCAACAAAGACCTCTCACATTGGTAAAGTCGTACTGTTTGCGAGAATACTCGGACCCCTGCTGACATGATGACAGTGAGATAGTGTGGTCCTTATGAATCCTGCATCAATGGTCAGGATAGCCTTTTCCATGAGAGTGAGCGGAAAGTCCTTTCAGACTGAAAGTCCCTCATCTGGCATGCTCAAGACATCTACATTCTAAATGAAGGTTGTCTTTCAAAATCTTCCCCAGTGGAAATCAAAAGATGCAGAACTGACAAAATTATCATGCATGAATCTCATTTGAACTCATGAATTTACAGCACATACAATCATGTGTGCATACTGTGCAAATAACAGATACACTCTTAGAGATCAGAGATATTGCCAGGTAAGCACATCTCTATCCCCATTTGTCTTAAGGTACCTATCACTGTCTAGGTACTCTCTTCTTGACACTCGACCTATTCGAGTCGTCCCTTGAGTTTGGGTGCTTGCAATTGTCTAGGTATCCCTATTGTCTTTGAGTACCGGTCACCGTTCAGGTACTCCCTCTTAACGACACTCGACCTGTTCGAGTTGTCCTCGAAGTATTGATACTTGTGACTAACCAAGTATCCCTTTATTGTTAAATACCTACTGCTGTCTAGGTATCCCTATTGTCTTTTAAGTATCGGTCACCGTTCGGATACTCCCTTTTCCTGACACTCGACATGTTCAAGTTCTTCCTAGAGTATTAATACTTGTGGCTGACCAAGTATCTCTTGGAATACCTACTGCTGTCTAGGTATTCCCATATCGTCAAGTACCCGCCATTGTCCAGGTACTTCCTTTTCATGACACTCAGCTTGCCCGAGTTGTCCCCAAATAATAGCAGCTGTTCAAGCATTCCACTGCTTTGTGTGCCTGCGCCTACCCAGGTATGCTTTCTTACACTTGGACCTACCTAAGTGGTCCCAGATCATATCATTAAATACTTGTGTTCATCCAAGTATTCCGGTACTTTGTACTCCTGCGGCTACTCAGGTGTTTCAGCCCTTTTGAGTGCCTGCGGCCATCTAGGTAAGCCTCGTGCTACATTCAAGTTTATGTTACCAGGAGGTGAGAGACCTTCATGAATATGCGAGGCATGCCCTCGATATTTCCCATTACCAGGAGGTGAGAGACCTTCACGAATATCCAAGGTACGCCCTCGATATTCCCCATTACCAGGAGGTGAGAGACCTTCACGAATATCCAAGGTACGCCCTCGATATTCCCCAAATTACCAGGAGGTGAGAGACCTTCACGAATATCCAAGGTACGCCCTCGATATTCCCCATTACCAGGAGGTGAGAGACCTTCACGAATATCCAAGGTACGCCCCCGATATTCCCCAAATTACCAGGAGGTGAGAGACCTTCACGAATATCCAAGGTACGCCCTCGATATTCCCCATTACCAGGAGGTGAGAGACCTTCACGAATATCCAAGGTACGCCCCCGATATTCCCCATTTACCAGGAGATGAGAGACCTTCACAGATATCACAGGAGGTGAGAGACCTTCACGAATATCTCAGGTACCCCTTCGATGCTTGTGATCATCCAGATATCTTCAAAGAGTTTGTACCTGTGATCGTCTAGGTACCCCTTCGATACTTGCAAACGTCCAGGTATCCTCTAAGAATTCATACTTGTGATCATCCAAGTACCCCTTCAATGCCTATGGTCAGCCAAATACCCATTTCGACGCCTGCAAAGGCCCAAATATCCTTCATGTTAGTACTTGTGAATATCCAGATACTCTTTGATATGCTTGTGAATGTCCAGGTATCTTCTAAAATTGATGCCCTGAGAAAGGTCGGCGCATCCTCCCGAGAAAGGTCGGGTTCCAACTGGTGTCTTCGACAGAAGTCAGACGCCTCACAAATTGATGCCCTGAGAAAGGTCGGCGCATCCTCCCGAGAAAGGTCGGGTTCCAACTGGTGTCTTCGACAGAAGTCAGACGCCTCACAAATTGGTGCCCTGAGAAAGGTCGGCGCATCCTCCCGAGAAAGGTCGGGTTCCAACTGGTGTCTTCGACAGAAGTCAGACGCTCCACAAATCGATGCCCTGAGAAAGGTCGGCGCATCTCCCGAGAAAGGTCGGGTACCAACTGGTGTCTTCGATAGAAGTCAAACACCCCCAACAAATATGATGCCCTGAGAAAGGTCGGCGCATCTCCCGAGAAAGGTCGGGTACCAACTGGTGTCCTCGATTCAAATCAGGCACCCACAAATGAGATGCCCTGAGAAAGGTCGGTGCATCTCCCGTCAAGGCGACCGAAGAAAGGTTCGGGTCCTAGACAAATCATGGATTGTTTTAATAGGCGATCGAAGAATGGTTCGGGTCCTGGAGAAGCAACTTCCCGTCACGGCGACCGAAGAATGGTTCGGGTACGAGACAGACCACTGATTACTCCAACAGGCGACCGAAGAATGGTTCGGGTCCTGGAAGAGCAGTCTCTCGTCAAGGCGACCGAAAAAAGGTTCGGGTCCTAGACAAATCATTGATTGTTTTAACAGGCGACCGAAGAATGGTTCGAGCCCTGGAAAAGCAATCTCTTCATATCACCAGGTAAGATGACGCCTTGATACTTGCCAAAACTCGGGGTTCACACCCTATCTCACTCACTCCCGGTAAGTAACTACAGGTATCTTCTTATCTGTCTTAGTATATGTAAAGTTATATTGCTCTTTTTCTGCATAGAATAATAAGTTCCAAATAAAATATAATCTAATACGCATGCATGGATAAAATTGAGGCATCAGTCTGTCTTTGAATGCAACCTCTGCGAACTCACCTTCAAAGAGGGGCAGCTGTTGACACCTCAATTTTATTTAGGTCTATTAATTAAGTTTTTTATTTTATTTGCCTTTTTCGGATAGTAAATAATAAACAAAATAAATAACAAAAACAAAAACAAAAAAATAATAAAAGCAAAAGCAGCAACCCCCTTTCTTTCTTTTTCGCACGACTTGGCCCCACCCTTTTTTTTTCTCCTTCTTCTTCCTTCTTCTTCTTCCCTCTTGTTCTTCCTCGCTCCTTCTTTCTCCGCCTCTGTAGTTCACGCGCAGAAGACGACGACGCGCGCAAAGGACGGCCTACGGCCGAGGAGAGTAGGCCAACGTCGGCCGGAGAAGATAAGATCGCGAAGCGCCATCAATGCCAAGCATGCTTCGCTGGATGAGCTTGGATGGGACGCCGGTTCGGCCGAGGAGAACCGCCCGGCGCGCGAAGGGGACCGGCGGTCGAAGCTCCGTCGACCGGATTCCCTCGCCTATAAAAGGGCACCACCTTCGTCGAAGAACGACACGGGCGAGCTCGGAGATCCTTCACTGAGAGACATCGGGAAGGATTGAAGGGTGAGCGCGGGAGAGAACTCGGGTCGCAAGCTCGGCTGACCTCCCACTGAGAGACTTCAGGGGAGACCGCCGGCGAGCGAGTCCGAGAAGGTCAGATCCGGCCGGTGGAGGCTCGGATCTGGCCTGAGTGAGAGAGAAGCGAGGTTGGGCTGAGAAGCGAAGAAGGTGAGATTCGAGCGGAAGGAGCTGAGCGAGAGAAGATCCGGAGGAGAGAGGGTCGAGATCTGAGCGCAGATCTGGAAATCTGCCGTGCCGAGTCGCCCCGAGCCAGGCCGCCGCCGTCGCTGTGGTCGAGCACCAGTCCCGACGCCGTCAAACCGTACTGTCGCTCCCGCGCCTCGCCGTTGCTGTTTTTCCCGACGCCGTCCAAGTTTAAGGGCCACCGTCATCAAGCCGTGCCGCCGTGCCAACGCCGAGAGCAGGTGACGATAGATCCTGCCCACGCCATACCGATTTTTGCTCGAAGCTCTGACCGTCGTCGCCGCTGTCACCGCCGTCGCCACCGCGCACCTTAGCCTTCCCCTCTCCGGCGCCGCGAATCGAGAACCCTAGGGTTCTCGATTCTCCGGGTCGCGGCCTCGGGTCAGTGGGTCGAACCCGGGGCTACGAGTCGGGTAGGGTTTCTCCGTATTTTGGGGGGGCGGCGGAAACCAGGTCGAGGTGCGGGTCGAATCCGGGTAGGGTTTCACCGGGGGAGCGGGTTGCGGAGCCGGGTCGTCGGGCCGGGCTGGATCCCTCCCAAAACGACGGGCCACGATGCCGTTTCAATAAATAAAGAAAAAAATAAAAAAGATGAAAAATCCGAGTCGGGCCCGCAACGTCGCCGATCCGGTTCGGACCCAACCCGCGGATCCGACCCGGGTCGGTTTTATTTTATTATTTTAATATAAAATAATAAATATTTTATTTCAAAAAAAAATCAAAAAGTGTTTTATTTTCAAAAAAATATTAAAAAATGTTTTAATTTCCAAAAAATCGAAAAAAATATTAAAAAATGTCGAAAAATGTTTTATTTTCGAAAAATCAAAAAATAATTTATTTTCCAAAAATATTAAAAAAATATTAAAAAATATTTTATTTTCCGAAAAATAAAAAAATCAAAAATATTCCATATTTTCCAAAAAAATGCCAAAAATCCAAAAAAATCCAAAATTTCATGAAAAAGCCAAAAAATTCGGAAAAGGCCAAAAAGACTTGTATTTTTCAAAAAAAAAAAATCCAAAAAATCCCTTTTATGTCCAAAAATGAGAAAAAGACTCAAAAAATGTTTTTCCTCAAAAAAAAATGCATGGAAAATCTCTCAAACATCCAAAAAGCCTTAGGGTTTAAACAAGATTAGGTACCGAAAGGGCATTAGTGATTAACTAGTGTAATCAAGTCCCCGATCCTAATTTCTTTGGTTGCGCAGGAGCGAGTATTTCTCCCGATACTTCGCTTGGGTTTCTAATCGACCCACTCCAAATCGATTAGTGGCGACTCCATTTTAAAAATTGATTTATAGGTTAAAAACTCAAACTATTAAAGTCGTGAATTGGTGGACTAGGGAGAGTCCGGGCTTAATAAATTCAGCCGAGCCATTAGCCTCCTTAGGTGCTCGTACCCGATTGCGGGCGCCGAGAAAAAAGAGGTCGCGACACTATGTTTGATTGATTAGGTTGCCTTGTTTTTGTGGTGGTCTTGTCCCTTTGTTGGCTTCTTTGTACCTTTTGGTTTTCCTTGGGAATCACGGCACCCTTACACTCTCTTTGACTTGATTGTCTTTTTGAGTGTCTGTCTCATGTAGGTGCCGAGCCTCCTTCCTTGTATTTTTTGTCAACAAAATCTATACATTTCTTACCTATACTAAAAAAAAAAAAAATCGAGTCAACCGGTCGTTGGATGGAAAAATTATGTACATTCATATATGATTCATTTTTGTCAAAAATATTTTTAAAAATGGAACTTAGTTTTTTAAACTAAATTGGATAATTGCAACAAAAGTCCCATAAAAATGAATCACAAATAAATTCAAAAACTTAATCACTTAAGAAGGATATTAAAGGATTGCATCCTGTAGCTCTTGGCTTGGTTGCACAAACAATAATGTTAAAGGTAAATACTATTTGGTTATGTCATTCTTTTATATTTTTTCAGCACTCTTTATCCAAGAGCCTATTTGGTCTTTTTCACTTTCATTATTTTTTGTCATGTTCAATGGGCATAAAAATGCAACTCTAGAAGATGGACCTTAGTGATCACCTCTATGCTTCAAGATTTATTTTTGTCATGCAACATTTGCAAAAGAGATTTTTATGCGAGGAGATCTACCATGCTTCCATTACTTGAGATACTTACAACACTTGGTTTCCATCGAAAGGATCATATTTTTTTTTTAAAGTTTGACTAATAAGGTTTTTGTAGATATGAAAATCGAGTCAATCGGACATTGGATGGAAAAGTTATGTACATTCAAATATGATTCTTTTTCGTCAAAAATCTTTTTAAAAATGGAACTTAGTTTTTTGAATTAAATTGGATAAGTCCAACAAAATTCCCATAAATGTGAATCGCAAAGAAGTTCAATAACTTAATCACTTAAGAAGGATATTAAAGATTGCTTCATGCAGCTCTTGGCTTGGTTGCACAAATAGCGGTCTTAAGGTAAATACACGATAGGTTCTATTTGTTATGTCATTCTTTTATATTTTTTTTTTCACCACTCTTTATCCAAGAGCCTATTTGGTTTTTCACTTTCATTATTTTTTGTCATGTTCAATGGGCATAAAAATGCAACTCCAGAAGATGGACCTTAGTGATCACCTCTATGCTTCAAGCTTTATTTTTGTCATGCAACATTTGCGAAAGAGAGTTTTATGCGAGGAGATCTACCATGCTTCCTTTACTTGAGATACTTACAACACTTGTTATTGTTATTGACCAAATCTTTAAGCTTAGTTTGAAAACATATAAGCTTCTAGGTTTTAATTTGGAGAAAATAGAGAATAGTTAAGGTAAAAGGTAAGATAGGAGGAGGATATCTTTAAGATTAGATTGAAAAAAGATAAGCTTCTATGTTTTAAATTGGAGAAAATAGAGAAAATATAAGATAAAAGGTATGATAAGAGGAAGATTTGGAGCTTAATGTGGTACATTCATGTAGACTCTAACATAACCTTACCGTTATCTCAAGAATTGTGTTATTTTTAGTTTTAGTAGAGAAAATATAATAAGTTTTCAGCTCAACCATCCATTTGACCTAATTCTTGAAAAAGCAAATGCCCAACAAATTTTCAACCAAAGGTACCATATTTTTCTAAAGTTCAGTTGGTGAGCTTATTAAGTTAATTTGACGTTGGACGAAAAAATTATTACAATCAAATTTTGGTCATTTTTGTTATAATCTATTTAAAAAGGAACTTACTCTTTTGAAATAAAATTGGATAAGTGCAATAGAAGTCATATGATAAGGTCTTGAAAACCACAAATAAATATGAAAAATTAGGTACTGAGGATATTGTAGGAACTCCTACAGATTTAAGTTTGGTTGCACAAACAAGTTGTCCAAGGTAATACACATTATGTTTTATTTTTGTGTTAATCGTTTATATATTTTTTTCAACACTTTTTTTTTATCCAAGAAACTATTAATCTTTCACCTTTTACCATTTTGTGTCATTTGCAATGTGCATGAAACTGAAACGCTGGAAAATGAAGCAACCGCATTTGCCTGAAGCTCATCCATGGAAAATGCTACAAGTTTTATTTGTCATGCAGCATGCTAAATATAGAGCTTTACGTGAGGAGATCTCTCGTGCTTATGTTAGTTGGGCATCTAATTCAGATATAGGCAACACTTTAATTATTGACCAAATCTTGAAGCTAAGATTTAAATAGAAAAAGTTAAGCTTCTAGGTTATAATTTGGAGAAAATAGAGAAAAGCTATGTTAGGAGGAAGATTGGAGCTTAGTTCAATTTGTCTAAATCTAACGACAAAATCAAATGGTATAACAATATTTAACGACTATGACCTTAAGCATATTACAAAGATTTTAATCCAAAAGCCATCACCTTAAAAATTGTGTTGATTGTAGTTTTAACAAAGAAAATATCATAACTTTTCTCCATGACCATCCATTTAGCCTCATTATCAAAAAAATGGAACTCCCAACTATTTTTCAACAAAGGTACATATTTTTCTCAAAGATTGGCTAATAAGCTTCCCATAGTTATAAAGTTCGGTTGATGAGCTTTCTGTACATATAAAGTTCGGCTAATGAGAGCATACATAGTAATTATTCTATTTTTGCTTCAGAAATATTTTTTGTTCTAAAAATAAGTTTGAAACAAAAATCTATTTGGTAATGCAATTTCATTTTTCTATTTCTAGAATAAATTTTTAGTTCAAAAATAGGCTTGGAACAAAAAGAAAAAGTAAAAATTTTTCTACTTTTCTATTTCTATAATTGAAATATAAAATAAAAACTCTTCTCATTGCTCATCCTCTCTATTAGTTGGTTGCTCATTCGTCACCGCCCACTATCAATCGCTAGCCGCTTGTTGTCGTTCACTATCCGTTGCCTGTTGCCGATTGCCAACCATCGACCCCCATCATTTACTGTCACTCGGGAGGGGGAAAATTTATGTTGGTATCAAACAAATTTATATTCTGAAAATATAAATTTTGTGTCATTATTAAATACATATATTCACTCAAAAACTCAATTTTTGGCAAAAATGGTTATTATTCACGCCCCAAGCTTTCTATACATATAAAAATTTAGTCCGTTGGATATTCGACGGAAAAATGATGTGTCATCAAATCTTGGTCATTTTTTTTTTGTCAAAAATCTTCTAAAAAAGGGAAAATTAGTTTGTTAAAATCAAGTTGGACAAGAGTACCAAAAGCCCTATAAGAAGGTCTTGGATGCCACAAAGAAATTGAAGGATTGTCTCCTACAACTCTTGATTTGGCTGCACAAACAACGATGTCTAAGATAATATACATCTCCGACCAAAAAATAAAACAAATAATACAGGTATAGACAACACTTAATTTTTTACCAAATCTTGAAACTTAGATTAGGTTATAATTTGGGGACGAAAGTTTTTTTTTTTTTTTTGGGGGGGGTTCAAAATAAAGAAAAGTTAATATAGGAGGAAGTTTTGGAGCTCAATGTTGTTCAATTTTTCCAAAATCAACAACCGAACTGATTGTCAACCATGAACATATGACCTTGAGAGCTTTAATACGAATTTTAATCCAATAAAGTGGTACATTCATGTAGACTCTGACATAAGCAGACTACCATCTGGAGAATCGTGTTGATTGTAATTCTAACGAAAAAAATATCATGTCTTTTCACCGTGACCATCCACTTGACCTAATTATCCAAAAAGTGAACTCCCAACAATTTTTTTAAGTAGGTACCATAATTTTTTCAAAGTTTAACCAATAAGTTTTTCACAAAGGTAAAAATTGAGTCAATTGGACGTTATACAAAAAATTATATACAATCAAATCATAGTCATTTAAAAAAAAGTGAAAAAGGGGAAATGGTTTCTAAAATAAAATTGAATAATTGCACCAAAAAGTTCGATGAGAATCTAATTTATGCTGCAAAGAAATTTGAAAAATTAATTACTAATAAGAAGGATATTGAAGGATTTCCTGTTACAACTTTTGATTTGTCTGCACAAGCAATGTTATCCAAGGTAATACACAATACCTTGAATTTTCTTGTGTCATTCTTTTATTTTTATTTTTTAGGCACCCTTTATCCAAGAGCCCATTCGATCTTTGAATTTTATAATTTTGTGTAGGGGCATGGAACGCAACTTCAGAAGATGGACCGGATGATCACCTGATTTTCTAAACTTTATCCCTGTCATGCAAATATTGCTTTACATGAGGAGATCCACCGTGCTTGTAGACAACACACTTCAATTGTTGACCAAAACTTGAAGCTCTAAACTTCTACGTTACAATATGGAGAAGATAGAGAAAAGTTCATATAGAAGGAAGATTTTTGAGCCAAAATTGTTCAGTTTGTCCACATTCAACAACTGAATTGAAAGGTATAATAATTATTAAGCACAACTATATAAACTTGAGGGTATTACAAAAAAATACATCATATAGATCCAAACCTAAACTTACCATCTCTTCGAGAATCTTGTTGATTGTAATTTTAACGAATTGAAGTCACAATTTGTCAACACGGTCGTCCATTTAACTTAATTCTTGACAAAGTGAAATCCCAATGAATTTTCAACAAAAGTACCATATTTTTTCAAAGTTCGCGCGAACTCTCAGTATGCTCTGAATCATGAACTGCCGTGTCTCGCCGGAGACTTGTGATGATAGTTTCTACAGGTATAAGCCTCTTCTCAATAATCTCGCTAAAATTCCAGCGCGACGCTAACTACTAGTTCTCTTGATCATCCTATCGTCTCTCTACAATCTCCTGAAGTTCTACTTCTTGGAAGGTGGCTTTTCTAGCTTCGGAGGGGCTCGAATGGAGCTGACTTGCGGGTAATGCTCCGATCTCTTAGACGGCTTCGTCTCCAAGTGCAAGGTCCTACATCGACTGTGTGCTATTAGTTCACTGCAAAGTAGGTGTTGTAGTTGGCGGGAAAAATGGCAAAGTCGCCTTTTAGCTGCCTGGACTTCCATCGGGCTCTCTTGTCCTGGAACGAAATGGTCATCTTGGCTCCAATCACTCTTGCTTTGCAGCCCCAAATTTCTAGCGAGCTACAGCTTCTTCTGAGGCTCTTATCTCGATTTAGAATCTTAGATGGACTCTAATGACCTCGACTTAGCCTCTTCTGAAGCTCTCATTCACTCTCCCACAAATAATTACCTACAATTTTAGCTAGTAATTTCGATGGGTTAGGATTAGGGTTAGGGTTTGCTTTTTGGTCCTAAATTAGCCCTAGTTTCTCAGGTTGGGGCAAGAACAAAGGGCCAACAATGTCCTATCTTATGACCTTTTCTAATAGGATTTATTCGGCAAGCCATCTGCCAATTTATAATAAATTAGTGTCCTGTCCGATTTTCCCGCAAGATAAATACTTGATAATTTTCAAGTGAATGATTTTTAAGTAATGTGATAATTAAGTGATTATGAAAAAAAAAAGTTATGATATTCAAGCCAACCGGGTGAAAAAGTCATTTTTCTGAAAACACTCAGATTTTAAACTCAAGGAAGGGCGTCTTTTATTTTGATGAATTCTTGAATGATGGAAGTGGTAAGGGTACAGCTCAAACAGTCGAGTCTTGAGTTTTCTAGGCTCAGTCTATAGGCCCAGCCGAAGAAAGCAAAAGGCTCGGACTAAAAAACTCGATTTGGTCCGGGAGGGTTGGGCTTTTAGCCCAAATTTTTAATAATTTTGTTTCCAGAATATTATTATTTTTTTTTCAATTTCAAATCTCGCATATGCAATTATCAAGTAGCTAAGATAAAAATTATTCAAGATTCATAAATTTCATCAGAGCAAACAAAATTGTCGCGTCTCAATTTTAACCTAGCATAACTTTTAATCACCCATATGAAGTTTGAAGGTTAATTTCATATAAATACACACGCGCGCGCACATTTACTTTAGAGGTTATATAGATAACAAATGAATTATCTTTATATTCTGGTCTTATATTTTCAAAGTTTAAATGTATTGTCTATTTTGAAATATATTGGGACAATCTAGGCGAAACTTCAAATCTGCTTGACTACTTACCCAATTTCATCTACTTGAAGAAATAAAATTATAGAATTGTCATTTCAAAATGATAAAAATGATGGATTTATCAATTTCAATAGTAAATCACATGAAGAAGATCTTTTATCTTAGGGGTATCCTGCAATTCTTTCTAGTTTGACAAATCACATTAATCAAGCAATGGTGCAAGAGGAACTCAATCTATTTGTCCAGCGAAAAATCAACTATGAGAAAAGCATTTTTTCCACTGTCTTCTATTTGGTATCAACTGGGGGAATAAGCAAATGCAAACTATTTTTTAATAACACAAGCCTATGCTTAGATTTCTAAAAACGAGCTTGTTTTCCTAAATATTTAAATGAGTGTGGCAAGGTGCACATGTTCCCAATAAAATATCCAAAAATTATGTGTCATTCGGCGGATACTAGCCGTTGGTACCTACCCTAGCAACAGTTGATTTGAGCACTTTTAAACACCTACCTTTTAGCCAGGCTTGACCAAATTTTCACCAAAAAAAAAAAAAAAAAAAGAACCTTGTAACAATTTCGAGTGGAGGATACATTTCAACGTCCAATTTATCCAAATTGGATTTGCCGGTTCACTAGACATTGCAACTTTTAAAAATAGTCATTCAGTTAGTAGCGTCCGGACAAAATCGTGATTTTCATAAATCAAGTCATGAGATCGTAGGCTTTCCTATGTCTTGCGAAGGATTGCGGCTTTTCATGTTCAAATGTTGGGTCGCATGCGTTCCAGGGCACAAAAATTGGGTCGATCTATTCGACCCGTGCCATTGCCCGGTTGGGGGTTCTAGGCCAGCTTGCACGGTCCCTGGCCCACACTCATTGGTGTTGGGCCAATGCGAGCCCAGAGCGGCCCCAGTGCTTGTTCAACCTGGTCTGGCGGATTGAGCGCAATGGATAGGGTTCGAATGGACCTGTCTAGCCCTATTCGGGCCTTTCCCAGCCCAATTTGGGCTACCTCGCCCAGATGAAGTTTGAAGGTCAATTTCATATTTTTATGATTTTGCAGGTTACGCAAAAAAAAAAAAAAAAAAGACTTACCTTTATATTTTGATCTTATCTTTTCAAAATTTAGATGCATTTTCTATTTTTAATATACATTGGGGCGATCTAAGAAAAAACTCAGGCCGACCCAAATACCTGCCCAAAGAATGGCCCAGTTGAACTTGGGCTCGAAAATTTAGGTTAGATTTGGGTTTTTAGACTGTCCGGGCATATTTTGCACCCCTAGTCGGCGAGAACACAAGCCGCACTTGAGAATTTCAATTGATCCCAAATACCCAATTTCATCTACCAAAAGAAAATAAAATTGTAGACTTGCCATTCTTTTTTGTTTTTTTGGTCAGAATAGACTCGTCATTTCAAAATGATACATGACGGATTTACCAATTTCAATAGTTCACATAGATGCGGAATGTACACATCCAATTCTCATAAAAAAAGATCTTTATCTTAGGGTTATCCAGCATTGCTTTCAAGTTCAATAAATCACATTAGTCAAGCAATGGCGCTAGAGATACTCTGTCTGTTTGTCTTGCGAGAGATTAGATGTGAGAAAAGCATTTTCCCATTGCCTGCAATTTGGTATCAATTGGTGAACGAGTGAATGCAAACTATTTTAAGTAACATGAGCCTATGCTTAAATTTCTAAAAATGAGGAACTTGTTTTCCTAAATATTTAATTGAGGGTGGTAAGATTCGCAAGCGCATGATGAAAAATGCAATAATTATATGTCATTTGGCAGACACTAGCCATTTGTTACTGCTCTGATAGTGGTTGATTTGAGCCCCTTTTAAACACCTACTTTTTAACTAAGACGTACAAATTTTCAGCACAAAATAAACCTTGACACAATTGCGAGTGAAAGGGTATGTATGACATCCAATTTACCCAAATTGAACTGCCGAATAACTAGACATTGTGAGTTTAATAATAGCCATTTAGTTTGTAGAGTCTAGATAAAATTGTGACTTTCATAAATCAAGTGATGAGATCATAACAATCTGATCTGAAGCTTTCCTCTGAATTGAGAAGCGAAGACATTGCGGCTTTTAATCTTGATTGTACATTTAGCCCAATTCGTGGAAATCCAAGATCTCGACACTTTCTATATATCGAACCTCATTCTCAAATGTTAGGTTGCGATTGTTTCAAGGCACAAAAATCGAGTCGATGGGTCCGACAACTCTCATGTACAAGCTGATTGTATTCGTGGTACACTCCCAAGTAGAAAGCTAATCGTGCTCAAGGTTCAGTCATAATTATAAACGCAAAAAAGAACATTGAGATACCGATAGATGGCCATTTTAGGTTTTAGAATTCAAAGGTTTGCAAGTAGTGAAAATAAGGTTAAGAAATTTCGAAGTCTTTATAATTAGAAACTGTCTAGTCTACCCTTGATCCACATGTATTCCTTACTATAGTGACATGCACATTAAAGGAGAGAGAAGGCTAAACAAGAGTTTCCCTACACTTATTTGGAAATTTCTTTTCTGCTATGGTATTGCTATGGTTGGCACGAACCATATGTAAACTATATACATAAACATTGTCTGGGACCCAACCTTCCTTTCGGACCATATCAACAGAAATAGCCATTAGGACAGCATTATGCTGCAACTGGCAAAAGGCCGTTATGCCTGAGTAATGCGTCAAGTGAAGGCTCACGTCCTCGAAATTCAATGAAAACCTGGGTAGAGAAAGATTGGCACAGTGAGAACGTCCAGTAAAACTAACTAGATTGTGTAAATAATGAGTATGTCATGCAAAATTACAACTTCCGAACCTGAAGTGGATGTTTTCCACCTCCAAGAGCAAGAATAGTCTCTCGAAACCTTCGGCCTGTTTCTTTGAGAGCCTGTCGACCACGCTCCAGAGATCATGATAAAAACCAACAATTAACATTTTTAAAGGAGCTTCATAACTGAATGGTAGTGGACAGGACAAGAAGACTGTCCATGTGCAATGTTTTCAGAAAACTTGTTGATGACCTGGCATGATGTTGGAGGTAAGGTTGGCTAAGAAGATTGAATATAGAAAAAAGAGATTCTAATATCGCCCAGAAAATTTTTACGTATGTTAAGCCATGGCTTTACTATGGAGAGCCGGACATTAGGATTGTCAAAACTTGGCACGGAGGGATACATAGAGTCTGATTGGTAATCATTCTATTCCTAGAAACAATTTCTAATTGGAAATAATTCTTTTTTATTTTGTTCCTAGGAACAAATTCTAAATATTTGAAGACGTTTGGTAACTCCAAAATTTTTATTTCCGAGATAGCATTTGGCACCGTTCTCAAAATTTCTAATCTAATCATTTTCTTCTAATTTTTTTATTTTATTTTTATTTTTTTTAATCTTCTTCCTCAACCAGTCGCTGGCCTTAGGATGACCAGCAAACTCACTGGAGTGTCGTCAGTAGCTGGGTGAGGTTTGGCCAAGCCCTGGCTAGGTGGGGCAAGGCTCGACCTCACCTAGATTTGGCGAGGTTGAGCTCGCCCAGTCGCCGACGATCGAAATTTTTTCTTTTATTTTCTCTTCTTCTTTCCTTCTTGTTTTTCTTCCTTTTCTCTTCTTCTTCCACTGCCGCAAGTTGCCGGTGGAAGAAGAAAAGGAAGAAAAACAAGAAGGAAAGAAGAAGAGAAAATAAAAGAAAAAATTTCGATTGGCTTGATTTTGAAATTGTTTCTCGGAATAAAGAATTAACTTTTTTTTTTTTACTTCTCGAGTCTACTCCAAATCTATTCCAGAGAACAAAAAATTTATCAAATGGATTTCTGTTCTAAATTTACTCCCAAGAACAAAAGAACTAAATCAAACACTATTTGGCCGGTTGTCAAATGTGCCCTTAAGTACCAAAAGTTACGAAGGTAACACTTAAGTATCATTTTTTTTTTTTGGAAAAATGGGATACTTGAGTATCAAGTCCAACGAAAGTGGTCAGAAATCCTACATGGTAATTTTTTAATAAAATAATTCGCTTATGTGGCATGCTGGAGAGCTGATTCAGTGACGAAGAACAAAAACAACGTTGTTTTTTTTTGGAATTTTAAAATAATGTTAATTAAATTAATATATATATATATATTTAAAAAAAAAGTGGAGGAGGAGGAGGAGGAGGAGGCGTTAGAAGGCGAGCACTAAGCCCTTGCCGCCGCCTTCCCATCATCACTGGGAAAGGCTCGATGGTGGGGGAAAGGTCCCTTGGGGTCATTGGGCCCTAGCTAAGGGTCAACGTTCCTAGTTGACTAGTGGCGAGGGCTTGCAAGCCCTCATCATCTTTTTTTTTTTTAAATATAAAAATATAAATATATTTAGTTTTAAATTTAATTTAATTAATATTTATATTGATTATATAGCCACATCAGCAAAATGATGTCGTTTTTGCACTTGTCTAGTCACGTCATTGTGCAAAACTACGTTTTGCACGTACCTCGCCTGAAAATCATCACATTAGTATTTTGGCATAATTTTTTTACTATTGGTACTTAACTGATCAATTTTATTCAGATTTTGACACTTAAGTGTTACTTTAGTAATTTTTGGTATTGAAGTGTTCTCCATGTCAAGTTTTGGCACTTCAGGTGTTCTTTTGCCCCTTACTATGATGTGCTATCAATGATCCAAGGGGCCTTTGCATAAGACTCGGGTTTCATCATCTATAAAGCATCTAATGAGCTTCCTTGTCAATTGCTTACTTCCTCCTTCTTTGATCTCATGGAAAACAATCAATTTTGCTAAACTTCTAGAGTGACGAGACCATGCTAATGCATAAAAAAGGGATCACATTGGCTTGCCATTAGAGCTGAAAGGAAATAAGCCATGCATAGGGGCCGAAGGAGAAGAATCAAATAGCATTGTTGTTGGGGTGTGGTTCATACTTCCTATCACTAAAGGGCTTTATAGTTTAAGTGTATATTTTGTTGGTAGTTTAGGTTTGTGCCCATGAATAGTTATAGGAGTATATAATCTCATTCTCTTATAATTGAGGATTTTAATAGAGATATATGATGTGCTAATTATAGTGAAATCCTCTAATGGATATAATCTTAGTTAAAGGTGAACTTGGATAAATTTTTGTGTCTCAAATTCTCTTCCTTATTTTTATTCTCTATTAACTCATGATTGCACACTAAATCCCAACAATTGTGCTACAATAGTCCAAAGAGTTCAACTACGCAATGTAATAGGTCTGGGCTCTTCCTAATGTGTATAGTTGATAGAGAGCCATGGACATAATTGGCTAAGCATACAAAGTATGTAGACCATCGGGTTTGACTAGGCTTCCACCCTTTGCTTGGATATTCCAGGATTACTCACCGCTAGTCCATTTGGGGAAGAAAAAGCAATGTCACATGTTTATTACTATGGTTAATACTATGAAAAATCCCAAACTGGTACATCTATAATAAATTTACTCAAAATTAATTTTTTGATCATTAAAAATTTCAAACTTATATAATTGTGACAAATTTACCCATTGTTAATTTCTGTAAAATTTCACTGTAAAATTTTTGAATTGGATGACACGTGACAATTGATATATATACCAATTTGAAGTTTTACCCTCTACTTGTCATAGGTGAACTAATTTGTAATATTTCATGGTAATAATTCCATTTAATAGAAACTAATAGAGGGTAAATTTATCACAAATATATTAGTTTTTGTGGTAAAAAAATTAATTTGAGGTAAATTTATTATAATTGTGTCAGTTTGAGGTTTTTAATGATAAAAAAATTAGTTTGGAGTAAATTTGTCAAAGATGTATAAATACAGGATTTTTCAAGGTATTAGCCCTCATTACCTTCATTGTTTAGAAAAATTGTCAAAAAAGTCCTAAATCTATTGCACTTTTACCTATTAGTTCTAAACTTTTCAATTTTTCTGATTGAATTCTAAACCTTTTTACTTTTTGCTAATTGCTTCTATTTAACTAATTTTGGTAGGAAATTATTAATATAGACGTAGCTATAGCACATAGGGTGGCTAGCATTGATGTGAATAAATTTTAATATTTTTTAGAATTTTTTGTTTTTATTAATTTTTTCCTTTTTTAAAGACTTTTTTCTTTTGTTTTTCCCTTTTTCAACTTCATCAACCATTATTAGACCTCATTGATGGCCAATAGAGTTTGCTAGCCTCAGGTGCCAAGGCTAAGGCCACCCTCGCCTAGTAAGGGCACCCCTCGCTTGAGGTTGGCAAGGGCGACCTCACCAAGCTAATGAGGGCAATCTTCGCTCTTGCCTCAGGCTGGCAACCTCCATCGACCATCGATGAGGTCTAGCGATGGCTGGCAGAGAGAAAAAGAAAAGTAGGAAAAGAAAAAAAAACAAATAACTAAATTAATTAAAATAAAAATATTAAAATATTAATAATATTGTTCACTTCTATACCAATTATTTTATATGACATGATTGGCGTCCACGTTAGATTTCCAATATCATATGGACTTAATTTGTAAAAAGTGTAAATATTTATGATTCAGTTGATAAAATTGAAATATTTATGACTAAATTGACAAAAATTCAATAGATTTAAGATTTTATGGATAATTTTTCCATCCTGTTTCACACGTGTATAAACCCAACTTGAGTGGCAAGTACAAGAGCCAAGGCGCTTTTTAGCAGCATTATTTTTTTTATTCCAAATATGTCCACAACTTCTCAAACATACCTTGCTGTCATTTAAACCGGCATCCTCAAATGCAGAGAAAGCATCTGCAGATAGCACCTCCGCCCACTAACAAACACATTGAGGATTAGAATCTCACAAGTCATGGAATAAATCAATCTCAAGCATGAATAAGGATAAACCAGTACTCAAAAGGGTTGTGTTATATTCAGAAAAAGTGTTTCATCATCTATAAGAAACTAGCTATAAAAGACCTGAAAAAAATCTGGCATAACCACCAGAAAAGAATATCCTATACCTTGTAACTGTAATAACCGGCTGCATAGTCACCTGAACATAAGTGAAAAACAATAAATTCACAGCCGTGTAAGATAAAGATCTATCCAATAAGGTATGTATATACTCTCAAAGAACCATTTTGATAGGTAAGAAGACGAACCTGCAAATATATGGTCAAATGTACAAAGGGATCGGTCCTCTTGAAGTGGAGGGATCACCTCGGTTTTTTCACGAACCCTTCGATCCACGTCATATATAGATTCTAACCCACCAGGAACATATTTTGTATGAAGTTGCAGATCTACACTTGCTAATCTTATCTGAGAAATTCCACAAACAATAGAAGTAATAAACAAGTCCTACAATAGTATGATTCCTTGAGAGCAAATTCTTTAGCATATGCAATTTCCAATTTCCTAATTATCTTATTTTACTTTGCTAATGCTCATTCTACGAAGGAGTAACGATCACCCCTTTGATTTGCATCATGTCAAAGTATGTATAGCAAAATAGCAGTCATAACCATGCTTGTGAGGAAAAATTATTCAAAAAGTCATAAACTTACTGTATGGCGGCCAATTCAGTTATAAACATTTCAATTGTGTCAATTTAGTCCTAAACCTATTATATGATGATCAATTTAATCATATAAACCTTTTAAATTATGTCAATTTAGTCCTAAATCTTTTGACAGTTCACAAATTTAATTCTAAACCTTTTAACGAATTACCAATATAGTCATTATAGCTAATTAACAAGAAATCAGTAACATAGCAATCTAATTAGTGTTTACAATCCTATGTGACAAGGCTGATGCCAAAGCCAATGCCGACATGGATAATTTTCTAATATAAAAAAACTCCATTTATTTATTTATTTATTTATTTTATTTATTTTTCTTTCTTCTTCATTGAGTTAGGGGAGGGTGTTGCAAGCCCTTGTGGCCCGCCCTCACTATAGCTAACAAGCGCATTGCAAGCTCCTCGCCCAATGCCTCGTAGGCTGTAATGAGGATGTCACGGCCCTTGTTGGCCATAGTGAGGGCTCAAGAGCCCTCACCTAGATCTGGCAAGGGCCGCGATCATTGCCCATAGTTGACAAGGGCTTTGCGACCCTCGCTCAAGGACCAGTGAGGGCCCAAGGGCCGATGAAGGTCATTGGTCCTCTACTAAGGGGCCGATGGCCACAACAACATAAAGACAAAGAAAAGGAAAAAAAAAAAGAAAAGAATAAAAAATAATTAGATTTAAAAAAAAAGTCCACGTTAGTGCTAGTCGCACCACGTAGAATGGACGGTGCTAATGTTGGCTCAACCTCTATTTTAACAATTTTTCATCAAAATTAGTTGAAAGGACTACATTGACAATTTGTTAAAAGGTTTAGGACTAAATTGGCAAATTGTAAACAAATTTGAGACTAAATTGGCATAATTGAAAGACTTATGACAAAGTTGACAAATTGTCAAAATGTTTGGGAGTAAATTGAAACAATTGAAAGATCTAGGATGGGATTGACCACCATACAATACGTTTAAGACTTATTCGGACTATTTTACCATGCTTGCACTATAATTAAACAAGCTAATAAACAAGCTCCCTCACTGTTATAGGGACATGAACCGACGAAATATGGAGTCCTCTTGTTTTATCATTTCAAAGATGTGTGCTCGGATGGCCACAAGTAAGATAAATGCAGCACCACGAGGACATAGACAAGTGAGACACGAGGAATCGCAAATATATCTTTGCCTATCTGCTTCAAAGAAAGAGGTGGAGAGAAACATAAGTTTACCCAAAAAGCTTGGGAAATGCCTTTTCTGAGCCGCCTTCCCACAAGGATAGGGAAATGCCTGCTAAAATAGCTTTTCTTCTCTTTGGAAGCTATCTGAAACAGTCCTGACATCTAAAGGTGCCACAAAAGTAAGAAGCTGATGAAATGATGAATCATTTCGTTGTTGCTTCTTAACCAGACAAAAGGCTGAAGAACTTGCTTGACTTCTTGTACAATTGTTTTGGTCGGGGTTCGTCATGCCTAAGATATATGTTCATATTTATCTCACATCGATTGTGAAAATGCCTGATTCTAAATTTATAAGTGTGAGGGAAAGTCTCATTCTTTAAGCTAACTTTTGACGTAAGATAGGTTCAAGACCACTCAATATTGATATCAAAGCTCAGGTTACCAACAAGACTGGACTCATAGTAATTGGGGAGATACAGATTGTTGCAGCTTCGACTCGATTTGTAAATATGAGGGAAAACTCCATCCTTTGAACTAACTTTTGGGGTGAGAGAGACTGCCCAACAAAGCTGCATGCGCTGAACCGAGCGAAAGATGTCGAAAGGGAAAAGACTTTGGAAGATAGAATGTATAGGGAAGAATTAGATGACATGAACAATTTGCAGTTGGTATGATAGATTAGGTAGCAGTTCGTCGATAGGCTCTCATGGACTTATATCTTCTTGTCAGCTCATATATATGTCCTTCAACACCACCAAAAGGAAATTCACTAATTATATTAAATGAATAAAGAACGGTCCCAGCTAATTACCAGTCAGCTCAAGTAAATAGCAGCAAAAACTAGAAAATTTTGGAAGAAATTGCTTCTACACCAAATAATACGATTTTCTGGTAGAAAAAAATAGTTATAGGCGTTTTCTGGTAGAAAAAAATAGTTATAGGCGAAGGAAAGGAAAATATGAACAGGGTTTGTTCATCAAGTGCAGAAGAACGAAGCAAGGCAAGTTTTTTGTAAGTGAGAATAACCTCTTCAAGGTTGGAGATGCCTGCACGAAATGTCCTATCTGCGGGGAGCTGTCCATATTCCTCAGGGAGAGTCTCACCAGTTTCGTAGTGCTTTGCGATTCCCATGATGGTATCCCTGCGGTTCAAGGGTTGTATAATGACTCTCCCAGGTTACTGACATGCATACACTCATACATAGTGTTTGCAAAAGTGTGCATGTGTACGCACACGGAGAGAGAGCACTTTTATCGTGTCAAATATTAAAGTCTGTTCATAGATATTCGACGGGAGACAAGTATAGCAAGAGTGTCATAACTTTCGTATCACACTCACTTGAGTGTCATAATTTTTTCCGTTCACTTAAATGTCACATGAGTAAAATCGATCATTTGAGTGCCATTCTCAACAAATTGTCCTGCGTGGATTTTTTATTTTTTTTTTGCAATTTTTTTAAATTGACTTTTTATTATTTTTTGAATTTTTGAGTTTTGAGTTTTTATTTTTATATTTTTGTACATCAATCAGTCGCAAAGGCCTTGCCCTTGACCAACGGGGCCATGAAGGCCCTAAGACCATCGTCGACGGCGGGCGAGCACCTTTGTGGTGAGGGTGCGAAGGCCCTCGTTAGATCTGGACAAGGCTAGTAGTGGATTTTCCAATGAGGCAAATTGTTTGTGGCATTTAAGTGATCGATTTATCAAATTTGTGTTACTTAAGTGAGCAAAAAAAATTACAAAAATTGTCTACATCAATGTCAATAGTGCCATATAGGTGTCGAATTTTTCGATAAGGTAAATTGCCAATGTTACTTAAGTATCGATTTTTCAAATTTATGGCATTCAAGTGAGTGAAAAAAATTATGATTCACCAAGTATCATATGAAAGTTATGATACTCCTACCATACTTCTCTCCTCCAGAAGGAGAAAAAGGCATTGCAACTTTCATGAGCAGCAAAAAAAGGATAACATCAATGGTAAGAGGAAAGAGTTTTTAGCTACATGGAAAGCAAAGTCCGGATATTTACTCTTTAAGAACTTTACAACAGTAAATACAGAAAAAAAATGGATGTATTGTCCTATATGTTAACCATTTCATTTTTATGCATAAAACCTACGTTATATGTACTGATATGGATGGACTTAAGGATAAGAACGCATTTCTTAATGTGTATTTCCCTAGTACTTATTCTTATGAATTCAAGGTTAACTAAACTTAAAAAGAAAGGCACATAAAATAGGAAAAGAGAAAATACAAATTGAAAATAACATTGTGTAGGAATATGTCACCCCGACATCTCCCAAGAAAATTATTCTTGGTGCAACTATCCATGCCCAAGTTGCGAACATGAATACATAAAACTCAAATCCTTTCAGTAATTCTTTTTTGTTATCTGTAATATAGATCCTAATAGGCGAACGAAGTAAAGGAGAATAACGAAACTATTGAGACATTGCAAACTGGTTGGATTAATATAAAGCCATTCACAACTCAACTGCGATCAACATACCCTGACAAGAGCCATAAAAGTCGTATAATAACATCGACAACAGGGGCCTATCATTTGCCAACTACCAAGGAGGCAATACCCTCACTTTTAGTTCCAGAGGTAGTACAAAGGCAATGCAACACAAACATCACATAATGCTCCATCAGGAAATCATCTGTTGTTAATCCCAGTAAATAGATAACATTTTTTTAACTGTGAAGTGCAAACACATATAAACATGATAGCAGATCAATTTGTTCTGAAAATTACCTGTGGTAACACCAGTTCTCCATAAATTGAGAGGGCAATTCCACAGCATCCCACTCTATTCCTTCAATGCCAGCAACAAGGCCTTCCTCCTGTCTAGTTAGCATGTGTTGAAGTGCATGACCAAATTCATGAAAAACCGTTTCAACCTGCCAATTCAACAATATGTATCTTAAGGCAAAAGTTTAACTAGCAAATGCCAGTCAAGAAGACTAAGAAATTTCATGAACGACAGACCACTATAGCGAGCACAATGTCACAAATCTATCATTCATCTAGGAGACCATGATAATATCCTCTAAACAGTCAAATTCTTGGGGCACAAGAATGGCTCACTCGTACAAAACCTTCATGGTTAATAATTGACGATTCAGTAAGTATCAGGTGTGAATCATCAGGTGTGAATCAAAAAATTTTAGAATAGCAGCAGGTATACCAAAAATTGGACAATTGACCCATCTCTAGATGTAGATATTGGAGGTGAGAAATTTGTATCTTTAGGCACTATACATAGACAAATCTTAGCATTACTAGGATTCATGAAATCACATCAAATAATATGTTGGCATAAAAAATTCTAGAGCAAACAATTGCTTTGCATTTACTTCATTAATCTTCTCCCAGAAACCAATCTTCTCACGCTAACAAGTGTTATTGGACCTACATATTGATTCTTCCAGTAGTCCCGCTCTTGGCAGTGTGGAATAAGGACATTATACATAGAAATCTTCATCGATATGTCTTTATAATAGCAGAAGCTTGAGCCCTATTTAAGCTATTATTGTCCGGAAGTTACCAAAATTCAATTGTTAAATTAAGAGTTGTCGAGACCAGACTAAACAACTCCTCTACTACTTTTGTTTCTGATGGCAATATTTAATTGCCACCGGCTTGCATTAGCTTGTGGCTGCGCTAGCTACCTCCATCTGTTTAGTATTTTAGACTCAAATGAGAAAAGGTTAATAAACTGAGGAAAGGAGTTGGAAATTGACCTCTTCGAATGTCATAAGACTTGGCATTTCCCCCACAGGCGGTGTTAGATTGCACACTATGTGAGCAATTGGTAATCTTGGACTTGCACCATCTCGAGACAGCACACGGCTTCGACCAACAATGTTGCCCATCCATGCGCCTCCGTGTTTCTCAGATGGTCGAGAATAGGGATCAAAATAGAAGTATGCAATTGGATTTCCCGAAGAATCTTTTACACAGTAGAATCTAACATCGTTGTTCCAGACCTGGAGGATGTATAACCATTTATCAGAGTACATGGACTAACAGCACAGGAAAGGCAGAAGCAAAGCATTAGACTTATTTACCGGTGCTAGTCCATCAGCAGCCTCAATCTCAATTTCAAAAAGTGTCCTAGCAAGGTTGAAAAGGCCCTCCATTACATTTGGCAATGAGAAATACGCGTTTAGTTCCTCCTGGGAATTGCAAAAAGCTGTTGAGGCTACATGTTCATATTCAAATGCATAAATCAGGGTCTAATTGTAATGTTCAAAAATTTTAACTTATAAAGGAAATCAGAGAAGGGTGATATTGCTTCGTAAGAAGCCTGATGGCATACTTGGCATGTATATATGTACTCTGATGTATATTTCGGCACAATAATTCGGGAGCAAGTATCTTTGTTTACTTTCCTACCAACAATGCAATTTTTGCTATACATTATACGAAACACGCGCTCGTGCGCGTGAGAGAGAGAGAGAGAGAGAGAGAGAGAGAGAGAGAGCTTCAACCTCACTAATGTCATATTCTGATTCAGTCTCAATTCCAAAAAGTGTCCTCACAAGGTTGAAAAGGCCCTCCATTACATTTGGCAACGAGAAATATGGGCGTAGTTCTTCCTGGAAATTGAAAAAGTTGTGAGGTTACATGTTCATATTCGCATGCATAAATCAGGGTCAGGGAGAGAGCTTCGACCTCACTCGGCAACTTGCTCCAGAAGCCAATGTCCCAGTGTCTCAAATCATCAGATTCTTTTGCCCCTTGACTCTTGGCGAAATTTTTTATGTCCTCCATGTCTGAATAGTCAAGGCAACTTATATTAAGATATGAATTTTGAGTTGAAAGTAAAAGGAAAATCGGTAAAAGCGTCCTTGTATATGCTGTCGACATCATCAAACTGAACTAAAGGTTTAATACTCTCCTCATATGGATATATGCAAGAGAACACATATGATGCAAAGTGTAGTATTTTGAAGCTTGAAATACAGGGTATAACATGCACGTTTAAGCAGCATAGAGAAAAATAATCGTGAATATTTATCACATGAGAACGCGAAAGTGCAGCGTCATATATTAGAAGTTCATACACTGACAAGACTTGCATATTCTAGGAATATTCATCCATATCGTACCTTGAACTGCAGCATCCCATGAAGCACTCCTAAGTTTTTCTAGGAGCTCTTCCGCTTCATCAACGGTAGCCATTTTTCTTGCCATGCTAAGCTGATGAGAATCATGCATTAATATGTGATGATAAAGCACTATCCAGTGAGTTGTTGACCCATGCAAATAGATTCCCCTCCGGGACTAATATGGAGGAAAAAATTCAGAAGCATACTTAAGAATTTATTACATATATAAGAATACAAAATCAGTTTGCATTGGATTATTCATCAAATTGTAGTTCCGGAAAACTAGACGCTTGAAAGAACTTCAGAATCAAAGTGAATATTTCAACGACCACTTTGTCGGCCGTAAAGTTTTTTTTCTTTTCCCTTGTAAATCATAAACTCATAACAACAGCCAAAATCAATTGGAGTTGGTTTATAATTAGTGATTAATTTGAAAGTCGTCGTCCGAAAAAAGACAAAATTTGTCTAACAAGCTTCACACTTGTCCATTCATAGTTTACACAGAAAAAAAAAAGACATAAAATGATGAAATTTAAACTAGAAAAATCTCATAAATGGCCTTAAAAACCCATACCTCAGCATAATTATTATATTCTGGAAGCTTTGCTTGTTCCAATCTAAGCTTCAAAATTTGATCAATAATAAAAGTGTTGTCGAAATCTCCGCTAGAGGCCCGAGTAACATAAGCACGGTAGATTTCCTCGCGTAAAGCTCTGTTCTGAGCATGTTGCATGATGGAGTTAAAACTTGGATCATCCAAGGTGATCACCCAGGGGCCATCTTCTGCAGTTGCATTTTCATGCCCCTTTAATAAGACAAAAAATGATAAAACGGACGAGCAGTCAAACAGACTGAAAAAATGAAACAAGGACACGGCAAAAAAGGAAGCTATTGTGCATTACCTTGGACACCGCTGTTTGTGCTGCCAAACCAAGAGCTGTATGAGGCAATCCTTCGATATCCTTCTTATCAGTAATCAATTTTTCAAATTCTTTGGTGGCATCAAAGACATTCTCTTCAAACTTACTAGATAATTTTTCGAGTTCCTGTAATCAACTAATTAATCAGAAGGCAGAGGTTGGGCAATTGAAATGCATAATATAATAATCTACTTTACTACTTTCTTGCGCATAAAGATTAATCTTAACACAATCAATGGCACTGTGAGGCTTATGTGATGAAATCAACATAAAATTTTCAAAATTTTCACTAAGACACTAAAATGTAGAAATAACTAACTAATATCTGTAGATCGTTCCCGCAAACTATAGCATAAGTGTCCTCATCATCTCACCCACCGCGTGAGGTTCAATCTCACAGTAATAGCAAGTTTTGGTTTCGATGCAAATAAATTTAAAGCAAGATAGAAGGGATAAAGAAGGAATACTGAGAAGTTTTCGCACGTCATTCTTCGAGACAAAATCATGCGAAACAGGGGAATATCTAAAATATAGAGGTCATTTTGCAGAAACTAAGGAATCTTTGCTTTCTACTACGGATTTTTGGAATGCACACAGATCGAATCTTGATGTAAATGCATTTCCAGACCGACTAGACTCCTCCTGTACTTGATTTTGTAAGTGGTTTTGCATATCTGTGGTGCCTTTTTAATTAATTACCTCACTATTAGAAAAAGAAAATGAGTAAAGTTTTCTATTAGGATTTCTTTTCTTTCTTTTTTTGGTCGGAATCTATTCGGATTTCACGAAATGTCCTTTTTTCAGTTTACGGAGGATATTTGTTTCCTATTTCAATTAGGCTTCTTGTCTGATTACATCACTTTTTAAACCTAGAGGTGCAGGACAAGCAGAGCAGCCACCGGACTGAGAGACTATTAGAGCCCCTTGAAGTTTGAAAAAATTACTTATATGAGTTCAGAATATATATAAAATGGCCACAGGTAGAATAGGTAAATGGTAATAGTGTGTAAGGCATTGACATAAAACTCCACCAACAGAAGCTGGAAAAGGTATAGAGTTGAGAGGCTGAGCTTAACAAAAGATAAAATAGGTGAGACTGGAAAAGCAGGAAAGAAGCCAAATTTTATGCACCACTATAGTGTGTCTTCATTGACAAGATGGGGCTTCACTTTGAAATTTTGTGTATAAGTGAGATTGGAAGTGCAGAAAAGAAGCTAAGTTTTATGCACACTACGGTCTTCATTGACTAGATGCGAGATTTACTTTGAAACTTTGTGAAATTCATACTGTGTCTGTGTATATCCATGCTGATAAGCCAAGTAAAGAAAACATTATACATACTACACCAAAAGACACTTTGCTTTATCACGGCCACCAACTCATAGATTGCAAACCTGCACAATTTCGTTGAACTCTTCTCTTTTACCATCTTCCAGGGCAACCCCATCCAGAACTGCTTCCTTTATTTGGACTGTGACAATATTATTTCAAATCCAAATGTCAATTAATCTCAGTACAAAGTATAAGCACTGCACTATGTACACAAACTTGTTTTTGCAACTAAAAGGTGAAGGAAACTATGAGCCAGATCAACAAAATGACAATGATATAAATTGAACATTTAAGACACTATGTCATCAAACTACCCAAGACAGGAAAAAAAGGTGATCAAAGACAAATGTTTTACTCACTTTCCACTATCCGTTTTTGAGCTTCGTTCAGCACATTCCAGTTGGGTGATGCTTGAAGAGCTTTAAAAGCATTGTAAATAGGTTTACTTTGCGCCAGTCTAAGATGAAACTTAACCTCCTCTGCCTGAATTGCAAAGCAAAACTAAGCCAATGTAAGCATCAAGATTAAAGACTTGGCCAACCACGAAAGCTAAATGGATAAAATGAATTCCCCCTGCCCTACACATGCTAGAGTGAAATGGATACTCATCTAAAATCATCAGGAGAGGCCATCTCTTACTCACACGCTTTAAGTTTCCTATCTTCACTCCTTTTCATCACTCAATAAATCATTTCAAACCAACACCAAGCAAAAGAAATTACCTGGACTTCCTCTATTGCAGCACGCAGCTCAACTGTATCTTTGACTGTCTTGAGATGACTGATCATTCCCCAAACCACATCCAATCGATCCACAATCTTCTCCAATGGCTCCACGAGCTTCGGCCATGATGGCTCCACCGTCCTCTCTAATTCCTCTAGATCACTCTCCTGTGGCATAACCACAAACACATTACAAATGCCAAGACCTCAAATAACAATATCAACAAACGACAATCAAATGACACAGACAAAAAATCATTCACACCAGCTTCTTCAAGAGTGCAAGAATCCCAGGACGGACGTGCTTGGCCTCAATAACATCAAACGGGGGAAACTCAAAGTCCTGCAAGAGAGGGTTGCTCTCGACAGGAGCGTCAGCCACAGGTGGAGCTCGGGGAGTGGTTGGTGGAGCGGAGCTAGAGGAGCAGGTGTTGGAGAGGAAGAGAGAGGTGGATCTGCAGGGGCTCTGGAGGCAGAAGGAGAAGGAGGAGGACCAGAGAGGGCAAGGGAACGACTTATTGGAGGGAGAATGATGTCTGTCATATCGATGAAGATGATGACGATGGTGGTAGACAGAGCGAGAGAGAGCGATGCAGGTCGTAGAGGCCATGAGCGTGAGCATGTTGACTATAATAAGGAAATTGGCCGTCGACACTGAGCCAGTGGCTAAGGCCCTCTTTGGGATGCATCTCATTTCACCTTTCTTAGCAGAGAGGGGGCGGAGGAGCAGGTGGTGGAGAGGGAGAGAGAGACAGATGGATATCTGGAGCTCTGGAGGCAGAAGGAGAAGGAGGACGAGAGAGGCAAGGGAACGACTTCTTGGAGAGAGAATGGTGTCTGCCTACATTACAAAATTAAGTCAATGTAAGCGTCAATATAAAAGATTAGAAAACCACGAAAACCAAACAGAAAAGAGAATAATTGACCAGCAGATGGCATTCATGAATGAAACAAATAATAATCTAAAATCAAAAGTAGAGCCCATCTCTCACTCCAGAACTAACTTACTCTTCTAAGTTCATCCCTTTTCATCTCCGGATCACTCTCCTGCGGTATAACACAAGTACCATTACAAACACCGAGACCTCAAACTACAATCCAACAAACATTAAACTGACGAGACAGACAAAAAGATCATTCACACCAGCTTCTTCAAGAGAGCATGCATCTCAGGAGAAACGTGCTTCACCTCAATGGCATCGGGAAACTCAAAGTCCTGCATGAGTGGATTGCTCTCAATGCCAGCGTCAGCCATGGACAGAGCTTGGGGAGTGATCAGTGGAGTGGAGGCAAAGGAGCAGGTGGTTGACAGGGAGAGAGAGGTGTTTCTTCAGGGGTTTTGGAGGCAAAAGGAGAAGGGGGAGGACGAAAGAGGGCAAGGGAACGACTTTTTGGAGAGAGAATGGTGTATCCCGACTCGATGAAGATGATTGCAACGATGGTGGACAGCGAGAGAGCGCGATAGTTAATTCTCTTCTTAAACAGGATCAGTTTTCTTTTGTTGCTTTTCTAATCAATGAACAAACAAGATGAGAGAGACAGTCTATAATGTTTTGTCGCCTGGATGGTTCACATATACACTGGGACATTCACGCGGGCAAATCTAGTTGAGAGAGAGAGAGAGAGAGAGAGAGAGAGTCGTCTTGTCCATGAAATGGCCGACAATGCTGTCTAGTCTAAAACTTTGTCCAATTTTCTTGTTCAGATGAGAAAAGGTCTGTACTTTGCCCTGACTATGAGGCCCACAAAACGGGATATATCAAATGCTCTCTGAAAATGCCAATCCTAAATATATGTACTGAGATGACCATTAACGTGGTTGGAAAGTTGCCACTAGGCAGGTGCCTATGAAAATAGAAGGAAAACGAGGCAAAAAGAGATTTTGGAATTACGTTGGCTTCTTGTGATTGTTGAACATTGGACTCGATAGTCCTCCCCACTTATCAATTTTTCAAATTAATTCCTCCGTCTCAGTTTTCTGCCTAAGTTCGAGTAAAGATATGGGCAAGATTTGTGCTCAAGCAATGCCTGATAAAGATCACATGCCTAAACATGTCTTTCTCCTATTAAGCTTGCAACCAAACCTTATCATTTGGATGTGCAAAAACTGCAAAGTGGATAGCAGTAAGCATTTTGCTTTTCCCTGGCAGATTTCGAGAAAAGAAACTGGTTTTTCAGATGGATACAATACACATTCCATGTTACTCTTTGTTCTATTACGAACCACAAAAAGATTTAATGCAAACTACAAAATTCATTCATTGTTTGTTGCATCTGGCAAGTTGTCATGGACGGGTACTGTCGGATATGCTTATGAACAAATGAATTCCAAGGGCAGTGTATTTCCGAATAAAAGTGTATCCAGAGGGCATAGAAAGTACATTTCCCAAATGACTTATACCTTTTTGCACACACATATATATAACAATAGAACAACTATAGTCTCAAACCTATGTCAATTGAAATAAACTATTGCATTGAATTAGATTTGCCTTATGTATTTGCTCAATAGATATACTACTATTTAGATAATATTATATATCTTTTATATGTTTGTGGTGTGGTGAGTGAAACTTCAAAAGGAGCAATACAGTATCCATTAGGTGCATTTATAACCTGTGCACTTGAGTTGTTGGGTAGGTATATTTAATGTGAAACCCAACCTAATTCAACAACTAAGTGTGGGAGATGTGCATTCAAGATTTGTTTTCTTCAATAATAATTAATAATTAAAGGTTAATCTACCGACTTGTGAGGTTGGGTGATTCAGTGCAATGCAACTTTAGTGTGGAGTCACGAGGTAAAAAAAAAAAAACATTGGAATGGAGGAAGTGAAGTGAGCTAATTAGGAAAAAAATTACAAAAATTCTTGCATTGCAAAAAGAACGTACTAAAACGTACAGGTTTTTGCTTCTTTCAAACTACCTGGGAGAGCATCTAGAAGCCTTATTCTGCCTTTGGCCAATTTTGGATGGTCCCTAGACATCACAAGTGAAATCAGCAACGTGGTCGCCCGGATGGTTCCATTTGCATGCGCACTGGACATTCACGTGGAAAAATCTATTTGAGAGAGAGAGAGAGAGAGAGTCATCATCTTGTCCTTGAAACGGCCGACAGCGGGGGGCATCATTTTGTCCAATTCCATAATCATGGGTATGTCGGATACATTTCGTTGTCTAGTCTAAACCTTGGTCCAATTTCCTTGTTCAGGTGATGCAACGTGTGTACTTTGCCCTGACTATAAGGCCCACAAAACGAGATAAAGCAAATCTGTCTGAAAATGCCAATCCTAAACATATTGATTGAGATGACCATTAAAGTGACTGGAAAGTTACCATTTGGCAGGTGGCCATTGGAATGGAAGGAAAACGAGGCAAACAGAGATTCTGAAATTATGTTATTTCTTGCGATTGTTGAACATTGGACACAATAGTCTTCCCAACTTATCCAAATATTAAATCGGTTCCTGTCTTAGTTTTCTGCGTAAATTAGTTCGAGTAAAGAAACAAGCAAGATTATTGTGGCCAAGCTACGCCTAAGAAAGGTGATACGCCTAAACAAATCTCTCTCCTATTAAGCTTGCAACCAAATCCTTACCATCTGGATGTGCAAAAAACTGTGAATTGGATAATAGTAAGCATTTTGCTTTTGCCTAAAAATTTCGGGAAAAGAAATTTGGTTTTTGGATACAATTCACATTCCATGTTATCCTTATTCTATTACAAACCACAAAATTTAATGCAAACTATAAAATCCATTCATTGTTTGTTGCATTTCTAGGCAAGCTGTCATAGACATCGAGCAACGTCAAATATGCTTCTCAACAAATGAATTCTGAGGGCAGTGTACTTGCCAGTAAAAATGCATCTAGAATCGTAAAATTATATTTTCCAAATTACGTATGCCATTTTGCATATATATTTTAATCATAGAATCAACTATTATCTTAAACCTATGTCAATTGAAACAAACTATTGCATTGAATGTTTTCCCACATGTACTTGTGATTACTATATAGCAAATGTTATATATCATTTATACAATTATGTTGAGTGAAACTTCAAAAGAAGCAATACAATATCGATTGCTGTCGAATCTGATTTCGTTAATGTGTTTCCTCATCTTTTAGCCAAACATATATAACCTGTTTAATAAAATGTTTCTAAGGGGCAATATGTTTGAACCAAAAAAACATGTTTTATCTTGAGATCTAATCGGTTTCGTGTGAGTTTATTTAATTGATTTCATACCTTCTGTAATGATTTTTTTTTTACGCATCTAGTTTCAAGTTCGATTGGACATTTTCAAGAATTCAAAAGGGTTTTGGAAATGTAGTTTGGTTAGAGACATTTAGATCGGTTCTATGGTCCAACTCGAGAATCAGCAATCCGGTTCCCTAGTGGATACATGAAATCAATGGGTGATTCACAATTTTATTTTTTTAAAATCAATCCTTAATGGATGGTTCCCGTGTCCAAAGTGGGAACCAGCCACCTAGACCCCTATCAATGGTATTGATTCGAAAAAAAAAAAATTATAAATGTTGAAGCAACCCAAATCACACAGAGAATATTGAGATTATTTATGATCACTTGAGGGATCCACTTCATCTGCAATGGATGCTATAAACAACTTATTTTATGATCCGCCTCGACGATTAGCTACAAACATGATGCAAAGGTTTTCGTTAGCATTCTATAATATATGTCCAATCCATAGTTTTTCTTTTCAGGAAAAATGGGTTTTGTTAGGGAAATTAGGAAAATCATCAAATAAAAACGTGAAAAGTTTTGATTTTGGTGGGCAAATCCGAAGGGAGAGCACGCTGATGAGGCTCATGGACTAAACGCACCTTTGGGATGAGATAAACATGATTACGGCCTCGTTCTTTCGTTGGATTTGAAGGTCAATTTGCACACGAGTGATCCGTATCTCTCTGATCTCCTGAATCCTCGGACCAATAGTTGTACGGTCATTTAACTTTAGGATGCATATGCCCATTTTTCAAAACTTGAAATGCCCATGAAAAATTATAGTGAATATTCCAAAATGCACATTACGCCCATACACCATTTGGAGTCTGATCATTGAAGACTTCCTGATAATAAAATACTAGCTCCATTCATTTTGTGAAAGATAAATAATTTGAAAAATATTTTTATAAAAATGATAACTTGAAATAATTAGCCAAAAAATAATGTTTTCATTGTCGACAATGATTTATGTCTAACATTTTCTTGAATAATTAAAAAAAAATTTCGTTCATTCATTTTTATAAGCGATACAAGCGGTCATTTAATATATATATATATATATATATATATATATATATTTTTTTTTTTTCAAATATTCATTTTTCATGAAACAAAACCCTATTTAGACTTCTTTCATTTTGTTGAAGGCAAGGATGAAAAATCTTGCATTCCCATCTGCATTCCATGAGAGAAGATGATAATTATCAACATCTTCACGCGATGATAACCTGACCCATTTGTTTCTAGTAGATACTATTTTAATTTCATGTGACAATGCCCTTAAATGTTTCTCATTTTTTACTTGTAACGATAATTGATCTCAAGACCCATACATACATATATAGCACCATCAACGTCTGTTCAAGATAAATCTCATTTTATGCAACAATGAGTGCTTTATCTTAGTAATAAGAAGGAGGGAGAAAAGGGGGGCGGGAGCAGCCACACAAAATTGCTCAAGATAGATACACATGAATCGAAGAGGAAGAGACACGATTACCAACGGCTAAAATAGAACAACTGTCGAAGTTTATACAAAGCAATAAGCTATTGCAAATTCTCTCTAACAAATCAAGATAATTCTTCAACTGGATATTGACTCTGAGGCAATGCACGATAAAACAGCTAATTCTTAAAATGAATAACAAAGTAGGGGACACATGGGGGTTATTCGTTCATTGAACCAGCTTCTAGCTTTATGTATCTCCAAAAGATGTTACAACATTAAAGGTATTTTTTTTTTCATGAAAAAAATAGTGATTTTGAAAATATTTTTCTAAAAATGATTAACTATATTTATGTAGAAACATTAGTTAACAATTTTTTTTACATCATTAACAAATTTTCTAGACATAAATTATTATTTAAAATGGTTTTTTTCTTTGCTACTTTTTCTACATGATATAAATAATCATTTTTAGGAAAATATTTTCGAAATATTTACTTTTTTGTTAAACAAATACATCATAAGTCATTTATTCATTACCTTGGTCGATTCATCATGTTTCACAGATAGAATTGCCACATTTGTATTCATGACCTTCAATTCATTATAGTCAATAATTAATTGCTACATTTGATTGATTGTTGTATTTTCCGTAATTAAAGATATATAATTCCATTCAATAACTTGCCCTGGATTTTTCTAACAATGTAGTTCAACTGAGGATTTTTTTTCTTTTGAATAAATTTCATCCTATTTGCTTCATTCCACCTACTACTAGTTCATTTTCAGAATTTAATCTCTTGGTAATTCATAAGGACCAATTTCTTAAAAAGTAGCTTAGATTCTTATTTTGGCATTGATTTTTTTTTCTTCCATAAAAAAATCACAAACTTCAAGTCCATGTCCAAATCTGATCCATAAATTTCCTTCCAATTACGCTATTAAAGTCCCACGTATCAATTCCACATGTACTTATCTCCATGTTGCTTGCTGATGCGGAATTAAGGCATCCAAACAATGACAATTTGGTCGTCTTCAATTGGAAGAAATTATAAGAAATTAGGAATCAATTCGTCTTCAATTGGAGCTCGAAGGAAAACAAATCTGCACTTACTCTTCCTCCTACCAAATGACAAGTTCATATTCAATTAGGGCTCATACTCGCAATATCATGCTTAGTTTGCCGCAATTATGGCTTGAGTGTAAATTTAATTCAAACCAGAACCACTTTGTAAAACACGTTGATTTGAGTTAAAAGCTCAAAGCTCTTGAGACGCACGAAGCAATGCATGTATTGATAAACCCTTTCTTCCACAATTTGTCTCAACTATGCAAACAACTCCAACCATTAAGGAAATAGACAGAGAAGTTGAAGAGCACATGAACTTGAAAAGAGAAGAAGTATTGATAAACCACGTAAAATTTCTTCCACAATTCGTCTCAGCAATATGAACAACTTCAACCATAAAGGAAATTGACAAACTAGTTGAAGAGCACACGAACCAAAAAAGAGAAGAAGTTTCTCACTTCGTATTCTTTAGTGGGTTGAATCTTATGGAAAAGACATTGAATCTTTCAGGATGAATCTGTTTCAAGCTCTAATTGAGGATGAATTGAGCTCTAATTCTTGCAATTGCCCCCCGTCCAAGATGATTGCAACAACTTTGTTTTGGTGTCTTAGCGTGGAGATTACGTGTGCAATTGACAACCTTTATTTATTTACTTTTGGTTAAAATAAATTTTCATTCATTACCAAAATGATACATGATAGGAAATCCCAAAAGTTAGAATAACAAGGCAAGCCCATAGAGCTTCAAAATAAACCAAAAAAAAGAAATCAAGGCATATGATTAGAGCATGATTGACAGAGATAATCACATATTTGTCCTTCAAGAACACATTTGAGACTGCATCCAAACAAAAAGATCGGCGGATGATCACTGAATCACACAACATTAGTGACAAGCATGACAAGCACACGTTGAGACCTCTATGTATAGTTACGGCTTTATCCTTTAGAGGTGTGCGCTTTGGTTTGACGTCCCCAACACCATCACTGTATGCATATAACACAAACGTGTTGAAAAAAAAACTTAGATCTGACACTTGTGAGAGCGAGCCTTGTAGCTAATATGAAGTGCCAAAGCTTTGAACTAAAACACATTGAAAAAGTTCATATTTGACATCAAAGTTACTCTAAACATCATTGAAACTAGAGATAGAGTACTTACTCATTAAAAATCTAAAATCTAGAATTAGATCAAAGAGAAAAGTTCCCAGATATAAGATCAGGAGAGCAAGGGCCTATTTAGTAATTGGTCAAATAGTGCTTGATTCTATTTTTTTGTTTCCTAGAACCAAAAAAAAAAAAAAAGGAACAAAAGTCTGTTTGGTAACTTTTTGTTACTGAGAAAAAAATTGTTCTTGGGAATAGATTTGGAATAGAATTAAGAATTAGAAAAACTCATTTGTTGTTAAGAATAACTCTAGAATTAAGTTCATTTTCTTTTATTTTTCCCCTCTTTTCTTTTCTTTTTTCCTTTTATGCTTCTCCTTCTTCGATGACGGCCAAGCCAACAACCGACCAAAGAGGAAGAAGGAGAAGCAGAAAAAGAAAAAAAAAGAAAAAAAAGAAAATTATTTTAAAATTAAAAGAAATTCTAATTACAAAAGAATTTAAAACCTTAACAAACACATTTTTATTTCAGGAATAGAAATTTTGAATAATTACAAAACGCCTTCAAATATTCATAAATTTGTCCAAGGAATATAATAAAAAAAATCACTCTAAAGCAGAAATTATTTTCAAGAACAGAATGATTATCAAATAGATCCCAAAACTCCCAAATCTAAAACTAGATCGGGAGAGTAAGGAAAGAAACACAAAGAAATAAAAAAAAGAAAAACAACTAGGAGAGGAGGGAGAGATCTAGGTCAAATCCCTCCCCTCCAGAAGTGAAAGAGATGAAGAAAGTTTCAAAGAGAAAGAGAGCAGGAGGGATAAAGGGGCTTGGAAGAGAAATGTTTTTTGAAACTCAATTGACAACCTTTAATAAGGCATCATTAGACGGAGGTTTAATGGCACCAAATATGGGTGAGGATTGAAAGTTTGTGAATTTTTTATGATACAAAAAAAAGTTTGAGTAGAATTGGGACTTGATCTAAAGTTGATGCTTCTATAGGACCATACTTTGCCTAGATTTGACAACTGACTCAAAAGATATTGCAACTTTCTAAATTACGTTTGTCTTATATTTTGAGAATATCTTAAAAATTGTAAGGTGATGCGACAAGCTAGTACATTCCGGTAGAACTAAGCCCAAGCTTATTTTCACCCCGAGGATCATGTCACTAACAATTTTAAGGAAGAAAAATATTGCAAAATTTCACCACGATCACTGGTTTAGCCAAATTATCAAAATGCACAATCCTAAAAAAATTTCAACAATAGTATTGCATTTTTCCGGGTTACAAGCTTTCTGTAAACGCAAAAATTGAGTCGACTGGATATCAAATAGAAAAATTACATGCAGTCAAATCTTGGTTTTTTTTTTTTGGTCAAATTTCTACCCAAAAAAAAAAAATCATATTTTTGATAAAATTGCAGTACGAGTTCAGGCTTTGAAGTGGCTCATTCTTTGTCGAGATTTCAATGAACTCAACTAAAACAGATGAAAATGACAACAGAACTTCAATGAACCTTTTTTTTTTTTTGAGCTCATGTGAGTTGGAGGACCAAACTCTTCACTTGGCTTCTTTCTGGCCTCTTCCTTTCATAGCTCATTTCGCTCGTCTCTTCTTTCTCGTGAGTAAAGCCCATCTACCGAAAAACTTTTCACGTTGATCCACAAGCCGTTAATCTCGTATATTAATCTCATGGCTTCCTTTCGGTTCACCGTGAGTGCGCCACCTCGTGCTATATTTTTCGCATTAATTTGGAACGTCACTTGCCCGTGTGATGCGTTTTATTTGTATGTCAAATACATCAAAATTAATGAGTTGGTGACAGTGATCAAGCGGCAAAATGTCTTTTTGCTGCGTCAACATCTCAACAACTACCATCTTGCTTGTTTTTGTTGATTTTCTTAGTAAGCTAGTATATGTCCCTATCCGTGCTAAAATATGATGGGACTTGTAGAATTAAAAAGCACTTGATGCCTGAGATGAAGAAGACACTTTGCTATAATTTAAGGGAATGATCTGTCAGATATTACTTATTCTAAAGTCTAGTGTCCTTGCGATTGGGACAGCTAAAACTTTTGAAAATTTGTTATTGATTAGATCACATAAGCCTTGCAGTGGCATTGATCGTGTTAAGATGCTCTCCATGTGTTAAAAAGTAGTGACGTAGATTCTTCAATTTAATATTCAATTGCCCAACCACTCCTTTTTGATTAATCAGTTGATTACTGCAACTTGAAAAATTATCTAAAACGTTTGAGGAGAATGTTGTGGATGCCATAAAAAAATTGCGAAATTGTTTACTCATAAGAAATTTACAACTCTTAATTTGACAGCAGAAAGAACATTGTCTAAGCTAATACACAATACCTTCTATTTTGCTATGTCATTTTTTTAATATATATTTTATGAGCACTTTTCATCTAAGAGTTTTTTTTTTTTTTTGTCAGAGTCTAAGAACCTGTTTGATCTTTTACCTTTCTCATCTTTTTGTCATATTCAAGGGGTGTTGTGATCCTCTCAAAGGGGCTCCCTTTCGAGGCTTCAAGGAAGATTTAGAGGCTCGTAAGACGGTCCAAATTAACATCCCAAAAGATGGCTTGAGCACGTCATCTAATGGTGATCAAACTCAGTGCATCGATTATAAGCGCGGGCTTTCCCAAGCCAATACATAGTATGACATTGGATTTGCTTTTTTAGTTTTTTAAATCTTAATTATTTTAGCAATCGCCACTAATTGGGGTTGGCTAAAAACCAATTGAGATGTAGAAGTGTCATCTCAATTCCTATAGAACCATAGATTCTAAGCACAAGAACATGATTATGTAAATGTTTTCATAAGCGCCTTTTTGGTACCTAACTTGAAAGTGAGTTGATCATAGTGGTCATGCAATGTTTTTGAGGGGTTCATTTCTGAAGCTAGTCTTAATCAATCTAAAACGGAAATTAACACATAAGCTATGGAAGTACGATGCGGCAAAGTAAACAACCAAGAATTAAAAGCAACTATCTAGGTGTTAGAAATGAAAACCCGATGCAATATTGAGCAAAGACTATTAAACCACCTAGTTATTGAACCTTGTGACATAAACCCCCATAAACTTGATATTAGAGACTAATCCTGACCATTAAACCAGATCAAGATAAACCTAATTCTACTTATTTTTATAATGTGATGAGACTAATTTAAACTAAACTGATCCATTTATCAAAAGATTGATGATAAATCTTATTTTGTTTTTGCTTGCTATCTAACTGGAACCTACGCTAGTTAACCGATAAAATTCTAATCTAACCTAAGTTCATTAACTAAACTAGCCTAAGCTATGCTAAGCTAAGCTAAATCTAATTGCCCTTGGATCACTACGAACCGTCTTGACTCTTCAAGCTCTTGGCCGCCACACCGGATATTCGACTGACATCTAAGAATTGATTTCATTCATCATTCAACTCATTCATACATGCGTTCAACCAAAGCAAACAGTTATCAAAGCTCATCAAATACTAACCAGAAATTAGGCTCAGGAATTTGATTTCACTCGGTCAATTCGATAATCCCCACCATCTCCTAATCAATCTAGGGATCCATTGACTAATATTAATGATAATTAATCCCCACTTGTGTTTGCAAAGCAGTAGGCCAAAGCCAATAACCCATGATTAAATTCTAATCACCTTCCTAATCTACTCGCTGGAGGGCATGCTTTGAAAACCTAACATACATCTAATCATAGCAAAACGTGCAATTAGGGACACAAGTCAGCCATTAATCAATCAAGTGAAGACATTAAAAAACCAAGAAATAGGATTGCCTAATCAATTTCTATTTCATTTTTTTTCAATTTAATTTTTAATTTTATTATTATTATTTTATTATCGAAGAAAACTTGACCCGGGTCGAGTCCTTGGACTCGGTTCTGGTAGAGGCCGAGACCAGGTCCTCGCTAACCTGGGCTATGATCGCGATTGGGCTCCTTTGTAGAGCCCAGTTTGATCAATGTCTAGCCTCTCTAAAGAGTAAAGCCCAAGTGTCTAAATCATCCAGCCCAATCACTGAGCCCTAAACTAAGCCTAAATCCAATCTTCTGCTTCGCCGAGCCCAAGCCTAAGGTCTCCCAAATCTGAATCTAGCCCAGACTCGTCAAAATAGTCCAACAAAAGCCCAACACACTCACCTAAAATCTAAGCCCATTAATTGACCTAGGCCCAGTAGTTATTGGCGTTAGCCATTTCCTAAGAAAATTACTAAAGAAGTCATAAACCTATTACAATTATACCAAATCAATCACAAATATTATTTTTGACCAATTGAGTCTTAAACCTTTTGCATTGGGAGAAGTACACAAGACATGCCTTGACTTATGTGCAATGCTCATTTTAGTGCCACAACTTTTCGTTTGGCTCACTTAAGTGCGACTTAAAAAAAAAAAGGATTACTTAAATGCCAACTCCGATCTAAGTCGCCAGAAATCTAATGTGGCAATATTTTAATAATTTCTCAATCTTACGTGACTCGTTGACGCGCCCAATCAACATATAACTTTAAACGACATCGTGTAGCAAGTTAAAAAAGTGATCACTTTAGTGCTAATGTTGAAAAAAAAGATCACTTTAGTGTCAATTACTATTAAAAGTGATCACTTTAGTGCCAATCTTAATGAAAAAGTGACTTTCGGTGCTAAAAAAATCCTAACTAACGTCGTAGAGCAAATTAAAAAAAGGTCACTTTAGTGCCAATCATTATAAAAAAAAATGATTACTTCAATGTCAATCGTTATCAAAAACTAATCACTTTAAGGTCAATCTTAATTAAAAGTGATCACTTTAGTGCCATAAAATGCCACATCAGATAACATTTTTAATTATAAAAACCACATAATTTCTCTAGTTGCAATTTTTCGCTGAAGGCACCTAAATGATTGTTTTTCTCCAATTTTGATACTTAAATGAGTTGGCGAAAAGTTTTGGCACTAAAGTGCGTGCCGTACACAAGTTAAGACACTTATGTTGTACTTCTTCACTTTGCATTTGTACAAATTCAGTTCATCTAGCCAAATTTAGCCAACTGGCTTTGACGTTGCATGAGTGCCGTACACAAGTTAAGACACTTAGTGGCTTAGCAAGGTGGACCTTGCCGTCACTAGGCAATGTCGACCTCACCGACCCTTGCCTCTAACTTGTCACCTCCTAGAGGAAGAAGGAAGAAATTGCTTAGAAATGCATGAGAAGCAACAAATATATTCCAATTCTAAGATAAAGTCTCTAAAATCTAATATTGTCAGGTGACTTATAAAGAATTATTGATAGAATAAAGAAAAAATGAGAGTGCCTTGTATTACATGTTCATGTGCATCAATTTGTGGATGGATCATCTAGCTTGTGTTATTTGTGTCATAACTTTCATATAGTATCTACTCCGGTGCCATAATTTTAAAAAAAAAAAAAGCATTCATTTGAGTGTTCACAAAAATTTCCTCGCGTAAAAATCTCACTTGGCATTATTTTATTATAAAGTAATTCGAGGTGACTTGGAAAATGATATCATTAAGAGCATACAGAATGACGTCGTTTAATCTTTTTTCTTGGCGAACCGTTTACTGCTAAACCATTTGTTTGGTCCCAACGCAATGTCCCTTTTTCACGTCGTCTTCGTCTTCTCTCTCAAGTTGAGACGGATGATTTGCTGAGTTATTGTTGGTTTTGATAAAATTATGACAGTTACTTTGGCTTCTGCATAATTTACTTTTGGTAAGAAGACCATCGTCTCATGGTTTCTGTCTTGGATCTTTGGAGATTATTATTATTGTTCACATATAGGTGCAAGAGACTGACACATGTGCAGTTTAAATCTTGAACCATTTTGTGCGAAATAATTATTCTCAACAAATTCTGAAGAAAAAAATTCCCAACAGACTCTTATTAGTATTAGTATTGCTTCTCACTGGACGGGAGATAAATATATATAGGTGAGATTTTGTGCACAGCTGCGTCTGCAAGCTGAAGACAAAAAAGGGTTCTTCGAAGTTTTCAGAAAAAAAAGGAAGGAAGATTTTTGCTCGGCAGAATGACGAAGGTTCAGGTTCAGCCTCAAAATGTGACACTAGGAGTGAACGAGGGGTTTTTTTTTTCCGAGAACAAAAATGTAAACAAATGCATTTCTGTTCTTTTTTTGTTCCCCAAAACAAAAGAACAAAAATTCTATTCCGGAGAACAAAAATAGAACTCAAACAAATAAGACCTAAATTTATCATAAATATACGAACTTAAGGTTTTTAGTGGTCAAAAAGTTAGTTTGTGGAATTGTCACATATATACTAGTTTGCGGTTTTGTAAAAAAATTAGTTTAAGGTAAATTTGTTATATATATATATATATATATTAGTTTGGGATATTTCATGGTATTAACTTCAAGGCAAAAAGATCAAAAGAAAGAAATGAACTCCCCCGTTTAGCGAGGATGAGAAAGAAGAGGAGAGATTTTTCCTCGGTCCAAAATAAAACAATTCATGTCAAACCTAAGGGCAGAAGTATAGCTCAAGTGCCAAAACTTGGCATGGAGAGACACTTAAGTATCAAAAGTTAGAAAAGAGACACGTAAGTGCCAAAATTGGAACAAGATGGATCACTTAAGTGCCAATCCGGTCAAAATACCGACGTGATGATTTTTTAGCGAAATAAGTGCAAAACGGCGTCATTTTGCACGCTGACGTAACTAAATAATGCAAAAATGATGTCGTTTTAGTGCTGATGTAGTAAAAAATTAATAAAATTAAAATAAAAACTAAATTTATTTTAAAACATTTAAAATAAAAATATAGAAAATAAAAGGAGGAGGGGAGAAGGGAGGCGGCTAAGAGTTGACCCCTCATTGTCGCTGCCTCCCCACCGCTATCAGGAAGGGTCGGCAATGGAGGGGGGAGGGTTGGCCGGGGTCGCTAGCCCATGGCCGACCAACAGTGAGGGCCCGCGAGCCCTCATCGAATCTGGGCGAGGGCCACGAACCTTGCCCCAGATTTTGGTAAGAGCTCATAGGCCCTCACCGCCGGTTGGCCGGGGTTGCCAGCCCCTGGCCAGAGCCTGGCAACCCTGGCCAATGCTCCCCCCACCATCATTGACCTTTCCTATCGACGGCAGGGAGGTGGCGAGGGCCCACGAGCCCTTGCCTAGATCTGGCAAGGGCTCGTGGGCCCTCGCCACAGGTTAGCTAGGGGCCGGCAACCCTAGCCAACCCTCCCCCTCCGTTGTCGACCCTTCCAGGCAGCGGCGGGGAGGCGATGACGGTGAGGGCTCAGCCCTCAGCCACCTCCCTTACCCCCTATTTTTTTTTTTAAAATGTTTTATACAAATTTAATTTAATTAATTTTTATATTAATTATTTGCCACGTCAGAAACAAAAATGACGTCATTTTTGCATTTTCTAGCCATGTCGGCTTGCAAAACGATGCCATTTTGCACTTATTTCGCCAGAAAATCGCAACGTTAGCATTTTAGCCATATTGGCAATTAAATGATCCATTTTGCTCCAATTTGGGCACTTAAGTGTCACTTTCCTAACTTTTGACACTTAAGTGTCCCTCTGTATCAAGTTTTGGCACTTTAAATGTTCGGCACTCCAAACCTAAGAGGGAGTTAGGCAACAATAATCTAATGAAGACACGTATCAATCAATCAAATGCTAACCATGATAGTAGTCAGTGTAGAAATTTCCATGACGACATATTCAAAAGTCCAAATATCAAATTACCCAACAATTGCTCCGAAGACATCTTCGCCGCTGGAAAATTCAAAAGGTTCATACACAGCAGCCGAGGATGTCATCTGGGATCATGTAGTAATTTGTGTCAGATTTTAGTTAGTGGAGAATTTTCATTTGAGAAAATGCTTCCAACTGCTCTTTCATGCGAGCCTTCAGGTGTTGCGAGTTGTGTTGCCGTCATTGTAGAGTCAAAGAGAGGACTGATAGACCTTCTTGAAGGCACGTTCTCATCTGTAGCATTATCAAAATAACCAAAGAACGAGCTAATTGTGGAAAGAGCGTCGTTGATGGATACACTTTATTAGGAAGAGAACGAAGCTTCAAATAGAATGTTAGACCAGATTGGATCAGAATTCTTATAACTTTTGTAATCACCGTAAAATTAGACTAAATAGTGAGATCAACGACGATCTCTTGCACACATTGTATATTGATATTCTTGTAACTTTATGAAAAGGGTGGCATTGTAGCTAATTTCAACTAAATTCTTACTTTCCTACATATACTTAGCTTGTCATTCAATAGAATGCCATTCAGCTTCTCTACAGCTTTTCGGGCAGATTCCACGTTATCATATGTTACAAAGCCTTAGCCTTCCGACTGACCACAAGAATCTGTAGCAACTTCTTCTTCTTCTTCCTTTTGCCATCACTGGCCTTGGCCATGGTTGGTACTGGTGACCAGCCAGACGAGAGTTGGCAACCTCGCTGGAGCGTCGCTGGCCCCAGGAGAGGCTGAGCCATGGTGAGGCTTGTCAACCCGAGCCTCGCTATGGCCACGCGAGGCTAGGCCTCACCCAGCCACTGGTGAGGCTCGGCCTTGCCAAGCCACCTCTAGTACCGTGTCGCCTGGTGGTGGCTCGGCGAGGTCGGCCTTGCTAGATCTAGGTGAGGTCGGCCTCGCCCAACCCAAGTGAAACTGAGCCTCATGCAGCCATGACGAAGCTCTAATCGGCATGCAGGATCTTCAAGCCGTTGAAATCGGCAAGGGAGGTGTCAGCCTGGAGATTGCCGTTGCGCTTCCAGTACCCTACGTGTTGGAGGGGGCGATCTTCCCGACGAACGGGATGATGAAGTTCTCGAGATGGAACGAGATCTCCATGTAGAAGTTGCGCATGCGGTGGAGCACGGCGATCACCCGGGGGAGGCAGCAGTGCCACTTGCACCAGGCGGAGTGGTGGTAGTGCTCGAGGAGGACAGACGAAACCTCAATGTTCTGCCGGTAGAGTGCCTCCTGGAGTAGGTTCCACCCGGTAGTGTTCTGGAGTGAGGAGTGGGTGCCAGTGGAGGTTGAGCCTCGTCAGTGGCTAGGTGAGCTCGGCCTTGTCGGATTTGGGTGAGCTCGACCTTGCCCAACCAAGGTGAGGCTGAGCCTCTCTAGAAGCCGACGAGCCTTGCCGTGGCTGAGCGAGGCCGCCGGCCCTCGTCGACCGGTTGCCGGCCATGACTAAGGCCAGCAACCAGCCAAAAGAAGAAAAAAAAGAAAAAAATGAAAGAAAAAAGGAAAAATAAAATAAAAATATTTAAAAATTCAAGTTCACCAAACGTATTTCTGTTCTTTTTCTATTCCAGGAACATAAATTATATAAGTTTACCAAACAAGTTCTTCTATTCAAAAATTGTTTCTCGGAACAGAAATAATTTTTTCTATTTCTGTTTCCTAGAATAATTTTCTAATAGAAATGTTACCAAATGCACCCTTATCCTTTGTTAATTTTTGTTAAATTAGCTTAATACCATGAATAATCACAAATTGGTACATTTGTGATATATAGAGAATAAAATCCCAAACCGATATATATATGTCATCTAATTCAGCAATTTGAGGGTAAAATTTAACGAAAACTAACTTAGGATAAAATTATCATAAATGTACATGTTTAAGATTTTTAGTGGCCCAAAAATTATTTTAAGGTAAATTTATCACAAGCGTACCTATGGTATTTTTCGTCATATTAGCCCTTTGCCTTGTGATGGCATGGCTTTCGGTTTATTTGTTCATAGCCTTCAAATTATAGTAACCTCCACCACCCCACTTCCCTAGTAAGAGTAATAGACCTAATGATCATGCTTATAATTGGGCATGCTTCGATGATCACTAGATACATTTAAGTTTCAACACTTCGGGTCTATTAGTTATACGAATTCAATCAGCACAAGCAGTCAAGGAGGGCTTAAACTGGGGAGAATAACAAGCTGATAAAAAAACTAGTAAATCTTCGATGAAAGTTCTACCGAGCAAGCTTGTGGGAAACTTTATGTTGCGGCGTCCAAGGCTTAAAGACATTGACATAATCATATTCTTACGGAGATTTTCTCTTTTGTTTTCGTTGTCCTAGTTTTCACTTTCCAGTTCTATTTTTCTGTTTTGTTTCTTCTTCCACGGCGGCAGCTCTATGCAGTGTGCACCATAAGCCCCATCCACGCGCCCCGATCTGACATTTAAACCACCAACCTCGCCCCCTCTCTTTATGTCTACCCGAAGGTCACGACCTCAGTCATGAAGCTTGCAGCCTCTATCCATCTACTCGCAACTATAAATCTCATGGAGAGTTCAATCCCGGTGGAGACTGGTACGATTTAATTCAACAAACTCAAAGAAACCTCAGAAATGGAAGAATGGGTATCCATTTGCAACTCCTTTGGAAATAGTTGTTAGAAATTTTGCGGAAAACCATGATCCCGATAATCGGGATCAATTGCAGAAACATGTAAATTCTGTACTAAACTCCATGCATTGATGATATCAAAAATAGATATGCGGAGCTTGAACGATCATGAATAGGCATTTTTAGCCAATTGCCCTCTTGACATTAATGGTGCGTTCTCCAATTATCAGATAATCAGAATAAAAGAATAATGAGAGGGTTTTGCTTAGATGACCTATTTATATGCCCATACAAATCCTATTATAGTTTTCCATCATGACTAATCATAATAGGTATGGACAATCTCCATAGTTATTAGCAACTAGATTTGGATGATAAGTCCCCAATGAAATCTAATGTAGGTAATTTAACTAAATGTGAGATCATATTAAATAAAATTATAACATTTTTCCACTTGATCCCAACATTTCATTGAACGAAATATTTAACCAAATCCACAAAACTTCATTCTGAAAATAAAACACATGAATCATGGTGATAAGTTCTTTTAAAACGAGTATTATTTTCCACATATCACAATGTGTCACCATTCCATATGTGATAGCATAACAAAATGAATAAACCTTATATTTATTTTAGGTCAAAACACGATTGTTTTTCTCAAAATGGAGAATTTGTATGGAAAAAACACTGACAAAAATGGTCCCAAAAACAATGACCATATCGGTCATTGTAGTAATGGACAGGGTTTCTATTACTCTGAAATTATTGAACAAGTTTTTTGGGATCTAGCTTAGAGATTGACTTTGAAGCACATGGTTTAATCATGAACAGAGTTTGGAAGACGGAAGGATTCTCTTCCTTTTCCTTGCCGAATTTGATGGCAACAGTACCATCTTTCTTCCTTATAAATTCGAAGTTCGAGGACTGGAGAGACTTGTTGTTCTGATGTAGCTTTTTGTAGTTGGTAATCCAAGTCTCTAGAAGGAGATTGACCAATTTTTCCTTTGGAATTTGTCTGGGCACATGCATACAAAATTTCCGATCATTCTACGTGGATGTGAATAGAGCATCTTCATTTCCATTCTGGGAATTTAGATTAAGTGCATGGTTTTGCACTCGATAAACTATCTGGTAATGCAGTGTTGCTGCAATGGAGTCAATGGTCTGGGGTGCTCCAATGAGCTAGATCTAGACTTTCAAAAAGAAAAGTAGCCGGGGGTCTAAAAGAGCAACATTGAAATTTGGATATAGAGTTACAAAGATTGTTCCAACATTTGGAGTGGTTTGGATTGTACCAATACAATTGTGCTGGTATTTTAGGAACCGAGTATCCAATAAGGCCATTTTAGCCACAACTGGTAGGTCTTTGCGGCCATGGAAAGTGATAACAAGATGAACAGCTCCATAACGGATATGGGAGTGTCCTTACTCGGTCCACTGTTTGGAAAATTCTTACGGAATTTGAAGAGTAACAAAATACTCATTTTTAGTGGCTGGAATGTGATATTGATCAAACTTGGAGGACTATACGTACTCCTTTACTTCTTTGGGAGTATGAAAAATAAGTTGACAAATAGAGTAGATGGGAGAAAACAATGAGGCAGGTTTAACAAAAGTAGAATATGAATTCATAAGAGGGACTTGAGTTGTAGAGATATTGGTTTCATCACTAAGAGAGACTTCATAAAAAATAGTCAATCTTAGAAGCATTCAACACATGGAAGTCTAAAAGAGATGAGGAGGATGGGGAGGAAATGAGAGTAACTAGGGCTTCCAGTAACTCAGGATTAGTCATGGTGTGCAAATGATATTCTCAATGCTGGATTCACCTACTGAGCGCATGGAACAAATCGTGTTATAAATGAACACATGGCTTTGAATACCATTAAATGGACCTATGCTTAAAACTAGGGAAAGCAGGGTCAGTTTTTTTTATAGGTATGCCTTCCCATAATAGACGAATTTCTTGTTCAAGCCTTTCAGGGATAACCTTTTAGTAGCAAACTACTTAGAATTTTAGTTCAAAGCATAAAGACATTCAGAGTTACCAGGATGGTAACATTGCTAACTATCCGAGCTGCATTTTTATGAGGATCCTACCTAGCTAGAGAAGAAGAGGTGTTTAAGGTGACATTGAGAATTTTTCACAAAACACTCACTTTACTTCAGCATTGATTGTAGTTGAATTAGCAATTTTGTAGTGTTGGGAAGAAAATATTTAAGATAATTAATTATTCCAAGAAATTACTGAACTTGCTTTACCATGAAGTTCTCTTCTCGAAACTTTAGCAATTTCTGAACAATTTGTGGCCCTGGATAGTATGTACCTTTGTTAAGTTGCATACCAAGAAATTTGATTTCTATTTGGGCGACATTCATCTTTCACTGAGAAAGCATAATCCCATACTCTTTTATGATGTTTGCAAACTGCCTAATAAGTTGGTAGTGGGCTTCCTCATTAGGGCTATAGAGCAAGGTGTCATCAATGTATACTGCTACACTTGGTTGGAAAATTCGACATATGGCCTTTTTGAATAAGAATGGGGCCACCTTCAGGCCAAAAGGAAGAACTTTCCATTGAAAATGTTGGTTTAGAATACAAAACCATGTCTTGGGTCTATCTTCAAGATAAATGCCCAATTGCCAAAATTCGGCTTTAAAATCAAATTTGGAATAGATGTGGGTTTTGGATAATTCAGTAAAAAAGGAAATTTCTTGAAGGCAGAGGGAGGGAATTTGTCGTCTTAGAGAAAAAATGTTAAGAGGTTGATAGTTTATTACCAACCATATCTTCCATTTATTTTACTCAGCATGCTTGTTGACATAAAAAGTTTCGCCGGCCCATTGAGAGTATGGAATTACAATAAGACATTGTTGCAACAGTTTTGAGCATTCTTTCGAGGCTAAAGCAAGATGTTTTGGCTTCATTCCCATATGTCTTGTCTTGGTTGGATTTATATCTTCATTTTTTTTAAAGGGAAGCACACAAAGAATTCTGACTTTTTCCACAAAGGATTAGAACATTTTTGAAAGAATTCAAAATGGGAGTCCAAACAGGATTCTAGCCATTTTTGCATGATCCGATCTAAAAAAACTCATCTAGATGGAAAAAAAGTCTTTGCATATTGACAAATTCAGAAAATTGGTCTTTATACTTAAGGCATTTTCCAAGAATGATACGGAGTTCATAAATTTGAATCATAATGTCCTAACCATTGATTAAATATTTATTGAGGAGATTGGATCTGAAAATTTTAGTAGTTTTGGAGCACTAAGTGAAAAGTTGGACAGTTAATAGGGTGGTTCTTACATTCTTGGAAAAAGTGTCTTTTGAAGCAGAATTGAAATATCAAATACAAGAAGTCCAATATTTTTTAGGAAGAACTTTAGTGTCTAGGATTGAAGAACTTGCATCGGTATCTATGAGAGTAATGACAATGATGGGTTTGTCAAACTTCAAGGTGAAGATTTTTACAAGAAAACGAGGACAATGGATATGGTTTGAAAATATACTAGGGTCTTGTTATGAAGAAGTAAGAGATATATGGAAAAAAAATCTTTAGAATCTGAGTTTGAATTAGTTTCGCTAGGAGTCTGATAACAAAGAATGACATAGAGTTTGTTCGGATTGTTCTTCATCCATAGAAAATAGTGATTCAATGTCATCATTTTCAAGTGAAACACCAGTTTTCAATCTTTATATGATGTATCAAATGGCTCTGACATTTTTTTTCGCCTATGGGGCAATTTTTGTCGAAATGACTCTTGTGGTTGCAAATAAAGTATCGAGTTGATTTCTTGTTGTTTGAGTGATCTTTCCTTTTGCGTAGGAATTGCCATTTCTTCTTTCTTCGGAAATGTTTCAATGGCAGGAATTGAAAAGAATGAAGAGGATGAAAGAGATACCAAATCTGATTCTATATCAAAATTGATCGAGAAAACGTATTCTGATGGAAATCAGATCTAGTCTTTCAAAGTAGTAGGATTAGGCTGTTCTTCTTGATTGTCTAGATCTCTCAAGAACAATTCTAACGGGATGGACAACATCATTTGATTTGGCTTTTCCCTTATAGAAATCGAGGATTCTAGAGGCATCTTCTCTTTTTCTTTTTCTTTCTTTAATTGATCCAATTCTTTAAGGCAGCTTCGTATTTCTACCACATCAGTTTTGTCTCGTTTGGTGGGGGCTTATGTGAAAGTAGTAAAAATAGGCATATTCTGAGGTGGTGGTGGAAGCGAATACTCTGTTTGTAGTATAGTTAGAAATGGATCAGCAGGTTTGAATCTTCCTTCTTCAAGAAGCTAGATTTGCCTCTTGAGTTTCTCTATTTCTGCCTTTGGGCTTTCGAGATGATGGTATCCCAAATGTTGTTTGGATTCCAAGGCATAAAGCCTTTTCTAGAAGTTCGAAAGTATTTTTTTGGTGGTTTCATCATATCTCTTAAGACCTCTTTGCACATCCACAAGTTTGGAATCAATCGACTTGAAAGCATTGTTATGTGTTAGGAGAGTCTCTAATTGCTAATTCAGGTTAGCTTCAGTAATAAGAGTTCTTTTTTCGTCTTCCATGTTCGTCCACGTCAGTGGGTATGGGTATTTTTGGAGCATGATGATATCTCCCTTCCAGGTCGATGAATTCTTCTGGAGTAGGGAATGGAAGTCTTGAACTTTCTCGAGCAAGAGAAGAAAAATCTGCCTCTTGGAACATAACAATGGAAGAGTTAGATGATGCTTCTTCTGGAGCCTTAAGTGAGTATGAGTGTTTCTTTGTCCACTTTAAGATTGGCTTGTAGAATGGGGAAATAGTTGATTTTTTGTGAGAATGGAGTGATGTTGGTAGTAAGGTTGGTGAGCTAGAAAGTGACGAGGTGAATTTTGGTGGTGGAGTTGGAGTATAAGAAACCATGAATTGGAACTTATCACACTCACCAAGAGTATTAACGAAGGGGTCTCAGTTCAGGTGCCTCTAGTACATAATATTCTTTGGTTTTTTGGATTTTCGCTTGGGTCTTGCATTTGGGTCTACTTCGTCGGGAGAACTTGTATAGTAAGAACAATGACAAAAAGGGCCCCGCAAATTCTTTTAAAAAAAAATTACATGGTCAGACTAATACCCATTTTGACTACATGATCCTTATAACTCATTGGTGGCATGCCTTTAGTTAAATGATCAACTATTATCAATTCATCGCTTACATATTCTATGATCACTTTCTTATCTTCAACACCTTCCCCCATGACTAAATACTTGATGTCGATGTATTTACTTCGATTACCACTTTTCTAACTCTTATCTATGAAAACTGTAGCTGAATTATCACAAAACATTCTCAATGGCCTAACAATGGAATCCACAATTCTAAGCCTCAATATTAAACTTTTCAACCACAGATCATGTGAGATAGCTTCAAAACAAAAAGCGAACTTAGTCTCCATAATAGAAGTGGCAACAAAAGTCTATTTCACACTCCTCCAAGACACAGCTCCGCCAGCAAATATAAAAATGTATCCTAATGTAGATGCATGGCAATCAACGCAACTAATGAAGTCTAAATCCAAATAACTAACTACCTCCAGGCTATCGGTGTCACGCCCTGAACCTCGAACGCGCTAACATCCCACCATGGTCATTCAAATGCGACGTTCCTAGGTTAAGTCGCCGACCCAATAAGTTCTTTAATGCATATGTAGAAGTGTGTTATAAAACCCCTGGCAATAAAATACGGGATAGAAAAGTAGGAAGCAATTTCACAACAATACACTTTCATAAACCAACGAAGTTATAAATAGAGGTCTATGACCAAAGTCTACAAAAGATTGACTCATAAAAAGTAACTATCCTACGACCTACAAGTCGGACACGATCTCTAAGCCTTCAGACTTCATCTCTATAACTTCTCAAGGCCAACCAAAACGAATTGGTCACTCCGTCCGCTAGGAACTTGAAAATGTAAGCCCACAACAGGGTGAGACATTATTTCAGCAAGTTCATCCCCCCTAAACCCCTATTAGAAAGAAAATACACCCCGGGATGCCCTAACCACACCATCACATAAATGAGACTTACCTTTGCCTCGGTTCCTTTTTGCAGGTTAGCACAATTCATATCACTCAATCACATGCTCAAATCACTCAATCACATGTTCATATCACTCGATCACATACAGTAATACGAACTTAAACAACCGGAACACAATCACTTTCATATAACCAACAATCACAAGGGTCCTAATTATAAGATCAAACTGTTATGACACGTCTCATTCCATGCCACATAATTTCGTCCCTAACATGTGTTCCAATTGTCATTCACTGCCACTCAAAGGCATAGCCTACTAGTAGTTCGGCTATCTACTGACATTAATGCAAGGCACCACCCCCCCATGGAGCACGGCTTCATCACTACGTTGACGGCGTTCCCGAAGGAGTATAGGCCCAGAATCAATTGTGACCCAAGCCTGTTGCATGGGGCCTCCCATATAGGGGCAAATTCAGCTCAACAACTCAAGACAATTCCTCTTAATTATCACACAACAATTCATACTCAGTCCAAGGCACTTTGCATTTCACTCAAGGCTTCCATTAAAATAATAATCCTTAAAATCCAATTTTGGTGTCAAACCCGACACCCGAGATTCTTTCTAAATAAATCCATATTTTTCACAAACATTCAATTTGAAATATCCAACCATCAAATTAATAATCTGAATGCACATTAGCAATTAGCACAAAATTCTAAGAATTTAAGGTCCCAAAATAATTTTCAAAAAATAATAAATAATTAAATTTCTTCCGAAAATTAATTAAATAATAATATTTTAATAATTTCGAATAATATTATTCAAAATTATTAAATAATTTCGAAATATTTATTTAATCCAAAAATACTTCATTAAAGTCAAATCAAGGTTTATTCTAAAATAAACCTACTTAGCCTTAATTAAACATACTTTACACTAAGCACCATCTTAATCTAATCTACTCTTAAATAAATTAAACTAACCACCTAATAACACTTAACATAAACTAAGCACACCTAAAGCATCATTAACCCTCTAATCGAGGTTTAGTGAGTTAAACTCACCGGAATTGCTTTCCAATGAGTCCCCTGCAAGGTGGTCGAAAAACCTCCTCGGGGCGATGCCAAAAGATGATCGGAAGGTGCCTAAAACGGGCCTTGAAGATCAGAGCTTGATGGGACTTCCAGCTGTTGGAGAAATCCTCTTGAAGTGTTTTGAAGTTGACAAAACGTTTCCATCAGTCTAGTCTGAAGGTTTGCAGACTTTGCTATTTAAAGTCTGAAGACCTCCGGACAGCCAAACTCAAGACTTAAAGTCAATCCTCATTGACAATTTCTAATTCGTTGAAGAAAGGCTATCCAGAACTTGTTGTTTCATTAAGGATGTGGCTTTATCGACTGGAGAAGATCTCTTGGCTGGATATGACATAACGGAATCCTTTGTTTGATCATAACTGATTTGAAGATTAAGGATTCGATGATTGGCAAAGTATACTTGGAAGGTTCTACTTATGGAAACCGAGATCCTGATTGTTTGGGCGAACATGATTGATGGGCTATCGACATGTTCCTTTAATAGCTCGAATGATCTTCCTAATTGATTTCGTCCAACAGGTAGATTGGAGGAATTCCTTTGGTAAGTGCCAACGGGTATGATGGCATGAAGGAGTATATAAAGAAGACGTTCAATTTGTTCGAGTGTGTGCACGATAGAAGAATTCCAAAGTTTAAAGCTCCTTGTTCTTAGTCAATTCATTTGTTGAGCAAAATCGTGTAAACAAAAGTGAGTCCATATTCGTGAGAAACCTTGAGGAAGTGTGGTAGAACATCTATATTGTGGAATCAAGGAAAAGCTATGTTGTAACTTCTCTTTTGTTCATAGTGAAATCTAGCCGGTGGGCTGTCAGTGCGGAAGAGTGGATGTAGGCTTGGAATAAGCCGAACCACTATAAATCTTGTGTTCATTTCTCTCTTCCCTAACCTTTACTTCGCTTTGATCGTATTTTCCTTTCTATCGTTTGCCTAGAATTGCTTCCATATCTCGAGAAATTGTTTGTGCACCTATTCACCCCCATCTGGGTGTTTATACTAGCTATCTCAATTGGTATCAGAGCCTGTGTACTCACTTTTGTTGAAGTGCTTTACTTCAGAGTTAAAGATCCATGGCTAGTATGTTGGCTCCAGGACTGGTAGAAGGGCAAAGTAATACCAGACCACCTTACTTTGATGGAAAGGATCATCTGGAATGGGACGTTGTAGAAAAAGGAATCATTCCTAAAGCTACATCTATCTCAGAAAGAGGAAAAGATGTTGTTGAGTCTAGCAAAATGACTAAGGAAGAGAAAATCAAGAGACAAGCTCTTGATGCAAAAGTAATTTATTATTTATATTGTGCTTTATCGCCTACTGAATATAACAGAATATCTTCTTGTGTTACAGCTAAAGTCTGGGATAGATTACATATTACCTATGAAGGAATCGATCGAGTGAAAGAGACTAGAGTTAACATTCTCCTCGGTCAATATGAAGCCTTCAAAATGAAACCAGGAGAATCTATAACGGATATATTCAGTCGCTTTACAGAAATCGTGAATGGTCTTGAAAACCAAGGTCAACCAATTTCTGATCCCATGAAAGTAAACAAGCTACTGCGTGGACTCTCCAAGGATTGGAATTACATAAAGACCTCAATCAGAGAGACCCAAAGAATCATGCCACTATCTGTTGATGAGTTGGTTGGGACTCTTCAGTCTTATGAAATGGAACGAATCAATGAAGACGAAGACCCTAAAGGTAAGAAATCCATTGCATTAAAATCTAATGATGATTCTGATATTACAGACTCTGAAGATGATCTGGATGATGAGGAGCTTGCATTCATGATAAGAAAATTCAGAAAGCTGAACAGAAAAGGAAGAAGATTCAATCCAAAGAAACAAAGTTTTCAAAAGCAACAGACTAAGTCTGTTGAGGATGATGAATCAAACAAGGATGTAGTTTGCTTTGAATGTAAGAAAAATGGACACATCAGACCCAACTGTCCTCTTCTGAGAAAGAAGAAAGGAAAAACTGAAAAGTACCGAAAAGCTCTTAAAGCTGAAACTTGGAGTGATACAGAGTGTGAAGAAAGTGATGGTGAATATGCCAATATATGTTTGATGGCACAATCGGATTCAGATTCAAATTCCGAGATAGAATTAGACTCAGAAAGTGAATTTGAGGTAAGTAACTTCAAAATCCCTATTAAGGTTTCAAAGTATATTGATTAATTGTGTTTTAGTCTTAAGACTTCTCTTAAAAGAATTTCCGAACTCAAGAAGGAAAATTCTGCTCTAAAACAATAGGAAAATATTTTGAAAGAAAAAGTGAAATGTTTAGACAAGAATGCTTATTCTCTTAAAGAAAGTGAATACAATCTTTTAAAAGAAAATGCATTCTTGAAAAGTGATATCTCAAATATTTCAAAAAGATTTTCTATAGGATCTGATAAACTGGAAAAAATTCTCTCTGTTCAAAGACCTTATTTCAATAAATCTGATTTGGGAATGACTGCTGAAACCATTCCTTTAATTGATTTTCCTAATGTGAAGGAAAGAATCAAACAAAGACCCACAAGATATGCTTACAAAAGTCTGACCAATGTACACTATGTATATTGGGAAAACATGTAAGAAGTTCCTTTAAACCAATAAATCAAGTTTCCACTAACCGTGTACTGCAGCTTTTGCATATGGATCTTTTTGGACCAACCAGAACACAAAGCATTGGAGGTAAGAAATACTGCCTAGTAATTGTGGATGATTACTCACGATTTACTTGGGTATATTTCTTGGCAAGTAAGTCTGAAACTTTCTCTTAATTTGAAAAGTTTGCTAAAAATGTTCAAAATGAAAAATGGTATGTTATCTCGAGTATAAGAACAGAAAATGGAGGTGAATTTGAAAATCATGATTTTACAAAATTCTCTGATGAATCCGGTTTTTAGCATGTATTCTCCTCTCCATATACTCTAGAGCAGAATGGAGTTGTGGAAAGAAAGAATAGATCTCTTCAAGAAATGGCTAGAACTCTTTTAATTGAAAGTAATATCTCTTCACGTTTTTGGACTGAAGCAGTTTCTAGAGCATGTTACATTATAAATAGAGTTTTTCTAAGGCCTATTCTGGAAAAAACTCTCTATGAACTATTCAAAGAAAAGAAGCCTATTGTTTCATATTTTCATGTATTTGGATGCAAATGTTTTATACTGAAAAATGCAAATGATCGAGTTAGTAAGTTTGAAGAAAAGTCAGATGAAGGCATCTTCCTTAGATATTCAACCACAAGCAAAGCGTATAGAGTCTACAACAAGAAGACTTAAATAGTGGAAGAATCAATGAATGTTAAATTCCAAGACTTTATGCAAAATGAATCCATTTAGACTCATCTTGAAGAATCTGAACTTGCTCCAGAATCTACAAAGTCTAAAACAGCTCAGACTTTGAAGGACCAACAACAAGTGACTATTGAAGATTCAAGTGAAGGAAGTGGCCATCAATCTGACAAATTAACCAGCAACTGGAAACATAAGTCCAGTCATCCCAATGATCTTATTATTGGTGACATCAATGAAGGAATTCGCACAAGATCCAAAATGCGTGAAGAGTCTAGTGCTGTGGCTCTTGTTTCTAAAATAGAACCCAAAAGCATAGAAGAAGCTTTATCTGATGAAAGCTGGATTGAAGCTTTGCAAGAAGAGCTCAGGCAATTCAGTATTAATGATGTCTGGGAATTGACTCCTAAACCAAAAGGTAAGTCTGTTATTGGAGCTAAATGGGCTTTCAGGAACAAGATGAATGAGAAAGGAAAAGTCATAAGAAACAAGGCAAGACTCGTGGCCAAGGGATACACACAAGAAGAATGGATAGACTATGATGAGACTTACGCACCAGTAGCAAGGTTACAAGCAATTCGATTATTACTTGCTTTTGCTTGTTATAAGAATTTTAGATTATTCCAAATGGATGTCAAAAGTGCCTTCCTAAATGGATTCATCCAATAGGAAGTCTATGTGGAACCACCACCTGGGTTTGAAGACCCAAGAAAACTAGACTCAGTATTCAGACTCAAAAAGGATTTATACGGCTTGAAACAAGCTCCTCGAGCTTGGTACGACAAACTGAGTAAGTTGTTAATTGAAAATGGATTTGTTAAAGGTAAAGTAGACACTACTCTTCTCATTAAAAGAGAAAGCAAGAGTTTTCTACTTGTTCAAATATATGTCAATGATATTATTTTTGGATCCTCTAATGAAAGTCTATGCAAGAAATTCTCTAAGACTATGCATGATGAATTTGAAATGAGCATGATGGGTGAGTTAATCTTCTTCCTTGGACTTCAAGTGAAACAACTGAAGGAAGGAACTTTTATTCATCAAGAAAAATATGCTAATGATATTGTGAAGAAGTTTGGACTGGACAATTGCAAAAAGGCTGATATACAAATGTCAAGCTCCGTGAAGATAGATAAAGATGAAGGAGGAAAAAAAGTCGACCAAAAGTTATACATGAGTATCATCGGTTCACTTCTTTATCTTACTGCTTCTAGACTTGACATTTTGTTTAGTGTTTGCATTTGTGCCAGATTTCAAGCAAACCCTAAAGAATCACATTTAAATGCTGCAAAGCGTATTATCAAATATATTGCATCAATTTTAAGCTTCGATCTCTGGTATCCTAAAAGGGGAGACTTTACTCTTCTTGGGTACTCAGACGCAGACTTAGCCGGATGCAGAGTTGATAGAAAGAGCACCTCAAGTACCTGTCAACTACTTGGAGGCAGGACAGTGTCTTGGTTTTCAAGAAAGCAAAGTACAGTAGCTCTCTCTACAGCGGAATCAGAATCTGTAGCTCTTGGTAGTTGTTGTTCACAAATTTTATGGATAAAACAACAGCTAAGAGACTTTGGAATTGAAGATTCGTGCACAGAGATTAAATGTGACAACACCAGCGTTATCAATCTCACCAAAAATCCAATTCTTCACTCAAGAGCAAAGCATATAGAAATTCGACATCACTTCATTAGAGATCATGTTCAGAATGGAGAAATTTCGATTCAGTTTGTTGACTCAAAGAATCAACCGGGGGATATATTTACAAAGCCTTTGGAGAAAAATCAATTTGAAATTATCCGTTCCAAACTCAACATTTTGAGGTTCGAAGAAGTTAAAGTCTAGAAATTCTCAGACTCAGACATATAAGACTTTGACTACAAGACTTTGACTGTAAGTTATTGTCTCTCTAATCTCATCTTGAAAATGTACGTTCATCAACCGTGTTGATTATTGTTATCACAACCGCTATCTTTAATTAACGAGATTATTGCATCGTTTCCTTTAGATAAAGAAGTTATTTTGAAATGATTATTTTTTGAAAAAGGTAGTTATTTTTTTAAAGGCATCTTTTCACTTTCCATTACGACAATTGGTATCCCCTCCTTTTGACTGTCTTATATACAGTTGGTTTCTCTTCGCTTAACTCCAAAACCCTAAAAAGTATCAATCTTCCATTCCTGTTTTCTTCTCTTGTTTAATCTTCGAAAAAGTTGTCATCTTTCTTGGGAAAGTCAAGCAAGGAATCTTTCAAAGACTAAGAAAGATGTCATCTTCAAGAAAGTCTTCAAGGATCGCAAGCAGGGGACCACGACGAATGAGTGAGGGGCCTACGCACTTTGATCTCACTAAAGAAGAAGTGTCTCCAAATCAGCAACAGAGCCCAAAACATTCTCAGCAGTGTCATTCTCCTCCATCTAGTCTTTAAGATGTTGATCATCATCAAAATGAAGAAATAATTGAAGATGCAGATCTTGTAAGAGTTCAAAGGCCCTCTTTTATTTATAAGTTGTATCGTGCTTTAAAAGGGATTGGTACTCCATTGAACTATGTCGATGATTATCTTAAGGACAAAGGATATGGAAATGAATATATCTTTTTGCAAAAAATGGAAAGTTTGGGAATTGCTTGTAAGGGGGTGGCAGAAGAAACCCTTGCGAATATCCCAAGTAATCCTCGTGATTGGGGATTTAATCTGGTGGATGGAAATGATGATGACAAATTATATAGCGAATTTCAGCCAAGAATGGGAATTGCGGCAGAAAATCGAGGAAAAACGGGAGAGTTGTTTAGATCGAAGGAACATAAGGATTTATACTCAAAATTGCTGAAGCGTGGGGTGATAAACCCTAGGAGTGTGGATTTTGACTTTCTGGTTGCTGTAAATGTGAACTTAAGGGAAAAGTTCGGTCATCTTCAACTTGAGAAATTCTGCTCTGACACCACAGAGGCCTATCCTCAACTAACTGCATATTTCTATTCAAATCTTAGTTTCTTGGATGCGAATAGATTCTCCTTCAGTGTCAAAGATCAAGACTTTGTTGTGGATATGGATATGCTGGCAGATGTGTTAGGAGTTGAGAGAGGAAGATATCAACGGATCAAAGTTTCTATTGCTTGTACTACTCTGGAACTTGTTAAGGACAAGAGAACAGAGGGAAAGATTTCCTATTTAAGGATGAGTGCATTTAACATCTTGCTGCACAAAATTGTAATCAATTGCTTCAGACCGAAATCAACTTCAAAGACTGATGTCTCAAGTTCAGAGGCAAAGCTAATGTATGCCATCATCACTAGGAAAAGGTTTTCTCTTCCTCACACTATTATATTCCACATGTATAGAGCTGTGATGAAGGACAGAGGACAACTTCCTTATCCAGGTCTTGTGATGAAGTTATTTAGACATTTGAACATTTAGCCTCCTCAAATTCTTTGTGCTCGATCGTGCGATCATATGGTGGTAGGACTGAAAATGGTGACCAAGATGCGTCTGAAGGAACTAAGCAAGGCATTGGAGAAATTTAAGGAGAAGACTCCAGTCAAATCTCATAAATTCTCTTCTGCAGGAAAAAGAAAATGGAAGGAGCCCATGGATGCTCCATCCAAGAGAAGAAGAGCTCTCCTCATTAATGATGAAGATGATGAGAAAAACATCACAATTTCTGCTTTGAAAAATCTCAGTCGATCTGTTCCAGAGAAAGAATCAGAATAGCAGACAGAAGAAAGAGCAGAGAAAGAAGTAGAGGAAAAAGAAACAGAGGAAAGAGAAGAAGAAGAAGAAGAAGAAAGAGATGCTGAGCAAGAGAGAGTTGAAAAAGAAGAAGAAGAGAAAAGAGATCAAGAAGAAGAAGAACATGGGGAGCACTCTCCACCTGAAGGCATGAACACAGGGGGAGACCAAGAGAAAAGAGGAATGTCTTCAAATCCCGCGACTAGTGAGGGAGTCAGTCGATCCCCAGCAGATCCAGAGGATATTTGTGCCTCTCAGTTTCCTGAGGAAGGTCTTGAGGTTTCTTCGCCAAATCTGCGTGATTATGCTGATCTACCATCGTCTGCATTTACTCCATCAGATCGTGCTAATGCCAGTACGCAGACCGACAATTCAGTAGACTTTCGCAGAGTGATGGATATTCTCTTGGAGATGAAAGGTCAAATATATGCATTGGGATGTGAAGTTCAGAACTTGCAGAATGCAGGACAAGTCTCTTCGGGTTCATTAAATGATCAAATCCAAGCCCTTTCTCTTCAGATTCAGGCTAATGCTAAGGGTGAGGATGTTGCTCAGCTGAATGAAGACTTTAAAAGGCTAGAAAGCATCGTTCAGTCGATGGGAGATTTTCAGCTTATTCGTGTTCCCAAGAATTCTTGACTTCATTTTCATCTCAATCTTTTTTATGCTGACAAAAAGGGGGAGAGTTGTGAGACTTGAAAAACTTTGAACTTAAATTTGTCGAACTTTTGGTTTGTGGTTTGTTTTGACTTGACTTTTGAGTCATGTGTGTCTGGATGTGGACTAAATTTGGATTTGGATTTGACTGCTTATTATTAACTACTATTGATATCTTATGGATGGCTTTATTGCATACTGGACTAACCTATTTTCTGTGGTTGCAGATTCTAGTGTTATTCATTTAGCTATTTATCTCTATAAGTTATGCATATGTGTTTGAGAAATGTTTTGCAGGTCAAAGTTTTCCAAATTTGCAGGAAAGTTTTGTCACCATCAAAAAGGGGGAGATTGTTGGAGAAATCCTCTTGAAGTTGACAAAACGTTTCTATCAGTCTAGTCTGAAGGCTTTTAGACTCTGCCATTTAAAGTCTGAAGACCTCCGGACAGCCAGACTCAAGACTTAAAGTCAATCCTCATTGACAGTTTCTAACCCGTTGAAGAAAGGCTATCTAGAACTGGTTGTTTCATTAAGAATGTGGCTTTATCGACTGGAGAAGATCTCTTGGCTGGATATGACATAACGGAATCTTTTGTTTGATCATAATTGATTTGAAGATTAAGGATCCGATGATTGGCAAAGTATACTTGGAAGGTTCTACTTATGGAAACCGAGATCCTGATTGTATGGGCGAACATGATTGATGGGCTATCGACATGTTCCTTTAATAGCTCGAATGATCTTCCTAATTGATTTCGTCCAACGGGTAGATTGGAGGAATTCCTTTGGTAAGTGCCAACAGGTATGATGGCATGAAGGAGTATATAAGGAAGACGTTCCAGTTGTTCGAGTGTGTGCACGATAGAAGAATTCCAAAGTCTAAAGCTCCTTGTTCTTAGTCAATTCATTTGTTGAGCAAAATCGTGTAAACAAAAGAGAGTCCATATTCGTGAGAAATCTTGAGGAAGTGTGGTAGAACATCTACACTGTAGAATCAAGGAAAAGCTGTGCTGTAACTTCTCTTTTGTTCATAGTGAAATCTAGCCGGTGAGCTGTCAGTGCGGAAGAGTGGACGTAGGCTTGGAATAAGCCGAACCACTATAAATCTTGTGTTCATTTCTCTCTTCCCTAACCTTTACTTCGCTTTGATTGTATTTTCCTTTCTATCGTTTGTCTAGAATCGTTTCCGTATCTCGAGAAATTGTTTGTGCACCTATTCACCTCCCTCTAGGTGTTTATACTAGCTATCTCACCAACTACTAATCTTGGCCGGAGGAGAGCTGGTTGGTGGCTGGTTGGGTGCGAAACCGGCGAAGATGGATGATGGCAGCTCGGGTGGTGGAGGCGGTGGTTCATAGCGGTCCTAGTTGGCTCCGATGGTGGCTAGCAACCAAGGACGGTGGCAGACGACAAAGCTGGAGGTCGAATGAAGGCGGAGCAATGGGGAACAACGACCACAGGCGCACGGGCGAGCTGCCGACCTCGGTTGGCTGGTGACGGCGAACCGATGGGCATGCGGTGCTCGTGTGGGCAAGGGGCTGCTCGGCTGGCTTCCAGGAGGCTTGGTGGCTGATGAACGGCGAGGTAGATGGCTAGAGAACGCGGGACAATGGCGAAGTAGCAGTTAGACTCGCGGTTGCACGCGGCTGGGAGCGACAAGCGAAGGAGCGACCACTAGTGGGTGTGCGAGTGTTCGGTCGAGTGAGCAAAGGGGCAGTCGGAGCTCCTGGTTTCCACATAGCTTTTCTCTCTCCCTTCCCAAGGCAAAATCCTTGATTCAAGGAAGAAGAAAGGCTTGATGTGAGAAGCACTTTTCGGGAGCAATTGCGCACCCTACACTTGTCCAAATCTCCTCAACTTAAACCCCACCATGACCTCATGTGACATCACTTCCCACTCACTCAAATCTTCCACAACAATACTCCAACGGGTCCAATTTGCCTCTTGCACCATGGCATACGAATTTTCAAACTTTCTACATCACATTCCTTAAATTCCATTCAATCCCTTTTCAATTGAGCCAAATTGAAGTCCATAAATTAATCCAATATCACCACACTTCAATTCATATATTTACTTGACCATAGAACCATCTCGGATCCCAAAGGTACGACCAAAAGCAAGCCTACCAATTTCCTGAACCAAATTAACCATACTTTGATTATTTTGCCGATTTGCATGAAAAATCTTCCGAAGATGATTCAATGATCATAACATGATTTGTGACACGACTAGACTTCCAATTTTTGAATTCGCTTTCAATTTCACGGTTAATTTCACTTTGACACGATACTAGCGTGTCCTAATCTATCAAGTAGCTTTTAGAAATTCTCGTGCATTTGACCTGTGATTGATCAAGCCACAACGTATATCTTTGACACATTGATGAATCTCGATTGTCGGGATAATCTCAAGGTTTCAAATACGGACACATGGTACCAAAATGACAGAAAGGTCGATCTATTGCTGATCGACAAGAATTGTGCGATCTGGTGGAATCACCCACACTTGATCACATGCCTTGGTCGAGTCGACCTAGCTCTAGTCTCTAATCGATTTTTACCTATGCCGTAATGACCCCTGTAGATTAGCTCAGTCAAAAGGTTGCTTCCTAGTCAAATTCTCGAGTATAATGCATTACAATCTCTTAATGGCTTCACCTGATAAACTAGTCTTCTCGTGAATGGCCAACTCAGAGAAAAGAACTATATGCGTGCAGATGAAATACCTGTCTCATTTTATTGAAAATAGAATCGGAAAATCGGGATGTCACAATCAGTCCACCTATACATAAGCATGTGTCACTTTGTACCTTAAAGGTACTTCATCATCTTCTTTGTAGCTCTCTAGTGGTGCATACCTAGATCTCTAGTATCTTCTCAACATTCCCACAACAAAAGCAACGGCAAGTTGAGTGCAAACCTAAGCATATATCAAACTTCTGACAGCATAATCATATGGGATGTTCTTCGTTTGTTCCTTTTCAAAATCGTCCTTCAAGCACTAGTTCAAATTAAACTTGTCATCCTTGGTGAACAATTTCTCATCTGAAATCTCTCTAAGACCTTATTAATATAGATTTCTTGAGATAGTCCTACTATACCTCGACGTCTATCTCTATAGATCTTAATGCTAATGATATAAGATGCCTCATTTATATCTTTTATGTCAAAACTCTTAGAGAGAAATTGTTTCATCTTATGTAGCAATCTCTTATCATTAGTTGCAAATAAAATATCATCCATGTATAGGACAAGAAAACAAATCTTGCTCCCACTAACCTTGTGGTATATACATTAATCTATGATATTCTCTACAAAATCGAAAAATAGATGACCTCATGGAATTTCAAGTACCATTGGTGGGATGCTTGTTTTAAGCCATATAAAGACCTCTTAAGCTTATACACCAAATGTTCACTAGTATTAGAAAAGAATCATTCTGGTTGTTTTATGTAAAACACTTATTCTAGTTTTCCATTAAGGAATGCTATTTTCACATCCATTTGATATAATTTCTTATAATAAAAAATGAACAATCAATACCAAAATAATACGAAAAGAATCTTTTTTTAGATATAGGATAAAATATCTCCCTATAATTGATTCTCTCCTTTTGAATGAATCCCTTAGTAGCGAGTCTGGTTTTGTATCTCTCAATGTTGCCCAATGAATCTTTCTTAGCTTTAAAGACCCGTTTATAACTAATGGTCCTTGTCCTATTAGGCAACTTTACTAAATCCCAGACTTCATTAAATGCCATAGAACTCATCTCTTTCCTCATAGCATTGTACTATAAATTAGATTTATCACAACTCATGACTTGTGAAAATGTTTCTGATCATTTTCAGCTTCAATATCATTGTCAGATTATTGCCTATCACAACATAATCATTAGGAATTATTGATTTCTTTATTTAAGTAGACCTTCTTAATATTGCATCAACATTCTCCTAAGGAGTTTGTTGTTCAATTGGATGCTCGACAATTTCTAGTAATTACTGAACAACCGGGTCTACTGGAACAATATTATGAGGTTGTGGAATTTCAATGATTGGTTGTTCAACGACTGGTTGAACTGAAGGAGCGTTGTAAACAACAACAAATTCAATACTTGAAGTAGAAGGTTGAGTATTTGAATGATCTTTTTCATAAACAAGGTCGCTAAATTGATCTCTCCCACTGATCTAGTCATTCTCAAGAAACTTAGTGTTTCTCGATTCCACAAACCTAGTGATATGACATGGACAATAAAATCTATATCCTTTGGACATTTCGACATATTTAACAAAATACCAACTTATGGTCCTTGGGTTTAACTTCTTTTCTTATGAATTATAGACTTTTACTTTATATGGGCATCCTCATATGCGTGCATATTACAAACTTGATTTCCAACCTTTGAATAACTCAAAAGGCATCTTAATGATAGCTTTTGTCGGAATTCAATTTAATATGTACACTGTCATTTTAACAACTTTAATCAACAAGGACTTAAGAAGTTTAGAGCTACTAAGCATACTCTACACCATTTCTAACAAAGTTAGGTTTCTTCTTTCTACCACACCATTCTGGTCTGGACAACCACGCATAGTTTTTTGGGCAATAATCTCATACTCTTCAAGAAACTTTACAAATGGACTAGGTACTTGTCCATCTTCAGCTTAGCTACCATAGTATTCTCCACCTCTATATGATCTCAGGATCTTAATTTGCTTACCATATTGTTTTTGTACTTCGGTTTTAAATACCTTAAGAATCATTATTTAATTTGTAATTATTGAAGCAAAATGGTGAGACCATACATGATGTAAATCTATAGGTTAAACTATGGTTGAAAATGAGAGGGATGTAGACAATGAATGAGGACTTCTGACTTGCAAGCTTAAAGAGCATAAACGGACTAAAGTTAAAAGAAGTGATGATGTAAGGAGTGATGTAACTTGTAGATAAGAAACTAGGTAATAAACTAAGGAATGTGGCAATTAAATTAGTGAAAAGTAGCTAATAAATTATGATTATCAGAGATAGAGAAAATCATATGACAATTACCAATGTTTGTATGAAGAAATATGAATCTTATTTCTATATAACACAATATACATAATAAATACGATGAAAATTTCGGATGTCATAGACATCCTAACTCATATGCACTTTAAGTTGACAAAAGATGTGCAACTCTCGAACAAATATTTGTTTCATGGGTAATAGTATAAATAGTTCATGAACTTTGATCTAATATGCAATGTTGTCCTTGAACTATTAATTTGTGTAATGTGATCTTGAACTTTGTTTTAATTTGCAATGCTATTCCTAATCTTTTTATTTGTTTAATGTAATCCTTGAACTATTGGTAAATGTTAAATGTAGTCCCTCGATTCTATAAAAATGTTGAATAGTTTAAAGATCATATTGAACATTGAACTAAAGTTAAGGGACTACATTGAATAAACTAAGAGTTTAGTGATAACATTGGACCAAAGTTCATGGATCACATTGAACACGCTTAAAGTTGAGAGACAATGTAGCAAATTGGACGAAAATTCAATAACCATTTGTACCATTTTCCCTTATGTCATCTTGGACTAACTTGGAATTGACACGGCTTCATATGGACCAATGTCTTTAAAGTGGCATAGATGATTTCAATCCCCTTTCAAACAAAGAAATGAAATGGTCCATGCAAACCCTCATTAATGCTGACCCGATCTCCATGCCACCATCCCCATCCTTGCTTTACGAGAGAGATCGCCCTCGATACATCAATATGCACCATTTGGCTCTTCCTCAACCTTCCCCACCCAAAGTTTGTGTCATACACCTTCTATCTCGGTGACCCTATGTCCTCATTGTTAGCTATTTTAAGGTCCCTCGTCCATCCCTTTGCCCCTCTCAATGATCCATCTGTCCCTACTTCCTTGGCTCTCCTCCTTATAGGCCTCACAACAAGGGGATGTTCACTTTTGCCCAAGAGCGAACTTCTCATCTCTAAGATAAAGCATATGTCAAGACAGTTCCCAAAGTACGTCAAGGGTAACGAGTATCCGAGTCAGTCCCTACAATCCGCAACAAAGATGAAATAATACAAATGATCATTGTCGCTCTTTAATGACGATTGGTGATGACATTGGTGTTCTTCGTCTCTTGATTTGATGATGCATGTCCATATGAATGCATACATCACCACGAATGTAGAGAATTGGATTGGATCTGACTCCAAGTTGAGACTGTCGTTCTTGAGTTGGCTTAAGATTTGCACTCGTAGCATGTCGATGTGAGCTTTTCGAAGGACAGACATTGCTCTCACCTTGTTCGCAACGACAAGAGGAGTTAGGCTCAAGCTCGAGCTCACGCTTGGGCCCACACAACTCCACTAGTCTTTCAAGAGTATAGGCTTGAGCCCATTCGGGTCTTTGATCACTCCTTGGTTGTGGAAAGTGAAATAGCTAGTATAAGCACCTAGAGGGGAGTGAATAGGTGTAAAAATAATTCTTCGAGATATAAGAGCAATACTAAGCAGACAATATAAATGAAGTTCTTCTTTGGTTAACAAAGTGAATTATGATCAAAGTAAAATAGAGAATAGGGAAGAGAAAATTGAATACGAAGTTTATAGTGGTTTGGCTTATTTCAAGCCTACGTCCACTCTTCCACACTCACAGCCCACTGGTTGGATTTCACTATGAACAAAAGAGATGTTACACCAAGTCTCTTCCTTGATTCCACAGTGTGAAAACTCTACCACACTTCCTCAAGGTCTCTCAAAGAAATAGACTCTCTTTTGTGTACAAGATTTCACTCAACAAATGATTTGACTAAGAACAAAGAGCTTTAGACTTTAGAATCCTTCTATCGTGCACACTCTAGAACAATTGGAACGTCTTCCTTTTATACTCCTTTATGCCATCATACCCATTGGCACTTACCAAAAGAATTCCTCCAATCTACCCGTTAGACAAAATCAATTAGAAAGATCATTCGAGCTATTAAAGGAACATGTTGATAGCCCATCAATCTTGCTCGCCCATATAATAAGGATCTCGGTTTCCATAAGTAGAACCTTCAAAGTATAGTTCGCCAATCATCGGATCCTTAATCTCTGAATCAATCATGATTAAATAAAGGATTCCGTTATGTCATATCCAGCCAAAAGATCTTCTCCAGTCAATAAGGTCAAATCCTTAATGAAACACCCAGTTTTGGATAACCCTTCTTCGACGGATTATAAACTATCAATGCGGATAGACTTTGAGTCTTGAGTTTGGCAATCTAGAGGTCTTCAAACTTTGAATAGTAGAGTCTGCAGATCTTCAGACTAGACTGATGGAAACGTTTTGTCAGCTTCAAAATATTCCAGGAAGATTTCTCCAACGATCTCCCCCTTTTTATGGTGACAAAACTTTCCTGCAGATTTGAATAACTTTGACTAGCAAAATATTACTCAAGCAAATATAGATATCTTATAAAGATAAATGGCTTAATGATAACACTAGAATCTACAACTACAGAAAATAGGTTAGTCTTTCATGTGAGTTCATGTGAGTTCATGTGAGTAAAGCCATTCATAAGATATCAATAGAACTTAATATAAGTAGTCAAATCCAAATCCCAAATTCAGTCCACATCCAGACACACAAGTCAAGTCAAACATCAAAACAAACCAAAGTTCAACAAATTTAAGTTCAAAGTTTCAAATCTTGCATCTCTCTTTTTTTTTGTCATCATAAAGAAAAGGTTGAGATGGAAAGAGAATGGATTCAAGAATGCTTGGGAACACGAACAAGCTGGAAATCTCCTATTGATTGGACAATGCCTTCTAGCTTTTTCAAGTCTTCCTTCAATTGAGCCACATCTTCACCCTTAGCATTTGCCTGAATCTAAAGAGAAAGGGCTTGGATCTGATCATTCAAAGAAATTGAAGAAGCTCGACCCGAATTCTACAAATTCTGAACTTCGCATCCCAAACCATATATCTGACCCCGCATTTCCAAGAGAACATCAAGAATTCTGCGAAAGTTTGCTGAATTATCAGTCTGCGTACTAGCTTCTGCATGATCAGATGAAGTAAAGGCAGATGATGGCAAATCAGCATGGTCATGCAGATTGGGCGATGAAACATCATGTCTCTCTTCAGGAAATTGAGAGGCATAGATGTCCTCTGGATCTGCTGGAGAGCGACTCACTCCCTCACTGGTAGCAGGATATGAGGACATTTCTTTTTTCTCACGGTCTTCCCATGTTTCCATGCCTTCAGGTGGAGAAGAGTGTTCCTCATGCTCTGTTTCCGCTTGATCTCCTCTCTCCTCTTCAATTCTTTCCTCCTCTTCATCTCTTTCTTCTGCTTCTCTGTCCTCTGCTTCCAAATTTTCTCTTTCTCCAGTCCTCTATTCTGTCTCATCCGTGTCTTTATCTTGTCTCTCCATTGATTTTGGAACAGAACGACTCAAGTTCTTCAATGCCATAGCAGAAATGGTGATGTCTTCCTCATCATCTTCATCCTCAACGATGAGAGCTTTTCTTTTCTTGGATGGAGCTTCCACGGGCTCCTTTCCTTTTCTCTTTGTAGCCGAAGAGACTTGATGAGACTTAATAGGGGTTTTCTCCTTGAATTTCTCCAACGCTTTGTTGAGTTCCTTCAGGTGCATTTTGGAAACCATTTTCAGTCCCACCACCTTTTGATCACACGATCGAACACAGAGAATTCGTGGAGGCTGAACATTTAGATGTTTGAATAACTTTGTTACAAGAGCTGGATAAGGAAGTTGACCCTTGTCCTTCATCACTGCCCTGTACATGTGGAACATAATAGTATGTGGAAGAGAGAACTTTTTCCCTGCATTGATGACATACATCAACTTTGCCTTTGAGTTTGAAACATCAGTCTTTGAAGTAAATTTTGGTCTGAGACAAATAATTACAATCTTGTGAAGCAGAATGTTGAATGCACTCATCCTTGAGTAGGAAACCTTTCCCTTTGTCCTTCTATCCTTAACAAGTTCCAACGTAGTACGAGCAATAGAGACATTGATAGGTTGATATCTCCCTCTCTCAACCCCAATCACATCAGCCAACATATCTACATCCACCACATAGTCCTGATCTCGGACACTAAAAGAGAATCTATTCGCATCCAAGAAACTGAGATTCGAATAGAAATAAGCAGTAAGTTCAGCATAGGCTTCTATAGAGTCAGAAATGAACTGTTCAAGTTGAAGAAGACTGAATTTTTCCCTCAATTTAACATTCACAGCATCAAGGAAATCAAAGTCCACACTTCTAGGGTTTATCACCCCACGCTTCAACAACTTAGAATATAGATGCTTTTGTTCCTCCGATCGAAACAAGTCTGTCCTTTTTCCCTAATTACCGCAACACCCATTCTCGATTAAAACTGACTATACAACTTGTCATCATCATTCCCATCTATCTGATTTTGCCCTCCGACAGGAGGATCAATCGGGATATTTACGAATGCCTCTTCTGCTGATCTAGCAGGGGCAATTTCCAAACGCTTCATTGTGCGTAAAAAGAAGGTTTCATTTTTGTACCCTTTGTCTTTTAGAAATTCGTCAATGCAGTTCAAAGGAGTTCCAACCCTTTTTAAAGCACAATAAAGCTTGTAGGTAAAAAAGGGCTTATACACTTACAGGTTCTGCATCTTCAAATATTTCTTCCTTTTCCTGTCGAGCAACCTCCTGTTGTCTAGATGGAGAAGATGGACGCTGCTGAGAATGTTATGGGCTCTGCTACTGACTAGGAAACTCTTCTTTCTCGGTGAGGTTGAAGTGCGTAGGCCCTTCACGCATTTGCTGTGGTCCCCTGCTTGCGATCCTCAAAGATTTTCTTTGGGAAAACATTTTTCACGGTCTTTGAGAGATTCTAAGCTTGTTTTCCCAAGAAAGATGACAACTTTTCGAAGATTAAACAAGAGAAGAAGACAGAAATGGAAGATCGGTACTCTCTTAGGGTTTTTGTGAGTGAAATGAAAAGAAATCAACAGTATATATAATAGTCAAAGAGAGGCATACAGAACGTCATAAAAGAAAGTAAAAAGATTCATTTTAAAAAATAACTGCCCTTTTTCAAAAAATTAGATAAGTTTCATTTTAAAAATAACTCCATTTTCGAAAAGGAAACGTTGCAATAATCACGTCAATAGCAATAATCAAACACGGTTGATGATCGTACCTTTTCAAAATGAGAATTGAGGCATAAGAAAGTAAAATAACTTATGAAAGAAAACCTTGATCATTTGAGTCTAGGAGTCTCTAGACTTTAACTTCTTCAAATTTCAAGATGTTTAGTCTTGAACGGATGATTTCAAATTGATTTTTCTCCAAAGGCTTTGTAAATATATCTGCCAGTTGGTTCTTTGAGTCAACAAATTGAATCGAAACTTCTCCATTCTGAACATGATCTCTAATGAAGTGATGTCGAATCTCTATATACTTTGCTCTTGAGTGAAGAATTAGATTCTTGGTGAGATTGATTGCACTGGTGTTGTCATAGTTAATCTCTGTACATGAATCTTCAATTCTAAAGTCTCTTAGCTGTTGTTTTATCCACAGAATTTGTGAAAAACAACTTCCAAGAGCTACATATTCTGCTTTTGCTATAGAAAGAGCTACTGTACTTTGCTTCCTTGAAAACCAAGATACTGTCCTGCTTCCAAGTAGTTGACAGGTACCCGAGGTGCTCTTTCTATCAACTCTGCATCCGGCTAGGTCTGCGTTTGAATATTCGAGAAGAGTAAAGTCTCCATTTTTAGGATACCAAAGACCAATGCTCGAAGTTGATGCAATGTATTTGATAATACGCTTTGCAGCACTTAGATGAGATTCTTTTGGGTCTGCTTGAAATCTAACACAAATGCAAACACTAAACAAAATGTCAGGTCTAGAAGCAGTAAGATAAAGAAGTGAATGAATGATACTCCTGTATAGTTTCTGGTCAACTTTCTTTCCTCCTTCATCTTTGTCTATCTTCAAAGACTTGACATTGGCATATCAGTCTTTTTGCAATTTTCCAGTCCAAACTTTTTGACAAGATCATTAGCATATTTTTCTTGATGAATAAAAGTCCCTTCCTTCATTTGTTTCACTTGAAGTCCAAGAAAGAAGGTTAGTTCACCTATCATACTCATTTCAAATTCATTCTACATAGACTTAGAGAATTTCTTGTACAGACTTTCATTAGAGGATCCAAAAAATAATATCATCAATATATATTTGAACAAGCAGAAAACTTTTATTTTCTCTTTTGATAAACAGAGTAGTATCTATTTTACCTTTGATGAAGCCATTTTTAATTAAAAACTTAGTCAGCCTGTCGTACCAAGCTCGATGTGCTTGCTTTAAACCATATAAGGCATTTTTCAGTCTGAATACTGAGTCTGGTTTCCTTGGATCTTCAAACCCAAGTGGTTGTTCAACATAGACTTCCTCATGGATAAATCTATTCAGGAAAGTACTTTTGACGTCCATTTGGAATAACCTGAAATTCTTATAACAAGCAAAAGCAAGTAATAATCGAATTGCTTCTAACCTTGCTACTGGTGCGTAAATCTCGTCATAGTCTATCCCTTCTTCTTGCGTATATCCCTTGGCCACGAGTCTTGCTTTGTTTCTTACGACCTTTCCTTTCTTGTTCATCTTATTCCTGAAAACCCATTTAGTTCCAATAATAGATTTACCTTTCGTTTTAGGAGTCAACTCCCATACATCATTAATGCTGAATTGCTTGAGTTCTTCTTGCATAGCTTCAATCCAGCTTTCATCAGATAAAGCCTCTTCTATGCTTTTGGGTTCTATTTCAGAAATAAGAGCCACAGCACTAGACTCTTCGCGCCTTTTGGATCTTGTGCGAATTCCTTCATTAATGTTGCCAACAATGAGATCTTTTGGATCTTCCAGTTACTGGTTGATTTGTCAAATTGATGATCACTTTCTTCATTTGAATCTTCAACAATCATTTGATGCTAGTCTTTCGAGGTCTGAGCTGCTTCCTGAGATTTAAACTTTGTAGAGTTTGGAGCAGGTTCAGATTCTTCAAGATGAGTCTGAATAAATTCGATTTGCATAGAATCTTGGAATTTGACATTCATTGATTCCTCCACAGATTGAGTCTTCTTGTTGTAGACTCTATAGGCTTTGCTTGAGGTAAAATATCCAAGGAAGATACCTTCGTTTGATTTTTTTTTAAACTTCCCAATTTGATCATTTGTATTTTTTAATATAAAGCATTTACATCCAAACACATGAAAATATGAAACAATAGGCTTCTTTTCTTTGAATAACTCATAGGGGGTTTTTTTCTAGAATTGGTCTTAGAAAAACTCTATTAATAATATAACATGCTGTAGAAACTGCTTCGGCCCAAAAACGTGAAGAGATATTACTTTCAATTAAAAGTGTTCTAGCCATTTCTTGAAGTGGCCTATTCTTTCTTTCCACAACTCCGTTTTGTTCTGGACTATATGGAGAGGAGAACAAATGCTGAAAACCATATTCATCACAAAACTTTGCAAAATCTTGATTTTCAAATTCACCTCCATGGTCTATTCTTATACTTGAAATAACATACCCTTTTTCATTTTGGACATTTTTAGCAAACTTTTCAAAGTAAGAAAAGGTTTCAGACTTACTTGCCAGGAAATATACCCAGGTAAATAGTGAGTAGTCATCCACAATTACTAGGCAATATTTCTTACCTCCAATACTTCGAGTTCTGATTGGTCCAAAAAGATCCATATGCAGGAGCTGCAGTACACAATTAATGGAAACTTGATTTATTGGTTTAAAGGAATTTCTTACTTGCTTTTCTAATATGCATGGTGTACATAGATCGGACTTTTGGTATGATAGATTGGGTAAACCACGAACAAGCCTTTTTGCTGAAATTTTAGCTATCTACTTCATATTGATATGCCAAAGCTTCTATGCCATAAGTTCGCTTCGTCTTGAATTGAGACTAGACATTGCGATTCATCTGGTTTCACATCCAAAAGGTAGATATTTCCATGTTTTCGACCCATGAATGACTGAGTAGAATCTTTACAGGTTCCTGAACATATTCCCTCTTGAAATTTGATTTTGAAACCGGTATAACACAGCTGACTGATGTTGAGCAGATTGTAGTTGAGTCCTTCCACTAAGGAAACATTGCTTATTGTGAGGTTTCCAATCTTTACAGTTTCAAATCCCACAATTCTTCCTTTATTGTTTCCTCCAAATGAGACTTTTCCACCATTTACTTGAACGAGCTTTATGAAACACTTTGAATCTCCCGTCATATGTCTTGAGCATCCACTATCCATATACCATTTTATCTTTTTCTTGATAGTGACTTGCATTTAAAAAAGAAACTCAAACTTTCTTTGGTACCCATATTTTCTTGGGTTCATTGGTGTTAGTATAACATGCGATTTTTGCCCATACATTCTTAACAGGTTTCCAAACCATAGGACATTCTTTTTCAAAATGATCTGCATTATTGCACTTTGAACATCTGAGAGCATTGCGACCTACTGGTTTTACAAAGATCTTTTTAAAATGATTTTTGTAGGCATCTTTTGTGGGTCTTTGCTTAATTCCTTCCTTTACTTTAGGAAAATCAATCAAAGGAATGGTTTCCGCAAACATTCCTAAACCAGATTTATTGAAATAAGTTCTTTGAACAGAAAGAATTTTTTCCAGTTTCTCAGATCCTATAGAAAATCTTTTAGAAATATTTGAGATATCATTTTTCAAGAATGCATTTTCTTTTGAAAGATTGCATTAAATTGGATTCTTTTTATGAATTTGATATTGGAAATCCGCAAATCTAGAAATTCATTTCGGACAATTGAACCTTCATCATTTTCTTTCAAGGTAGAAACATTTTTGTCTAAAACTTTGACCTTTTCTTTCAAAACATTTTCTTGTTGTTTTAGTGCAGAATTTTCCTTTTTTAGTTCGGAAATCCTTTTAAGAGAAGTCTTAAGACTAAAACACAACTCATCAATGTATTTAGAAACTTTAATAGGAATTTTAAAGTCACTCACCTCAAATTCACTGTCTGAATCTGAGTCTGTCTCGGAGTTTGATTTTGAATCCAATTGTGCCATCAAACATATATTGGTATAATCATCATCACTTTCTTCACACTTTGTATCACTCCAGGTTTCTGCTTTAAGTGCCTTTCGATATTTTTCAGCTTTTCCTTTCTTCTTCCTCAGAAGAGGATAGTTGGGTTTGATGTGTCCCTTTTTCTTGCATTCAAAGCAGACTACATCTTTGTTTGATTCATCATCCTCAACAGGCTTAGTCTGTTGCTTTTGAAAACCCTGTTTCTTTGGATTGAATCTTCTTCCTTTTATGTTCAGTTTTCTGAATCTTCTTATCATGAGAGCAAGCTCTTCGTCATCCATATCGTCTTTAGAATCTATGACATCAGAATCATCATTAGATTTTAATGCAATGGATTTCTTATCTTTAGGATCTTCATCTTTGTTGATTCGCTCTACTTCATAAGACTGAAGAGTCCCAATCAATTCATTGACCAAAAGTGGCATAATTCTCTGTGTCTCCCTTATTGAGGTCTTTATGTGATTCCAATCCTTAGAGAGTCCACGCTAAAGCTTGTTTACTTTCATGGGATCAGAAATTGGTTGCCATTGATTTTCAAGGCCATTCACGATCTCTGTAAAATGACTAAGCATGTCAGTGATAGATTCTCCAGATTTCATTTTGAATGATTCATATTAACTGAGCAGAATGTTGATTCTGGTTTCTTTTACTCGATCAGTTCCTTCATAAGTGATGTGTAATCTATTCCAGACTTCTTTAGCTGTAGAACAAGAAGAAATTCTGTTATATTTAGTAGGTGACAATGCACAATATAAAGAATAAATTGCTTTTGCATCAAGAACTTGTCTCTTGATTATCTTTTCCTGAGTCATTTCACTAGACTCAACAGTATCTTTTCCTCTCTCTGAGATAGGTGCAGCTTTAGGAATGATTCTTTTGTCTTCAACGTCTCATTCTAGAGGATCCTTTGATCTTAGGAACGCCTTCATCTTGTTTTTCCATATGTTGTAATCATTTCCATCAAAGTAAGGCGGTCTGGTATTGCTTTGCCCTTCTACTAGCCCTGGAGCTAACATACTAGCCATGGATCTTTAACTCTAAACTAAAACACTTCAAACAAAGTGAGTACACAAGCTCTAATACCAATTGAAATAGCTAGTATAAGCACCTAGAAGGGGCTAAATAGGTGTAAAAGTAATTCTTCGAGATATAAGAGCAATACTAAGCAGACAATATAAAGGAAGTTCTTCTTTGGTTAACAAAGTGAATTATGATCAAAGTAAAACAAAGGATAGGGAAGAGAAAATTGAACAGGAGGTTTATAGTGATTTGACTTATTTCAAGCCTACGTCCACTCTTCCACACTAACAGCCCACTGGCTGGATTTCATTATGAACAAAAGAGATGTTACAGCAAGTCTCTTCCTTGATTCCATAGTGTGAAAACTCTACCACACTTCCTCAAGGTCTCTCAAAGAAATAGACTCTTTTTTGTGTACAAGATTTCGCTCAACAAATGATTTGACTAAGAACAAAGAGCTTCAGACTTTGGAATTCTTCTATCGTGCACACTTTAGAACAACTGAAATGTCTTCCTTTTATATTCCTTTATGCCATCATACCCGTTGGCACTTACCAAAGGAATTCCTCCAATCTACCCATTGGACATAATCAATTAGAAAGATCATTCGAGCTATTAAAGGAATATGTCGATAGCCCATCAATCCTGCTCGCTCATACAATCAGGATCTCGGTTTCCATAAGTAGAACCTTCCAAGTATACTTCGCCAATCATCGGATCCTTAATCTCTGAATCAATCATGATCAAATAAAGGATTCCGTTATGTCATATCCAGCCAAGAGATCTTCTCCAGTCGATAAGGTCAAATCCTTAATGAAACACCCAGTTTTGGATAACCCTTCTTTGACGGATTAGAAACTATCAATGCGGATAGACTTTGAGTCTTGAGTCTGGCAGTCCGGAGGTCTTCAGACTTTGAATAGTAGAGTCTGAAGATCTTCAGACTAGACTGATGGAAACGTTTTGTCAGCTTCAAAATATTCCAAGAAGATTTCTTCAACAGAAAGGACTCAAGTCATCCGAATCAACGCAAGTGGGGTCCCATCCGGACCTGTGAATGGACACCCACGATTTCATGAAGTGAGTGAAGGACCTGCCAGCTGCTACCATGTGGAGGAATTGGATGCCAATGCAAATGCCCTTTGGAAACAAAGTAACTTAAATCATTATTCAACAAAATTGACGATAAGTTTCAAGTTCAATTTTTATTTATACGGCTGGTTTTTTTTTTGTTGGATGTACGTTTATCACTCTCGTGTATTGATTACGCATAATCGCAGAAGATAATATATTGAAAATCACAAAATTTCTTTATATGAATGTTGAACGAGTGGCCCGGAGACATTTGTTAATGAATTCTTTGTCATAATCCCATCGGTTCTCCTAAACACATCACTCTTTCTCAACTTCTTATTTCACAGTTTCATCTCTAAGTATCATTTCAACCGAAAAGCTCAAATATGACGCTGCATTTTTATGTTAATTTGCACACATCAACATGATGCTTAATCTATGCTTCTTGTGATATGTAATAAATCTAAACGACGAGATCCTGCTGTAAACCTTGGATTCTCTTCATTTGCTTTTTATCTTTGTACATGTTACGTAAACTCAAATCCAATATCTGCCTTTTATTTACGTCCGTTTGATATTACTTTCTCGCTTGTATTCTATCTTTGTTTTCCGACTCTTAAATTGCTTCAACTTTGTGTTGCCAAATGAGCTCAAGTTATAGCGTAGCATTATTATACAGAATCCGTAAATATCCCAAACAGATCTTCCGAAAAGAAACTTTGATCAGCTCAAATGATATCGATACTAAAACCAAATAATGAGAATTAAAAACAAGTGAAAAGGAACACAAGGGAGCCAGACCATCATCAACTGACCTGAATTGCCACGAGAGGCACCTCCCGTGCGCTATCGGATGCACACAGCGGCGAGAGCTGATGCACCGGAGGGTTTATCAGCATGGCACTGTGCGGCTCGTCCCGATGAGCTCGGTGAAGTTGGCAGCAGATTCAGCGATGGTCAAGGAGAGGCAGTTGCTGTCGGAGTAGAGGATGTGGGGCTTCTGGGGCGGCGCCAGAGGGAGGACAAGGCTGGAGTCAAAGGGGAAGAAGCGGCGGAGACAGACGGAGAGAGAGCAGACCAGGAGCGGGAGTGTGGTCTGAGCGAAGGAGGGAGGGGATTCAGGGAAGTCGTAAAAGAAGAGGCGTTGCATGGGGCAGCAGAGAAGCCACAGGATGTCGAAGAAGGGGAGAGGGAGAGCGGCTGCCGGGACTAGTCCGCTGGCGGCGAGATGTTGTAACGGTGGAGGATCTTGACCTTCAACATCTCGTCCGACGGGGAAGGGGAATTTTCCATAATAAGGGAAGGAAGCTATATGGGCGGTGCCAATGATGGCTTTTTGTCCCAGTTTGAAGGCGATGTAAACCCATTCCCCTACGTTATTCGGTGCATGTATATATTGGAGATAATGAATTTGAGCTACGTCTGAAATGGGATGCTTTCATTGAATCAAGAGCTCGTGTCCGACATCACAGCTTGACTCTCTGGTTTTCGTGTTTATCCAAGATATCCAAAGATCACAGGAAGGGGTGAGAGACGACTTGGTCCCGAGAAAAAAGCACGACACGCCATATTGCGAAGGCTAAACGGTCGATGATTTCTAGATACAAAACACCAATAAATGTAATCAAATCAGGCTCCAAAACAAAAGCCTATTTCTCGCCGCGCCCCCCCCCCCCCCCCCCCCCCCAAAAAAAAAAAAAGTCTCGCTTCCCCATTGAGTATTTTACCCTCTGCGACCTCGCTATGCTGTTGTCTCAGCACGCAGGGGAAAGTGATGGCTTAGTTTGGAGTCAGCTTCCTCTATATATATACGCACACCAAAAGCTAATGGGATACCATAGTGAGGCAAGACTTGGATGAGATAGGGCCCAATGTAGATGAAGAAAAGGTGTAACCATGGTGTCACGAGTTTATGTTGACGGGCTCCATCTAGATGGACAGTTCTATAGTCTAAGAAACGGATTCCTTCATGCTAAATCACCATTATTTACATTTTCTCAACAAAATGTCGTAACTTACAAAATCTTAAAGCTTTTTGTGCAATGTAAATTCATGGCATGTAAAATTTATCCCGAGCAGTGAAAAAGGGAGAAAAGCAAAAAAGCTCGAAGCTATCGGCCCTGATTCCAATCCTTAAAGAAGTGACCTCTCCATCTGAACCCAATTTTTAGACTACCTTCCCCAGCCCTACAATCTGCATTGAAGCCGAAGAGAAATAACAGGAGATTTTTCAGATTTTCCATAGATTCTCTAAGATAGTCATTTTTTTTTTAAATTTATAAAAAAAGCTCATGTACTTTTCATTAAAATTCACAGAGAAATACACATAAATTACATGATTCTCTCTTCCGCATTATTCTTATCTTGGTTTCAGAGATTCTGCTCTTGTTATTTCACATGTGTGTCCCCCATATTTGTCAAATTCCACATGTGATTGCTAATCTAGCTTGCACATGACAATGTGTGTTAAAATATCTCATATTACTTAGCTGCAAAATTTATATGTTTTATATATATATACGATATCCCTTCACCTATCAGTTTAAGTTTTTGGATTGGACATTTTAACATGATATTAGAGCTTTTGTTATATGAGGAAGCGCCCATCAAATTATACAATTTTTGTAACAACATTATCAGAGCTGTTGTTGTCTGAGGAAACCGTTGGCCTTGAGTGTTGTTCTAACACCAACGTCAAATTTGGCGCCCCAAAAAGAGCCAGATTCTATCATTTTGTTGCGATCTGCCACCGCACATTCTCACACGCATCACCATGCGCCACTATCTTTCGGATCCACACGATGACAACTCTTGTAAGCATGCTGGTGTCACTCTCACGTTATCCGCCACGTCAGTGACGCATCATGTGCCACGTCAATAGTCACATCAACATGGCACATTTTTGTTACTTCAGCCCAGCCGGTTGGCTTGCACGGTTAGCTGGTTCGTCCTCTACAGACCGACCGGTTCAATCCAGCAACCTATAAGGGAGTGTGGACAGGAGAACCAATGGGGCCGATATATTTTTATCGAGATCCCGAATCCGGGCCTCTACCTAAACTTTCCTGATGATCAAAGCCTTTTTGAGGACCTGCTCAAGTCCAACCAAACTTGATTTAGGACATAAGACCAAACCTGTTCTCTTTTATTTACATCCAATTTGTTTCATTTTCAAGTAGTTCTTGAAGACTTCAGACTTTCCCAAGGTTTTTCGATGTGCTGAGTTTGTTTTGACTTTAGTTTCACTATAACTATCCTCCAAGGTGCCGGTCTCTTCATATTCTTTATCCATTCTACTCTCTTCGCCGATTAAGTGGATATTATGGATTACTTGAAGTTTCACTATCCACTGAGACCATTTTGGATGGTTCAAATTCTATTTTATGGACTCAATAAATATCAAGTTTTTCGAGAGGATGCAAGCATCGTTGCTATGTCACTAGCAATATCTATGCACCTACTAAGACTACTGATGAAACTATGGATAAATCTAGTGAATATTTGGTGGGGTGGGATAGCAAGAATCATCAGACCCTAATGTAGTTTTGAAACATTTCAATTCCATCCATTAGACTTTGGTTTGGTCGCTTCAATAGAGCAAAGGAAGCCTGAGATCTCCTTGCACTCGATATTTCGTCTTAGACATTACCCATCAATATCAATTGTTAGAAAATCTGCATCATATGCATTAAGGGAGAGGTTAGTTTTTAATGATTTTTTATCCTCCACACACGCTTTATGGGATCAGCTAGCCTTATTTGAACCACAATGGGAAGGAATTATGATGCTCACAAATTTGTTGAATATCATGAACGTATGGGTGTTACGCAATTTCTAATGGCAACTAATGATGAGTTTGATCTTCTGTGATCTTCACTTCTGCATAGAGATGCGTTACCTCATCTTGAGGTAGTTCTCTCAATGTTGTTGACTGAGGAGACCTAAGTTGCTATTTTGAATGCATAACGCACTACTTTGTCCACTTCTACAGATGTGCTTGTTGCTATTGCTTCTTCTTCACCATGCAAATGCTGTTGTACGCACTATCGTCGACATGGTCATCTTGCATCCAATTGCTATTGACGACAACCTAAGAAATCTATTGGATGAATAACCGCTCTCGATATAGAGGTCCACTTGCACGCAGATCCACCATTGCTATTACCATTGAGGATTCCCCCAACGGCTGTTTTGTTACTCTAAAGAATTTACATTCTATTTTTCGAGGATTTGGTACTTCTCCTTTGTTTATACACTTCTACTCTATTTGTCTCTTTAGATACTTCTAATTGATGGTTCTTTGATTCCACCTATTGTAGTTGCATGACTTCCAATCCAATTTGTTTAAGTCAAACTCATTTACTTCACAAGCACCTACCATTCATACAATCGATAACCCATAAATGATAGTTAGTCGTACAAAAACATTTCAACACCTAACACTTTCTTTTTTCCTTAACTATCTTTAAATTGATTTCCATGGGATAATTATGCAAACTTCATCTTGACATTCACCTCTTTCCTAAGTGTTGTCGTGTGCAAAATCTACAAATGGGTTAGAAACTTGGGACAGGTTGTAAAGTGGGACCCTTTTCAAACTTATTTGCTTAAAACTTCTGAACTCTTTCGCTAGTTGTACTATCATAGTATGATCTGAAACTTAGCATTCTCCATTGGGTCTTGTTTCTTATTGGGTCTTGTTTCTTTCTTTATACTAGGCCTTCCAATTTCAATGGTCATTTAGATTTTGTTGACAATGAACATTTGATTTCTTGCCATTCAAGTTGGGAAAACATCAAGTTTAACCATTTGTTCTTCGTGAATCGGTCTCTTGTGCTCTCTTTGATCTATTTCACTCTATTATGTGGGGACCATCTCTCAATCCCATAGTGAGATGATCTTGCTATTTTGTAATATTTGTTTCACAATTCTAAGAGATATGGAGAATTAAGGAAGATATGGATAATTTCCTTGTATTTTTCAATGATCTCTAACATTTCTCATCCTTTATCATTATTTTGGCATGTGTTTTTTTTTTTCCACGATTTGACTTCGAGTACGCTTTTTCAATGATTTGAGCGACTGAAGTTCCTAAATGAAGTTTAACTTGTGAATTTGAATTGACACTCCTACTTGAATTGCCATGACCAAAGTCACTTGTGAACCACCCATCATCTGCAATGGTGGCAAAGGAGGCATGAACAGGTGTAAAGGCATTGTGCCTTGAGCCACATCGCTCACAAGCTAGTTGGTCAAAGTTAATAATGAAATCCACTATAGTCAGAGAGAGAGAGAGAGAGAGAGAGAGAGAGAGAGAGAGAGAGCCACATCGCTCACAAGCTAGTTGGTCAAAGTTAATGATGAAATCCACTATAGTCACAGAGAGAGAGAGAGAGAGAGAGAGAGAGAGAGAGAGAGAGAGACAGACAGACAGACAGACAGACAGACAGACAGAGACAGACAGAGACAGAGACAGAGAGCTAAGAGAATTACTAAAAAAAATTCTAAACCTATTGCATTTGTGTCAATTCAATCCTTAACTATCTTTTTTTTTTTTTTTGCTAATTGAGTCTTAAATATTTTACATTTGTGCTAATTTTATCATCCGGTCAAGTTTAATTGGTTGGTGTTGACATGGCGCAACTGGTGCTGATTTAGTGTGATTAGTGTTGATGTGGACACTTTTTATTAATATTTCAAAATTTTAAATTATTTTTTTATTTTTTATTTTTCTTTTCTCTTTATTTTTCCCCTCTTCCTTCTTCCTCTAGCTAGTTGCCAAACTAAGGCGACTATATAAAGGTGAGGGCCTCAACCTTGTCGGCCACTAGCAAGTCAAGCCTCACATTAGTCCAATGACTGGCTAAAGGTAGGAGGAAGGGGAAAAAATAAAGAGAAAGAAAATAATAAATAAATAAATTGAAAAAATATTGAAACATTATTAAAAATTATCAGCATTAACATCAACTATATCACGTTAGTGTTGGTTGTGCCACATTAACATCTTGTATTGAATTGACATAAATACAAAAGGCTTAAAACTCAAAAATAAAGTTTATAACTAAATTGCCACAATTACAATATGTTTAAGACTTTTTTCTCAAGAGCCACCGAAAGAGAGGAAGTTGTAGAAGAAAGGACCATTGCATGTGTTAGAAGGAAAGCTAGCAGACGTTAAAGAAGGTGAGCCGAATGATGACACCCAAGGTGCGTTGGGAAACATTTTTGTTCCCAGATCAATTTTTTTTAGAAATAGTTTTTTTTTTCTAGTTTTATTCCCTAGAATAGTTTATGAGTAAAAGAACACATTTCACAACTGTATAAAATTTCTATTTTTGGAATAGAAAAAGAATAGGAATGCGTTTGCTACTGTCACGTCCCGAACCTCGGGCACACACACATCCCTCGGTGATTGATTAAATTGCGACATTCCTAGAATGTGTTGCCGACCCAAATGATTTATGCACATGCGGAAGCGAAATAACAATCTAGACACAGACAAACATGAAATAGAAAAGTAGGACAACAAATTAACACAACCCGCACATTATAAACACATCAAGTTTATATATAAAAGTTTGTCTCCCAAAAAGAAGTCCTAACCGACCTATACCCGGATCCCTTCGACTCCGGCTCAGGCCTCTCCATCCTAGAGACCTAAAAATTTTAAACCATGATGGGGTGAGACAAAGTCTCAGTGAGTCCACACCCTAAACCTCGATTAAGAGAAGAATTCACCTAGAGGCAGCCTAAACATATACCATACAAGCCTTACCTCACCTCAACACCTCCCTACACATAAGTACATCTTATATAACATATATCAATCAATTATAGGGGTCCCGATTATAAGGCCAAATCGTTATGACACGTCAAATTCCGTGCCACACAATTTTGTCTCATAATCAAGCACAGTTATTCCAATCAATCACACGTGTCCCAGTTATTATGACCCATCGGCCATGTCGAACTCAACAATCGACAATCATCCGGCATAACCGAGCATCATCCCACTTCGTCGAGCATGGCAACATCTACTAATAAACGGAATTCTCGAACGAGCATCGGCCCAACTTCCATTGTGACCAGCATCCGTTGATATGGGGCATTCTCAAAGGAACATTGTCCGATGTAAAAGCATTGTGACGGGTTCCGATAGCAATCACACGCACATCTAATCTCGGCTAAGGACATCGTGTTTTGCACTCAAATGCCTCAATTTCAAATAATGTACTTTGCATATTTTCTTCATATTAAAAAATTCGGTAAAATAATTGTGCATTGTCACATAGTCAAATAGAACCGTGAAGTGTGTTATTCTCCCATTATAAAATTCTACAATTTTATATGGTACTTAAAACATTTTTGGCGTAAAAAACCGACACCTGGTATTTTTCTAATTAAATACCAAAAAAATCATATTTTTGAAATAATTATTAAAAATTATCATCCAACACTCAATTGTATAAATTATCAATCAATTGCATGAACCAATACAACCATGACAATCAGCATGAAATTCTAACAACTGGCTATCCCAGTATAATTTACGCTAATTAATAAATAATTAAATAAATTACAAAATATTTAAATTAAAACACTTAATTAAATTAAATGACCTAACAAAACTAATCTAATTGAAATAACTAATTAATCTAACCAACCTAACTAATTTAATCTAACAGACTTACTAAATATTCTTACTAATCCATCTAACTATCTTAACTACCTAGTTCACTCAACTAAATTTACTAACTAATTATCACTCTAACTAAATCAACTACTAAAACCAAGCTTAAGCCTAAACTAATCCTCTATAAGTGCAATTAACCCCTAATTAGAGCTTAAAATGTTAATCATCGGTTTACGCGAAAACCGGTTCACGGCAATAGCGACGCAACAACAACCGAAACCCGGGCCTACAACAACTCCAAAGGAGGCCAAACCGAGGCTGAAAAATGCATTATAGCCCATGGCCAAGGGTTGTCTTGGCTCTACGGAAGGCTGAATCAAGGGCTATTGTTCGCGGCTTGGCTCAACTAGGTTGAACTCGACGCGAGGATGGCGGCTGGACGAGGGGTTGGTCGCTGGCCGCAACTAGAACTGTCACGCCCTGATTCTCGTGCATGCACACATCCCTTACCTTTGGTCAATTTTAAAAACGATAACCCAAGAAGTATCACCAACCCTTTTCATTTTAATATGCACATGCGGAAGCAATTATAATATCCAGATAATAAAACAATGGGATAGAAAAGTATGGCCATATTTTTTATATTGAAATTCACAACCAAACTTTTATACAACCACACCTCAAAGTATTTTAACATACTATTCACAAAGGTCTAGTCTCACACTCAACCACCTACAAATAGGGTTCACAAAGAGGATATGATCATAGTCCTCATCCAGGTCATACTAGGATCATCATTGGGGTTCTCCTCCAGGTACTCCTCTTGAGTCTCTTTCTCCTCAGGCTCCTCATCAGGGTCTTGAAATCTTGTCCCATAACCGGATGAGACTATGTCTTAACAAGTTCCACCCCACTAAGACTCAATTACGAAACTAATATGCTATCCGGGCTGCCTATACACGTATGGGTCAGAGGACTTACCTTGGCCTCATATTCCACCTGTGTATTAGCACAATTTAATAGACATCCGAGCAATCACATCACAGATCGATATCTCGATCAATTGACCTAGTCGATTACATGTCAATTAGACCATTCTTCGGTCGTCTCCCTTATTTAGTCTCAAATCTTACTCACGGCTTCACGAGCATAGTCTACCAAATTTCTTGGCAACAAATTACGGTCCAAAAAACACGACCTCTCTTTAGGTGACAAATTACAGCCCAATGGATGCGACCTTCCATAGGTGGCAGATTACGGCCTTATCAGGCGCGATCCTTATTAGGTGGCAATTTACAACCCAATGGGCGCGACCTCTATTAGGTGGCAGTTTACGGCCCAATGGGTGTGACCGACTCCAAATTCGGTGGCAAATCTCGGCCCAACTGGCATAGCCATACTTCGGCGGTTTCCGAGGTTCAACTCACAACCGCTCACAATCAAATTCTAATTGAATACCGACATTGATCAATTTTGGGATAAATCCCCACATACTCATCAACTCACTCAATTTCCACAAACTAGTGCTCAAATAAATAAACAGACTGCACCACAACAATTAGCATAGAATTTCGGTTGTCGGCTATCCCAGCCTAATTTCCGAAAAATAAATAAATAAATATTAAAAAAGATCAATTTAGGCCCGTAATGCCTGATTGAAGCTCGAAATGGGTCGGAAAAAATCTTGAGATGCATTTAATAAATAGTATAGGCAATTCTCTAGCTAAGTACACTAACCACTTAACTAATATGCAATGCAATTAACTAATAATCACTAATCCATGCTAATCTAACCACCTAATTGCACTTAATTAAATCTAATTAACTCTTAAGCATCATTAGTCTACTAAGCAAGGATTAGTGAGATTAATCACTTGATTAAAAGCGGGGACCGGGATACCGTGATGGTGACCCGACAGCAACCGAAATCGGGCTTTTGACGACATCGGCAGGCTTGGACCGGGCCTTAAACTTAGGTCGAACAAATCTCAGCCCAACTGAGATTTTTTCTTGCACTGGATTGGGCTCACTCTTGGGCATGGGCTTGGCTGCGATTGAGCCTTCTTCACGAGTTGGACTTGGGCTGAACTTGCTGAATTGGGCAAAATGGAGCTGCTGGATTTTTGGGCCAAAGACTTGGGCTGATGGACTTATTTAATGGGCTGAGCTGGGCTTCAAGAAAAGACTGAACTGGACTGGAATGCTGTAGATCTGGGCTGTTGCTGAGGCTCACGACCTTAAGGCCCCAATTGCTGGGCTGAGACGAAAGGGCCATAGCGTGAAGACTGCCGCTTCAGTCAAAAGAGACCGAAATCACGTGAGCTGGAGAAGACCACGCAGCGTGGTTGCTACTGCTGGAGCTGATCGAGAAATGGGCTGGCGCGGCTTTGGCAAGAGCTGGGAAGTGCACGGATGATGCTTCGGTGGTTTGCTGGCGTGAGGCCACATGAGCTTCGGTCAACAAAAGCCTCAGTGAATTTGCATGCTAACCCAAGAGACAAATGATAGTGGAGAAGATGGGATGAGTTCGTTGGTGGTGTGTTGGCATGGGGGTGGCAAATGGTGAAGAGGAGAATGGAGATGGGATGATGATGATGATGATGGTATGAGCAACTTCGGTGGATGGGCAGAGCTTCGGTGAATGGAGAGGTCAACGTTGGTGGCGAAGAACTTCTTTAGTTGACCAAGGATGGGAAGCTCGTGGACGCATGGCCAAGCAAAGGAGAATTCTCGATGGGGTGTGGGTTGTTCGCAGAGAAAGAAACACGATGGCCAAAACAGAAAGGAAAATCAAAGAGAAAAAGGAAGCCAGTTCGGTGGGAGAAATGAAAGCAAAATAAAGGGGAAATTGCTTGCGTGAGGAGGAAGATGGAGGGGGAGCTGTGTGTGAGGAATAAGCTAGCTATAAGGGGAACAAAAGTCTCAATCCTTAGCCAATACGTTGAATGACTTGGTCCCACAAGCTCTCAATCTAATCTCTCTTGTCTCCTAATTCTTTCTAGAAGAATAATTCCACCATTAATCAACTTTGAAGCCAAAATTTGTAGCCCTCAACCATAGCTCCGAATTTCCCAATTTTAGGATCAATTTCCTCACTCAATTTCCCAAATTGAGGTCCCATTTCGATGAAGAAAAATCCCGAACAAATTTCTATAATTCTCTGACACTCAAAGGCTCGGCTTGAAAGTCCAAACTCACTTAAATTCTGCCCATTCGGATTTCCGTTAATTTTCCGCGACGTCCATATAATTTTCTGTAAAAATCTTGAAATCTCTGAAAAATCTTCTGAGGCTGAGTCGACGTTCCTAGAATTTATTGTAACATGACAGAATCTTCAATTTTTAAAATCGGACTCAAATTCACGGTTAATTTCCATTCGACACATTTTTAGCGTGACCTATGTTACTAGGTAACTTTTAGACATTTTTAATGCAAATGACCCGTGGTCGATTTTCTTCGAGCCACAATGAACCCACTCGACTCAGTGATGACTCTTGATTGTCGTGAAAATCTCAATGATTCAAATACGGACACAGGGTACCAAAATGATAGTAAAATCAGTCTAGTGCCGGTTAACGAGAATTTTTCCAATTTAGTGGTGTCACCTACGATTAGCCACACATCTCAATCGAACCGACCTATCTCTGATCTCAAATCAACTTATATCTGTGCCATAATGACCTCTAAAGATGAGCACGGTCGAGTGGCCGATTTCTGATCGAATTCTCAAGTCTATTTGCCTTAAAATTCTTAATGGTTTCCCCAGATAGTCTAGTTATCTCTAGAATGATTAGTTCTGAGAATAGCCCTATAGACACGTCAATGAAATGCCCAATTTACTTAGTAGAAGACAATGTTGAAAATCTGAGATGTCACAACTCTTCCCCTCTTATAAAAATTTCTTCCTCGAAATTTAAATGTTTTCAATCCTTGAATAAAAAGGTGGGGTATCGACGTCTCATCTAGTATCACTTTCCCTGGTTGCTTCTTCAGTCCCGTGGCGTTGTTAGACCACTTTGACCAAGGGGACCTTCTTGATACACAGAATCTAATCTTTCTGATCCACAAGCTGAACCGAACTTTTCATGTATGACACTCTGTCATCCATGCCTAATTCTTCAAGATTTAGCACATGGGTCGTGTCAGACTCATATGTCCTCAACATCGACATGTGAAAGACGTTCTGCACTTGCGCTAACCTCGGCAGCAATGCAAGACGATACGATAGGATCCCAATTCTTTTCATAATCTCAAAGGGACCTACGTACTTCGATTTCAGTTTTCCCTCCTTGTTGAAACGCAAGGTATCCCTCATTGGTGATACTTTCAGAAACGTGTACTCATCAATTTAGAACTTTTAAGGCCTTCAATGCTCAACAATTCAATTATTCTGGCAATTCTAAGTGGTTTGTACTCTGGCACTAATCACGACAATTGCAACTACTGACTGCTAAACTAACCCTCAGCCTGTGATCTTTCTTTCTTTAATCTCATTTCAACAAACTAAAATTCTGCACACTCTGCTCTGTTCTGCCTCAAAAGGAACTATTTGATTAATCTGCTGAAACTAGGAACCTCGGTTCTAGATCTGATATAAGTTCATCACTAGTATTCCACGCAGACGAACTGTCTGACACACATACACTTCAGCATGTCTATTCCAATCAATATCCTTCCATACAACAATAAAGTGGGCTGACTTCATTGATTTGTCAACCACTACCCCAACTAGAGTCATTATTCCTCTGACTCATTGGTAAACCTATCACAACATTCCATCATGATATAATTCAATTCCCACTCGGGACTCTTTAGTGATTGTAAATGTCCTCTCGACTTGCATTACTGAACTTTCACTTACTAGCACATTTGACACTTCCAACCTGTCTAACGATAACTATCTTCATATCGGTCTACCTACCTCACACAGTATGGTCGAATACTGCAACTGCCACCGTGAATTCTTGACCAAGTTTCTTCCTCAAGTTCTGTATTGTCTGACATTTATCATCACCCATAATACTTTGGCATTCCCTTTTTCGAAATTTGAAAGTCAACCTTTCTTTTACCGGTATCCTCCTGCAAGATTTCTTGAACATTTGTGTTCATCAACTAAAACGTCCAGATCCTAAATTGGACATTCAGTCAATTTTGAGGGTGGCCATAAGGTTTGAAAGGTGGCCTACCTCAAATTTGAAAACCGAATCTTAAGCTCTCTCGAGTAACTTCCATTCCTTGATCACCATCTGGGCAACTAAAGACTTCCGACTCAGTGTACCCGCAACTTAAAGCATCTTTCTAGGATGATACATGACATCTCAATCACCGTTCTTCTACAATTCTAACTCATAACACTGTCTTCAATATAACTTTGACAGATTAAACTATATCACATTGCAACAACAATTCCTTACAACAAAAGCTCCTCGAGCTAAACCTTTTCATATGTGGTATCAAAGTTATACATAGGCAAAGGATTCAAGTACAACTATAACTAGTGATTCTGCTTTATATGACTTCATTACAACAACTGAAGTCTTAAAAACTTAACCAAAATTCTGCTGCACCACTTTGATATAATTGTTTTGGGAACATTGCCCTATTTACTCAATGCATAACTCAATTCATCTCTAAACTGGTAGTCCATTCAACGGAACCATGTCCGTGATTACGTCAGGCACAGCTTTAGCTTGACCTTGTGTAATTGCGTGCACGGTGCCCTGAACTAGAGGTCTCAGCTGTCCTCCTTGTGGCACATTCTGAGGGGCATACCCTTATCTGCGGCGGTGGTGGCAACTGATGCGGTTTCCCCTGTCTTCTGGGACAGTCCTTGACTATAAGGCCCGGCTGGCCACACCCAAAACAAGTACCCAGTATAGAATGGCATAGGGCGGATCCGTGTTGCCTTCCACACAGGCGACACACACCATTCTAGCTAGACCCTATCTTTCCAATTCCACCTTCCCTGTTGGGCGGAACCCGGAATCAATTTCCAAGCATAAGCCTCTTTTCTTGGCGAATGTTGTCTCTATGAGAATTGAACCTTGATCCAGACAAGGTGGCTTTGTCATTCTGATCCTTCTCAATTTTCTGAGCTCTCCAATACAAATCTTTGTAAGTATACAGATCCAAAAGGATTAAGGCGCTCCTCATGTCCGATTTGAATCCATCTGAACCTCCTTGCTCGGTTCATAGGATTCTCGACTAACTCGAGGGCATATTGCGAAAGTTCAGCAAACTTCATTTCATACTCATCAACAGAAAGGAAATGTTGGCGAGGACGTTGAAATCTGCCATCTTCACCTCTCTGGTAGTCTCAGAGAAGTACTTGTCATTGAAGGCTTCACGGAAAGTATTCCACTCTTCAACAACGCCTTCTAGAAAGATCGTTTCACGGGTAGTCATCCACCAAGTGTTCGCAACTCCCTCTAGTTGGTAAGTTGCTAACATTACCTTCTCAGTCTCGTTACACATCAACAATGCAAACGCTTTCTCAAGCTTCTGAACCCAAGAAGCGGCAGCTTCGGGATCTCCTATCCTAGTGAACAACGGCAGATTTAACCTTGGGAAATGCTCCACCAGCTCATGGATTGGTCTTGCAGCAACCACTATCCTCAGTGGACCTTCAACATTCATGGCGGCGGGAGCTATGACAGGTGCAACGGCAGGTACGGCAGCAGGGTAGGTGCAACTGTAGGTACGGCAGCAGGGTCGGCCTCAGCGGTGGCAGTAACAGCTGTGGTAGCGGCGGCTTGAGTGGTGGCTTGAGTGGCAGCTTCGACTGTAGCAGCTTGCTGATCTATTCTATTACCCAAGGCTTCAAGTACACGCACGATCCCATCGAACCTGGGATCATTAGGGGCTACTATCCCAACACCAACAGGAGGTGGTGCTTCGCCACTAGCGCTAACCACAGCTGGCCCTTTACCACGACCTCCTCAGGCACCGACCCTGGTCGGCGTTCTGCCTCGAGTCACGGCCCTACCGGCCCTCTTAGTAGGAGTCCTTGGCTCCTAATTGCTTATGGTGTCACTTTAATCTACTGACACTTGTTTCCAATTCAACACCAAATTAGAAATGAAGCGATTCAAACGATAAGCAATTTTAGCACTCAGCTAACACAGACATGCACCAGCATAAATTTACAAGCCATTCTACTACTATCCCATGAACCATCGCTCCTTATCACTCAAATCTTGAACTTCGCTCTGATACCACAAAAAACGGATGTCACGCCCCGATCCTCAGGCACACACACATCCCTTACATTTGGTCGATTTTAAAAACGATATCCTAGGATGTATCACCGACCCTTTTCATTTTAATATGCACATGCGGAAGCAATTATAATCCCCAGACAATAAAATAATGGGATAGAAAAAGTATTGCCATATTTTTCATATTGAAATTCACAACTAAACTTTTATGCAACCGCACCTCAAAGTATTTTACCATATTATTCACAAAGGTCTAGTTCCACACTCAACCACCTACAAACAGGGTTCACATAGAGGATGAGATCATAGTCCTCATCCAGGTCATACTCGAATCATCATCGAGGTTCTCCTCCAGGTACTCCTCTTCGATCTCTTTCTCCTCAGGCTCCTCATCAGGGTCTTGAAATCTTGTTCTCCAATCGGATGAGACTACATCTCAGCAAGTTCTACCCCACTAAGACTTAATTAGAAAACCAATACGCTAACCGAAGTGCCTATACATGTACAAGTCAGAGGACTTACCTTGGCCTCAGATTCCACCTACATATTAGCACAATTCAATAGACACCCAAGCAATCACATCACATATCGATATCTCAATCAATCGACCTAGTTGATTACATGTCAATCAGACCATTCTTTGATCGTCTCCCTTATTCAGTCTCAAATTTTACTCACTGCTTCACGAGCACAGTCTACCAAATTTCTTGGCAACAAATTACGGTCCAAAGAACACAACCTATCTTTAGGTGGTAAATTACGGCCCAATGGGCGCGACCTTTCATAGGTGGCAGATTACGACCTTATCAGGTGCGACCCTTATCGGGTGGCAATTTACGGTCCAATAGGCGTGACCTCTTTTAGGTGGCAATTTATGGCCCAATGGGCGCGACTGACTCCAAATTCGATGGCAAATCTCGGCCCAACTGGCATAACCATACTTCGGCAGCTTTCGAGGTTCAACTCACAACCGCTCACAGTCAAATTCTAATTGAATACCGATATTGATCAATTTTGGGATAAATCCCCACATACTCATCAACTCACTCAATTTCCACAAACCAGTGCTCAAATAAATAAACATACTGCACCACGACAATTAGCATAGAATTTCGGTTGTCGGCTATCCCAGCCTAATTTCCAAAAAATAAATAAATAAATAAATAATTTCGAAAATTAATAAATAAATACTAAAAATTCAATTTAGGCCTGTAATGCCTGATTGAAGTCCGAAACGGGTCGGGAAAAATCCCGAGATGCATTCAATAAATAGTATAGGCAATTCTCTAGCTAAGTACACTAACCACTTAACTAATATGCAATGCAATTAACTAATAATCACTAATCCATGCTAATCTAACCACCTAATTGCACTTAATTAAATCTAATCAACCCTTAATAATCATTAGTCTACTAAGCAAGGATTAGTGAGATTACTCACCTGATTAAAAGCAGGGACTGGAATACTGCGACAGTGACGCGACGGCAGCCGAAATCGAGCTTTCGACTACACCGACAGGCTTGGACCGGGCCTTAAACTTGGGCCCGACAAATCTTAGCTCAACTGAGATTTGTTCTTGCACTGGACTGGGCTCACTCTTGAGCTTGGGCTTGGCTGCGATTAGGCCTTCTTCGCGGGCTGGACTTAGGCCGAACTTGCTAAATTGGGCTCAATGGCGCTACTAGATTTTTGGGCCAAAGACTTGGGCTAATGGACTTATTTAATGGGTTGAGCTAGGCTTCAAGAAAAGACCAAACTAGACTGGAATGCTACAAATCTGGGCTTGACTTCAAGTAAAATTCGTGGGTTTTCTGTTGGTGAGCCTCATGGCCTCAAGGGCCTAATTGCTGGGCTGAGATGAAAGGGCCACAGCATGAAGACTGCCGCTTCGGTCGAAGGAGACCGAAATCACATGAGCTGGAGAAGACCACGCGACGTCGTTGCTGCTGATAGAGCTGACCGAGAAGTGGGCTAGCGCAGCTTCGGCAAGAGCTAGGAAGTGCACGGACAATGCTTCGGTGGTTTGCTGGCATGAGGCCATGTGAGCTTCAGTCAACAAAAGCCTCGGTGAATTTGCATGCTGACCCAAGAGACAAATAATAGTGGAGCGTTGGTGGTGTGTAAGCGTGGGGGTGGCAAACGGTGAAGAGGAGAATGGAGATGGGATGATGATGATGATGATGGCATGAGCAACTTCAGTGGATGGACAGAGCTTCGGCGAATGGAGAGGTCAACGTTGGTGGTGAAGAACTTCTTTAGTTGACCAAGGATGGGAAGCTCGTGGATGCGTGGCCAAGCAAAGGAGAATTCTCGGTGGGGTGTGGGTTGTTCGTAGAGAAAGAAACATGATGGCCAAAACAGAAAGGAAAATCAAACAGAAAAAGGAAGCCAGTTCGGTGGGAGAAATGAAAGCAAAATAAAGGAGAAATTGCTTGCGTGAGGAGGAAGATGGAGGGGGACTGTGCGTGAGGGAGAAGCCAGCTGTGAGGGGAACAAAAGTCTCAATCCTTAGTCAATACATTAAATAACTTGGTCCCACAAGCTCTCAATCTAATCCCTCTTGTCCCCTAATTCTTTCTAGAAGAATAATTCCACCATTAATCAACTTTGAAGCCAAAATTTGTAGCCCTCAACCATAGCTCCGAATTTCCCAATTTTAGGATCAATTTCCTCACTCAATTTCCCAAATTGAGGTCCAATTTTGATAAAGAAAAATCCTGAACAATTTTCTATAATTCCCTGACACTCAAAGGCTCTGCTTAAAAGTCCAATCTCACTTAAATTCGTCCCTTACAAATTTCCGTTAATTTTCCGCGATGTCTGTACGATTTTTCGTAAAAATTTTGGAATCTCTGAAAAAAATTTCTGAGAGTGAGTCGACATTCCTAGAATTTATTGTGACATGACAGAATATTCAATTTCTGAAATCGGACTCGAATTCACGTTTAATTTCCGTTCGATGCGTTTTTAACGTGACCTATGCTACCAGGTAACTTCAGAGATGTTTAGTGTAAATGACCCGTGGTCGATTTTCTTCGAGCCACGATGAACCCACTCAACTCAATGACGACTCTCGATTGTCATGAAAATATCGATGATTTAAATACGGACATGGGATACCAAAACGATAATAAAATTATTCTAGTGCCGGACGACGAGAATTTTCCAATTTAGTGGTGTCATCCATGATTAGCCACACATCTCAGTTGAACCAACCTATCTCTGATCTCAAATCGACTTATATATGTACTATAATGACCTCTAAAGATGAGCACGGTCGAGTAGCCGATTTCTGGTCGAATTCTCAAGTCTATTTGCCTTAAAATTCTTAATGGTTTCCGCAGATAATCTAGTTATCTCTAGAATGATCAGTTCTGAGAACAACCCTATAGACGTGTCAATGAAATGCCCGATTTACCCAGTAAAAGACAGGGTTGAAAATCTGGGATGTCGCAGGAACAGTCGGGCAGACAGTGGCCACTCATGAGGTGAAGCAGTGAAGGAGCAAATATGGCGGTGAGGGGGTGTGTCGGGGGTTAAACTGAGGGGAGTGAGGTGGCAAGTTGGGGGGATGGGGATGATAGGGGATGGAGCGGCGATGGATGATGATGCAACGGCAATTAAAATGATGGGAAACAACACTAGTAAAAAGGCAGAGAAGGTCAATGGCAAAGAGGAAATGGAGGAAAGTTTGAAGGGTGCGTGGAAGTGAAATGGAAAGCTAAGGCAAGCGACACAAGAGGGGAGGGAACAAGGAAGCCAGAGTCAAAAGCTTGGCCAATTGGAGAACAAGGGAAATATCTAGTCCACTTGTTGCAACCTAAATTTCGGGTGCACCATCTAGAGTTTACGCTAATGGACTACTAAGTTTAAACTTAGCTCGGGCTCTCCTAAGTCCATACCAATTTGTGACTTAGGTTCAAGTTTTTTTTAAAATGAATTTTATCTAGGAGTTGCCACTAATCAGTTTACGGTAGGTCAATTAGACACCTAAGTAAAATAATTGGAGAATTATTTTACTCCCACGAACCAAAGACTTTGGGTACGGAGACTTGGTTACACTAAACTTCTCTAATGCCATTTCGGTACCATTCTTTTTATTTTCAAAAATACTTTTGTAGGCAGTTTAAATTGATTTTAACCTAAATCGCCATCATGCAATGTGGTGATCACATGGATGCTCAATCATTATTAAACATTGAATAAAATAAATTTCACCAAAGGAATTCAACATACTAAAGCAAGTAATTATTTTTTTTTTGGATTTTTTCTTTATCTAGAAATTAGAACTTTATTATAAAACCTGCATTTAAACAACGTGACCAAATTTTACTAACAAGCAATTCCCAATTAAATGAACCTATTATACAAACTCATTAACATGCACTTAATATTTTATGTATTTTTTATTTAAAAAATTATTTAAATCCAACCATAATCTATTCCAAAAATTATCTAAACGTGCAATCTAAAAATGCAACCCTAATTTACTAAACCAACATACTTCGATGCAAGATTTGATATTTTTTTTTATGTTTTTTCAAAACAAACAATTACCAGATAAACATTATACTTAAACCACTCAAGATATTCATCAAATAAAGGATTAAAACAATTTAAAAAAATAATCCGTCGTCTCATGGATTAAATTAACAATTGTTTTAACTCTAAACATCACAACATACGAGAAAGTTCAAAATAATTAAAAATTTGATTTGAAATCTTACGAATTAAATTAATAATTATAATGACTTAATAATCAAAACATTATCAAAATGCCCAAAAATATAATTAAAAAGATAATTCAATGTCTTACAGATCAAATTAATAATTACAGTAATTATGGGCAAAATCCTATGGATAATGCCTAAAATATTCATAAAATGAACATCGACATCCAATTTTCCAATTTAAATAATTACGAGACTTGATTAAAGAAACCTACAAAAAAGAAAAACGACCTTTGACTTCTTATTTTTTTATAAATAAAAAAAAAGGACCAGCGCGCCGGATTTGCAATCGATGATTTGCGCGGGGGTTGGGGATGGTGGCGCGGCGACCATGTTGGTGCTTAGAGTCGCAGGCATCAGTTTGCTACAGAGGGTGGAAGGCAGCAGTGGCGCGGGTTGCTACGGCAACGGCGAAGGGTGGAGCACAGTGGTGGCGAGCAGGCAGAGGCGATGCGTGGGTTGCTGCGATGTTGGCTAGGAACAGCGGCAGCGAGCAATCGCAAGTGCGGGCGGCAGGCAGAGCGTGAGCCAAGGGCAGATCGGTGGTGTGGGCATCAGTAGTGGGGTCGCAAGGTGAGTAGAGGTGACGGTGTCGGGGCGTTTGGCGTGGGCTGCTGGCGTCGGGTGCGCAGGCGGAGGCAGAGGGGGGCGTCGGTAGCTGCTGCAGGAGAGCGACGGCAAGAAGGAAGCAGTAGTGGTGGCGATCGAGGCGATAGTGGTACTGCTGTGGTGCGGCGATGGAGGTGTTGCTGTGGGTTTTCTAGAAGGAGGCGCGATGACAAGTAGAGCTTCAGCACGACGATGGGCAACGGCAGAGAGGCAGGTGCGGGTGAGGCAGGGTCGTGTGGTGGTGAGCAGCGCAAAGACAGCGCGGGTTGCTAGTGCAAGCACCGGGCGCTGGTGTCGGGTGGTCAGAGGCACAGCAGCAGTGGCGAGTAGGCAGAGGTGGCGCGGGTTGCTAGTGTAGTGGTGGGTGGCACTCGGGCAGTATCGGCAGAGGCGAGCGACGCTCGGGTAGTCGCAAGTCGCTGGTGCTGGGCGTCGGATGAAGACCTGCTGAACAAGAAGGCCCTCCCCTTTTCTTTTTTCCTTTTCTTACTCTCACGTTCCCTTCTCTATCTATACCTTTGCTAACTTGCTTCTTTTCTTTGTACTTTTGTCAAAGAACAAAAAGGAGCTGCCCCTTTTTGTTGACTAATGAATGGATGAGGAAAAATATTCCTCTTTTTCTTTTCCCTCTTTTTTTTTTCTTCTCCTCTGTCTCTCACGCTTTCTTGTTTCTCATGAATTCTCTCTCTACGCTCCTCTTTCTCACGAATTCTCCACTGAATTTTTTTGTCATGAATTTCTTTTGAATTCTCCCCCCCCCTTCTGTTCACGAAATGTCCCACTTTTATAGTGGTTCCAAACGGCTGCTTTCCATGACAATTTTCGAGCTTCCATTCTCTGTAACCTTAATTTGCGGACAACATATCAGAGCGTGATTTTGCAATCAGCTCGTTTTTTCTCAAATGCTTCAACTTTATCAAAATTCTTGCTCTTTATCACCTAATTTCCTAGCTCTTGATCCTCGATTGAAATTTACTAAGATTTGAATATTTTTTCAGAACCTCCAACTTCCATTCATGATTAATCAGATTGATTGTCCCTTATTTTTCCTTTTATTTGCTCTAATGCAAATTTTATTTTATTTCCTTAGGGACACTAAAATTTAGGTGTCAACACCACTTGAGTGCAAAGCCTCAAAAGTCTTTAGCCCCTCCAAGTCTTGGCAGCCCAAAATGGTTCACTTTAACGGTCAATTCAGCCCTCCAAGCCACCCATACGAATTTGCTGATTTTCCTTCTTCAATTTCTCACCAATTCAATTCAATTCAATTTGGTGCCCAAAAATCCCCTTGAAGTTGCCATACGAATTTCCACCATTTTCTCCACAAAACCAAACAAATTGGTGGCCAAAAATCCGATTCAAGGAACCCCTCTAATTTTTTTAATTCAGTTTCGCCGAATTTTGATTTTCCGTAAAAATTTCAGGCTCGCCGAAAATTCTTCAAAGGATGAGTTGACATTCCAAAAATAAATCGTGACACGCTCAAACTTTCGATTCTTGAAACCGAGTTCAATTTTGTGGTTAATTTCGACCAGACGCGATTTTAGCGTGACTTAATCTAGCGGGTAGCTTTTAGGGATTTTATCGCGTTTGACTTGTGGTTGATAATTTTCAATCCATGTTTGTGCATCTTCAACTTATTAGCAGCTCTTGGTTATTGTAAAAATCTCAAGGTTTTAATTATGGGTACCAAGTACAGAATTAATAGAAAAATCAGTTTTTAGTGTCGTTCGACGTGAATTTTGTAATTATGTGGAATCACTCACAATTTATTATGTGCTTATGTCGAATCAACTTATCTCTGGTCTCTAATCGATTATAACAGTGTCGTATTTACCCTTGTCGACTAGCATGATCGAGCAGTCGATTTCTGATCAAATTCTCAAGTTTGTTGTGTTTATATCTCTTAACGGCTTCACCAAATAGACTAATTATCTCGTGAGTAGCCAACTCAGAGAAAAATGACCATAGACGCATCGATGAAAAGCCCATTTCATTTAATTGAAACATGATCGAAAATTCAGGATGTTACAGGTACGACCTATAATTTTTTTATGATATTTAATTTCTTTTATTTTTTAAATAATTTTTTGAGATCTGTCTCTTCTTCTTGTTCTTTTCTTCTTCATCCTCTAGGTGGTAGACCAGTTAAAAGAGGAAAAATAATAAAACAAAAAAATGACTTATTCCAAAAATTGTTCCTACGAATAAGAAGCTATTTTTTTCTACTTTTTTTTATTATAAATCTATTTCATAGCCACTTTTCTATTTTAGGGAATAGAAAAATTACTTGACGTTACTAAACTGATTTATGTTATTTTTCTGTTCCGTAGAATAAAAGAACAGAAAATAGAAAAATTAAAACATTTCCAAATGGAGCGCTAGTGACTGTGGAGGACCCTCACATCTAATTTTCATATGTAAAACTACTTTGTGTATTAATTGTGGTCGTTTGTTCCTACCGGAAGGAATAATACTTATTCATCTTTTAAAGCTGTAATTGTATTGGCCTTATAATGTCCTCCAAAATGATGGAAATTAGTTTACCTCTTCCTCAAATTCAACCATTGTTTATTTTCCTATGCATTTAGATTTATGACATTTTCAAATACTATTTTGAGTTCATATTTAGCCAAAATAATAATAATAATAATAATAATAATAATAATAATAATAATAATAATAATAATAATACTTATTGATTATGATTGGTTTAATCTCACCGAGTTTACATTCATTATTCTATTCGTGTCAAAATACATGGATTGATTTGTTATTTCCAAAAACTTTCCTACTGCGATCATTTAATTTATTAAACTAGGTACATGCTTGGCCCATTATCGCTGGTATTGGAAAAACTGTAGTTTTATCTCAAATTTGCAAACGATTATAGCAAGTGAGAAGACGTTTTATTTTTCTGGGGGAACTTATAGTTCTATAAGTTCTTCACAGGAGTTAATACACATCTTTCTTTTGCCTTGTCTTGAGGAATTTATACTCGATACATACCATTAATTTTTGGAAGTGAGGTCTGACATTCTTGCACAATTTTACTTGTAGTCAGCAAAAGACGGCAACATTCTAACGAGTATTTATATGTCCTTTTGGCCCAATGATGAATTCTTGAGATTCCCCCCTAATTTTGTGCTCAAAATGTGGTCAATAAGTTAAGGTACAAAGACCCATGTTGCTCAATCTAAATTGGCATGGCATATTATATGGACCAAACATATACTAAAGCGACATAAATTAGTTCAATCCCTTTTCAAACAAAGAAATGAACTTATCCATGCAAACACGAGTCAATGCCAACCCGACCTCCACATCACCATCCTCATCCCTACTCTCTGCGAGAGAGATCGCTCCCGATGCATCAATGTGCACCACGTGGCTCTTCCTCGGTCTTCCCCACCCGAAATCTGTGTCGTATACCTTGAGTCTTGGTGACCCGGCAACTGTTAGTAAGTCCCTGCTCTTAGCTATATTAAAGTTCTTTATCCATCCATCCATCACTCTCAATGCTCCACCCGTCCTTATTTCCTTGACTCTTATCCCTATAGCTTTTGCGGCATGCAAAATTCCACTTTTTCCCAAGAGTGTACTTCTCTTCTTCGAGATAAAACATGCAACCAGACAGTTTCCAAAGTATGTTAAGGGTATCGAATATTCGAGTTGGTCCCTACAATCTGCGAGAAATGCAAAATAATAAAGTTCGTCTTTGCCTCTCTCTGATGACGATTGATCACAACGTTGTTGTTCTTCCTCTTTTGATTTGATGATGCATATCCATACAAATGCACACATCACCACGAATGTTGACAAGTGGATTGGATCCGACTCTGAGTCGATATCGTCGTTCTTGAGTTGGCTCAAGACCTGTGCTTTTAGCCTGTCGATGTGAGCCTTTTTAAAGACAAACGTTGCTCTCACCTTGTCTGCAACAGTGAGGGGAGTTCGGCTCGGGCTTAGGCTCGGGCCCACACAACGCCACCAATCTTTCAAAAATATGGGTTCTAGCCCATTCAGGTCTTTGATCACTCCTCGGTCGTGGAAAGGACTCAAGTCGTCCGAGTTAGCGCAAGTGGAGTCCCCTCCAGACCTGTGAATGGATGCCCACGATTTCATGAAGTGATTGAAGGACCTCCCATTTGCTGCCACATGGAGGAAATGGACCCCAATGCAAATGCCCTTGTTTGGGAACAAAGTCACCTAAATCCTAACAGCAGAATCGATGATAAATTTCGAGTTTAATTTTTGTTTATACAATTGGTATTTTGAGCTAGACCTTTTTTATCCCCCTCATGTATTCATTACACATAATCAAGGAAAATAATGTCTTGAAAATCACAAACTTTCTTTATATGGACATTAAACGAGTGTCCTAGAGACTTTGTTAATGAATATCCTAATCTATGCTGGTCCTTGTAAGGACATCACTCATTCTCAATTTCTCTTTTCACATTTTCCTCTCTTTTTTAGCCAAACGAAGTAACTTTTTCAATGGTTTCAAACTTAGATCAACACCTCAATTTCATCTCTAGGTATCATTTCAACCTACAATCTCAAATATGACACCACATTTTAGTGTTATTTTGCGCACATCAACATGATGCTTATTCTTGTGATATGTATTAAATCTAAATGATGAGAATTTTCTTTGAAGGGAAAAAGCCACCAAAAATACTAATCTATAGTCACAATGACATATTTACTCCTAACATTTTTTGTCATGCAAAAACCCCGCGTGACACAATGATCTCATACTTGTACTAGTATGACAAATTTACCCCAAAATTTCTTTTGTAACGCCAAAAACCCTAAATTTATATCCGTGTGACACATTTATCTCAAAATTTGGGGTAAACTCAAAATTTGGGGTAAATGTGTTACAAAAAAACAAGTTTGGGGTTTTTATGTCATAAAAAAATAATTTGTGGGTTTTTTGTGTCATAAAATTTTTTAGGATAAATGTGTCATAGTGGCTATATTTTAGAGTTTTCGGTAACTTTTCCCTTCTTTAAACCTTTGGACTCTCTTCATATAATTGGTCCTTTTTCATTTTCTTTTTAATCTTTGTACATGTTATATAAACTCAAATTACTCATAAATCCAATATTAGCCTTATATAATGTCTGTATGACATAATTTTCTTGCATGTATTGTATTTTTGTTCTCAAAATCCCAAGTGCATTACCTTTGTGTTGCAACAAGGAAACATATGTTTTTGCAAAATGAGCTCCAATTATAGCGTAGCGTTATTATACTGAATTCATAGATTTTCCAAACAAAAGTTCCGAAAAAAAAAACAATTAAATATTAAATGATAAGAATTAAGAACAAGCAAATATCATGTGAGAGCCAGACCATCACCAACCGACCTGAATCGCCATAAGTGGCCACAAGCGTGCGTCGTCAGACTCGCATGGTGGCGGGAGCTGAGGCACCAGAGGGTGTATTAGCATTGCATCGCACACCTCATCGCGGACGAGCTGGGCGAAGTCGGCGGTGGACTTGGCAACGGTCAAGGAGAGGGAGTCGCCTTCGGAGTAGAGGATGTAGGGCTTCTGGGGCGGTGCCAGAGGGAGGACAAGGCTGCCGGCGAAGGGGAAGAAGCGGCGGAGACAGAGGGAGAGAGAGTGGACGAGGAGCGGAAGCGTGGTCTGAGCGAAGGAGGGAGGGGATTCAGGGAAGTCATAGAAGAAGAGGCGTTGTATGGGGCAGCAGAGAAGCCATGGGATGTCGAAGAAGGTGAGAGGGAGAACGGTTGCCGAGACCGAGTTCACGGGCGGCGAGATATCATGACGGTGGAGGATCTTGACCTTCACCATATCGTCCGACGGTGAAGGAAAATTTTTCATGAGGGAAGGAAGCTTATATAGGAGAGGCTAATGATTGGTTTTAGTCCCCGTTCAAAACCGATAATGGAGAGCACGATTGAGTTTACGTCAGAAAATGGGGGTGCTTTCAATCAATCAAGAGCTTGTGTACATTTCTTGTTTTTTAATCGATTGAGAGCTCATGGTTGGCCTGTCGCCTTTGTCACCAAACTCGTGTTCCTCGCGAGCCTCGGTTGTTGGGGCCCATACTTGGCAAAGAAACTTTTCCTTTTTTTTGGTCTAAAAAGAGGAGCTTTCATTCAAGTAATAGAACTAGTACAACCTGCAACTTTAGTGTCGGAGACAAGAAGATCAAATAAACAGGTAGGGGGCACTTCGGCCCAATTAGCAGCTAGGGTTCTATAGTTGTGGGCCTTTGCAGCCCAGTCGGCCACAAAGTTTGCTTCACGATGGCAATGCCACACTCAAAGGCTGGAGAATCGGCGCAAGAGGACAGCAGCTTCAGCAAACAGTGATCGTACCTCCCATGGCATCAATCGGTTGTCGATCACGGCATTAACCAGCAACAAGCAGTCGGATTCAACCACAATCGGATCCTCCGTTCTTCTTTGTTGGATCAAGTACTGTAGAGTAAGCAAGAAAGCAAACGTTTCAGCCTGCAGAGGCAAAGATGCAACAAAATCGCGAGTTCATCCTTTTATCAACTTTCCAGTGTGATCTCGGCATAGACATGCCATTGAGCCTCAGACGCTTTCAAGCTTGAAAGCCCCATCAATATTACACTTCAAGACACCAGGATCGGGAGGTCGCCAAACTTGGGAAGGTAGGGTTGATGGTAGTCCAGTTGCAGCAGATCGACAATGCAAAATCCGAGCTGTTTGAACCTTTGCGGAGACAACATTCGACAGATGGAGTGGATCAGGACGATGGCTGCGGAAAACAAAAGTGTTTCTCACCCTCCAAAGCTACCAGAGGATCTTAGCTATTGTTTCGAATTCACATAAGCTCTGTTTCTGATTAGCTCTATCTGCTAGCCATTGTTCTATGCGAGGGACAGCATGAGGAGTTAGATGAATACCAATTGTGGGGTGAGACCAGATCGTAGTTGTCCACGGGCAAAACAAGAATAGGGGTTCAAGGGATTCTAGACAGTTATTGTTGCATATATTGCAGACCATATCTGTGCTGATGTGACGGCGAACAAGATTGGTCTTTGTCGCTAAAGCATTATGGCATAGGGACCAAAGAAAGGTCCGGATTTTTGGTGTTAGCTTTAGTCGCCAAATATTTTTCCATAGTTGCGCAGGTACTTGATAAGATGACGATGGCATGTCTATATGATTTGAGTCTGCTTTCTTTATTGCCCGATAGCTGCCATACACTGTGTGTTGGCCATTGATAGTGTTTGTCCAAATTTGCTTGTCCTCTATATGATTGGGTCTAATGATTGGGTGTAACCTGAATACTTGTAATTTCTTTGATGGTGTGAGTATCGTAGTGCTATTCTAATAGATTAGCATTCTAGGTTTGTTGTTGTGGCTCCAGTAAGTCAGCTACTAGATAAGATTCCGTCAGATGGGCAGGACCACCTAAGATTCCTTTAGGAAGCCATATGTCTTCATGTATCTTGATTTTTCTCCCATTTTTGACAAACCATTGGAGTTTAGCTAAAATGGAGTCTCTTCCCAATAGTATACTCTACCAGCCCCAAGAAGGACGCACCCCTTTCTCCGCATATCTGAACTCTTGTTGATAAAAGTAAAGACCTTTTAGTCATGTGCTACATAGTGATGATGGGTTCTGTATCAAGCGCTAGGCCTGTTTACCGAGCATAGCCTTATTGAAAGTAAGAAGATCTCGAAAACCCAAACCACCTTCATTCTTACATCTCTTTAGAACATCCCATTGTGTCCAATGAATACCAAATCTACTGCTGTCATTCTGCCACCAAAAGCGAGCAATCTTCTTCTCAATGGCTTTGCAAATCGATACTGGTAGTTTAAAAATGGACATGACATATTGTGGTATCGCCTATACAATAGCTTTAATGAGAACCTCTTTTCCACCCCTTGAGAGAAATTTTGCTTTCCACCCTTCTAGTTTAGCATTCATTCTCGCCATAATCCAGGCAAACATGTCTCGTCTTGATCTACCCCAGTCAGAATGAATCCCTAGGTATTTACCTTTTTTTGTAACATGGGACCCTAAATTCAGTAGCCAAGTTAACCCTTAAACTATAAGGACAATCTTGACAAAAGAAAATGCCCGATTTGTTCCTATTTATCAGCTACCTAGTAGCCAAATAGTATTGATTTAGAATATTTGCTAGGTTATGACATTCCTAGACTGTAGCATTCATGAAAAAAATGGCATCATTAGCAAAAAAATAAATGGGAAAGAGTTGGGCACCTCCTATTGAGCTGTAGGCCTTGTAGATGTCCTATGTGAAGTGCTTCATGAATAAGAACATATAAGACATTTGCTACCAAAATGAACAAGTAAGGCGAGAGTGGGTCTTCTTGTCTGAGTCCCCGAGAAGGATGGAAATACTCGAGTTGTTCCCCATTAAAAGTGATACTAAAAGACACTGTTGTAACACACTACATTATCCAGTGAACCTAGGTGGCATGGAAACCCAATCTAATCAAATAGTCCTTAAGAAAGTCCCATTCCACCCTGTCACAAGCCTTTTGCATGTCCACTTTTAAAACTGCTTGAAAATTTCGTTTGTGTTTCCTAATCCTCGGCTGATGAAGCACTTCTTGGACAACAATAATATTATCATGGATTTGCCGGCCACTCACAAAAGCAGATTGCTCGGTAGATATTAGATTAGGTAAAAAAAGGCTTAAGACGATTAGCTAACACTTTTGAGATGATTTTATAGATGTAGTTGCAAAGACTTATTGGTCTAGACTCTTTAGTTGAGCCACTTTTGGAATCGGAGTAATGCTAGTTTTGTTAAGAGAAGCAAATAGATTACCAGTTGCAAAGAACTCTTGAACAACCGTAAAAATGTCTTCATGTAAAAGATTCCAATGCTTCTGATAAAATAGACCATTCATACCATCAGGTCCTGGTGCTTTAGTAGCCCCCATTTGGTATGCGGCGCGCCGTACCTCATCTCGAGTAAGCTAGGCTGTTAAGATAGTGTTCATTTCCAAAGTAATAGTAGGTGGACATTTTGCAAGAATGGGACCATAATTCCGAGGGCCATCTGATGTGTATAGTGTTGAAAAGAAATTCCTCATCATGGTTTTTAAACTATCCTCTTCCCTAATCCAAGTGAGATCAGCATCTTTCAACTTATCCGATTCCGAATTCACCGTTGTAATGTTGTCGCATGGAAGAATTTGATATTCTTATCTCCCCATGTAAGCCAGTTAAGCCTAGATCGCATAGCCCAATGCTGTTCTTCCTGCTGCCATAGTCTGTGAATGTCCATCTTCAAATGAATAATTTGCTGCTCATCGTTGTAGTTGTTAGGGGAATTGATATGTGTTTGAAGTTGTTGTTGCAGGTGTGATATTTGATTAGTTGCCTTTGAGAATTTAGATCGACTCCACCTGGTAAGTGCTTGAGCGACCTGCTATCGTCTTCATGATAGATTAGACGTACTAGCATGTTGGGACTTCCAGGATCTTTCAACCACCTCGTTACAGTCCTTTTCCTGCAACCAATAAGCTTCAAAGATAAATCTTTTGTGTTGTCACCTTGGTCGGGCCACAGTAGTCAATAAAAGAGGGCTATGATCAGAGCCCACTGGTAGAAGTGCATACACCTCAGCCTCAGGGTAATTAATACGCCACTCCATAGTACATAAAACTTGATCCAACCGTTCTTTAATTAGGTCGTCACCAAGACAATTATTCATCCAAGTGTAGGAACATCCCTTACTGCCCATATCCTTTAAGTAACAATCCTGTAATACTTCTCTGGAGGAATACATTCGATGTGGTTCAACCAGTCGTCTACCCGCTTTTTCCCAAGGAAACAAAACTTCATTAAAGTCACCCGCACAGACCCAGGGTATAACATTTAAGGAAGCAATTAGACGAAGCTCTATGCATAGTTGTCGGTGTAGCTGATAGGTTGCTGGAGCGTGGACACAAGTTAGACGCATAGAAGTCCCCACTCGAACCTCTATACAGGTTGTATCAAAAAAATGCTGAGTAGCTCTCTCTATATGGATTATAATATCGTCATTCCATAGGATAGCTAGTCCACCAGCCAGTCCAACAGGATCACACACATGGTAATTGCTAAATTTCAAAAGCCTTTTCATCTTGAGGATGACTGCCTCCTGATTCTTAGTCTCCGCCAAAACAAGTAAATCAAGCTTTTCGGAGGCCACTAAGGCCTTCAGAGCACGAACTGTCATGGGAGAGCCCAAACCCTGACAGTTCCAACAGATGAACTTCATTTGTTCTATGGTGGCTATTGAGGGCCAGCCACCAACACCCATTGATTCTCTTCAATTGCAATTAGAATTGGTGTATCCAGAAATTGTGTGTCGTCAAACTCATTGAATGACGAGTGTTGCATGCCATAAAGGGTGTATCGCTTCTGCTTTTTAGCTAATCTTGCCTTGGGGCTGGCTCTGGAAGTCTTTTGCTTGTTAGTATTTCGCAGTTCCTTAGACATAGTGATGATTCCCTTTTGCTTAGTTGTAGGGATTAAAGCTGTTGTGAGAGTGGGAGTAATTTGCTGCAAAGTCTTTGGAATTTTTGGCTGAGATGGTAGTTATTCATGTGGGGGTTGATGTGCTAAAACTGGCGAGGTTATTTCATTGGCAGTAGGTGGTTTAGGCAACAAGGGAACACTTGGCAGCAGAGCTGGGGGTGTCTCAGGTACTATTTCTTCATTCTGTGGTACATGTTTCGATGCTTGGTAGAACGCTTGCCAATAAGGACTGTGTTCATGGACTTCAGCTCTCAACCAGTTCCCGTATGCTAGTTTATCTTTCCCACCTATTTTAGCTTCTTCATATGGATATGCTAGACAATATGAGGCATAATGGCCTATCCTCCCGCAGGAATAGCAAAAGTGGGACAACCTTTCGTATCTAAAGTCGAGCCACATTGTTCTGCTAGCAATTCGTATAAGCTTACCGGATTGTAGAGGTTCAGCCAAGTGTATGTCAACCCTTGCCCTTGTCGCTTTTGAGACCGAGCTATCAGTAAGGTCAGCCTTTATCTTTATGACTTCACCAACTTGCCTCAATGCTTTGCGAATCATCTACTCTGTACTCCACTCTAAAGGCAGCCCAAAGATTTGAACCCAAAAAAGCACATCAACTAAAATCATAGCAGTGTAGAGATGTGTTAGGAATTCATGGTTTGAAAACGACTAATTGACTAGCAAAGAGCCATGGTCCTCCCTTCATAATCCTCTGCTTGTCAGTTGTTGACTTAAATTTTTATAGGAATAAGTATACTAATGGTGTCATAAGTTGTGTACGGCATTCACTTGGTGCCAAAAGTTTCCGTCAGATCACTTAAGTGTCAAATCGGAGGAAAAACGATCATTTTGGTGCCACCGGCGAAAGATTCCGGCCACCGACAAAAGATTCCAGCCAAAATGATTACGTGACTTTAAAAAAAAAAATCAATAGGCCTTTAAATGACGTCGTTTTCAGTCCTCCTTAAGAAAACGATGTCGTTTTACTGTCCTACATGGATGGCTTCATGGAAACGACGCCGTTTAGCTCACATGGGGATTGAAATTAGGGTTTCCGCCGCTCGACCACCGTCGTTTGCCCGTCGTCGCTCGGCCACCATCGCTCAGCCACCGTCACTCCACCACCATTGCTGCTCAGCCACCGTCACTTAGCCACCATTGTAGTTGCTCGACCAGGTGAGTGTGGAGAGACTGAGATTGTTGCAAGAAAAATCGAAGGCAAGGGCGAAGGAGGAGGAGGAAGCAGATGGGTCGAAAGTGCTGCTGGTGCACTGCTGCTACTGGTGTGTTGCTGGTGTCGCTATTGGTGTGCTGCCGGTGCTGTTGCTGGTGCCGTTGCTGGTGTGGGTCTTCGAGGAAGAAGAAGACACGAAGACTAGCCTTCCCTCTCTCTCAATTTGGGGATTAGGGTTTCAAAGTTGGGGGAAAGATGCCAAACGGCATCGTTTTGGTGTTTGGATGCTGACTCAACTCTCCGACGAGTCACATCGGCTTCAAAAATTAATAAAAAAAAAAAGGCCACGTCGGATTTCCGACCAATTTCGTCGGCGTTAGCACCAAAGTGAACGTTTTTCAAAATTTTTGGCACTTAAGTGATCCGACGGAAACTTTTGGCACCAAAGTGAGCGCCGTACACAACTTATGGCGCCATTAGTGTACTTATCCCAATTTTTCTATATACAGGTCACCCTCTCATTGAGATATGTCCACATAGTCCGTTCGCCAAATCCGCCTTAATGTACTATGAAGGGCTTGTAAGTTAACACTAGATTTCGATAGGACTTTACCTACGAGTAACAATCGGCATTCCTCTAACTTTTCTTATGGGGGGCTTCGTCCCATACCTCTATTTCCTGTGCAGAAGATAGACGCCCCAACCATTTACATAAAGCAGCGATTCTTGAAGATTCGTCATTGTCTTCGGAAGCCATCGTAACAGGGCCAAAGAGAAAGGACACTTCAAAATAAACTAGAGAAGTGTTTAAGGAAAACGCAATCCATTGGTTGGCACAGTTAAGATTAGATATAAAGATGACGGTACTGATTCAAAACAGAATTTAGAAGAAAAACAGGGAATTTGCTAATGGAAATCAATCCCCACTTGAGTAAGAGCAGAATTCGTCACAGTCAACTTCAAGAGAGGCACGGCATTCCATCTTCCCTCCTCGACACACAGAATGTCCCATTGAAACTATCACCGATGAAATTACAGGAAAAAGGAAGCATGCAATCTGCCAATTTGCAAGGGCAAGAGATCAGGAGAGCATATAGGGTACCATTCGATGGGCCACCAGCATGCAGGAGAAGATGCAACCCACAACTGCCATCAACTAAATCATCAGCGAGTAATATCGGAAGATGAGAAGAAGAGAAAGGATTGGGTTTCAACAATTTGGGTTTCTATAAACACTGAAACTACCATCGATGGGTAGACGAAGACTAACTTTTAGATTTCCCAACACAAAAAATAATTTGCCGTTGGCAAAGAAACTTGATTCGTCGATTTTTGATTGTTTTAATCTCCCTGAATCAACGTCACTTTTTTTTTTTTTGGTGAAAATCAACGTCACTTATTTATTCACGCCAAAATTAAAAAGATAGAAATTAATTCGTCTCTTCTTCAAATTCAATCATAGTTTATTTTTTTTCTGTGCACTTGGTTTAGACATTTTCAAATGCTATTTTTGAACTCTTGCATGGCAAAGATACTTGGTTTATGGATTATGTTTGTTTAATCTCAAAGTATCTGCATTCATTTTTCAGCATGTCAATATATAGAAACCGATTAGTTATTTCCAGAAACTTTTTTATCACAATTATTTGGTTTGTATTATAAAATTAAGTACACGCCTAGACCACTTTTGACCAAATTGAAAAAAGTGTATTTTTCTCATCTTTGAAATATATAATGGCAAGTTGGTTGGAAAGATTCTTTTTTTTTTTTTAATTTTAATTCTTAGTGCTTATCTTCCTTTTGCCATGTTTTTAAGGAATTCAAACTCGATACACGCCATTGACTTGTGAGACTGAGGTCGACATTCTTACTCATTTTCACTTTTTTCACTTTTTTGTCAGGTCAAAAAAGGCTCATATCATTTCATGTCAATAAAGTATGGCAAGTTGGTTGGAAAGATTCTTTTTTTTTTTTTTTGAAATTTTTAATGCTTAGTGCTTATCTTCCTTTTGCCTTGTTTTTTAGGAATTTAAACTTGATACACGACTTGTGAAACTGTCGCGACCAAATTTTTAGGTGTGAACCACCTAGGGTTTAGCTAATGGATCGTTAAGCCTAAACTTAACTCGGGCTCTCCTAAACCCATATCAATTTGCGACTTAAGTTCAAATTTCTTAACATGCAAATTAATTTTATATATGAGTCACCACTAATCAGTTTACAGTAGGTCAATTAGACACTAAGTAAAATAATGGGAGGATTATTTTACTCTTACATACCAGAGACTTTGGATACGAGGACTTGAGACTTCGGATACGGGGACTTGGTTACACTAGACTCCTTTCAGTACCATTTCTTTTTATTTTCAAAAATGTTTTTGCTGGCAATTTGAATTGATTTTAAATCTATTTCCCTAACATGTAAGATGATCATGCAGGTGTGCAATTCACCAATTTAGACCCTATTTGGTTCAACATTTGGAATGCTCATTTGGGCTCTAAAGTCCCTTGGCCAAATGCAAAGCTATTTGGTTCATTTTTTTGCGCGACTTTGGTGAGATGCAATTGCATCTCCAAGTGACTCTAAGGGCCTTTAGCCCAATGCAGCTCTTGACATCCTTTGGCAAGTTGCATCTTTGGAATGCAACTTCCAGTATTGTTCATCTCTCTGGTGGAGAAGCCAATCGGCCGCCTAAATAAAAATAAAAATAAAAATAAATATATTTATATAAAAATAAATATTTTATATTTTATATAAATATATAAACATATCTATTTTTTTATATTTTATGTTTATATATATTTTATATAAATATAAACATATCCATTTTTTATATAAATATATTTTATGTTTAATGAATAAATATATATTTATAAATATAACATATCTATTTTTTTCTCTGATTTTTATATAAATATATATTTATATAAACATATCTATTTTATATATATTTTATGTTTATATGTTTATATTTTTTATATAAAAATATGTTTATATAAAATTCAAGTGATTCGGCCATCGAATTTGGCGGTCCGATGGCCAGACTTCAAAAAAATATATAAACATATTTTTGCTTTTTTAATTTAATAAAATTTAATTACAAATGTAAATTTTACCAAACAGTATTTTGGCCAAAGTTATTTCTCAATGCAAATTTTACCAAACGACATTTGCATTTCGGAAAAACCCCTTCACCCAAAGGTATTTGCACTTGTGCAAATGCATTCCCCAAAAGTCAAACCAAACGGGCCCTTAACACCCAAAAAAACAAATAAAAATGTAGAAACTTACCTCGTAGCAATGAAAGCATTTGTGTTGTTAGATCATAATTCACATCAACAACCCTTGATATGATTTCTAATTAGCACACAATTTTTTTTTCATTTATTTAATGAGAGACATGCAATGCATGCTACTAATTTAACATGAAATGGTATGACATGGCAATATGATATACCTATATGGCATAAAATGTAGTCTATACTAAAGAATGAAATCGATTTCTTATAAGACAATTTTTATTTTTTATTTTTATATGAATTTTGAAATTAGAAAAATGTGATAATTATCTAGCTAAATTAAGATTCTATCCAACTTATATTAAGGATTAGGCCATGCTAAACCCTAATTTAAACCAAGATATTATCTTAACTTAACAATCTCTAACCTAAGATGCAATTTATCTAAAAAGATTAATCTAATATTACAATGAAACATGTAATGTTATCCTAATATACAATGACGTGCAAAGAATGCCTTAATTCTACATGACATATGCATGATGATTTTTGTGTTTTTTTTTAATAAAAATTTGAAATTGAGATTGGCAAATAATTAACATGCAATTTAAACCAATGAAACAAAAATCTAACATCCTAAATTTATGTTTTTGGTATTTTTTATTTAATAAATTCAAAATAAATAAATCTTCCATTCTAGACGTGCAAAATAACTAATATCCTAACATGTATCTAATCTAACTCAAATATTTTTTTTTTCTTTTATGGGAGCAAACAAATAAAGGCATCAAGAACAGCACATCAAGCAAGATATCATCCATGTTCGTTTAACTTTGGAGATATATTGACGAATTGTATCTCGAGTATAAGATCGGATTGGCCAATTTTTAAATAAAATCACGAATCGTATCTCGAGTGTGAGATCGGATTGGTGATTTTCCCGTACAATTGCAGGTCATATTTCGAGCATGAAATCGGACTATCAATCATATGTACGTTGAGAAATTAAGAAAATTTCCTAATTTATGAGGGATCAAGAAATCTCTTGGATATGGCAATATCAATCAAATATTCAAACATCATCACAATTCTACAGATTGGGCAAGAATAACGAATTAATCCAAATTTTTACTGATTCACAATATCAGGTCGATAATGCTTCCAAGTTAGAACGCGTTAGATAGTGGCTGGATAAGACCACAAACCACGGGACAATGGCAACTTCAACAGGAACCCGTAACCTTCAGGGAGACTCGCCAAGGATGCTGGATACTCGTTAGCTGATGTTTGCGACTGGAACACCGTGCTGCATTCAGCGGTGGATCGTCACAATGGGCTCTAATTCAAATATCAGCTTTCAAATTTGGCCACTTGTGAACCACAATTAATGGGTGGTAGATCGGTAGTGGGTTAGCTTGCGATGAATAATGATGATGGACGTCCACCTTCGATGGATTCTGGCTGAAGAACTTTGTACTTCTCAACAAAATTAAAGAAATCTGCAAATAATCCAAATTGGACCAACCAATTCTGTTGACTTCGTTGGACTTAATGAAGAGGAAATCAAAGCAAACTCGACCAGCAGTGGATTCAGAACTGGTCGAGTATTAACGAGCCTCGACAGTGACACAAATGATAGCGAGTAGATCAGCGGACCAAGACGTGTCGCCGGGCAGCAGGTGAGTGATCGGCACCGTATGAAGAGCAGCTCGTTGTGATGGACCAGCAGCAACGTCGTTGGGAGGGTGACCCATGTCAAGTCTCGAGAAGTGTTCGGCAAGGTCCCTGCCAATGGTCGGTTGAGACCTTCCCTCTCTATCTCTCTAATCCTCTCGTGTGTGTAGTATGCGTGGGAAGACTCTAGCTGCCGACCAGAAGAATCCTCCTTTTTGTCTGTGAAAGGTCCCTTTTATAGGAAGAGGGTTTGAACTCATCAAAAACATATTTCGTTTCCTCTTCTGGACACTTGAAATCTTCCTTGACGGCACGCAATTTCTTGTCTTAAAACAGGAATATATTCACTAAATATATGACCCACATCTATCAATCCTCTCTTTGTATCACTTCTTCATGTAAAGATATCGAAAGAGATTATATTTGCAGACATTCCTTTCTCACGAACAATAACATTGTCAAAATGATATATTACCAGAATAATTAGATCTAATATATGCCCCACACGAGGCATTATCCTTTTTATCAAAATCCCTTTCTGTCCCTTTTTCCTTTAGCAGAGATATTCAGTCAAATCTTTGGATGACTTGACTGAATTTTTAATGGCTAAACATATATTCCCCGGGGACGAGCCATTCAAGTGTAGCGATGTTGCTCCTGCTTATTTTCGTTAGACAAGATATTTCTTTCATTCTCTCATATTGATAAAATCGATATCAACGTGATTCCCATTCATTGGCTTGTCCGAACTCGTGGTCTCAATAAAACTCAAGGCCAATAAGTTAAGTCCATCTGTTATCGGTCCAATGAAAATGCAATAAAAATAAATAATATCAACTAAATAAATGCACCTAAAATTATATGATATGCATTCTAATTTTTTTTTCAAGGATAAAATTAATCCCTAATTTTTAATAAATAAATAACCAAGTCACCAAAATTTAAATGTCAGCAGAAACTGAGGTTGACATCCTTACCCATTTTTACTTTTTTGTCAGGTCAAAAAAAGCCCATATCATTTCATGTCAATAAAGTAGAAGAGTAACCTAGGTGAGCTTGATGAGCCAAAAAAAAAAAAAGCCTAGGTGAGCTTTAGAATAAAGAAGATCCAAAAGAGGTTCAGGAGGGCTTGAAACCCAGCTCAAAGGGAGGGAATCACAGACTTGGGCCTTAACGACCCAGGGCTCTGGAGTAGTGGGTCAAGTGCAATTGTGTTAAATTGGAGAGCAAGGCTCGGCCCTCTTTCATAAGCAAAACGACATCCGATGGCACATAATTTGCACCCCAGATTAATAGAACTGAAGTAAGTTGTCAAACTCCACGGTCAAGACTCAGTCTCTCTCCTTTTTGCTAATTCACTTACAAATCTAAAACCCTTAATAACAGCTAGGGTTTCCGCACCGAGTACAGATTGTGCCTACACCGCACAGGCGAAACCTTCAAGCAGCATATCAAAAGAGACTTTGCACACTCCAGCTACAGCTCTGTTGGTTGTTTTGGCATTAAAAGAATTGTCTAAATTAATCTTGAGAGACCCCAAGGACGGGGGATCCAAATCGAGAGTAAGATGAGACCTCTACATATATATATATATTATATGCAAGTGCTTCAGCTACAACTCCTTGTGGATCTTATCATTTGACTCAGAACATTGCGTCGTTTCTTGTTTACCATATGAATCAAAGCACTTTAGCTACAAGCTCAAGGGCGGGTGTGTAAAGTAAGTCACTTCTGCAGGTTAATACCCATTGATCTATGCCTGTCAGTCCTCTACTATAGATCTGGATGCGTAGATTTGATCTGACCAGACTTCGATTTTCTAGGGACAGAGGAAAACCAGTTTTTCCGCCATTTCCAGGCTCATTTTGCATAAAAGGCAAATCAGGTCTAACCCTCCGTTTGCATAAGTTTCCCTTGGTAGACAGAGCATTTTGGCATAGATTCCATATAAATAATCTGATTTTGGATAGTGGCAAATTGCACACTCTACACCATAGAGCTTGGGGTTTTTGGTAAGAGGATGATGCTTGTTGAGTTGTGTTGTTATCACGTTTTCAGAGTTTGATTATGCTCGCTTTTGACTGAATAAGTTCTTGACTTTTTTGCTATCCATTCGAATTTATCTTTTTCTCCTATGGATAGAAGGGGGATTGACAATATGAATTGTGATACGAGTGACCTAAGCTCATGAATGAAGTCTAACTTGTGAAAATGAATTGGCATTCCTACTTAAATTGCCATGACCAAAGCCACTTGTGAACCACCCGCCACCTGTGGAGGGGGCAAAGGAGGCGTGAACGGATGTAAAGGCTTTGCATCTTGAGCCACTCGCTCACAGGCTAGCTGATTGAAGTCCACGATGAACTCTGTTACAGTCAAAGTGAGGGAGTCGCCGTCGGGAAAGAGGATGTAATGCTTCTGGGGCAGTCCGGGAGTGAGGAGGAGGCTAGCGACAAAAGGGAAGAAGCAGCAGGGAGAGGGAGGGAGGGAGGGAGGGAAGGTGAGGGAGCTAGCGGAGGAGAGGAAGGTTGTCCTGTGTCAAAGGGAAATCTAGTGGACATTAAAAGAGGTGAGCCGGAGGGGAACACTTAGGTCGCGCATGATAACCATTTTGTTTTTTTATTTTTTTATTTTATTTTTTCTGTCGTTGAGATTAGATTTGAAATAGAAATCCATTTGATGATATATTTTAATTTTTCTATTTTCAAAAAAAAAATAGCTCAAAAATAGTTTCAAAATAGAAATGAGAAGTAAAAATTTTCTATTTTTCTACTCATGAAAAATAAACAGAAATAACAACTCTTCTTATTACTAGCCCTCGCTACCATCGATGTATGATTTCTACATTGGCACTTTCAATTCAATTTACTAAGGATGTTTTATCTCATGAAAGACCGAAACACAGTGAAGTGAAAAGAGCTTGGGAGAGAGATATTTAAGAAGGCCTATCAAACGAATTTCTGCTCAACAAATAGAACTTTTCTATTGTTATCAAATGTACATCTTTGCTCAGAAACTCATCCAAAGAAAAGAATAAATAAATAAATAAATCTATTTTTAACCATAAATTGTTCTTACTAACAAAATAATTATTATTTGCATCCCTAGTGATCGTGGAGGACCTTCACATCTAATTTTCATATGCAAAACTACTTTGTGTATTAATTATGGTGATGTGTTCGTATGGGAGGAAATAACACGCATTCATCTTTTTAAAAGCTATAATTGCATCAGCCTTATAATGTCTTCCAAAAAGATGGCAAATTAATTTACCTCTTCTTTAAATTCAACCATTGTTTATTTTCCTATGCATTTAGATTTAAGACATTTTCAAATGCTACTTTTGAGTTCATGCATCACAAAAACAATTTACTCATCGATTATGATTTTTTTAAGATATGTTTGTTTCGCAGAAAACTCAATAATAAAGGAAATGTTTTCCCATGAAGCATTTTCCATGAATACAATTTGTTTTCCTTTATTTGGTACTGTATAATTGAAAATGTTTCCCGTTGTTTGGATCCCATTAGAAAATGATTTCACACTTTATCTCAATTTAAAGAAATCAAATTTTTATTTTAAAAATTCGAATTTTTAATTTATATTTATTTATATTTCTTTTTCTTTTTCTCTTTTCCTTCTTCTCATTTGCTCCCCTGCTTCCTCACCCGATCCCTTTTGCTTCTTGTGGTGATTCATCCTTAGCGCTTACGAGGGGTGAGCTTGCCAGTATTGGGTGAGGCTCGAGGCTTGCCACCAAAGGCCGTGAGCTTGCCAGTATTGGGTGAGCTCGAGCCTCACCACCCAAGGCTAGGAGCTCGCTTGATCTGGCAAGGCCCTAGGCTCATCGGCCTTTAGTAGGAAGGCTCGAGCCTTACAAGCTCGCAGGCAGAGGTTGCGAGCTCACCCAATCTAGCAAGGCTTGAGACTCACCATTAGAGGCCATGAGCTTGCCTAATATGGCGAGGCTTGAGGCTTGCCATCCTCGAGTGAGCTTAAGCCTTGCCATCGAAAGTTGTGAGCTCGCCCAATTTGGTGAGGCTAGAGCTTACCGACCATCTCCATGGCCAGTGACAAGTAAAGAAGAAGCAAAAAGAAAAAGAAAAAAAGAAGAAGAAAATAATAATAAATAATCAATTAAAAAAAGAAATTCGAATTTAAAATATATATTTTTATAAGAAAATTTTTTTGTAAACCAAGCACCAAATCTAACCTTTGGTAGATTCGGAGAATGTTTTCCGATTCTTACAAATGGGAAATCATTTTCTTAAATTTAAGCTTTGGTAGGATTTTTTTTTTTTATTAGGAAGACGTTTTCCATTGACTTATTTTCCTGAACGAATTAGACGCTAGAAAATGAGAAAAATGTTTTCTCTGAAAATGTATTCCAAGAAACAAACACACCTTTAATCTCACCAAATTTACGTTCATTTTTCAGTTCATGTCAAAATATAGAAACTGATTTGTTATTTCTAAAAAAATTCCTATTGCAATTATTTAGATAATTAAACTAGGTACATACTTGAGTCGTTATTGTTTTTTTTTTTTTTGTGCTGGAGGACCTGGCTTGCAGCCGACAGCCGCGCCGTAAACCCCCAGGTGACACTTAAGCAAGAGGACCCACTACCCCTGAGTCACACTTAATACACCTAGCGTCTCCCCTGGGTTTTGAACCCTTCACCTCTGAGCTGAGGATCAGCAGGGCCTTATCCAGCGGAGCCATCGCGGCCGGTGGTCTTGAGTCGTTATTGTTGGTATTGAGGATACCGTTAATTTTATCTCAAATTAGTAAACGATTATAGCAAGTTGGGATGATTTTTTTTTTTTTTTTGGGTTAGATTTATGATTCCATAAGTTTGCAGGAGTTAATGCTTGCCTCGTTTTGAGGAGTTTACTCTGGAAACATACAATTGATTTGTCGAAGTGAGGTCTGACATTCTTACTTGATTTTGCTTGTAGCCAGCAAAAGACGGGCAACATTCTAACAAAGTACTGATGTCCCCTTGGCCCAATGATGAATTCTTGAGATTCCCGCCTTTTTTGTGCTCAAAGTGTCGTTGGAAGTCCTTACATTTTTCAATAAATCAACATAAACTTATGTTGTCGAGCCCAATATATAAGGACTAAATTTAAATTGACATGGCACTATATGGATCAATGCATTTTAAAGTGGCATAAACGATTTCAATCCCTCTTCAAATAAAGAAATGAACTTCTCCATATAGACCCTAGTCAATGCCAACCCAACCTCCACACCACCATCCCCATCCCTACTCTCCATGAGAGAGATCGCCGCTGATTGATCGATGTGCACCGTGTGGTTCATCCTCAACCTCCCCCACCCGAAGTTCGTGTCGTACACTTTGTGTGTTGGCGACCCGGCCACCGTCACTAAGTCTGTGCTATCAGCTATATTAAAGCCCCTCATCCATCCCTCCAGCCCTCTCAATGCCCCACCCGTCCTTATTTCCTCGACTCTCCTTGCTATAGCCCTTGTGGCAAGCGGAAGTCCACTTTTGCCCAGGAGTGTACTTCTCTTCTCCGAGAGAAAGCATGCACTCAGACAATTCCCAAAATATGTTGAAGGTATGGAGTATTCAAGCCGGTCCCTACAATCTGCGAGAAAGACGAAATAACGAAGTTCGTCTCTGTCGCTCTCTGATGACGATTGGTTGTGACACGGGCAGTCTTTGTCTTTTGATCTGATGATGCACACCCATACGAATGCGCATGTCACCACGAATGTTGACAAGTGGATTGAATCCGACTCTAAGTTGGTGGTATCGTTCTTGAGTTGGCTCGAGATTTGCCCTTTTAGCCCATCGATGTGAGCCTTTTTAAAGACAAATGTTGCTCTCACCTTGTCCCCAACAGCCAGAGGAGATGTGCTTAGACTCGGGCTCGGGCTGGGGCTGGTGCCCACACAACTCCACCAGTCATTCAAGAAAATGAGCTCGAGCTCATTCGGGTCCTTGATCACTCCTCGGTTGTGGAAAGGACGCAAGTCATCTGACTCAATGCAATTGGGGTCTCCTCCAGACCTATAAATGGATGCCCATGATTTCATGAAGTGAGCGAAGGACCTCCCATCTGCCGCCACATGGAGGAATTGGACTCCAATGCAAATGCCCTTATTTGGGAACAAAGTCACCTAAATCATTATCCAACAAAATTGACGATAAGTTTCGAGTTTAATTTTTATTTATACAACTGCTACTTCGAGTTAGTTGTTTGTTTATCACCCTTACATATTGATTAGACATAATCGAGGAAGATAATGTATTGAAAATCTTCATTTGTTTTATTTTATATGTAGATTTCTAATTAGTGGGCTAAAGATATTTGTTCATGAAATCATCATCCTAATCGACGTTGGTTCTCGTAAGTAGGGGTGTCAAGACCCGAATCGAAAATCGAACCGAACCACGAACCAAACCGAAAAATTTGATTTTTTTCAGTTTGGTTTGGTTTTTGGTTTGGTTTTCATCAAAAACCGAAAAAAATTTATTGGTTCGGTTTTTATCGGTTAACCGAACCGAAAACCGATAAAATCAAATCTAATTTGGTTCTCTCCTAACTCTCGTCTCTAGTCCTCTTGTGTCTCTTGGTTTTTATCGGTTTCCATCTGAGTTGAACTCAGAAAAATCAAAAGTTGAAAACCGAACCGAACCGAACTTCAGTTCGGTTTGGTTCGTTATTGGTTCGCGACTTATTTGGTTCAGTTCGGAAATTTTCTTTAACGGTTCGGTTCGGTTCGGTTTTTAAAAAAAAATCGAACCGAACCGAACCGTTTACACCCCTAGACTCGTGAGCACATCACTCATTCTCAATTTATAATTTCACAGTTGCAATCTCTTTTTTGGCCAAATGAAATGACTCTTTCAATTGCCTCAAGCTTGAGTCAGGACAACCATTTCCATCTCTAAGTATCATTTCGACCAAGAATCTCGAATACGACACGACGTTTTAATGTTAATTTGCACACATCACATCATGCTTAATCTCGTGAGATTTTTCTTTAAGCCTTGGACTATCTTCGTATAATTACTTCTCGTTCATTTTCTTTTTAATTTTTGCACATGTTAACTAAACTCAAATTACTCTTAAATCCAATATCTGCCCAATATTTATATCTGTACGACATAATTTTCTCGCACGTACTGTATTCTTAAACCCAAATCTGCCTTATAGCATAGAGTTATTATACTGAATTCATAAATATATCAAACAAAACTTCCAAAAAAATAGTATTAATATTAAATCGGAAGAATTAAGAACGAGCAAATGTCACGTGAGAGCCAAACCGCCACCAACCACCAACTGACCTGAATCGCCATAAGTGGCCACATGAGTGCGCCGTCAGACTCACGCGGCGGCGGGAGCTGAGGCACCAGAGGGTGTATCAATGTCGCGTCATGCACCTCGTCGCTGACGAGGTCGGCAAAGTCGGCAGCGGAATCGGCAACGATCAAGGAGAGTGAGTCGCCATCGGTGTAGAGGATGTAGGGCTTCTCGGGCGGGGACAGAGGGAGGATGAGGTTGGCGGCGAAGGGGAAGAAGTGGCGGAGGCAGAGGGAGAGAGAGCGGACGAGGAGCGGGAGGGTGGTCTGAGCGAAGGAGGGAGGGGACTGAGGGAAGTCGTAGAAGAAGAGGCGTTGCATGGGGCAGCAGTGAAAGAATGGGATGTCGAAGAAGGTGAGAGGGAGAGCGGTGGCTGGGACTGAGTTCGCGGGCGGCGAGACATTGTAGCGATGGAGGATCTCGACCTTCATCATCTCGTCCGAGGGATGAAGGGGGATTGTTTGAGAGAAGGAAGCGGAAGAGAGGCTGATGATTGGTTTTGTTTCCTCTTTGAAAGCGATGTGCAGACCTGCTTCCGTAGATTGGTGGATGCGCATATAATGGAGATAATAAATAAATTGAGCTACTTCTGAAGGTGGGGTGCTTTCAATCGATCAAAAGCTTGTGTCCTTTTCTGGGAGGTCCTGACATCAAAGCTGGACTTTTCTGGTTTTCGAGCTGAATAACACTGTGATTCTAGTAAGTAAATCGAAGTGAAAATAACATATCATATCACAATTTACAATGATTCAGCTTCTATATCCACTCCCAAACTAACGGTCTTAACAACAGTTGAATTCAACCACCATTGTAATTGCTGAATTTAATAATATACGTATTCGATCTCTTGATAAATATGAATTCTCCGTTGGTTTTACTTTATGGATGATGGTTGTATTATTATTATTTTTTTGTCAGTAGAAGAGGTTCTATTAAAAACTCTCGTGGAGTAGCTAAAAATGTAGATCGATATGACGAAATTTCAGCGTGATTTAGACTTGGAAGCAGATGCAAATCAACGTCTCGTTCATTGTGGAAGAAAATTACAAGCATTCAATCTTGACTCATTTAATGGAGCAGGTGGAGCTCATTAACGGAGCTCTGATGCGTGGATTTTGTCTTGAGATCTGTATGGAGCTTCCCTCTCTTTCGTTTCTTTCAAGCCGCGAGATGGACTTCTCTACTCGGAAGCTGATTAGGTGCCCTTCTTTATGTCTTGTTGCTCTGCTTTTCCAACTAGGAGAGCATGTGATGCGGGCCACTTCATTGGTTGGCCAAGTAAATAAGCGAAAAAAATGTTTGTGATAGGCTCCTTTTACAGCCTGAGGCGACGATGGTATGCGAGAATGGGAGGCTTCTCTTGGTTATACATAAATAGAGGAGAACTATTGTCCTTGACAATTTCTTGGTGCACCGAAGAAGAGAGAGTGGTTTAGGGGAGTGTTCTTCACGTGAGTTTGTTCGCTGTAAATTACATCCGAGTGATTTAGTCATTGAACTTTATATATTTGTGTAATTCATTTTATGATATTGATAGATTTCTTTTGAGAGAATTATGAGAGCTATACAATGTATGAAATATTCAATGCAATTGAAGTAAGAATATTTAAGTTACTTAGAGTTGATTGTAACCTTCATTGTATAACATATCTAATAGAATTTTGTGCTAACCTTCCCATAAACATTGGTTACATTGATCAAACCTTAATTTATTTATTTATTACGTGCATTCTATTTGATCACTTCTTTTATTTACAACATAAACCGCAAATGTAATATAGTTTTGGTATTATCTCCGTATGGAAGCTTTGCTTAAGCCCATCATTTCAAGAAGAATATTTCACAAGTAAACCACATGGGTTTCTGGGAAGATCACGAGAAAAGCTCTAAATCCATTGCGCTTGTGCCAATCAATCATAAATTTTTCAATTGTGCGAATTAAATATTTAATATTATCCCATTTTTCCATTTGAGTTTATTTGATCAATTTTAGCTGAAAATCGTTTATGTTGATATTGGCCATACTACATGACACAACCTTCATTGACGTAAACAATTTAAATATATAACATATTTTAAATTTCTAAATTTATTAATATTTTTAATTTCTTTTCTTTTGTTTTGTTTTTCTTTCTTTTCCTTTTTTTCTTCCATGCTCGGTGAAATTGATGGCCAACCCTCATTGGCCCTTGTTTGCAATCGGTGAAAATTTAGTTTTAAAAAAATTATAAAAAATATCTATATCAATGCCAGCCATCCTGTGTGACACTACTGACAATACTGTTATTCACGTCGGCGATTTTCAACTAAAATTGGTTGGATAAACTTAATTGGGAAAATGTGAAAAGGTTTGAGACTCAATTGCACAATTGAAAGATTTATGATTGAATTAACATAAGCACAATAAATTTAGGATAATTTTGATAATTTTGCTCGAGTTTTGAGATTAAGAAGCATTCATATGTGTAGCTTTTAACTTTCATATTGAAGGTTAATATGAATATGAACATGTGTGTGTTGACACCTAATTTTTGTCCAAATTATTGCATATAGATTATCTAGGTATTTAAAATGGAAGATGTTTTCCCTAAAAAAAATTTTAAAAAAAAAAAAGATAAAAGATAAAAAAATTAAAAAAAAAAAGAAAAGAAAAAAAGTTGGGGCCAATGATCTAAATGTGACTAGCCAAGCTCAGGAGGTCAGATTGGAATTCAAATGGCAAGTTGGGGCCAAAATGCAATTTCCAAAAGTCGAGGGACCAATTCGTAAATTTTGCAAAATTTGCGCCCGAGCCCTTAAATCATCATCTTGGTCATCAATTAAGTTGAAATTGAATTTGGGCCAAGCATAATCAATCAAATTGAGCCAAAAAGGACCTAATTGCATTGAATTTGGCATTTTCGGGCAAGAAAATGGCCAACTTTGAGGTATTTTCTTGTAAAATTGGGTGGAGATAATTGCGAAAAATGGTCAAGATTTTAAACTACTATACATAAGCTTTCTAATTGATCAAAAAACGCAGCCAAATTAGTGGATTAAAGCACTCAAATCAGCAGCCAAAACTCAGTCCACGAGTTGGTCTTAATCCAGAGTTGCTGAGTAAGCAACTTGGTGGCCCCACCATATCCTTCTCAGCTGCCCAACCAGCCCGATCTTTGCACGTGATGGAAGACCGTATATATTAGTGCAAGTGGACGAAAATTGGCCAGAGATAAGCTTCTGACAGCACCGGAAAATTGCAGCAAAACCTGCACACTCAACAGCTGCAGAAATTAAAAAATTGGCTCAAGTCAGAAGAGTAGGTGAAGTAGCCATGTTGACAGGCTTGGTGGATGGACAAAAGGCTGACCAAAAATCCCTTAATTTGGGGGGATAAGGTCACGGAAGCAAGCTCTTTTCGAGGATGAGAGAGAGGAGACGAGAGGGAGAGGGGAGAGCTCGGAATCGTCCCCCAAAGAGGCCCTTAGAAGCAACTCCAGAAAAGAAAACCCAGAAATTCCAGATCAACCTTCTGAGAGAAAAGTGAGATTTTCGCAAACTTACAGTCAAAATTAGCCAAAACCTTAAACTAGAGAGTGAAACTTCACTCAAATATCTTTCCATCCATAGGTCACACGTTTAAAATGGAGATCGGGAAGGCCTCCTAAAGCCCCCCGAAACAGTGCCCTCCTGGCAGGCCAAGAAAGTCCGAAAATTTTTGTAAGTGTCGAGACTGTTTGGTCACGAGTGAGGAAATCCAGTGTTTTTGAGAAAGTTGAGAGACAAATGAGGAAAATATTGACTTTTAACCCAAACTAGAACACATATAGTTTGGCTGGGTGTCAATTTTTCCAACAAAAGACGTCTCAAAGTCTAATTTTAGAGGTCAACGAAAGCCTTCGTTGTCAGTTCTTCTTTTCTGCAGATCTCATTTCCAGTTGAAGAAGCCGACTTCCACGTGCTTCCAGAGGAGAATTTCTCGGTTTCCTTGGCCAAGAACCACTTGAAAAGGAAACTAGGAAGTAAGGTAAGCATCCTAGATGTACTTATTTTCGAGTTTGAACATGTTTTGATCATGAAAATCAAGAGGAAAACCAGCCCGGAAAACTGATTTCTGAGGCTGAAATTTTTCTAAGTGTTTGAAATCTCTTCAAGAGTTTTGCATATGTGCTTCTTGGAGAGGTCGTTTTGATGTTTTTCGGTGAGTCATTCTCTATGATGTTTGTTGCATTTGAAAGCCCATGTTACCTACTTTCACGTGGATTAAGTAGCATTCCCTTAGATCTCGTATGTGATGAGTGTTGGGGCTTCAATATGGGCATGTAACCTGTTTGCTTGACTTGGGTTAAAACCCAGATTTGCAAAATCAACTCAAACCCGTGCATTTGAGGACGATTTTAGCTTGGTTCTAGTGTGTTTTTAGCTATGATTTCTATCTAATCTTGTTCTTTGCATGTGGTAGTATAATCTTGATACTTTAGTTTCACATGAGATTGCTTATGAGTGGAGATTGAAGGCTGCAAACATGGCTCGAGGAGGCTATTGGGGCTAGTTTAATGCACACCAAATGTTCGACAAAATGCCCAAACTAAGCTTCGATCTTGAAACGGTCGATTTGAGCTTGATTATTGTGATATTCATGTGCTGTGTTACTCCATGTTAGCATAGATCAGCTTAAAGAATTTATTATTTTTTAAAAAAATAATAATAATTAAAAAAGGAGAAAAAAATATGAAATTTTCAAAAATATCAAAAAATGTTAGATAGCATCAAATTAGGATAGAAATGACATATATGAAATTTTCCTAATTTTAAAAGGTCATTTTCCTAATTTAATGCTATTTTTGGTATTTTATAACCATTTTTGTAAATAATCCATTTTGCGTAGATTAAAACTATTTAAAGTAATTTCATGCACATAGAGCAATTTCATGCATATTTGAATTCTCATTTTGCTCATGGGGGTTCTGTCCCGGGGCGTGATAACAAGGCCATGTAATATTATTTGCCCGACTTGTATCGGGTTTATATTTTCCGCGTTTATTTTCAAGTCATTTCAATTTCTTGGATGTTTACTTACGCGTTGCTTTTCATTAATTTGAGTGTAAATTTCTCTTCTAAATTATGTTAGGATTAGACTGGACATTAATAGAAAAAAAAAACTACAAAAACATTTGTATGGACACTTAGTGGTTTCATAAAGATTATAATTGGCAATCAAGATTGTGTGGCCATTTAGATAAACAACTTTCCAAGTTAGTGGTACCGCAAGGGCATTAATAGAAACATTGGCGTAAACAAGTCCCCGTTCCTAGAAATCTCTAGTTGCGTAGGAATCAAGACAACACTCCCGTGTCTTGATTGGATTCTAGTCGACCCCAATAGGCTAGTGGCGACTCCTAGAATTACATAGGTTGTTAAGAATTAAAATTCAAAATCCAATGTTTCGCGAGGTATGGGCTTGGGAGAGCCCGTGCCTAATCTAGGGCCATCGGTCCGCCTCTTTAGGCAAATACCCCTAAACACTTTTCCTTTTCCCCCGGACGGAAAAAAAGAGGTCGTGACAGTGTGTCAAGAAGATCAATATGTTCTCATGAAATATAAATTAAGAAAATCACTATGCTCCCAGATTTATATAATTTTTTTATTTTTATGATAATCACCTACTAAATTTAGACATTATCTAGGAGATAAATGCACAACGACAAATTCACACGTGATTGGGAATACATATTGAAGGACACAATTTGAAACAAACCGATCGTTTATGTCTTTTGGTGTTTAGCGCCACCCCCCCCCCCCCCCCCCCAAAAAAAAAGAATTCTCTTTTAGTATTTTTAAAAACCATATAGCATATTACAATGATACAAGTGACCTAAGTTCATAAATGAAGTTTTAACTTGTGAGTAGGCACTCCTACTTGAATTGCCTTGACCGAAGCCTCTTGTGAACCATCCACCATCCGCGGTAGCGGCCAAGCAAGCATGAATGGTGTAAAGTAGGGGTGTCAACAGTTCCGTTCGGTTCAGACCCAAACCAAATACGAACCGAACCAAATTTTGGTTCAATTCGGTTTTTTAGTTTTTGGTTTTCAGGTTTTAGTTTTCGGTTTTTGCATTTGTTTTTTATTATTATTTTTTATTGTATATATTTTTCATTTCTAAGAAATAAGCTTTTATCGATTTGTTGGTTCGGTTCGGTTTGGTTAACTGATAAAAACCGAACTATCGGTTCGGTTTTTAATGAGAACCGAACCGAATGAAACCGAATTTTTCGGTTCGATTCGGTTTGGTTCGGTTCGATTTTTGACACCCCTACTGTAAAAGCGTCACATCCTGAGCCCCATCGCTCACAAGCTAGCTGGTCGAAGTCGACAATGGACTCCGCCATAGTCAAAGTGAGGAAGTCGCCATGGGAGAAGAGGATGTAGGAGCTTCTGGGAGCGGCATGGGAGAGAACAGGTTGCTGGCAGCAAACGGGGAGAAGCAGCGAAGAGAGAGGGAGACGGAACCGACGAGTATTTATTTCATTTCGGCCCCAAAAACTTGACTCAAAACTTGGTCGGAAGTCCTTACATTTGTCAATAAACTAACGGGCCAATGTTGTCACACTCAAAACGTAAGGACTAACTTGAAATCGACATGAGATTATGTGGACGATATATGTACACTAAAGTGACTTAAACGATTTTGATCCCTTCTCAAACAAACAAACAAACCTCTCCATGCAATCCCTAGTCAATGCCAACCCGACCTCCATGCCACCATCCCTATTTCTACTCTCCGCAAGAGCAATGGCCCCCGATACGTCGATCTGTACCACATGGCTCTTTATTGGCCTCCCCCACCCAAAGTCCGTGTCGTACACCTTCAGTCTCGGCGATCCGGCCACAGTCACTAAGTCCCCATTATCAAATACTTTCCAATCCTTGATCCATCCATCCGCCTCTCTCAACCCTTCCCCTCTCTCCACATCCTTGACTCTCCTCCCTATTGTCCTCACGGCATGTGAAATTCCTCTTTCGCCCAAGAGCGTATTTCTCTTCTCAGAGACAAAATATATGCCCAAATAGTTCCCAAAGTATGTCGAGGGTATTGAGTATTCAAGTCGATCCCTACAATCTACCACAAAGCAGAAATGGCAAAGCTCGTCTTTGTTGCTCTTTGATGACAATTGATTGTGACGCTCCTGTTCTTTTTCTTTCGATTTGATCATGCATACCCATATGAATGCGCATGTCACTACAAAAGTCGACAAATGGATTGGCTCCGACTCTGAGTCGCCATCATCGTTGTTCTTGAGTTGGCTTAAGACCTGCGCTTTTAGCCCGTCGATGGCAGTTTTTCCCAGGACAAACGTTGCCCTCACCTTGTCCGCAATAGTGAGAAGAGCTTCACTTGGGCTTGGGCTTGGGCTTGGGCTTGGGCTAGAGCCCACACAACTCCACCAGTCTTTTAACAATACGGGCTCGAGCCCATTCGAATCTCTGATTACTTCTCGGTTGTAGAAAGGACTTGGGCCGTCCAGGTCAACGCAAGTCGAGTCTCCTCCGAACCTGTGAATGGACGCCCATGATTTCATGAAATGGTGGAAGGACCTCCCATCTGCCGCCACGTGGAGGAACTGGACCCCAATGCAAATGCCCTTGTTTGGCAATAGGGTCACCTAAACCATTTATCATTTCAACTGAAATTTGACATTTGACTCAAAATTTCAATATCAATTTGTGCACGCCAGCATGATTAATGACCTATATTTCTCGTGATATGTATTAAATCTAGACGATAAGATCCTACTTTAAACGGCGACCTCCCTTCATAAAATTACTCCTCTTTCAATTTTTTATTTTTTATTTTTATTTATCTTATTACTTGTTCTAAACTACCAAGCATATGTCGTTGCCAAATGAGCTCTAGTTACAGCGTAGCATAGCATAGCATGATTATACTGAATTTATTTGTCGAATAGACCATCGCCAACTGACCTGAATTGCCATAAGGGGCCACAGATGTGAGTCATCGGACGCATGTGGCGGTGGGAGCTGAGGCACCAGAGGGTGTATTAGCGCAGCGTCGCGCACCTCGTCGCAGATGAGCTCAGCAAAGTCTGCAGACGACTCGGCAACAGTCAAGGAGAGAGAGTCGCCGTCGGAGTAGAGCATGTGGGGCTTCTCCGGTGGCGCTAGGGGGAGGACGAGGCTGCCAGCGAAGGGAAAGAAGTGGCGGAGACAAAGGGAGAGAGATCGGACGAGGAGAGGGAGGGTGGTCTGGGCGAAGGAGGAAGGGGATTGAGGGAAATCGTAGAAGAAGAGGCGTTGCATCGGGCGGCAGAGAAGCCACGGGATGTCGAAGAACGTGAGTGGGAGAGCGGTTGTCGGGACTGAGTTCGCCGGCGGCGAGACATCGCACCGGTGAAGGATCTTGATCTTCATCATCTCTTCGGGAGGTAGATGGGAACTGCAGAACGGAAGGAAGCGATGTAGATCGGCCAATGAAGATGGAGTTTGGCCTTGTACCTGCTCCTTTTTCTAATTTTAAATTTTCCTGGTCAACTGTGATATTTTGACGTCATATTTCAACCTCTTTCCAAATCTAATATGATTTAATTATCGCAACGAATTAGGGAAAGAAAAGGAAGTGATTGATGAATTCAATTTTTTTTTCCTTTTTTAAGCTGTCGATTTTGTCCGCAGAGAATATGTGAAGGGAAACGTGTTTTTTTTTTTTTTTTGGTACAAGTTTTTCAAAATGTTTGCGGAAGAGGATGAATGTGTATTTAAAGATTTTAGAAAGAAAATCATACATATTTGGCAGAAAAAGAAAGAATAAACAAAAATCACATAAATATAATACAAGAGGGAATTCTTTCTTATCTTTACTTTTTCCTTCGTCAATTTACCCTTCCCTTCTTTTATAAGTTGGATATAAGTGCATTTAATTTGAATGTGAAATTAACTCTTGTTAAAAGGGTGAAAGTATTCCTACAAAACAAAATGCAAAAACGTTAGTTTTGGGTAAACTTGTCCAATTGGGGATTAACTTGGGTTTAAGTTAGATTGGTAAAGGATAGGTTTGATCCAAATTGATCAATTTAATCTACATTAACCCATTTATAGCAACATAGTTTTAGCAATTTAGACCCAATTCAACCTAAGCGCTAATTCTTAGCAAATTTTCCCCTCAAATTGGGATTTCTTTAGGCAATTTGAATTGGATCAGTGAGGACTATGGGTCCACAGTTGTTGATGGTGATCCTTAACATCGTGCTTTGATTAAATAGGTTAAAAGACGTTCTTTCCAAACCCACTAGAACCCCTTACTATTTGGGCTTTATTATATAAGAGCCATGCCAAACTTATATTTTAAATATCAGGGAAACCATACATCACCCGACCCACTAAAATATGAGTTGATACATGGCTCCACTGCCTAATTTGCCACATCAAACAAAAACTATACCTTTAATAAACTAAATACTAGTCATACAACCAGTTGAGATGCAGGTTGGAAGGACTAGATAAATTCCAAACCCACTCCCCTACGTAGATTATGGCAGGTAATGGAGATATGAATTGAGTCACATTACAAACGGCACGTCACTTTTTAATTTTCGGTTGTTCTACCAAATCATCCTATCTTTTCCCCCACACAAAAAACAAAATTACACCATTATTCAGGACTTATGGCCACACTATAAAACACACCCGTAAGCTAAAGTCCTCCGCATAATATTTTTCCATAACTATGGCGGCTTTCGCCATCATCTCCTATTGACTAAAGCGCAAGTTCCCATCTTATTTTCTTTGTGGACCCTGCCGACTCGCCCTTGGCGCGTTCGGATGAGCGATCTTGTCTATCTACAAGAAGAGGATGTTCGCTGTGAAGTGCATCAAATAGGAGCTTTTGCTTGTGAATTACGCTATAAAGACATCTTGGAGTCTTGCAGCATTGTATATTGAGTGATTGAAAGTGGGCTCGTTGTTGTTGTTCGTGAAGTTACATCCAGACTTTGGAGGTTGACCTTGAAAAAAATCTGTCTTATAAACATCTTAATCAAAGGGTATATTTCAAGTAAAATCAAATTAATTCTTTTCCTAGGGCTTTATGAAAACATCAGCTAATTGATGCTTTGAATCAATAAACTAAATATTGACCTCACCATTATCAATATGATGTCAAATGAAGTGATGCTTTATTTCGACGTGCTTAGCTTTCGAGTGCATAATAGGATTCTTGGCTATATTGATAGCACTAATGTTGTCACATTTGATTGCAACATTTGATTCTTCAACATCAAAGTCTTTCAATTGTTGTTTCATCCATAAAATCTGAGCACAGCAACCTGCTTGTCTTTGTTGAGTTTGGAAGAACAAGAAATCCGTGTCTCAGTTTTCTTGCAACTAGCCAAGCCAAATTTCTTGACATTTTCCCATGCATACTTCTCTTGAAAAATGAAAGTGCCACTTTTGGTCTGCTTAACTTGAAGTCAAAGAAAGAATGTTAGTTCTCCCATCATGCTTATTTTGAACTCATCGTGCATAGACTTAGAGAATTTCTTATAGAGAGATTCATTAGAAAAGCCAAATTTAATATCAACAACATAAATATGAATGAGAAGTATATCCTCACATTCTCTTTTAATGAAGAGTGTAGTATCTATCTTACCCTTTTTAAAGTCATTTTCAACTACAAAGTTGTTTAGTCTTTATACCATAATCAAATGGTTGCTTTAGACCGTACAAAGCTTTTCTCAATTTATAAACATAGACAGACTTTCTCAAATGTTTAAAACTAGGAGGTTGTTCCACGTATACTTTCTCAATTTAGGAAGACACTTCTGACGTCCATCAAACCCAAATGCGCAAGTTTCATCATAATCATTTACTTCTTCTTATGAGTATCCTTTGGCCATGAGTTTGGCTTTATTTCTTGCTACTTTGCCTTGATCATCCAATTTGTTTCTATTAATCAATTCTAATCTTGGGATTATCTTTTGGTCTAGGCACAAGTTCCCATACTTCATTGACTCTATACTGATAATGCTCTTCTTGTATTGCTTCTATCCAACTTTCGTTGGTGAGAGCTTCATCGATTCCTTTTAGTGCTATTTTAGATAACAGTGCCAAAGTACTTATCATCTTCTTGAGCTTGGATTAGGTTTTCATGCCATCATCTAGCTCTCCAACAACTACTTCCTTGGGAGATTGGATTTGTGTTTTCAGTTCTTGTTGAACCTTTCATCTTAGTTCTTCAATGGGCTTAGAGGATTTAACCTGCTTAGCTTTGGCATATGTTGAACCATCTGAATATCTTCAAATTCAGCTCGTTGAATATCATCAAATGCTTGGTTAGGTTCGGAAACTATTTCATTAGAATCAATGTTGGATTTTAAGGTAATAAATTTTTTACCTTCAAGCCATCTTCTTCGTTTAGTCATTCAACTCCATAAGATTCAAGAGTCTTAAGCTCTTCAACAGATAGAAGCATGATTCTTTGAGTTTCTTGGATGGATGTTTTGACATGATTCAAATCTTTTGATAGTCCTCATAAAAGTTTGTTAACTTTCATTAGAGCTTGTTGAAGGAGATAAACTGACGTATTGTATAATATTCTAATTAAAAGGATTACAATAATATATAATATATATATATATATATATGTATGTATGGATAACCCTCTCAATATAAAATAACTATTGACTATTTTACCCTTATCATTATTATTTCCTAACACTCCCCCTCAAATTGAGATATAGATATTAAATAATCCCAACTTGTTACACACAAAATCCACTCTATTCCCCCGTAAAGACAGTAAAAATATTTACAACTTGATCCTCTATCCTTGTATGTTAGAGTAATCTCCCCTTTCTAAACCTTTTCTCATATGAAGTAACAATCAACCTCAATGTACTTAGTTCACTCATCAAAGATGGGATTGTTTGTAATATGAATAGCTGATTGATTATCATAATATAATATCGATGGTTCCAATATTAACATCCCAATTTCTAATAATAACATCCTCAACCAAAGCAATTCACCTGTCATATGCATCATTGCTCTATATCTGCTTCAACACTTGATCAATAAACCACATGTTGTTTCCTGCTCTTTCAAGCAACTAAATTACCTCTAAGAAATACACAATAACCCAATGTAGATCTCCTATTAGTGGGACATTTGGCCCAATCTACATCAAAGAAACCTGTGATATTCAAATGGCAATAATTCTTGAAAATTAGTCATTTACCTAGTGCTCTTTTCAAGTATTTGATAATCCGAAGTACAGCATCCTATTAAGCAGTCCGAGGAGAACTCATGAATTGACTTACAATACTAACAGCAAAAGATATATTGGGTCTTGTGACAGTAAAATAATTCAACTTACCAACTAATCTCAAATATTTCGATCATGTAATAATTCTCTATGTTCTACATCAAGTTTTATATTGGACTCCATAGGAGTATTAATTGGTTTTGTTCCAATAAGCCCAACTTCATTGAGAATGTCAAGTACATATTCTTGCTAGATTAAATTGATATATGTATGTGAATGGGCAACCTTGATACCTAGGAAATACCTCAGACGCCTTATATCCTTAGTACTGAACTATATATGCAAAAATTATTTAAGCTATTGAATACTATCTGAATCACTACCAATAATGATAATGTCATTCACATAAATCACTAGAAGAATACACCAAGCTGAGAAGACAGAATTAAAGACTGAATGATCTACATAACACTGCTTTAATCCAAACTTGATAATAGAATCACTGAACTGACCAAACCAAGCACGAGGAAATTGTTTGAGTTCATACAATACCTTAAATAAATGACATACCAGATTCTCCCCTTAAGCGACCAACCTTGATGGTTGCTCCATATATACGTCTTCAATCAAATCACCATGTAAGAATGCATTTTCGATATCCTATTGATGAGGAAACCATCTGAAATGCGCTGCTACAGAAATAAAGGGACAAACATATGAAATTTTGGATACAAGTGAGAAAGTGTCATTATAATCAACACCATAGGTTTGAGAATATCCCTTGGCAACCAACCATACCTTCAATCGATCAAGTGTGCCATCGACGTGAACCTTAACAGTAAAAACTCAACGGCAACTAACAGGTTGCTTTCATGCAGGTGAGGCAGCCAAATGCGGTTCTTAATGAGTGCCTTCATTTCATCTTCCATGGCTTGTCGCCACCCAAGATGAGCAAAAGCTTCAACAACACTGCTTGGCACAAAGACAGAGGACAAAGATGAGACAAAGGAAGAAAGGTAGGAGATAAACGATTATAAGACAAAATGTTGGAAATAGGGTGACGAGTACGAAGACAATCGAATAAATCAAAGTAAGATGTATAAAGATCCACAAAACGACCAACGAAAGAATGTGTACCCTTTTGAGTAGCAATGAACGGATTAAGATCAAGATCATAAGACGGCACAACAACCAATGAGGGAATAGATGAATCAAGTGATGGTTGTGCTAATGTAGTAGGAGCTGCTCCATGTCTATGGTAAGTGTGATCAACAAATTGAAATCCTGTAGATGATGCTAGAGGAAGTGTGATTGGTGGAAGTGTTAGTAAGACATGCTCATAATTATTAGGAGACACTATAGGAACCATTTAGGTGTTGTAGTATGGTTGGTCTTCAAAAAATATCACATTGGCTGACACAAACACACGACAATGAGTAGGACTATAACATTTGCGATCCTTCTAAGTTCGAGAGTATCCAATGAAGACACATTTTTCAGTACGGGAGTCCGACTTATTAAGACTTGGAGTCAAAGAATGAACAAAACTTACACAACCAAAGACATGTAGACGTAATAGAAAGGGAGAACAAGTTGGATGTAAAATGGAGAAAGGTGTCTCCTCCCGAAGAAGGGAAGTTGGAAGCCGATTAATTAAAAAGCAAGCTGTAAGAGCAGCACGGCCCCAAAAAGTTTTCGATAGATACATATGAAACATAAGACAACAAGTAACATTAAGAAGATAATGATTTTTGCGTTCAGTTACACCATTTTGCCATGGTGTATATAAACAAGAAGTCTGATGAATAATGTCATGAGAGTCAAGAAAAGGTTAGAAACTATAAATAGTAGCAACATACTCTTTGGCATTATCTTACCATAGAGTTTTGATAAAAGTATTAAATGGATTCAGAACCTTAAAGTATAATAAGCAAAAGCAATGAAAAATCTCAATACGGTCTTTTATTAAGAATAACCAGGTCATTCGAGAAAAATCATCCATAAATATAACAAAATATCTAAAATTAGATATATCAGAAACACGACATGGACCCCATACATTTAAGTGAACAAGTTCAAATGGACTAGACACACGACTCTAAAAATGTGAAGGAAAAGAAGTTCTATAGTGTTTATCAAACTAACTAGCTTTACACTTAAAAGTACTCACAAACTCAGACACAGGAAACAAACATCGAAGAATGTTTGGTGGTGAGTAACCAACACGACAATGCATCTAATACATATAAGGGGATGTGTGCTTCACAGCTATTGTAGCTATCACCTTCTTGTCAAAATAGTGTATGCCATTTAATTCATGTCCTCCGCCAATCATCTGTTTTGTCCTCATATCCTAAAAGACACAATGGGAAGAATACAAGGTTACTGAACAATTTAGTTCTTTAGTTAATAAACTAACGAAAATCAAATTGTGTGGAGATTTGAGATGAAGACATATGATAATGAAAGAGAAGAACTCAAATGAACATCTCCAATACCAGTAATTTGGGAATTTGAACCATCAACTAATGTAACAAAGTTAGACACCATAAAAGGTGTGGAATGTAATGAAGACAATAATTTAGACTTACCAACTATATGATGAGTAGCTCCAAAATCTATAAAGCAAGAGTCAGACACACAAGAAAGTAAACATAATGAACTACCTTTAGAGGTATACGCCAAAGTTGCAGTGAGAGTTGAAGTTCTTGTAATGTTGTAGTTGATATCTCATCAGTAGATGTTGAGCGAATGGCTCGGGAGAAAACCTCATCAATTGTGGAAAGGGAGCTTTTAGACATAATTGGTTGACAAAGGGAGAAATATTCAGGCCCTGATGCTTTAAGAAACAATATCACTCAAAGATCCTCTTGGCGTTTGACGAAAACATTTGGATTAGCTAAAGGTGGAAGATAAGCATCTAGTTGTAGGTAAAGTGTAGTGAAACGAGCATAATATTCAAATAGAGAATGATCTCCATGTTGAAGATCAAACAGGGTCTCCCATGAGTCACACACTCATGTCATATTATTCTAACTAGAGTAAAGTAAAGCATTTTTCTCCCAAACTTCCTTAGCAGAATCACACTGAATGAAATGATGACTGATTTTGAGATCCATACTATTCCATAACAGTGTATGGACCATTGCATTTTTTCCAACCTAGTCATCTATCTTACTCTTATATAAGCGGATCATAGACGTAAGATAGTCATTCTGTCTTGTGGTAGTAAAATAAACTTCCATAGCTTTAGACCAAGATGGATAATTGGTTTCATCTAACTTGACAGATGTTAATTGAAAATAAGTCAAACCAGTAGATTATCTAGATCCAAAGCTATCGATATTAACTTCCTTGAACTCTAGTAACACAATCGGTCAAATAGGTTGAACACAAGATACGAGTGACCTAGGAGTAGTGTCACAATAATCAAGCACTTAACTTCAATTCTACAATCAACCATAATATAATAAATGTAAATGAGGGTTCAATAAGTTCACCACCGAGTCATTATAATATACCGAGAGATCATAAAATCATATACTTAGTATCAAACAACTATTGTAAGCCATCTGACACTCCAAAGATTATTGTAAACCCTCCAACACTCCAAAGATTACTATGTGCATATCAACCAACACTTCAATGAACAATATGTTGTAATACAACGTCATATAAGGCTACTAGACAACATCCTCTGCTATCCCTAGTATTGCTTCCATTTCTTTTTTTTTTTTCTTTTTTTTAAGGAAACCCAAGCAATCGAACATCTCCAACCTCCTCAGCCGCGCAATCAAGCACCAGTCAAATCTCCAGACATAAAAACACCATATCTACCTATCGTTTATCTAAATTTTTATCATGAAAGAAGGCTAAGCAAATACCAATGATAGACTCCAATGATCGACGCTAGTTCAGGACACGCCTGCAATGCTGAAGTTGGTCGCTCATTCTGTCCAGATTTAGTGGTTGGGCTCCGATGACAATTACAGTGGTTGGACGATGATGATGGTAACTGGACAATGATGATGGTGGTTGGTTCTGTTCAGATCTAATGGCTAGATGGCTATGGCAATGTGAGGTGATAGTTCTAGCAACGATAAGGGTTCTAGCGATGGTGAGAGTGGTTGTGGTTATGGTAAGGTTGAAAATTAGGATTTTTTTTTCTTACTCCGATACCATGTTGGAGATAAAAAATCATATTGTATCATCTTAATCAAAATGATTACAAGAATACATATGATATATATGGGAAACCCTCTTGATATAAAATAACTATTGACTATTCTACCCTTATCATTATTATTTCTTAACAAAGCTAAAAACTGAATTTCCTTGACATGTGAATAGAAGTTCCTTGACATGCGAGTCTATTCACAATGTCTATGAATCTATTGAATAGTTCAGAAATAGATTCATCTTGCTTCGCCTTCAAGGATTCGTATTAACCAAGAATAATATTGATCTTGATTTCTATGACTTTGATAGTTCCTTTGAAGGTGACATGAAAACTCTCCATATCTCTTTTGCTTTTTCACAAGATGACACTTGGTTATATCTAGCAAAAGATAAGGCACAATAAAGAGAGTTTTTACGTCTACTTCTCTTTTGTCTGACTCATTGGAAGAGATTGCCGCTGGAGGGGTTCTGTTTTCATTCATCTCATCAATTATTGATGAAATAGCAATCACTATGGGTTTGATTCCATTTGAAACAACTTCCCACATCAGAGGATCTATGAATTGGAGAAAAGCCTTCATTTTTACTACCATATGTTTTAATCTTTTCTATAGAAGTAGGGCAGTCTAGTATTGCTTTGTCACTCAAAGCTACTTGGTGCAAGATTGCTAGCCACAATAAATCGTTAACTCTAAAGTAATGTAACACTTCAATTGTCATCAATATCCATATAATTGATGAGGCTACCATCCACGATTATCTTCACCCGTGATATTTTGAACAACATTAGAAAGAGTCTGAATCATTTCATGATTTAGACTTTTCTTGGCCGCAATGCTCAACCAACAATAAGTTGAATTTGAATAATCATTTTCTTCAAGGACAATTTCGAGAAGAGAAACACTTAAGTTTATCTATTATGAGGTTTTCTCAACATCTATGATGCTTTTTGATCTAGGGTGGCTGGATTACTGTTGCAATATATGGAGATTGTAGACTGGTAGTTCTTGTTAATTTTCATTTATCTGGAGATTTATGTGGTTTTATTTTCTTTGGCCAAGATTTATGTTTGTGGATGTTCATGAATGTGTGGAAACGCCATTGATTCCTCTCTAAAACCCTGGAAATAGTTTCCATTTATAGAGAATCCAGACTAGATGGAACGGTTGGATTCTCTGGCCCGACAAATAGAATTTAATTGAGGATTTTGTGTTACATGTGAATCTAAGTTGATTATTACTAGATTCTCATGGGCAGCCTATTAATAGATTCTGCAGGAGGCAAACTCCTCACAAACAAGACATTTCATGGGATAGCAAAGACTTAACAATAAAGAAAAGATAAATGCCAATCCTACCTAAACTAAAGGAAAGCCAAAATCAACGTATCAATATTGCGTAATCAAGGATATTTATGTCTAAGGACAATTTAAACCCCTAGATAGAGCCCTAAGGGCTTGGTTGACTTCCACTTTTTAGGAGAAAATAACCCAAAAGATTGATTTTAACCTTTAAGAGGGTTTTTAATTTTTAATTTTTAATTTTTTAAAGAATTTTCAGATGTTTTAATCTTTTTGAAATTTTGTTCTAATTATTACTGAAATTTTTAGACATTTTCTGAATTTAGGAATTTTCTGAAAATTTTTGAACTTTTTTATTTTTAATATTCTTTATTTTTTTTTCTAAAAATTAGATTTTTTTTAATATTTTCTGATTTTTTTGAATTTTTTTAATGTTCTTTGAGAGTTTTTGAATTTTCGTAAGAGTTTTGGAATTTTTATCTTTTTTTCATTTTTGTGAAATTTTTTGAATTTTCAAATTTTTAATATACTTTTAATATTTATTATTATTATATCCAGGAAAGTGGGTTCGGACTATAAACCCTATCCGGCCCATTGACCCGATCCAAACCCAGGCCCAACCCAATCGGGTTAAGGAAGGAAAGAATTTTTTTTATTTTTTATTTTGTTCCTTTAATGATTTTTCTAATTTTCCTTCTTTTTCTCCTTTGTCTTTTTCTTATTTTGACCTTTTCTCCTGCACTCCTTCAACCCAGCACCATCTTCAACTTCTCGTCCCTCCTTCAACGAAACCGCAAGTCCCCAGAGGCCAGAATGCACCAACCTTGCTTCTTTGATAACCCAAAAAAATAACATTTAATGATTCAAAGCACCAAAAGAATCTAAGCTTTAGTAAAATGTTTTAAGCTTCTTGCAAACTACGGCAGTCTACTTCACGACTACCATTCATGACCACAAACACCATCTTTCAATTTCACCAGTCAAGAAATGGTTATCCCAAAACATGTTGTCATACGAAAATGTTGAAACAAGAACATATGAAATGGAGGGTAGTAGCGGGGGCCTATTAAAACTCATTTGACAAGTCAAGAACCGAGAAACACACGGAGGACTAAGAACAGATATGGGTACTTCGGTCAGCTATTTTGTCAAACACACCGAGCATGTCGGCTAAATGTAAGCTCCATATTTATTAGAGACGTGAAGTCAGACCAAAATCAGAGAGCGAGGTTCGACTTCAGCACGGAAACAACTGATTTTACTCAGTACGAACTAGAGAACAACAAGCATTGTACACAAAGAAGACCAAATACAGGCATCTAGCCAATGCATTTTATCAAGCATATGGCGTGCACTAAAGAAACACAAGATTTTTGCCTCAATCAAAACTCAAACGCGGGCCCAAGTTCCTAACCGAACATGCCAAAACACACAGAAACATCGATGAAGGATCGTTGGATCAGAGCTCGTGCGAACTAGTCAATCACAAGCTCCGGCCCGACACCTCTCAGACAGGGCACCTACGGTTCGAAAGGATTACCTAGTTCGGACGGCCAGCAACGGGCGGACCTCGGGCAGCGGCAATACTCTCTCGATCTCACTCTCTCCTTCTGGCTCGCCCTCCTTTTTTCCCAGCTCTCTCGATATCTCTCTCTCGCTCAAAACCCAGCCGAAAAAACCCCCTGCAAATGAGCAAGCCCCCTCACTTTTAAGGGCGACCGGCAAGCACGCATGGCCTCTTCCATCGTTAGCTTGCAGGCCGGACAAATCTCAACCTGCGGATCACGCCGCCATCTGCCCCCTCGTGATTCCATATCTTCTCTGGCTTGTACTCCGCCTTTTATTCCCCCTTTTGCAAAAGTGTGGTTGGCGTGAGGGGGGAAAGATGACCTGCATGCGGGCCAGGCTAAAATAAAGGGAGATGGGCCGGCCCGAGCGCATTAAGGAGAAAGGGGAGGAGAAAGGGAAAAGAGATAGGTGGGCCAATCCACAAGTAAAGAAATGAGAAAGGAAGAAAAAAGAAGAAGAGGAGGAGGAGGGCCAGGCAAGCCCAGGCCCTCACTTTGCCCCATCCAATCTTTCTTTTTCCTTTTTTTTTTTCTTTTTGATGACAATTTTTTAGGAAAAATTTAAAAATTACTATTAGTGATGCAAATATTCCTAATGCTAATACATAGTGCAGTTTCTCTATACCTTTTAATGAAAATTATTTACTTTTTTTTTTTACTTTACTTCTTTATTTTTTTAGAGACTAACCACGCAATTAAGTTTCAAGTAAAAAGACTAAAATTTAGGTATCAACACTCACGTGAATAACAATCAAGATTATGTTTGTTTGATAGACATTTGACCCCACAGAGCGAGATTGCTCAGATTGCTCTTAGTGCTGCTACTTTTCAGCACGATTTCTTGTTGTGATAGGATGTTGAAGAGATTTGTCCTGTTTTTTGCAATGGTGTTAATATTTTTGTTTGGCTTTCGTTCTGTGGTAGCTTGTCCTTTTGATTGCATCTGTTCAACATAATTTTATGATTTGTGATGCTATCATCCAGTTGATTTCACTTTTCTTGCTTTTCATGGAACGAAGCACAAAATTTTTTTGTTACGTGTAACAATAATACCATGTAACCAATCAAATGTCTTTGGTCATTGTAATTTCGGACGTAGAATGGAAATAAAGGGGAAAATTATCCAAAAAATCCTAAACCTATTGCACTTTTGTCAATTCAGTCATAAACCTTTTAATTTTGTCAATTCAGTCCTAAACATTTTCATTTCTGGCTGATTCAGTCCATTCGACCAATTTTGGCGGGAAAATACTGACATAGACGGTGGCGGTGCCACGTTGGACCACCGATGCTGATATTGACAATTTTTAATAATATTTTAATATTTTTTTTATTTGATTTGATTTTTTTTTTTCAGTTTTTCCCCTTCTTTTTTTCTTTTCTTTTTGGCTTTTTTCTTTCCTTTTCCGGTGGTCGGCCACCAGCCACAAGCGACGGCCAGCCACTGGCCATCATGAACTCAGGGCCGAACCATGTCGTCATCACCGTCGCTGCCACCGCTGTCGTCATCTTCGTCCCTCCATCTCTTCTGCTCCGGTCCTCTCGCCTCGCCCCCGTTGTCCCTCCATCTCTTCTACTCGAGTCCTCCCGCCTTGCCCTCGACTCACTCGACTCGCCGCCGGGAATTGACAGCGTTAGTAGGGTGGAAGGACCGTTGTCATCTTCCCGATCGTCCATGCCCTGCCGACCAGGGGCGAGGGCCGGCCTCGCCAGATTTGGTCTGGGCAAGGCCGACACTCGTCTGGGCGAGGGCGAGCCCTGGCGAGGGCTCCCCTTGCTAGATCTGGTGAGGCCGGCCCTCGCCTAGGCCAGGGCAGCCTTGCCCGGCATCACTGTTGTCTAGCCGACGCCTAGTGAGGCCGCCTTGGCCTGGGTGAGGGTTGGCCTCGCCCAGGCGGCCCTTATTGGGCCGCGCTTAGGCAAGGGCTCCCCTCGTCGGAGCTCCTCCTTGCCCGGCTGGGCCTCGCATGTAATAGGTGAGGCCAGCTAGTGGGCTGTGGCCGATGGCCAGCCACCAGAAAAGTAAAGAAAAAAGCCAAAAAGAAAAGAAAGAAAAAAAAAAAGAAGAAGGAAAAAACATAAAAAAAAAAATAATAATAATTCAAAAAATATTAAAATATTATTTTAAATTATCCACGTCAGCGCCGGCAGTCCAACGTGGTATCACCGGTGTCCACGTCAGCATTTTCCAGTCAATTTTGGCCGGATGGACTGAATCGGCCAAAAATGAAAAGGTTTAAAATTGAATTAGCAAAATTAAAAGGTTTACGATTGAATTGGCAAAAGTGCAATAGGTTTAGGACTTTTTGGACAATTTTTCCGAAACAAATGCAATGAATCATGAAAGCAAGGACACTTGATTGGTTGGTTGATCATGTTACTACGCCTTGAAATGTCGACAAATACAATATATGATGTACTTTCTCCGATGGACAATTACCTCTGCGGCGTTCACGGACTCTTTTTCTTTGTGTAGGATAGTGTTTGTTGACCACACAGAGGTGACTTTAATTTCAAGTGATGCTTGAGTAATACAAATGAACATCGTCATGACTGGGCAGGAGATAGCTTACCTAAAGCAACAGCACATCGGTGATGTCGTCGCCCCAACTGACACTTTTGCTTTGCCTTTTTTTCCCTCCTTTCGGATATGCAACTGCTGATACTATTGCGCGTACTCATAACTGAAGCATTTCTGGAGAAAGATCATTCGGTAACGCAGCTATAAACGTTTGAAGTTGCTTTTGTAGGTAAATTTGTCCTGTTACATTCACGTTGTAGCCATGTGCTTGGGTTGACGTTGTCAATTGCTCATATCATGTGGTAGCTTACTAGCTACTGTCATTCTATCTTTAGTGGACGGTAACTTTTGTGGAGGCTGCTTTCAAATCTTTGATCTATGATCTGCTCCCAAAATGCAGATTACACGTCAAATTTGTCAATGCCCTGTCGATGGGGCCATTAAGATAGTTGCATGATGTTCAGAATTCTGTTGCATATTTTAGTGGATTGTACATCCTTTTATCGTGATCATTGATATCCTTCACGCGTGCATTTTCATGTCGATTTATCTCTTTATCTTGACCATAAAATCTCTCTCTAATTAACATAAGGATTACACTCAAATGTAAATTACAAATTTCTGTATTCTGTCATTTTATTTAGTCTTTCATTGTTAAGTACAAAGCGTATATTCAATTATTTTGTTACTATCAAAATATAGCCTGCAGACTAAAATGCCACAAGATTTACATTAGATTATAGGTAAACCTGCCAAAAAAAGAAAAAGAAAAAGAATCACTTGAATTGATATGTACGCAGAGAATTGTAGATCCACAAGCGACAGATTCACTTGCGATTCAGGAGATTAACAATTGACCTAACAAATACTGAATTGAATTGAACCCCATAATGCAAATTAACAGTCAACTAATTCCAATGACTATTTTAGACACCCATATTTTTAGTTAAATGGACGACACCTTTCTCTTAGCCCTTCTCAATTGTCAGTTTCTTTGCCAACAGCTAGTGTCATGTGATTTTTGGACAATGTTTGTCTAGAAATTGACAAAAGACCTCTCTCTCTCTCCCTCTCTCTCGCGCGCGCGCGCGCGCGCGCAACTCACGTTCATCTTTAGATTGATTGGGTTTTGTTGTCGATGGTGAAGTTTTGCAATTTGATGGCTGTTGTTTGTCGGCAATCCACTTAGTACCATCTTCGTAATGGGAATGAAATTCAAAGTAACTAGTTAAGATCGGGTGAAAGGGCGGCGGGGTGGGAGCAGGGCGAGGCATGATATTCCATTTATTTGTCGGGTACGCATTGCCCAACTTGTCAGATGCATGTTCTAGGAAGTTGGGATGTTCACTTTGCACATGGAGATTCCGAAACCGTACCTTTGGATCGGATTAGTAGCAATGGTGCTGGCTGTGTGAATCGAAGCTGTTTCTTGCAACACAGTACAGTGCTCTTTGTGGATTGATCGATGTTGATGCCCTGAAACTCTCCTTATTCGACTACGACATCGTATGCTGTCAAATGTGACGCGAGCCTTTACCAGATGCATGTTGAATATTCTCCCTCCTCCTTAAATGTCTCTCTCTTTTGTTGCATTTGTCCATCTTAATATGTGGGATATCTGAGACATTGCTGGGATACGGAAGCATTTGGAATCGGTCAGTCTTTATATGCGGCTAAAGCCCCTCCTTACTAGCTGTCGGCAACTGAAGCTTCGTGATTCACATGACGTACAAGCTTGGAGTCTGCCTAAAAAGATGTGAAATTGCAAATCCCTGTTGTTCCGAACACGAATTACGTTGAACCATTAGTCAAGGCTTTGAAGGCCAAACCCATGGGGACAAGACCAGCGAACACGGCTCATTTATTGAAGTGATTGATGTCCGAGACTTTTTAAGGTTTTTGGTGGGCTCAATGAATGACTCTCAATTGTCTTCAACCAGCAACGCTCTAGAAAAGGGTGTTTCGCTCTTCTCATCCTTGAAAGGACGTGAAGAGTAGGGAGGGCGAACGCCGACCGTAAGCTGAAAACCGAGGAAATCTCCGCATGTCCGAATTGAAGGTAATTCTCAACTACCTAGACAAAGTTCGGACAAATTCAAATACAATAAAATAAAGAAAAGGGTACACGAACATGAGACAAATCATATATTTTCGGTCTGATCCGTAGAAGCCCCAATCATTGTACGCATTTTAGCCCATACCTGGTCGTCGTAGTATCTTACAAGGCGGTCACATTAGATGATGAATATGGAGAAATCCGCACATAAGAAAGTAGAGTTTCCAGATTTAAATGTAGAAGTCGATAGGAATGCATATAAGATGGACAACGAGATTGATCGGTTACGCTCACTCAGTAGAGCTAAGCTAGGGTTATCATCAATAATGGCTGCACCAAATGAAATGGCAACGCCATCTCCTTTTCTTTGCAAATTCTAATCAAGAGAATTATATTTACTCACATAATATTTTTAATGAATAAAATTTTGAATTGTGTCACAAAAAGTAGATTGATAAGACAACTATCAAATAATGTTTACACTGAAATAGTCATGTTCATAAACTATTCAAAAGTTTTCTTTCAAATTTACTTTTAAATTTTTGCCTTACTCATCTCACTTTCTCGATCTTGTCATAATTGTCAACTCCATATTATTTGATGTTGACTTTATTAAATTCCTCCACATAAGCAAACGTGTCATAGATACAAGTCAAAGAGGAGCAATAAAACTTGACTATCTCTTCTACAAGACTGATTGGTCACGCTTACTCATTATGGCTAAGCTAGGGTTATCATCAATAATGGCTGCGCCGGATGAAGTGGCTATGCCATCTCGTTTTCTTTTCAGATTCTTTTTCAAGAGAATTGCTATTTACTCACAATATATTTTTAATGATGACAATTTAAATTGTGTCACAAAAATCAGGTTGATAAAAAAAAAACTATCGAATAATGTTTACATTGAAATAGTCATGTTCATAAACTATTCAAATGTTTTCTTTCAATTTACTTTAAAATTTTTTTCCTTATTCCTTTCACTTTCTCGATCTTGCCATAATTAACGCTCCATATTATTTGATGTTGACTTTATTGAATATCTCTTCACACAAGCAAACATGTCATAGATATAAGTCAAGGAGGAGCAATAATACTTGACTACCACTTCTACGCATTCCCCTTGTGGTGCAATGTTCAGTTTGAACCTTAGCTATACAACATGAATGCTTGAGATTGATGAGTCAAGCACTAGCTCTAATATCCCCAGAACTAGAAAATGCCCAAGACATAAGTTGGCTGGTGGTTCACCCACGACATGACTCAATTTCGTAACTTCATAAAAGACAATGCAACTTCTTTATCAATAGGCTACCACACTTGTTGATCCTCTACATGTTATGTTTGAGTTAATTTTATCATATGTTTTTAAGATTACCACCTTATATCATTTTATATTAATTTCAAGTGTGATTCTTTTCGTCGATAAAGTATTATCTAATTATTCAAACTATCCCCGTAAATTACGTAAGTCGAACAATGCAAAGTCAACAATGTGACAAATTAATTGATTATCGATAACAAAATGATAGGATTGCATACATTGAGAGAGTTAGAAGAGATGCTTACCTTCCTTGGGTTTCCTTTTTTTAGCTTTTTTATATTTTGTAATGATTTTTTTATGTATAGCTTTTGGTAGTTTTTGACATATTATAGGCATGCCCAGATCGAGCTAGATTAGCTCAAGACCTACCATGTCATATTAAGCCTTAAAACTAAGTAACCGTGCTCAAGCTCACCCAAAGGAGCTCTTTTGGCTTATTTGACCCGAGTGGTCCTAGGTGAATTCATAAGCTACCAAGCTCGCAATAAGATATGTTCTCTCCATACAGGCAATGTCAGTAACATGCCGACAAGGTAACAACTATTTATAGCTTATGATCAAATCAATAATATTATTAAAATGTGGGTATTGATTAGACTATGGAATGAACCAATAAATATGAATGTCGAGAGATTTAATAGAACTGTGACACAAGCAACCTATGCCTCCCAAAGCATATATATGTGTAATTTCCCAAATGGCTGCAAGCACAGTGGTCTTCGTCAACGAGGGTTATCCTATTTTTTTCTAGTCGGCACCAATTCTAATTATTCAAATTAGAACTCTGACCACAATTGTCTTTTCAAAAAGTCTGCAGGATCGATTCAGATTTCAAAGTTGAGGGGACCACAGACGCCACCCCCCACTAAAGCCAAGTACGGTCTTTGTTGAATGATTAGGTGCGAACGTTTACCACATTTGATTTCGAGCGTGAAAGTGCTCCCATTGAATAGTATTTCCCAATCACTCTTGAGCATTTTCACCTGAGATAGTTCCTCGTACTATCTCAGGTTGATGACGACAAATTTTCCTAATTTCTCTTTCTACTTCAAGTCTCGTTTGATTCGATTTGAAATCAAATTTGCTGACAAACAAGAGTGATATTAGAATATCTTGGAATTCAATTTTGCGGACATGAAAATTATGGTGGTATGATTCTCGTTCCTTGAGTAACTCTGTTTTTAACGAAAGATCAAAACAAGGCGTCAGTTCACTTAAGAGTCTTCGTCCCATATTTGCATTTAAATTAGATCTATCAAAAATGATGTTGAACGAACTTGATGGATGATAATAAAATTGCCAAAAGGAAAATGCAAATCTTAGCCTAAAGTGCTTTAAGCGTTGAACATCACTTGTTGGATTTGTGTCATGACATGCTCTTGACCATAAAAGATGGGCCATCAAGAATAGCAAATTAGAGCATGATCCCCTTTTTTCCACAAGTTCAAGAACAATTCAAAAGATTCCTTATATCTTCTTTCCACTGTCTTCCACGGAGATTTTCAAAGGAAATCCTGCTATTTGGCCAAAGAATATGTTACATATATTTGATATTACTTCCTCAAGCTAGTCATATGAATTTTGTGCAAGGACCGTTAAAATGTCCATTGGGTGGCCACATTAGTAAAATAAACTAGATAGAATCCAACTTCTCTATTATATATTAATGACCAACCCAATATTTTAAACTGATAGATAGAAGAAGATCAAGTACATATAGAGAAAACCCCATAAATAAATAATGCGGATATTTTAACAATAAGAACAACATAAGCATTTCTGTTGTCCGAACAAGAAAAAGAATGCACGAGGGTACGTAGTGACCATATAATTCTTAATTCCCAATTGCAATTTTTAATGTTCGTATTGTTTTTCTTTTTCTATTATCAAATGGTGATTTTTGGAAATGAGTGGCATGAAATGGTAGAATATTCTTTGTACGAGGCACTGAGCGCTATTTGGGGTTGATGCAGACCCGGTTAACATGTCACAAATATCATCGACATGCCTGCCAATAAAATCATGATGGAGACATACACCGAAAGTGGAATTTTTTTAGTTTATTTTTTTCGGTCTAAGAAAGTGGAAGTTTGAATTTTAATCATCCGTAGCAAGAAAAACAGAGCAAGAAAGGAATCATAGGAAGTATGGAATGTTTGCAGTAGTTAATCATGATAAACAGTACTTCTAATCTGGGGGTCCCCGCCTTGCTTGCTGCTTGGTGAGAAAATCATGGTGAATGGATCCAAGAGGAAAATGTAAGTGCATCTTTCTTTGTTCCTCTTCTTTTCCCTTTTGATTTTTTCACAGTTTTAGTAAATCTATTGGATGTATCTGGATTGATTTTTACAATTTTACCTTTTTTTACTTAATCTAAATCTTATGGCGCATGCTTATTATAAGCAGTTCCTCTTTTATCTTTTATATCTCAAGCCCTATTATATTGAAACAAAGAAAGGGTCAGTAAGATATATTGAGCCAAATGAGAGTGTATTATTTCGATGAAACATTTCATTCGATTATCATGCACTATATCACCCAATAATAATGGTTAGTCAAACAATATCTTGACCTTGGTGATGTTGGAGGCACCGAAAGCCATGTATTATGGAACGGTGAAAAGAAATGAAGGATAAAGTAAAAACTGAGGAAGTTCTCAAGTTTGTGTGCGTAGCAGCTTTCTTAAGAAGTTTAGAAAATGATGGATCTCAAATGGTTTGCTAGTCAATCAATGGAAGTCAAGTGGCCACAAGAAAGGTAAACTAAATGAAATAAAGTGCTGTCGGTTCTAATTCTGCCTTTAGTTTTCAGTTTAGAGAGAAATTCAAATGCTTCGGAAGTTTCCTTCTGGAAAATTGACTAACAATACATGTTATTCTTAATCTAGATGCAGAATTTCTTCCGTTCAAACCAAATTATACGTTACTTTAGTTTGATTTATTGTTTTCCTTTAGCTGACTTGGAAGTAAACTAAAAGCATATTGATCCAGAGCAAACTACCACCACCCACGATGCTTCAAGTAAATCTTACTTTTCAGCACTAGATATGTTGAGATTGCATGGTATTCAGCTTGGAACCGCTAGGACGACAGCGATGGGTGACGCTTCGCTTAGCGGTAATGAAAAAAACTTTTGATGATTTGATTTAGTATTGTAACAACTAACAACCCTAGATGTGTTTAAGCAAAACTCTGTGATATAGTACAAACAGTTTCCTTCTTTTGAAGCTGCAATTGACATTGGTCAAGGATTCTACGCATAGAGGGACAAATCGATGCCTCAATTCGAGATTAGAAGAGATGCTTCTAGGCCGATTGAAGTAACTTAATTTTCAAGAAGAATGGCGCTTGAGATCATGTTCTCCAAGAAAAGATTATATAGACTTATGTGATCATTAGAATCACCCCAACGTGAAACATTCTTAGGAGTGAATCTTCTTTTGTGGATCCAAGATAAAGCAAAATCTATCACTTTTGATATGTCATTAGCTTGACCTAATATGACAAACTGTGACAATAGTACATTCAGTTTACGTGGGTAAGTAATATCACTTATGCATTCTGATTCAATGGATCTAACCATGTATCTTTTTGTCGATACCAAAAAGTAGGATTTTTTACAAACTGGGTTTATACGAATCAAAACAATTTTAGTAAACCCCCATGTGGACACAGAAAAGCAACACATATGGTAGTTTCGCACATCACATGAGCTATTAAATCAATCTATAAGTATATTTTAATTAAAAAGCAATCATGCCGAAATAAATAAATAAAAACTAAGAGGGAGCATACTTAAGAAGCTTGTTAATCAACCAAATAAGAAAAAAATTACTGTATTTAATATAATACGTTCTCTCGAGTTATTTGTAATCATTGTTTTGAAAATGGTTAATACTCTAAAAAACCCCAAACTGGTACATCTGTGACAAATTTACCCCCAAACTATTTTTTTTTATCACCAAAAACCCCAAACTGGTATGTTTTTGACAAATTTACCCCAAACTAGTACACTTGTGACAAATTTGCTCTCTGTTAGTTTTCGTCAAATTTTAATTAAGTTAAATACTACATGATAATTGACTGGTATACTAATTTGAGATTTTATACTTTGTTTGTTACAGTTTACAATTTTTGTGAATTTTTTGTGATATTAATCCAATTTAGCGAATGGTATAATTGTCACAAATTCACTAGTTTGGGGTTTTTTTTTTTATGATTGAATAAATTAGTTCGGGGTAAATTTGTCATAAATGTACAAGTTTAGGGTTTTTTATGGTCAGTCGGGGTAAATTTATCACAGGTGTACCAGTTTGGAGTTTTTTATGGTAAAAAAAATAGTTTTGGGTAAATTTGTCACATGTGTACCAGTTTAGGGTTTTTTAGTGTATTAACCCTTTTGAAAAACCAAATATTCCTTATTAAATTATTTCGAATAAGTATTCTGAGAGTATCAGAACCCGAGGCCAATACCTCCCTTTTGACAGCTACAATCGTTGTGGAAGAACTGATGCGGTGAAGCGCCGGCCACTGCTCGTTTTTCTTCTCACTTCATGTCTAATCCTTGACCCAAACGCGTTGATGTTACCATGTGCAAGAGGACGCAATTGACACGCCGTCACTTCACTCGTCTTGGTCTCCTCCCTTCTGCATTCTTTCCTTCAGAAACCCTAGATCATCTCAACACACTCTCCTCCTGCTCGCGATCCCTATATATACGTAATTGAATTGCTAGCTCAAATCAGCGCCCAACTAAAGCTTTACCTCATCGTAGTGTTCAACAACACAGAATCTTTATCTACGGATCCATCTCGAAACCTTAGGACCCAAAACAACCAGATATGGAGAAGTACCCGACAGGTTTCAGGTTCTATCCGACTGAGGAAGAGCTCATTTCGTTCTATTTGCATAACCAACTTGGTGGCCTTAAGCAAGATGAGCTTCACCGTGTCATCCCTGTCCTCGACATTTTCAACACTGAGCCATGGAATCTCCCACGTAAGACAGTCCGCGTGCGTGCGATTCTTTCACATCCCCTGCATTGATTGGACTGTGCACTAAAATGGGTTCTTGAAAATTACAAATGCCCATTACCAGTGAACTTTCTTTTCCCTACATTTTCTTTGGTGAATTTGCGTTGCAGAGCTTGCGGGAGAGCTGTGCAGAGAAGACAGAGAGCAGTGGTTCTTCTTTGCGCCCCTGCAGGAGAGGGAGGCGAGAGGAGGGCGGCCCAGCCGGAGCATGGCCACCGGCTACTGGAAAGCCACTGGGTCTCCCGGCTACGTCTACTCGTCGGACAACAAAGTGATCGGCGTGAAGAAGTCAATGATTTTCTACATGGGAAAAACTCCCACAGGAAGAAAGACTCACTGGAAATTGAACGAGTACAGGGCCATTGAACTCTCGCCGACCAATCTCGATTCTACGAGCAGTAATATTTCCATCCCTAAGGTGATCGTATCAAGAAATTCGGACCTATATTTCAACTTTTTCAAACATAGAAAGGATAAAATAACTTCGCGTGCATGACACCTAGGTTATCTAATTTCGACTTTGAATAATCTTTCTTGTACTGGTTTTCTGTCATGTACTTTATCGGTGCCGTGCAGTTGCAGACTATCAAATTTCCGTCTTTACTTTAGTTCTTACTTGGACTTTCACAGAAAAATGCAATAAACATTTTTCTCTGTGTTTGATTTTCTGGAAATAATGTACTTACAGCTAAGGCGTGAATTCGCATTGTGCCGAGTGTATGTGGTGTCCAGGAGGTCTCGAGCATTTGATCGTCGGCGACTGGAAGCGGTGTCTAGAGAGACAACAATCCAAGGTAGCGACAACACTGCTAGCAGCGAAGGCGGGCATGAAGGTGGTGGATGTGCAGATGCATCATCATCAGAAGCAGTAGCGGCCAATGCAGGAAGTTCGCATCAATGGGAGATGGCAAGTTTGGAAGACCCAATTTGGGATTGGGAGCAACTGGATTGGCTCTAATTTCATGAAGAGGTACTCTCATGATGGAGTTGTCATGGTATAGGTACAACATATGTACTTCTACATGTATTGAAGCCCTTCGTCATTATATGTATCCACGTATATTTATCGAAGACATTGTGCTTGATACCTAATTAAGAGGCAAGCCGAATGATATATGTAGCCTAATGTGTGTAAGTGAATCATATGCATATCCTATCTATTGAATTTCAATATAGAATTGATCGGGCCTAGGAAGACCTAACTTGATAGATTAGGCTCAAGAAGAAAATTGATTTGTCATTTTCGGCAGATCGGCAAACCTCTACGCCAAATTAGAAAAATAGACGTATCCGAGTAAACTTTTCCAATTATCTGTCCTTTTACATTGATGATGGATGCGTCAAAGAGCTTGTGACTTGTGGTTTATAAGAAAATCATTTGATTCAATATTGGATGCCACAGTCAATCCTAGAACAAATCCTAGCAAATTAGGGCTAGTAACATGTTGGATTATACTGTCAAATTATAAGGAAAAAAATGGGATACCTGCAATTATATATGTAAAGTTCGTTACATTTGTGCTGGGAACTCCATATTTATAATTTTTTTCATAAATAAAAATTATTGCATTTCCGTCAGCTATTCCATTTACATGAACAACAAATAATTATGAATTAGTAGGATGCACGTTTATATTAAAATTAGTAAAGTACAAGTGAATTTATGCTTTCCATCTCACAATATTGCTGTATGGATCGTTTTTTAATCATGTTTTTGTGAAAGAAATGATATAAAATCATAAACAACAAATAAAATTATAATATCTATTGCTACATATTTGTCTTTTTAAAGATATTTTATAGGTATCTTATATCTTCATGTAACGTAACCCTAAATAGGTAAACAATAAAGGATGGGTACCTTGTGCATATGACCTTATTCCGTGGAAAAATTTTATACTCACCATTTCGAATTTTTAGAAAATGGAACCTAGTCCTTGACTTTTACTACAGATCCTGGATCCACCCAGCCATGCCTATTCCGAAGGTTTTCCTACAAAAGCCCCAAATTAGGATGGTTCATATTGCATTATTTCCAGAAGTGTAATTAACTATTTTCAAAGATTTCTCTCGCTAATAACTTGCCTTAGGTGTCGCTTGAATAAATAAGAAGTATATAGGCGATGGAAATATTTCCGATACATAGACGGCGAAACTTTTTTAACAACCCATCACTATTACTATATCCAAATTTATGATAAAAAAAAAAAAAGATAGCTTATGAAAGAAAAACATTTACACGACCTTTATACCTTAAATTAGTCCAACAGAGAATATGAAGCTACACCAATGCATACATACAGTGCATATGGTTTACGCATTAACTTGCGCAATAATCTCCATGTAGAATTGTAACTTTATGTTCTGTCATGGCTTGAGATTTACTTACTGCAATAATTTATTGATTTTTAAACTGTACGAATCTAATGTATACTAAATGAGTTCATTTTATGATGTCAATTAGTACATTAAAAATTGTAATATTTCCTTATTTATTTACTTAATTAGAGGGATACTTTTTAACTAAATCTATTCAATATTGAGATGATATAGGTTTATGGGCCATGAATGAGAACAATAATCGATTTTACTTATCAAATTACAAAAGGAATTGTACACTTCTCCCTTTCATGTCATCAATTGGAAACGCACGAAGAGCAACAAATAAATTCCACTTCTACTGGTAATAAGATAAACCCTCTAGTATCTCAATCGGGAAAAAAAATGAGCTGCTCATGTTTGTTGGGAGTTTAAGGTCATTACTGGAGCAAATGATGGAGCTTTTGATTTTCATTGTGGTGTAGTTTTGATTACTTGTGTGAGAAAAAAAAAAAAAGATGTGATTTTCAGTGAAGCCGAGAGGATTGCAAGCTTTGTGCTTATGTGGAGTTGCTATGCTTTTTTTTTTTTTTTTTGCTTAATCCGAATTTTTATGAGTTCAAACGGCCAATTCGACTGTAATATGAAAATCTCCTCGGGATCACAACCATCTTTTTTTCCTAATTAATATGAAATTCATGGCCTAAAAGTTAATTATGATGAGAACAAAGAAATAAAGTCATTGGTGGATATTGTCCGCAAATGTACTTCAGGGAAGAAAGGATCCTGATGGGTTGTCTTTGAGTGGAGTGAGAGGTGAAGAGGATGATCGTTGAAGTGTATTGGTGCTTTAGAGGGCAAGGACTAGATGAGGGCATTGCAAGGCGTTGGTGGAGATTGCTCTAAAGTGACTGAAAGAAAGGTTAGAAGCCATACCATTTGTGAAGGAAATAGAATGCCGGACCAAACAAGAGGCTGGGTATCTATAGGGACCACCTTTGGGATAGCGAAGTGCAAATCGGAGATATAGGAGTAGGTGTTCCTCATAACAAGAGAAAGGAATAGAGTATTGGATGATCAGCGTGCTCCAACATTTCTCTTACATTTCTTACAAGAAGAAAATGTGGGTACCCAATGGATTACTCTTTTAGTACTTCACCTGCATTTTGCTTTTCATGACCAGTGCGCTAGAATATTTCATACGTAGATGGATAATGATAAGATCCAAGTGATAGTAACGGGTGTGATTGTAGCAGTTATGAATGTTGTCACACTAGTTATGTTGGAAGAAAGTCGATGGAAGACGACTTACCTCTTTACGATGCGCAATGAACAATTTACCCCGAAACGATCATTGAATTGCAGATGAATGACAAACAATATTACTTCACATTGTTCTAAATGCAGTCACGGGGAAAACATCTAATTTCCACAGTGTAAATACCAATTTTTTTCGTAAAAGAGAAATGAAACGCCTTCTTTCTTTTGATGGAAAGGGGAGAGAAAAGAAAACAATTTCTTTCTAAGCATACGTTCTGCCAACCATCCCAACGGTTATCTTCAAAAAAAATTTATACAAGTCTATCATACCCTTTCAAATGGTGTCTTTCCATCATAACTTATTAAGATGAAACGGTACATTCTAATCACACACCATTATGGACATATTAATAAAATACTGCATCTCCCACTCGGACATGATGGGCTTGATAGCACTCTATCAAGAATATAAGGCATTCAACATTCATCAACTTTAAAAAAAAAAAAAAACAACAATTCATACTGGCAAAAAAGCCATGCGACCAGTGAGTACACCTGCACTTGGGAGCTCAAATTATGCACATATTAGGGATGACATAATGGCTACAACTCCAAAAAGAAATAAACAATCGATGTCTCACAGTACCCTAGGAATATTTTGTTACGTCAATTCAAGTATACATATCCCTTAAAGGCTATACTTGACTATTCTCATAACACCATATATTTACAATTATATCCAAAACCACATAAGGTGATATAATTGGTCGACTAGTAAATATATGTGATCGATGTAAAACAACAATAGTCTTCTTTCGCACTCATGTCTTTCTCAATTTCAAAACAACTGCTTTCCTAGACACGTTCTATAAAGCCATATCTATTCATGACCGCCGGTAATATGTTAAAGTAGCAACATTGATCTTTCACTTTGAGAATATAGTTGAAAGTAACATAGGGCACAAGATGAGGTAAATTATAAATTACCTCAAGGGCTCACATGATGAGTAAATAGGGATAATTTCGCTCACCTTGCCTTGTCGGTCGTACAATACACATGTAGTATGAATTACATGTTATAGTTGACTTCTCTTTCTATAAGAGCGTATGTCATTTATTAAATATATTCACTAAACGGATTTTTGCCTAAACATAGTCGCGTGCTTTTCACGTACTCAAGTTTAGCTCGAGTGTTATATTAGCTCGCTTTCTATAGCGCCTAATTAAGTACTCGCATCTGGCATCTTTCGAGCATACATGATTGTGCGACTATCATGTTCGGTTTTATTATAAACAAATCACAAACCTCATCTTGACTCCAATCAATGCGACATATTATTTTATGTACTAAACTTGCTCTTCAACATTTATTTATACATAACGTCTCATCTCAATGTGCTAACTATAACACTTAATGTGATTGCACGTGTAAGTGAGACAATCATTGCCTGTTGACATACTTTTCAATAATATATGTGTGTATGTGCTAATCTCATAATGGATTTGTACTTATTGATAAAAAATCAAGTTACTAATAAACAAACGACTACAATACATATCTACATATACATAAATCAATGATCCTCTACAATAACACATATCACATTCTACGTAATCCTAATGACATTCTGTGGGTCAAGAATATGTCTCTAGGAACAGCCGTCGTAAGTGAATCAGCAACCATTCTTTTAGTTAAAGTGTATTATAGGATCACTTCTTTCTGCACTATTATATCTCTGATGAAGTTGTTCTTTATGTCAATGTGCTTTGTCATTCCATGATACTTTGGATCTTTTAAATAAGCAATGGCTGCTTGACTATCGTAATGAACTATTACCGATCTTGGAACCTTAGTGACAATGGCTAAATTTTTCAATAAACGTTTTAGCCATATTGCTTCTTGCACTATGGCAGAGCATGCAATAAATTATGCGTCCATCGTAGACAAGGCTGTGCATGTCTATTTCTTGTTATTCCAAAAATTGCACCTCTATTGAGCAAAAACGCATATCCAGAAGTAGATTTACATTCATCTAGGTCTTCACCCCAATCAACATCGGAATAGTCTAATAGGCATAAATCATTCCCTTGGTAATAAAGTCGATAGTCCATAATGCCTTTTAAGTATCTTAGGATCCTCTTCACTACTTTCCAATGTGCTTGATCGAGATTTGATTGATATCGACTCACCAATCCCACGGCATAACATATGTCGGGTCGAGTACACATCATAGCATATATCAAACTTTCGACCGCACTAGTGTAAGGAACAATTTCCATCACTTTATTTTCTTCTGGAGTCTTAGGACATATCTTAGTACTTAGGTTTTCATCTTGCATTACAAGGGTATTAATGGGATTACAATGCTGCATATTGAAACGTTCAAGAATCTTCATTATATAAGACTTTTGTGATAAAGTAAGGAGTTTCCTTGATCAATCTCTTTTGATCTTAACTCCTCCCATGTCCTTCATTTCAAAATTGGAGGACAACCATTATTTTATATTGATAACCAAAACCTTGTCATTTCCAACCAATAGAATATCGTCCACATAAAGTGATAGAATTACAAATTTATCTTCAGACTGCTTGACATATATACAGTGATCTTCTTCGATCGTCGCAAATCCAAAAGTCATTATAGCTCGATGAAAATGAAGATATCACTGTCTAGATGATTGCTTAAGGCTATATATTAAGCGATGAAACTTACAAACTTTATGCTCTTGACCTTTAGCTATGAAATCTATTGATTGCTTCATATAGATTTCCTCATCTAGTTCTCCATTGAGAAATGTCGTCTTTACATTCATTTGATGTAATTCAAGATCCAAATGTACAACGATGGCTAGGATAAGGCGTATTGAGGCAAACCTTACAACTGGTGAAAGTGTTTCCTCATAGTCTATACCCTTCTGTTGAGTATAACTTTTCGCCATAAGACGAGCCTTATACTTTTCAATGGATCCATCTGCCCTTCGCTTAATCTTAAAAACCTATTTGTTTCCAATGGCCTTGCGATTGGGTGGTAGATCAACCAAGTCTCAGATATGATTTGCTCTCGTTGACTCCATTTTATCTTACAAAACTTTTCTCATTTCTTTCTTATTAGTGGATGAGAGTCTCTTGAACAGTCTTAGGCTCAACATCGTCTTTCTGAGCAATCATAAATGCTTTCCTTTTAATCTCAAAATGATGACGAGGAGTACTTTTACGATTACTTTTACGTAACTAAATTTCTCTTGAATTCAATTCGTCGGGCGATGCAACACTTCCACTAGATCTTGTATATTAAGGTAAACCTTCATTTTCCTCTACAATATTAGTGGGTATAATTTTAGGATCTTCCATCTCATATAATTAGAAGTTCTTATTAATCTCTCATCTACTAGGAAAATTGTTCTTCAAGAAGTGACATCTCGTGATTCCATTTCGATCATACTTCCATCAACTTGTTTACCTATGAACATGTACCATTTAAAGTGCTCAGAATATCTTATAAAGATACATTTTTTCCCTCTAAAACCTAATTTTTCATATTTATGAGAAGAATCGTGAATATAAGTTGCACATCTCCATTGACGTAGAATACTTAAGTCTGGTTTCCTACCAGTCCATAATTCATAAAGGGTGGAAGTGACTAATTTTGAGGGCACTCGGTTAAGTACATAGGCAGCAGTCAATAAGGCATCTCCCCAATAGGAGATAAGTAAATTTGCTTGCGCCATCATAGACCTAACCATTTTTGATAGAGTTGTATTCCTTCTCTCAACAATCCCATTTTATTGTGGAGTATCGGAATAGTCAATTGTCATACAATTCCCTTTTCATTACAAAGAGCCTTGCATTACTTAGATAGATACTCACATCTGCGATTAGTTCTCAATGTCTTTATTGCTTTGTTTAAATGATTCTTTACCATAGTTATATATCGTCTAAAGCAGTCAAATGCTTCTGACTTATGGGAGATCAGAAAAAAATAATCAAAACACATGAAGTCATCTACGAAAGTGATTAACTATGAGGTTCCATGCCTCATCCTCACGTTCAAAGGATCACAAATGTCAATATGTATGAGTTGCAATGGAAATTCGGCTCTAATTCTTTTATCGAATGGTTTTCTAGTTATTTTTCCCGCTAGACAATGTTCACATACGGGTAGATTAACATTAATGAGTGACCCTAAAAGGCATTCTCTAGCTAATCTTTGCATTCTGTGTAACTCAATGTGACATAATTTAGCATGCCAAGTACTTGCATTAATTTCAATATTACTAGAAGATGCAATTAAACAACCATCGACATTAACATTGTACCGATTATAGTTAATGTCTAACACCATAAAACCATTCAATACATGACCTGTATCATAATAAAATGTTCCAAACAAAATATTAACACAATCATTATGGAAATTCAATACATTACCTAGGCTAAAAAGAACAACTACAAAAACCAAGTTTCATTGAATATCTTGGGCATAGAGGATATCGTGTAGGAATAGGCTTTAACCACCATGTAAAATTAATTTACATGTGCTGATGCCCTTCACTTCAGCTCTTGAGTTATTCCCAATATATATCCATCTTCAATACTTCACAAATGCTTATTGGTCTCTAGTTACGTGGTTTGTTGCTCCTGAGTCTATGGTCTACATTGGATGAGATTTAACAAGCATTACATTACTAGAAACAAAAGCATTACTTAAAGTAATTAAGTAATAGGGTACCTCTTTCGACTTAGTGCATTCACGGGTAAAGTGACCTATCTTGCAACAATTGTAACACTTCATCGTGGCCTTATCCTTGTCCTTCTTCCCACCATGCTTTTTGCGTCATAAGGTCTTAGCTCTTTTAGGTGCCTAATCAGTCTTCTTCCCTTTGTTGTTGAAGCCCAAAGCTTTGCGTGAACTCGATTCAGCAACATAAGCATGGGTATAGGATCTCATAGCCTCTAGACGTTCATCCTCTAATTGCAAATGACGCGCTATATTATCAAAAGTGACAATATTTTCATTATGCGTCATATTGATCTTTATATGCTCCTAATTGTCAAGAAGATACCTTATAACAGCATGAACTTGTTATTTATTAGTAAGGGAGCGACCTGTCGACTTCAACTCATGAATCATGTTTGACATCTCTCGAAGATACTACCTCATTGTTACATTTGGGCGCTATTAGTATGTGTCAAACTTGATGGTGAGTCTCCTCAAGTTAATGGTAGATGTACCCCCAAACTTATCTTTTAAGAGAATCCACATTACTTGAGCTTTATCATAACTTTTAAACTCACATATGAGATCATCTTGCATACAACTCAGTAACGTGATGCGAGTAAAGCTATTTTTCTTCTTCCAAGCTTGATAAGTTTATAGATCTCTCCTGTGTTAAGCTGAAATTCCATGCTCAGGTTTATTCATGGTGTGGTTGAGGATTTCCAAAACCTCTTGCTCCTCAAGGATGTGCTAAACCTTTTGGTGCCAAATATCACAATTGTCACCGTTCAGCTTCTTATATTTTCTGAGGTCAGCCACAATAGTTTTGGATGCCGAAGTCATAATCAATTGCTATAATACATTAACATAATAAACGCAGAATCAATACTAGTACATTTTTTTAGAGTAACACATGTATTTAATTTGCAGCAAAAACAAACTAAATTAATGATAATTCAACAAAAGACACAAAAACGAAAGTTTACTATGTTCCCAATCAGCTCCTATGTACGACTGTTCTATTATCATTAATTAGTTTAATTTACACAAATTTTAAATTCTAGGTGAGAATTTCTTCGAATTCTACCAACCTACAAACTCTCACTAGAAAAAAAAATAATTATATGACCTCATGTCATTTATACATTTTTTTTCCATTAACACAAAAGCATAGCATGACGTGAATAACGTACAAAAAACTATCATGCAACAACTACAATCAAAACCGTAATTCAACATGTAACAAAAAATCAAGGATTTCCAATCATTGTTCGAATTTAGTTAACTCTTTTATCTTTATGTTCCCACTGATATTTTCGTGGAACTAGAAAATTGCAAGTATATTAAACTATATACATGCTATCATCGAACCAAGCTCTACACAACATATTTGACACTATTTTCATGTAGGTTAGCTACTGTATTTCTAAAATCACAAGAAAAAAAATGTTAAAAATGAATAAACGATGCATTTGTATCCCAAAACTACACGTACTGAGGGTTTCCTACACATTTTTATACTTGTAAAAAACTCAAAAATATAAAATAATTATACCACAGTGTAGAAAATATCCATATGAACCAAACGCCGCTAACCACGCTCCAATCGGAGCCCTTAAGCACCCACACACATTGCTTGAGTGTGTGGTGCATGTGGCGCACGCACTAGCGAGCCAGAAGGCTCTTGGCGGTCCGACCGGGTTGATCATTGGACAGGTTGACTGGTCAATGGGTCGGGTCGAGTCTTGGGTTGGGTCACCGGTTGGCCAACTGCCACCAGCGGTGATGTCATTGATGACGTCATCCAACAATTACCGACATTGGATGATGTAATCAGTGATGTCAGCATGTGTCGGTTTGCCGATGCGAGTGTGATGCTCACACACTGGCATTCCCAATGCGTTGGGCGCGTCCAACATCCTCTGGCGGTGCTCAACCCATCATTGGACTTGTCTCAATGAGTACTTTCACCCTGTATATTTGAAAATTTATTTTGGCCCAAAAAATATTCCGAAAAATGGCCAAAACCGTACGGGTGTACGTAGCCCCAAACTTGCTCTTTGCTTCAACTCATTTTCGACAGTTCAGATTGCAATTCCAAGCAATAAACATCCAAACAGTGTAGGTTTCATTCTCTTGATCTCGATATCAAATGGTAAATGAGAAAATTCGATGAAAAACAATGTAGAAATCACAACCGAGGCTCTTATACTAATGTTGGAAGAAAGTCGGTGGAAGATGACTTACCTCTTTACGATGTGCAATGAACAATTTACCCCGGAACAATCGTTGAATTGCGGATGAAAGACAAATAATATTACTTCACATTGGTCTGAATGCAGTCACAAGGAAAACATCCAATTTCCACAGCATAAATGCCAATTGTTTTTGTAAAGGAGAAATGTAACGCCTTCTTTCTTTTGATGGAAATGAGAGATAAAAGAAAACGATTTCTTTCTGAGCATACGTTCTACCAACCATCCCAATGGTTATCTTCAAAAGATTTTTATACGACTCCCTCATGCCCTTTCAAAGGGTGTCTTTCCATCATAACTTATCAAGGCGAAACGGTGTGTTCTAATCGTACTCCATCATGAATGTATTAATAAAATACTACAAGTTATGAATGATTATAATGATTTTGAGAACTATATACTAAGAGAGTCTTGTGTGAATTGAGATCAAGAGAGAGAGTTTTATATGAATTGAATCCTATATGGTGGAGATACTCATTGCATAAACCAAATATGGATGACACCAAATGTTTTTTAAGAACTCTGTAAAACACTCAGTGCAAGGAAAATGTTGCATTCTAAGGTATTCATTTTTATTAGGGAGCAACTTCAAGTATTTTGCCATATCAATGGATATGATGTGACGTTTAGAGTTATAGATATTTCAAAATTGTCTTGCAAGCAATTTTAAAATTATACAAACAAGTGGTGAAAGAGCCAAGAGATTCTACTCCTCCAAAAATAAGTGAAAATTGAAGGTTTTATCCAAATATTAAGGTATGAAATTTGGAACGAAAATCTATGTATTTTGAAAGAAAAGTTTTATCAATTCCTCTTAAAATTCAAAGAAAATTAGGGAACAACACAAAGTATTAGTTGCTATCACATTTGCTTGAGATTTTCTGAAACTGACTTGTGGGGTCGTGTACGATATGTGTTGCAAAGTAAATGGATCTATTTTTTGCTAAGTTGGCCTCAAAGTTGTAGCTAATATTTTCTCAAAATATTGAGCCGAGCCCATAATAGTGTCCAAGAAACATACGTGTAATACACAATAGGGGTGAGTAGTTCCTGGTTTCGGTTCGGTTCTGTCTGGAACCTGAAACCTACCATTGAGTACAGGTTTTTCATTTTTTGGAACCTGGAACCTATCCTGTCACAGGTTTTGGGGTTGGTTCCAAGTTCCAATAGGTTTTTTTTTTTTTTTTTTTTTCATTTTAGATTTGAACTATAACGAAGAAGGAAAGAGACAAATTAAAGCTTCTATGTCAGCTCAAGCCAAGATCAGAAAAAGGATGGCAACTTAGCAACTTTTGTTGTGACAAACACAAGAAAATCACTAATGCAAGCAACAAACTTTGACCAAGCATGAGTGGTTTTTATTTTAATTTGTTCTAATTATTGAGCTCTCGTACTAATGTACCTTCTGCTGCCGATACTTGATGCATATAGCACTTAGTGGGCATTCTTTTGCATTCGATTGCAGGTCTTGCAATGCAGATACCGTAGTCTTCATGTTAGATGCCTTATAAGATGTGTAGAATTCCAAAATTGGATTCTACATAAAGTAAAAGGTAAGTTAATACCCAGATAATCAAATTGTAAGCTTATGGCAATGAAAGAAATGCAAGATAGAGAACAGACCCAGGGTGGTGTAAGTCATCTAGCGTCCATCTAGCAAGAAATATGGCTGATACAGCAACAAGAGAAGGAAGAAAGCTCAGGAACTCATACTTGACCAATGTCAGTTCCGCAAGGTAATCTGCCAAGTACTCCAATTCAAGACTATGGCTCTAGAGATTTTACAAGCAGTTGATGGACAAATGGTTAAATTTCTTAAGATCAAGGAACGTGGTATTTTCCTAAGCTCAGGCTAGCATGGAGTAGATCAATGACCTGCATACATTGCAGAACGTAAGGAAAGCTTTCGTAGTGGGTGTGAATGTCCGGAAGCCAAAATAATTCAATAGTTGGCCCTCCATTTGCAGTACCTGCCAATACACAGCAATGTGAATCTTTTACATCCGAATAGACAACTAAATTCATAGTTTTCTAGAGAAAACATTGTCTAATGTATAATTTGGTGATTCCTTATGGTTAATGTGTTTCAGAATAATAACTATGGTTGCATAATAATGAAGGTTGAGTAACTATCGGTGTTGCTCATCTTAGTTAGGCAAAGGAGCAACCTCAAGCAAGCAAGGACTTTGGCTGCTCCATAGGTCTCTATCACTTGACCAAAAATGCGGAGGAAAAGCTATGATGAAAAGAGCAATGAATCATTTGTTCCTGTTAATGATGACAAATGCAAGCTTACACCTAGAACCGTACAAAAATAAGCCATCATTGATTTGTAGCTCAATGATTAGAATGTGCTCACGTTTAGTATATTGCTAGCTAAAACAGCAGTAAGGAAGAAATGACCAAGTTCCTTCCATTTTCCCAGTAAAAAAAAAAGCAACAAGCTGAAACCTTTGACTTTGAGTAGATCATGCTATTGATGTACCTGAATATGTGAGGGATGCAGAAAATGCGACCAAGTTCCTTCCATTTTCCCAGCAAAAAAAAAAAAAAAGCAACAAGCTAAAACCTTTGAATTTGAGTAGGTCATGCTATTGATGTACCTGAATATGTGAGGGGCGTAGAAAATGCTGCTTCCTCAAAGATTCAATCGTATAGTCACAACAACCCAAACCTCCAAAGGATTTTCATTTATGGAAGTCACTATTGGAGGGAACTTTCCTATGCAAACTTAGATCTTTTGAGTCAGATCTAAAGTCATCCATGGACACCCCCTGTCCCATCCCCTGTCCCATCCTAGGGGGACGAGCGGCATCCAATGGCGGCGTCGACGGCAAGCGGCTAAGCGGCGAGGCGAGCAAGGGGTGACGGCGTCCAGTGGTGGTGTCGAGGGAGGTCTGGTGACAACGAGCACATGGTGACGGCGGCCCAATGGCAATGAAGACATGAGTCTCACAGCACCAACGGTGGCACCAACGGCACAGCGAAGACGGCGGTGGTTGTGGCTCAACCCACAGCCAAGGGGGAAAGAGCTCGGTTCGGTCGGAGGTGGTGGCAGTTTAGAGCAACGACAGCCCAGATGGCTGAGCAAGCGGTGACAAGAGGTGGTGACGGCGGCTTAGGGATGGCGGCGATGGCTCATGGCCACGAGCAGCGGTGTGGACGGCGCGACAGGTCGTCGGGCTCAACGGCAAGACGGCTCGTCGGACCAGCGGTGGTGGTGGTGGTTCAGTGGCCAAGAGGTGGTGGTGAGTAGGGCGTGGGGCGGCGGTGGGTGAAGCAACCAGCAAGAGGAAGGAAGAAGAAGAAGAGAAGAAGAAGGGGGGTTTCGGTCGAGAGAGGGGGAAAGAGAAGAGAAAGAGAGAGAGAAGAAAAGAAAAAAGTTGAGGGGGAGGGGGGAGGAAGTGACATGAGGAGGAAAAATGGGAAAAAAGAAAGAGAGAGAGAGAGAAAGAAAGGGGAAGGGGGGAAGAATCGATAAAAGGGGGGGGGGGAATCATGTGGGGGGAAGAGAGGAGAAAGAGAAGAGAGAGAGTTTAGGGGTTTTTTTTTTAACCCTAACCGGTTCCGGTTCTGGTTCCCAAAAAAAGGGAACCGGGATTCGGAACCGGTCTCTTTAGAACCGGGAACCGAACCGAACCGCGCTCACCCCTAATACACAAGGCTCAAGAGGGGAAGGGAATGAAAATATATTATGTTCTTTCCTTGAAAAGCCCTAGCCGTCCCCAATATAAAGGACCCATCACGCATGAATTTGCAGAGGCTTCTCTTTCAATAGCCATAATTGATAGACGATTGAGAAAGAGAGAAAAGAGAGAACCGGAGAAAATTATAAAAAAAAAATCATAAATCTATTATAATTATACTAATTCAATTTTAAAATATTTTTGTCAATTTATTCCATCTAGCCAAATTTGATTGGTCGGCACTGACGTAGCATGACCGATGCTTACGGGATATGACCGATGCTAATGTAAACAAATTTTAATAATATTGAAATATTTTTTTCATATTTTTATTTTTTCCATTTTTCTTTAATTTCTCTTTATTATTTTCCTCTTCCTTCTTCCTCTAGCCAATAGCCAAACCAAGACAACTTGCCAAAGGAAGAAGGAAGAGAAAAAAAAGGAAAAAAAAAAGATAAAAAATGAAAAATTTAAAAATTTGAAATAATATATTAAGATATTTTTTAAAAAGTCTACGTCAACACTGGCCATATCATGTTAGCGTTGGCAGGTCAAAGTTGGTTACATGGACTGAATTGACACAAATTCAAAAGGTTTATGATTTAATTAATTAAAAAAATTACGATTAAATTAATATAATTGCAATAGGTTTATGACTTTTTTTTTTATAATTCTCCCACCAATTCCCTAATCTTGAGCCAATTTCTTTTTCTTTTTCTAGTGAATCATCTTGGCGTCCACCCTACCGCGTTCGGTCTCCCTCTCCCTTTGTGATGCCCTTAGCCCTTTTGGTAAGACAATTACAAGGGAAAACCCTTCACCATTCTCCCGCGGACACGTGTCATTGCCCACCTCATGCTCTCTTTGTGTTGCTCATTGTCCCTCTGTTACAAGACTTAAAATAAAAACTATGATGTGCTTATGTTACTCGGACCTTTAGTAGAGATATAGACAGCCGTTTAATTATTGACCAAATGTTGAATCTGAGATTGGAAAAACCTAACTTTCTATGTTATATTTTGGAGAAAATACATAAAAGTTTAGATAAGAGGAAGATTTGGAGTTTAATGTAGTTCAATTTGTCCAAACTCTTTGACAACAAATTAAAAGATATGACAATTATTAAGCAAGACTACATGATGTTAAGGGAATAAAAAAAGAATTCTAATGAAAAGGTGTTACAGTCACTAGACCCAAACATAAGCATTCTATCGCATTAAGAATTGTGTTAATTGTAGTTCTAACAAATAAAGTATCACAACTTTTCAACAAAACCATCCATTTGACCATTCTCTAAAGAGTAAACTCCCAATGAATTTTCAACCAAGATACCATATTTTTTTTTCAAAGTTTGAGTAATAAGCTTTCTGTAGATGTAAAAATTGAGTCAATTCAACGTTGGTTAAAAAAAAAAGTGTACATCAATTATCGCTAATTTGTTTAGAGAGAGAGAGAGAAGTGCACCAAAAGTCGCATGAGAATGTCTTAGGTGCCACAAAAAAATTTAAAAATTGATTATAAATAAGATAAATTTGAAAAATGACCACCTGCAGCTCTTAATGTGGTTGCACAAACAGCATTGTCTAACATAATACACAATATCTTCCATTTTGTGGTGTCATTCTTGCTTTTTTTTTTTTTTCAGCACTCTTTATCCAAGAGCCTATTTGACCAATCATTCTTTCATCATTTTTTGTCATATATAAATGACATGAAAATGCAACTTCAAAAGATGAACCCCGAAAGATCACCAAGCTTTATCTCTGTCATGTGACATGCTTGAAACAAAGCTTTACATAAGGAAATCTACTCTGCAAATGTTGCTCGGGCCTCTAGCAGAGATATAGATAACACTTCATTATTGACCAAGCTTAGAGCTTATATTGTAAAAAGCAAAGCTTCTAGATTATAATTCGGAGAAAATAGAGAAAAGTTTAGATAGAAGGAAGATTTGGAGCTTAACCTACTCTCATTTGTCCAAATTCAATGACCGATCAAAGATATAACAGATATAACAATTATTAACAATGACTATGCGACTTGAGGGTATCGAAATGAATTTTACTTCAATAGGGTGGTACGTTCACGTAGACTTTTATATGAGCTTACCATCACTTCAAGAACCATGTTGATTGTAGTTATAATGAAGAAAACATCATAGGTTTTCACTTGGACAGTCTGTTTGACCTAATTCCTGAAAAACTGAAATCCCAATGAATTTTAACAAAGGTACGGCATTTTTTTTCAAATTTTTGCTAATAATCATTCCATAAATGTAAAAATTGAGTCAATTGGGTGTTGGATGAAGAAATTATGTATGATCAAATCTAGGTCATTTTTTGTCGAATTTTTTTTAAAGAAAAATTATTTTTTTTAAAAAAGTGATAAATGCACTTTTTATGAGGATGGACTAGTTATAAATGCTCGAAGCTTTTATCTCTATCATGCAACCTGAAGAGATCAGCTTAGGTTACTCGAGCCTATAATGGAGATATAGAAAACATTTCAATTATTGATCGAACATTTCAACAACTTAGCTTGGAAAAAGCTAAGCTTCTAGGTTATAATTGAGAATAGTTCATATAATAGGAATTAGGAGGTGTAGACACCTCGAGTGCCAAAACTTGGCACAAGTGGACACATAAGTGTCAAAACTTTCAAAATATACATTAAGTATCAAAATAGAGAAGAAAGGAACACTTGAGTGCCAATGACGAGAATTTTCGACCAAACAACTGAGACGACATTTTTTGGTGAAAATTTTAAGTGATGTGACATTTCTTTAAAAAAAATGATCTACGTGGCATTGACTTGGCTAGATAAGCCCCAAAATGGCATCATTTTGGTTCAAAATTGATTTTTAATATAAATTTAATATAATTATTTTAAAAAAAAGAAAGAGGAAAATCAGCAAGGGTCTCCATGGCCCTTGCCACCACCACCTCACAATTGCCGAAAAGGGTCGACGACGGTTGGGCGAGGGTCAGTCGGGGCCATTGAGTCTCGACTAGTGGCCGACGACCCTAGCCAACTGCAATTGAGGGCATTGGGGGCAAGGGGTCATAGCCCTCCCCCAAAACGGGCGAGAGTCATCGGTCCTCAGCCCTCTGGGGGAAGGTGCGGAAACCCTACTAATTTCCCCTTCTTCTTTTTTTTTTTGAAATTTAGTCTATTTAATTTTAATTTAATTAATATTTATATTGAAAATCAAATTTGGAGACAAAACGACATCGTTTTGGGACATTCTGACGAGCCACATAGACATTTTTATTAATAAAATAATATCATGCTGAATTTTCAGCAAGTCTAGCCGAAGTTGGTTGCGTTTGGTTCAACATTCCCAATGGACTTTCAGCCTTCAAAGTCTCTTGGGAAAATGTTGGACTATTTGACAACCATGTTGAAGTAGCTTTCAAGTGAAAGTTAGTATTGGGAAGGCTGAAAACTCAATACTAGTAAGGACTAGCTTTGAGCTTTTAGCATTTGGCCAAATGCTGAAACTTTTTTTTTTCCAAAACTATTATCACTTATTCTTTAAATTTCTAATTTTTCCATTGTTATTATTTTTTTAAATGCCAAAATAATGCTAAAAAATAAAAATGATATAAATACTAAAAAAAAATATATTTTTTGGTCTTTTTTTAAAAAATATTTATATATTTGATTTTTTAGCATTATTGTCAAAATTTATATGTAAAAAGTTACATACATTATTTTTTTTTCAATTTTAAACAAATAAAAATTAAAAAATTCTGACAATAAGTTTGGTCCTTTTTTTAAAAAAAATTATATATATATATATATATATATGTATTTGATTTTTTAGCGTTATTTTCAATTTATATTTAAAAAGTTGCATAGATTATTTTTTCAATTTTAAACAAATAAAAATTTAAAAAATTTGATGAAGGATTTGATCTTTTTTTTTTTAATTATATATATGTTTTTGATTTTTTTAGCATTATTGTCAAAATTTATATTTAAAAAGTTGCATACATTATTATTTTTTCAATTTTAAACAAATAAAAATTAAAAATTCTGATGAAGGGTTTGGTCTTTTTAAATATATATATATATATATGTATTTTCTTTTTTTAGTATTATTGTCAAAATTTATATTTAAAAAGTTGTATACATTTTTTTTCCAATTTTAAACAAATGAAATTAAAAAAAATATTAATCACGTAAAGGGCTTTTTAAATATGTTTTCTACCAAACGGCATTTCTCTCAAAGTTGCTTCTCAAAACATAATTTACCAAACGGCATTTACATTTGCCTAAAGTCATTTAGGCTAAACTGCTTTGCATTTTTTTAATGGGCTTTCAAAATGCTGAACCAAACACACCTTTAATTGAAAATTCCTTGGGAGATCACTTCTTTGGAGAAGTAGGTCTAACATATAGTCATGGTGAAAAGTTGTGATATTTTAATCGTTAGAACTACAATCAACGTAAATCTTGAGGTAACGATAAGCTTTGGTTTGGGTTTACACGAATATACCATCTTATTGGATTAAAATTCATTTTGATTCCCTCATGGTCATATATATCTTTTGATTTGGTTGTCGCTAATGGACAAATTGAACTACATTAAGCTTGAAATTTCTTAGAAGAATTATATTCAAAACTTTCAAAAGATACACTTAAATGTCACTTTTTTGAAAATTAGACACTTAAGTGTCAAGGCCCTGTTTTCTAATGGAATATGTGACATTGTTAGAAAATTTCTAGAAATTCATTTCCTAGAAAAATGATAATATTTTTCGGTGTTTGACTGAAAAATTAGAAAATAATTATCACCGTTTCATATGGAAAATCTAATTTGATTTTCCTTAAAAAATTACTAAAAAATTGGAATTATTTTTTCCCTCCTCTTTTATTTCATTTCATTTTCTTATTTATTTATTTATTTATTATTATTTTTTAAAATCTTTCCTTGTTCCACCACCTCCTCTCTCCACGACATGGCGTCCTCATCCTCAAGATCGACTGCTCTGTCTTCATTGAATCCGCCAACAACCGCAAACAAACCTTCTCCCGCCTCCGCCTCGCTCGCTGCAGCAACGCCACCTCATCCTCCTCCTCCTCACTTTCCCGCCAAAGGTCACCGCCTCACAAGCCGCTCGACAAGGACAACTCCCTCTTCATCTCGCTCCTCCAACAGCTCTTCGCGAAGGATGCCCCTCGATCGATCCGGCCACCAAGGCCGGTTGCCCCATTGTGGCACGACAATGATGACCTAATTCAAGTTCGGATCGAATACGACAAATGCCTCATTGATCGTTCACAAACTATGGTGTAGAGCATGCCAATTGAGGTCATGGACCTTGATGAAGCAGAAGTGAGGCCAACGAGCTTCGAGCTCGCCAGAGGTCAGGGAGGTCAAGCTCGCTACAACTTGCTAGGCCTCAAGCTGGCGACCTCCTTCTCGAGCTCACCTCTACTTGTAGTGACTCGCCAACCTCTAGCAATGCCTCCAGCTAGCTCATCTAGTGAGGCTTGAGCTTGTCAGATTAGGCATGTTGCGATAGGGCGGGTGATCGAACAAAATATATACGGGAGAAGAAAAAAATAAATCGAACACCGGATTTACGTGGTTCAGTCGTAAAGATCTACGTCCACGAGGAGAGCAGCAGCGAATTTCACTATAGATCAAGCGATACAAGAATATTACATACTCAAGTCACTCAAACACTCTTTCGGTGTTTCTCAAACCCCAATTTAACCCCAAACCCAAGTCACGGCACAAAATTATCACACAAGCTAAAAACAAACGCTGAAAAAGAACTCCTTTTCTTGATCGCGCTTTAGCTTGAAGACATGCGGCTCCTCCTTTTCTCTCGTACGGGTGCAACAACAACACCCCGAAAAGAAGACCTCTTTCGCGGCTTCCTTCTGCGACTTCTACGTAGAGTTTCGGCCGGCAACCCAACCAACGAAAGAAGAAAAGCAAAAAAACACCTACGTAAAAAATTCTGTTTTATACGTGGGTGTGCCCAAGGTCAAACCTTTGACCTTGGGCCCCACTACTTTCCTATCTTGACTTCACGTGGAGATCTTCACGCGTGCAGCAGAGGAGAGGACTTGTTCCTTTTTTTTTTTCTTTTGTCTTGGTTCGCACGTCCAAGCCCAAGTCCATGTTTGGACTTTCCTATTTCAAGCCAAACTTCCAAATACACCAATCTTTCTTTATTTCAATTTATTTCAAAATTTGGCTTTTCGCTTCGGGCTTAAACTCGAGACATATTTAAAAAGACAAGCTCGAACCTCGCCCAAGATTGATAAGACTTGACTCACCGGAATTTGGCGAGCTCAAGCCTCGTCGGTTCTTGAGTGAGCTTGTCCCTCGCCTATGGCCGGTCGCTAGCCAAGTAGCCATCACCATGTCCAGCTATTGCCAAGGAAGAAGGAAAGAGAGAAAGGAAAAAAAATAAAAATAAAAATAAAAATTTTGATTAAAAAAAAATTATTGAAACGAGTGGATGGAGAATTGATCTAGGTGAAAGAATTGAATTGGATGAAAGAGTGAGGAGGGAAAAGAAGAAATTATTTTCTCCACTTTTAAAGGTATATTCTTTCCATTGACGGAAAATATTTTCCTTCACTTTTTTATATTTTGTGAACCAAATGCTAGAAAACCTTTCCATGAAAGTTAATTTTTGCAAAACAAATTGAGCCTTAGATACTGTGTTTTTTCAAAGTTCAACTAATAAGCTTTCCATAAATGTAAAAATTGAGTCAATTGGACATGGGGAGGAAAATTTATGTATGATCAAAGTGTTTGTCCTTTTTTTGTCAAAACTCTTTTAAAAAAAGGGAATTAGTTTTTTTAAAATAAAATGTGGTAAGTGTACCAAATTTTTTGCAAAAAGTAGAATAAATTTCTTTTTAAGAAATAGGCAGGAGTTCTGTTCTGGGGTGGGAGACCCCGCAATGTCACCTCCTATTCCCTCATTCTCGAAAAGAAAAAACTAGGGATTGGAATTTGGGGACTTTATGGTGGTAAAGGTAAGACACCACGTTAAGGCTGCAGCTTTGGCTATCATTGGGTAGTCTAATATAGTAGCCACCCGTGCCTGAGGTGAGTAAAGGTGATGCAATGCCTACTACAAGCCTAATTTTTTTGCAAAAAGTATAATAAAGTCATTTAACTTTCAAAAAGTGCAATGCAATTCCAAAACTTGTTAAATTAGTACAATCAAGTCCCATAATTAATTCCTTCTAATTTGGCTAATGAATTATGCTGACATGACACTTTCTATTGCTTCCTTAAGACACGTGGCATTGAGGTGGTGCTCGTTAAGCACTCATAATAAGTTTGGAAAAAAAAAAGGAAGAAGTATTCTTGTATAAATAAAAGTACAAAAGAAGAAAAGGTAGGAATTAAAAAGTATAACTAAAAAAAAAAAAAAAAAAACAAGGCAAGACCTTGCCGATTGTCGGCCTGCTCTTCAGGTTCTCCAGCGGCTCAATTGCACAGGGTGGGCGCGATTTGGAATGTCACTTGCATGGAGGAAGCTTGACGAAGCTCCAGTTGCCATAGTGCTCGATGAAGCATGAGCAGTCATGGTCGCGAGTTCCAAATCTCCTTCGCTCCACAGGCTCGATAAAAGTTTGAGCAGCTATATTTGGTCATCGATTTCGATCATTAACCGCGTACCGAATTTGATAATTGATATTGTGATTATTTTTATTTGTATTTACCAAGTTTTAGTTTGAAGCTACCATTTTTAAATTTGCATCTAGGAAAATTAGGAAAAAAAAAATTCCATGTTTGTCGTTGTCGATTTTCTGAGCTCCCCACAGGATCGCCCAAAATTCGCGAATGAATTGCCAATATGTTGGGTGGGAGTGTCGACGGTCTAATCTAATATGTGAACCGTGGAATTTGCGCCCGAATTTTCTCCATTTGATTAATGATGATGCTTCATGAGGCAGCCACAGTCCTTCAATGTCCACACCTCAACATTGCCGATGCCAACATAAGTACGACCCACGCACAAGTGACGTCCATGTAACCCTAGCTCTTGTCCTCCGTGCTTAGGGACCAAATTTGGTAGGGGCAGTTCCTTAAACTTCTCCGTCTTGGTCTCGAAAAAGACAATGCAGTTGCCCGGCGACACTGGGCATGTTGCCATCCAATCCAGGATTCCCTGGAGCACAGTTGCCCGTTCGGTCCCAACCGAGAGTATAAGGGAAATGACCACTGTTCATGCGCTTCCACAAGATTCACGAGAGCGACCACATGAAAGGATGTCCAATTCCAAGTACTCACCGGTGTGCTGGGCTGCAAACATGAGCCGCCCTCATGGCTTTGTAGTCGTTCAAGCTTGAATCAAAACCGAGCCCTGATAATAAATATATGTGTCGTGACCCAGATTTATCTTAAATTCACAAATATTCTTGAACTTGTTGATTGATGAAGTCGCCCAAAAACCCACTATGAACAGAAAACTGTTAAACGAGCCACAGACCCGAGAGGTCCAACACCGGATTTCCGCATTATTGGTGTAACCGAGCATTGGCTTTTCGGGGTTCGCGAAATTGTGATCCAAAAGAGCAAGATGCACGATGGGAAAGAGGATCCCAGTGCAATCCGACTTCTCCATACCTCCAATTATGCTCGTCACTACCGCGCGGTCAAAGTGGGATTTCGCGAACCCAGGGCTCAATCTCAAGGCCATCCACTGCCAGCACACGGACTTGAATCGAACAAGAGCACGATGGGCAATCGTACTGGGATCTCCTCCGGAATTCTTCATAGTAAAATTCTCATTCCAAATCGATGAACTCCATAGTCCATCGTGATCTAGCTGATAATTTTTTAACCGACTTGATCAAGTTTCATCATGTATTAAGTTTAATTCTTACTAAGCAAAGGTAAATTATTTGTTGAGTCCAAATCAATCCCAAGCCCGAACTTAATACAACTTGGGCCGAACCAGCAATCCCAATTCAGGCCCAAGTAGTGATGATTCTTTAAGAGATTTTAGTACCGCTTTCTTCTTTTGGTATCTTCAAATTAATGATTTCTATCGTAACAGAAAGAGCTCGTAATCTTTATCTACTGATTATACATTACTACCCCCAAACTATCCAATTTGTCCGTCGGTTCAATACGATGGTCAAAATTTTGAAAAATTTGATTTTGATGGTGGGATCATGATCTCGAGGTATTGGGTAATCTATCCAATGGGTTTTGATTTGTGAAAACTCGAGCCAAAATTGAGAATTTCGTTAAAATATCCAATTATAGGTTAAATTGCAATTTGATGAAATTCGAGGATCAATCCATAAAATTTAAGAAATTAAAGGTGCAAAAGTAAATTTAACATTGAAAGGATCTTGGAACCACTCGTTAGAGGTCTAGAATTGGCAGGAAAGGAGCTGAACTAGCCATCCCCGCTGATGGCCAATCAAACCTGTCAGACCGGTTTGCTCCACTTTGACCAATTTTTGACCAATTCTTAATCGATTTGGCCCAGTTCTAACTATTTTTCCCGATTGGGACCCCTGTGGGTCCAAAAGCCAATTAAGATTCAATTAAACTAATCAAACCTTGTGAATGTGATCTAGAGATCTTTTATTGGCATGATTGAATGATTATCATGAAAGGCAACGGGGTCAAAATTATGAGTGCTTTGAATTGAGCCTAAAGGGCTAAAATGATCAAATTTGCAATTCAATAGGTAAAATTACTAATTAACTAAAACTGAATTCAATTAATGTCACAATTGCTCTATCGAATGAACTACCCATGTATAAGATCATTTATCACATCAAATTGACATTGAATTGAAGCGTTCAAGCTTATGTCAAAAATGAATCTATGCCTAATATCAAAATTGGACCTAGAATTATGAAATTAAATCATAATCAGGAATGGGTCAATTCAAATTTTGTTGATTGAAACTTAATTGCTAGACTTTTTATGCTCGAGAAATCAAATTCTTCAAATTGATAAGTTCTTGTGTGAATTTCTTAAAATCGATTTCGAATTTGGACTTATCTTAAGGAGATGGGTGAGAAACAATCATTCATTCACAAATTATAAACAATCGTCCATCCATGAAATTGAATGCACGAGCGGATTTCAAATAGTCCTTAAACCAAATGTCGAAGAAAGAACTACACCTAATTCTGACTATATCAAAAGTAATTTGATTTTTGATCTATTTAAGACCCAAAACCAAAAAATTCAAAAAATAAGGTTCTTAATTGATTTTTGTAAAATTTTCAACAAAAAATTCAAATTGATATTAAAAGAAATGTATTTGTACATATTTAGATTTTTTTCAATTTTTTTGGTCAAATATTTGACCAAAAGTCAACCATTTAGTTGACTTTTTCAAAAGGGTAATTTTTTTTGGTCAAATCTATCCGTTTTTGAGAAAGTTGTTTGACAAAAGTAAAATTAAAACTAAATGGCATATTTTTAGGTAAAAAAAAAGTCACTTTTTGACCCGAACCTCAAAAGTCAACCGTTTGACTTTTCGGGTTTTTCTTAAAAATGATTTTGAAATTGCTTAAAAATGACAATACGAAAGAAAGAAATGAAAAATGACTTTTTTTTTTGTTGAGAAACGAGCTCAGTCGCAATAAAAAAAACTCAAATCTAGATTTTTAATCTTTTTTAACACATTGACTAAAAATTAGGTATCAACAGTTGCCCTTCTTTGAGTCGGAGTTCGAAAAGGTTCCACTCAAAGACAAAATTGATACCTACAATTTTTAATCAACTCCATTTTGAGAAATGAAAAATAACAAAGAAAATAACATTTGGTTAAGGACATACCTAGATACTTACCTTTGCTCCCTGAGGTATTTAGACTCATCTCAAAGATTCTTCTCTCCGTCTCTCTCATGAAACGAAATGAAGGAAATAAATTCATTAAGGAAAAAAAAAGGGAGTGCTTTAATGATGACCATTAACCTAACAACAAGGTTTAAGAATCACCTAAAACCTATAGACAAGGTTATGAGAATCACCTAGAACCTAAAGACAAGGTTTAAGGATAACCTAGAACCTAAAAGATAAAGTTTAAGGATAACCTAGTGCCTAAAAAATAAGGTTTAATGATAACTTAGAACCTAAAAGACAAGGTGTAATAATAACCTAGAACCTAAAGACAAGGTTTATCAGGATAACCTAAAACCTAAAGACACGATTTAAGATTGACCAAGAACCTACGGGACAAGATTTAAGGTTGATTAGGAACCCAAGGAACGAGGTTTAAGATTGACCAAGAACCAAAAATAAGAAGTATGATTTAAGATTACCAAAAACCAAAAACAAATGTATAGTTTAGGATTACCAAAAACTAGAAACAAAGGTATAATTTATGTGATATCCTGATTTTTAACCCTGTTTTTGATGAAATGAAATGGGCTTTTCATCGACGCGCCTATAGTCTTTTTCTCTAAACTAATTACTCACGAGATAACTAATCAATCTAGCGAAGTCGTTAAGGAATCTAAATGTGACAGACTTGAGAATTCAACTAGAAATCGACTGCTCAACTGTGCTAATCTACAAGGGTCAATATGGCACCGTTAAAATGGACTAGAGATTGGAGATAGGTCGATTCGATAGAGACACGTAATTAAAGTGTGGGTGATTCCACCTAATTGCAAAATTCACGTCGAACAACATTAAATCAATTTCTCTATCGTTTCTGTATCCTATGCTCGTATTTGAAATCTCGAGATTTTCACGACAACCAAGAGTTGCCTATGAGTCGAAGATGTACAAAGTGAATAAAAAATAATCAACCAAGGGTCATATGCGCTAAAAATTCCTAAAAACTACCTGGTATGTTAAGTTATACTAAAATTGCGTCCAGTTGAAATTAACCACAAAATTGAACCCGATTTCAGAAATTGAAAGTTCTATTGTGTCATGACTTATTTTAGGAACGTCAACTCGTCTTTCAAAGAATTTTCAGCGAGTCTGGATTTTTGGCAAAAATTCAAATTTGAGCTATTTTTGACCGGGAAACTTGGAGGGCCATTTTTTTGTGAATTTTTGGCATTCAAGATGGATCAATTAGTGAGGGAAATTGTAGATTTGAGTATAGACTTCCTCCATGGCATTTTAGCTATTGAATTGAATTGAACTGGAGTGAAATTGAAAAGGAGCACACAAAATTCGTAGGCCATAAGGGGCTGCAACATTTTAGCATCATCCTTGGCTTCTTGGAGAAGATTGGTGAGGGAAAATGGGTTGTGGATGAGGCTGAAGCTGGTGGGGGCAACCACATGAGTGTTAGAGATATTTGTGTTGACTTGGGAGGCCTTTGTTCCCCCTTAACCAACAAAACTTCTTCTTCTTCCTTCTTGCCTCCCTTAGTCTCCATTGTTGCTGCAACACAAGCCAAAGAACCAAAGAAACTAGCCAGCACCCCCTGCAAGCTGAGCCAACCCGCCCGAGACTGCCTCATGCCGCCTGAGCTACCATTGAACCACCTGAGCCATCGCACCCATCCCGCACCCGTCGCTTGCACGCTAGTCTGGCGTCCTGAAGCCCTTGGCAACCATCGTAGCTCCGCCTAGAAGTCGCCGTTGTAGCACGAGCCGCCAGTAGCTCCGCCCGCTCGCCTTGCCCGTTCCGTGCTAGTCCGACCATTCCAGCCCCTCTCCTCTCTTCGATTTGGCAAAACTCAAAATCAAAGTTTCTGCTTCGGGCTGAGGCTTCATGGGTTTTTTTGAGCCCCTTTCGAACCTCTTTTGGTGTCACTCTAGGCTCGAGTCTCACTCACCTTCGCATTGCCGTCACCGTGAACTTATCGGCTTGCAAATCCGATGAGTTTACTTGCTAAACCTTGCTTAGGGGGTTAATTGTGTGTTTGAGATGTTTAGTTTAGACTAAGATTGGATTATGTGGTTAGATTAGAGTAATTAGTGATTTAGTTAGTTAATTAGGCTAATTATGTGGTTAGATTAGTTTAGTTAGGGGTTAATTAGATTGTATGATTTATTTAGCTTAGTGCATTATTTAGTCAGGTCCAATTAGGTGGTTAGATTAGTGTATTTAGCTTAATAAGGCATTTATTTAATTATTTTGCATTTATTTAATTATTTTTGTAATTTATTTAATTATTTTCGTAAATTATACTGGGATAACCGGTCGTCAGAATTTTTTGTTGATTGTCGTGGTGTAATTAGTTTGTACAATTGATGGTTAGATTGTGCAATTGAGTGATGAATGTGATTTTTGATTTATTATTTCAAAATTGTGGATTTTTGGTATTTAATTAGAAAATACTAGGTGTCGATTTTTTACGCCAAAAATATTTTTAGGTACTATATAAAATCGTGAGATTTTTAAAAGGAATGATATCACTTTTTATGGTTCAATTTGACTATGAACCCACACACGATTATTTTACCGAATGTTTTTAATATAAAGAAAATAGGCCAAGCACATTATTTTAATTGAGACTTTTGAGTGCAATGCACGTTGTCCTTGGCCGGGAATGGGTGTACGTGTGATGGTTATGAGGACCCGTCACCCGATGAAAGTCAAGTGGACAATGCTCCTTCGGGAATGCCCCTTGTCAACGGATGCTGATCACAATAGAGGCTAGATTGATGCTTCTTCGGGAATGCCGTCTCGAGGTAGACGTTGCTGTGCTTGATGGGGCGATATGATGCCCAGCTATGTCGGAAGACCGCCGAACATGAAGTAAGCCGTGCCTGTGGAGTCGTAATCAATTGGAACACATGATTGAGTGAAATAATTGCGCGTAATTATGAGATAAAATTGTGTGGCATGGAATGGGACGTTTCATAATGATATAATCGGGACCCCCATGATTGTTTGAGATATAAGTCGAGGCATTCCAACTGTTGAGTGCCATTACTGCATATATCTGTTATATGAACTGTACTAACGTGCAAGAAGGAACTGAGGCGAGGTAAGTCTAGTTGGTTGTGTGGTTAGGCTGCCTCTAGGTGTATTACCTTCTTAATCGAGGTTTAAGATGTGAAATCGATAAGACATTGTCTCACCCTGTCGTGGTTTAACTTTTTACAGGTTCCTAGATGGAAGCTCGTCAGGTTCGTTTTGGGCAACCGCGAGGGTATAACGAACAGAGTATCGTCTTCCCTATCCTCGGGAGTCCCTGGACCCATGAGCTCATCGTGACCACGATCTTGGTCGATGAGGTTTACCCCAGTTGGTACCTCATCAATTCAAGACATGGTTTCTTCATGGGCTTAACAGGGAGCATGAATGTCCCTAGGATGGTTTCGATAGACTCGCTGTTGAGGGTGAGGAGGTAGCTGACCCACTTGACATTGACATCCCTGACGATGTCGTAGTGAAACCGGATCCCAACTAAGAGGGTCCAAAGTAGGGTTAGCTTAGTAGATTCTTTTTGGTTTTAGACCCCAGTGTATATGAATTCGATGTGTTTTTAAAGTTGGCTTTTATTATTTGATTGTCTTGCTTTTCTATCCCATGTTGGTTGTTATTAGGGGATTGTTCGTTTCGCTTCCGCATGCGCATTTAAAATGAATGGGTTGGTGACACATCCTTAGAACGTCGCAATTTTATCGACCACTGAGAGATGCGCATGCACTTGAGGTTCATGGTGTGACAGTTTAGGATTACCAAAAACTTGATTTTAAACCGGAAATAAGCGTATGATTTAGGATTACCAAAGATTGGAAACACGGAGTTTCGAGATTGCTTGAGAGCTAATCTTGCAAGCATATCTTGATAAACGATACCAATTGTCAAATCCTTTTGGAGAGGATTTTAACAAAATGAAGTTTGAATAACCACCTAAGGGTTAAGTGAAATATGCCAAGTGGAATAGCCCAATCAAAAGGATCTTTCGCACTAGCTCTCAAAAAGGATTTTTACTCCCAACCATTAATGTGGGAAAACTACTTAAATCTCACTAGAGAGATCTCACTCAGCCTATGTCTAAGGCTTTTAGAAACATTTACAGTGAATACAATTCATTGATCAAAAGGTCTTTTAAAAGGACCGTAATAATGGCTTGGTCATGGATTTATACAAAGGGTATGCACTTTGAGGTCAAGAAGCAAATATTCAAACAATATCCTCATTAGGTTTACAAGTCAAGAACCTCGAAGATAAAATTAGATAGGATTGCTTGCACTCCTTCTAGCGGTAGCTCCCGTGTGAGATTCTTATTTCAACTTGAACCATCCCAATCAGAAGAGACTTCAAACAGGGATTGTAATGTTGGTTCAGATGAGGCTTAAAAAAGCTTGGAAAATCTTCAGATATCAAGGGGTTTAAAGTGAGTGATTAGCTTGACATCATTAGCATCACACAACTTTTCATAAATCTGACTCTTGAAAATTTAACTTGTCTCGAGAGTCCTTTCGACTATTTGTCTCGAGACATGAGAGCTTTGCTCTCTTTTCTAAGGACATTACTTGCAATACATATTTTGCAAAGCTTTTCTTTTGTTTTTTAAATGGTCTTTTGCATGACTATTGATTTTGCTTTTCTTTGCATTTTTGTTTTTCTTTGCATTTTTCATGGGCATTGATCTTATTTTTACCAGGCATACTGCTTTTTCATACCCCCTAGTTTTTACTCTCTTTTGAGCATCTAGGAGTCTCGAGTGGTATTTACAGACATAACCAACATTCTCAATTTTTTTAGTAAATCACATACCTTATCCCAATGTGGGGAGATAATCATCACTTGGAGTTACAAAAGAATTGTATAGGACTCAAATTGGCTAAGAAAAGAATAAGTGTATTTAGGGTAGTGAACGAAATGCTCTTCGTCACTTCCAAATGCCTCAAGCTTCAATAAGAAATCACTTGAAGCTAATACAAAAAGATTGATGCAGGTGAAAGCAATAAAAGCTTTCTCGATCTTTGCTACATAATGTTCAACCATGACCCCCTATTTTGCCCAATGTGGGGTTGTTCTTAATAGGGTTATTTTGGAATGCTCCCTATTTGGCTCAAAGTGACTTGCAAGAGATATCAATAGTGTTTGGGATTAAAAAGAAAATGCATATATCATCTCAAACCATGTATTTACTATGAATGAATCCTATGCCCCAAGACATGGTTCTTCTCACTCAATTCTCTCAAATTGTGTATAAGGACGTGTTTGGCAAAGGGTTACCTCTCATCATTTTAGGCACTATCACGTGGCATATTTAACAATCCTTTTTGGGTTTTTCAAAACACATTTTGGCTAAATTCCACTCCTTAGGGAATAACAATGTATTAGAATTTTTTTGAAAGAACATGTTCCTTTGACCCTACTGGGTGACTTTTGGAAACAAGGTTGAATAAAACTTATGAACAAAACAGGTTTTGCTAAGCACAGGGGTTCACTTCTAGAGTTTCAACTAACTCTTTCGGCATTCTAAGGGATAGGGCTACATCTAAGCTTTTAAGAAGATGGTTTCTTTTTGGAGATTTTCCATTCCTAAGGTCAATTTCCTGTGGATAAATAGAATCTTCGTCAGAGATCATGCAAAATGAACATGTGGATGCGATGTGTATGCATGAAATGCATGATGCAAATATCTTAAAGTGGCTCGAATTCAATCCAAAAGTTGCATCAGCATTTACAGGCCTTGGCAATTCTTGACCATCCATTTCTATAAGAATCAACACTCCGCTAGGTGGCACTTTCGTTACAATATATGAGCCTTTGTAGTTCGGAGTAAACTTCCTACAAGGATCTAGAATGATAGGTAGAACCTTTCTCAAGATGAGATCGTTGATCTCAAAATGTCTTGGCTTGACCTTATAATTGAACAACTTGGCTACTCTCTTTTGATAGCTTTGTCTATGGTATAGGGCTTTTGCCCTCTTTTCATCAATTATATTGAGTTGTTCAAACCTTTGTTGAACCTATTCAACTTTAGAGAGCTTGGCTTGAGAAAGTACTTTTAATGAAAGGATTTACAATCCCATGGGTAGCACGGCAACCATCCTATAGAACAATGAGAATGATGTTGCCCTAGTTGAAATGCGAATTGAAGCTTGATAACCAAACAATGAGAATGATGTTGCCCTAGTGTTGGAACCAGAAAAGTTAACAGCACCATCAAAATACATGGTTCATTTATCATGTGAGATCAGATAAATCACTTCATCAACTTCTTCCCAGTAATAAGACTTTTCAAGATTTTCAACTAACATATCAATTATGACTCACCATTTGATGGACTTTTATGCCATGCTTTGAATTCCATTTAGCAAGCCTTCCAACCAATGTAGGCTTCTTCAAAAGATATTTAATTAGGTCATTCTCAGTCACTAGTAGAATATGGAGGTGAAAAGTATATTACATCAATTGATGTAAGACCCAAATCAATGCTACACAGGTTTTTTCCACTTCGGGATATCGGATCTCGAATGTAGTAAACTTCTTATTGAGGTAGTACATGGCACGTTCTATTCCATCATTTGGTCCTTTTTGTGCCAATATGACTCCTAAATGAAAGAGCCAGTATAAGCACATAGAGGGGGGTGAATAGGTGCAAAGGCAAATTTTGCAAAATATAGAGTAAAACTTTTCCTTTAAACCAGAGTTTGATTGATAATAGACTTTGCAGAAAGAATCGGATTTTAACAATTAAGTAGAGTTACAAACAAAATAAAAGAGTTTAGGGAAGAGAATAAGAACACAAGGTTTATAGTGGTTTAGCTTAATTCAAGCCTACGTCCACTCTCCTGCACTAACAGCCCACCGGCTAGATTTCACTATGAATCAAAAGATTCGTTATAGTATCACATCCTTGATTCCACAGTGTAGAGACTCTGCTACACTTCCTCAAGGTCTTACAAGAATCTAAACTCTCTTTTGAGTACAAGTTTACGCTTAACAATTAAATCGGCAAAGAACAAGGAGCTTCAGACTTTAGAATTTTTCTATCGTGCACACACTCGAATAATTGGAGCATCTTCTTTATATACTCCTCCATGCCTTCATAACCTTGGCACCTTCCAAAGGAGTTCGTCCAATCTACCCATTAGATAGAATCAATTAAAAAGATCTTGAGTTACTTAAGAAATGTAACGATAGCTCACCAATTCTGCCTGCCTATACAATCAAGATCTAGGTTTCCATAAGTAGAACCTTCCAAGTATGCTTTGCCATTTAACGGATCTAAATTGCTTGAATTAAATTCAAAATGAATAAAAGATCCTAAGATGCTTTCTCCTGCCGTGAGATCTTCTTTAGTCGCTTGAATCAAATCCTTAAAGAAATACTTTGTGGCATCCCAAAATTCATGACAACCTCTAGTTACATTAAAGTCTATGAATAGGTGATGGAAGTACCATTAAGTTATTTTATAGCCATTTAATCCATAATTTGCAATAAGATTTATGGCCAAGCTTTTAATGGATAATTATGTGACAGGAAAGAAAATTCTATCATTGGCCATGTGTATTATAAATTGGAATTTATGGATTTGTGACTACAAGTTTTATGGCCTTATTATTTTTGCAAGTTAGGTATTTATTTAAGTGGAAAATGTTAATGGATGATCAAGGTTGGTGCTATAGAACAGTTTGATAAAGAAGACTTTGTTCTTGACTATGCACTTTATAGATTTGATTTTATGGATTAATGTCAGAAAGTCTTTGGCCATTTTATTATGCAATTAGGTATTTATTTAAATGAGGATTAAGATGTATTATTAAAAATAAACTTGGGCCATTTAAGTTTGGATTTTAGGCCCAAGAGTGTTGGCCTAAAGTGGGCCAAGAGGCTCGGCCCAAGGAGCCCATGAAGTGGTCGACCAAGGCTGGCCCAAGCCCAGCCAAATGAAGGCCCAAGGCCAGCCCAAAAACTAAAGCCCATTAACCTTGCATGAGAGAATTGACAAGTGGCTTAGGAGACTTACCAAGTGTCATCTTGCATGGGAAAAATGCCAAGTGGCTAAGGGGTTTGGCCAAGTGGCATTTGCATGCAATATAATGATTTCAAATCATTGCAAGAGGAAAAGAAAAGAGAGGGAGAGTGGGCGGAGTGAGCGAGAGAAAGAGAAAGGGAGAGAAAGTGGTCGTCCAAGAGAAAGAAAAGAAGAGAGTTCGTTCGCCTGTTCGCCCGCCGTTCGTTGCTGCTTTGCCTCTATTTGCTGCTGTTTTGTGCTTGAATCTAAGGTAAGTGAAGTCCTAAAACCTACTCTTTGCATTGCTATGTGTATGTGTAGTAGATGATAAGTCTTGGATGTGGTAGACGGGATGAGATTTTGGAGCTTTGAAGGGAGATTCGTTGGTCATGCATGCTGATTTCGGAAAGACCAGTCCGACCATCTGCAAGTTTGTGTGTTGCATGTGACTTTTTAGTTGGAATCTTGTTTCTACCTCTTCATGAAAGTTGTACAGAACATCTTAAAGTATAACATACTAAATTTTGAGACAAAATGGACAAGTATTGAGGGGTAAAACCCTGTTTCTATGAAAACATTAGATCTGGAAACTGTTTTGTTGACCTCTTGGTGATTTCGTGTGTTGCATGTGACTTTTTAGTTGGAATTCCACTTTGATCTCTTCATGAAATTTGTAGAGAACATCTTTAAGAATAACATACTGAAATTTGAGATAAAACGAACAAGTATTTCTTGGTGAAACGATTTTCCTTTAGAGAGACTAGATCTGGAATTTGTCGTGATGACCTTCAATGGTTTCGTGGTCTGTAAAGTAACTTTCTTGTTAAAATCTCACTTTGATCTCCCAACGAAAGTTGTAGTATACTTCTTAAGGTAAAACATATAAAAAATGTAGAGGAAATGAACGAAAATAGGTTGGTGAAACCGTTGTCTTTCGAAGAAACTGGATCTGGGAAAAATGCTGCTTCGACCTAGTATGATTTCGGGATTTTTATAAAATCATACAGTTAAAATTTGATAGTGTGTCCTTAATGAAAATTGTAGGTAATATTCTAAGGAACAACATGCTGAAATTTCAGAGTAAATAGACGAGTAATGACGAAGGAAAGGATTTTCCTTCAACATGGGTAGATCTGGAAAATGATACCGAGAACAGGAAAAGTAAATCGATTTTATCTTTTAATCTAGAATGAATTGAACTATGATTTCTCCATGAAACTTGAACTTCTAGGTCTAAAATATAGCATGTCCAAATTTCAGAATTTTCTGAGTTTATTTAAAGGTTTAATCGAAATTTTTTTCAAAACTGTGCATGGATGATGTTAAAATCCTTTTTTGTTGATGTATGGACCTGTACGTATTCTGCGAAGTCTTGTTTGATATGGTGTTCTTCACGAAATGTGTTTTCTTAGATCTTATCTACAATGTGTTAAATTTTCAGAATTAATTTCCATCGTTTGCTAATTTTCTAGAATTTTTCATGAATAGCACGCATTCTGTTTAAGCTGGAAATTGTTTTATTTACTGTTTATTGGATTTATTATGTAAATCATGATATCCTGGATTATTATTCGTGCAATGACATGATGACATTCATACATTTCATATGACATCAAATGATTGATGGATTTTCATGAACTTAATGAAGTTTTCAAAACCATTGCATCAAATGATACTTCTCCCAAGGCATATTATATGATTTTAAAAAGGGCCACTGTCAAATCATTGGCATTGTTGCATCAAATGTGAAATTGAAAATGAGATGTATGGGAATATGCATTGTGGTGCTGAGAAGGCCGTCGGAGTGTGAGCCGACGATGCCCCAAGAGTGTCGGGATGCTCGGAATGTGGGGGTGCTGGATGCCCAGTGGCCTAGTAGCATAATTCCGGAGAGTCCTTGGGAGTTTTTGAGATGCCCGGTGGTATACAGTACGTAATTCCAGAGGGGGTTAATCCTGGTGGTATGTCAGTACATAATCGAGGTGTGTGCCCAGGGGGATTCCACATGATGCTAGTTGGGATCCGAGATGCCCGGAATGTGGGGGGCCAGATACCTGGTTGTATTTGGAATACATGCCCGGAGGTTCCTCGCGATGCCTGATTGGATGCGAGCGATAAATTGTGGGATGCAAACATTGGTCCCTAGAAAGAAAAACTAATGAGATCCTTGTGAAAGATAAAAATTGAAAGTGAATCATGTGTATGGGTGTATGCATATGACATGATGCATGATCTGCTTATGAAAGTAAATTAATGCTATTTGATATTGAAAATACGATCATGAAGACATGAATGGATCTCGTGGTGATGTATACTTGATAGCATGGATGATATGAATCATGGTGGTATATGCACGATGGCATGGTGAGATATGCATGACTGCGTGGTAGTATATGCACATATGGCATGGTGATATATGCATGAATACTTGATGATGAGTGCATAGTGGTATATGCACATATGGCATTGTGATATATGCATGAATGTTTGATGATGAGTGTATGGTGATATATGCACATATGGCATGGTAATATATGCATGAATGCTTGATGATGAGTGCATGATGGTATATGCACATATGATATGATGACATATGCATGGCTGTAAGGTAAGCTATGCTTGAATGCATGAATGATATGTGCTTTATTATGATACCTTGATTGTTCTGTTTGACACAATGAGTAATTTGGTGAATAACATTTCAGACTAGATAAGATACCTCTGCTGCTACTACCACCTGTAGATGGATCAAGTGGTTGGATATGACTACGAGGAGGAGGATAGCAAAATGAAGGAACTTTTGAACGCCGACACTGATCGATGGACTTTAAGTATACGATTGTTGGAGGAGATGTCGATCATCTTTTGAAGTATAGCCGAGTATAGAAGACTATGGCATTTTGATGTGCCGACTATTGATGTCCATCAAGTTAAGTAAATAAAAGTGTACGGTTTTTACCTATAAATGTTTAGTTGGTGTTCTAAATATAGGGAAGGGAGTTGTTGGATGTGTTTCCGTATATGAACTGCGCAAGGGACCGATCTAAAATATGTAAACCCCCATGGTTGTATGGACCCGCAACAATTGAAATGGTATCAGAGTAACATGTTATTAGGGAAAGTAAAAGGTAAGCGGACTGTGGCGGCCCTAACGGATCGGGGGCCGTCGAGGGGTGTCATATACTTGATTTTGGATAAGTTTTCTTTGACGGTCTAGAAACTGTCAATGAGATCAGACTTTAAATCTTGAGTCTGGCGATCTGGCGGTCTTCAGACTTTGACGAAAGAGTCTGCAAATCTTCAGACTAGACTGATAGAAACGTTTTGTTAGCTTCAAAACAAATAAGGAAGTTTTCTCCAACACTAAAAACTCTTCATGAATGGTGAGATACAACGCTAGAGGCACGCCTTGGACAAACGGTACTAGTAAAAGAGATTGCGAAAGATATTGCTTAAGCTCTTCAAAGGATTTCTGATTTTCTTCATCCCAGTTGACCTTTGCATTCTTCTTTAATAGCTTAAAGAATGGCTTAGTAGCTTTTGACGATTAGGAGATGAATCTCGCAACATAATTCAATCTTCCCAATAGGTTTCGAATTTCCTTAACAGTAGAAAGAGGTTTTAGCTCACATATGGCATTTACTTTAGAAGGATCAATCTCAATATTCTTGATATTAACCATAAATCCAAGAAACTTCCCAGACTTTGCCATAAATATGCATTTTGTGGGGTTAAGCCTCAGCTTAAACTTTCTCAATCGATTAAATAATTTTCTTAAGACTTCAACATGGTCTTCACCCTGTCTTGATTTTGCAACCATGTCAACATAGACTCCAATCTCCTTATGCATCATGTCATGGAATAGTGCCACCTTGGCCCTTTAACATGTTTCCCCTACGTTCTTCAAGTCAAAAGACATAACTTTGTAGCAAAATATCCCCCACGGAGTGATGTAAGATCTTTTAATCTTGTCTTCCTCTTTCATCTAGATTTAGTTATAACCAGAAAATCCATCCTTGAAGGAGAATAGTTCGAAACCATCAGTACTATCAACTAAGACATCAATGTGTAGCGAAGGAAAATCATCCTTAAGGCCTACCTTATTCAAGTCACGGTAATCAATGCAGACTCGGACCCATCCATCCTTCTTCATAACCAAGACTATATTAGCAATCCAATCAGTATAATGGGTGACTTCAATAAAACCAATGTTTAGGAGCTTCGTGACTTCTTCGATCTTTTTAGACAACTTAGGTTTTATTCCTTTGAGCTTTTGCTTCTTGGACGGAATATTAGTATCGAGTAGTAATGCGTGTTACATTATCTTGGGATTTAAACCCCGCATGTCAGTATACGACCAAGCAAAAATATCTTGGCATTCCTTCAAAAATCCAATTAATTTATCAGCATCTGTTTGAGAGAAACTTGCCCCAATCTTGATTTCTTTGGGGTTATCTGAATCTCCAAAGTTCACTGTGATTGGTTGCTCAATGGTAGGAGGTTTGGACTCTTCATGTCTAAGCCATTCCCTTTCAATAACTTGAGGGTCATCCTCATTCTCTAAGTCAAAATAATCGAGTTCGCCAAAGTCTCTTCAATGTGAATCCAACCATGCAAATGACTATCATGATGTGAAATGCCATGCCTGAGATGCAATAAAAAAAATGCTTAGTATATAAATATAAATGAATGTAATGCATGCAAATGCCATGAAAAACTTGTTTTCGAATTTCAATTTTGGAAAAATTTATTGGGAACTCACCCTCATGTCTTCAAACATCCATGTACCATCAAAACATTTTGAAACTATAGATTGTATAGAGACCCAAGCCTCAAAGCATTATCATTGGTCTAGTTTGGGATACCTCACACATCTATTAACAAAATGTGAATTTTATTGATATACTAAAACTACATTACAACATATATCACCTGGATCATACAGTTTGTGATCCAGATTATTACAAGTGTAAACAAATGGAATTCCCTTGCAGAAGAGGAATGAATGGAATACAACTAAAATGAAATGCAGAAACTAGAAACATCCCTTACACAACGGGATCTGCAGGCTCTTCATCTTCACTAGTGGTGTCAACCAAACTATCTTCGAACAGGTTGGCGAAGTGATGGACAGTGGCTTCCTCTTCTTGCAAGAGCTTTGGGGGGCAGGGAAGAAATCGAATCCTACTTAGGGAGATTTGATTCATTTAACCTACGACAAGTCAATTAACAGCTGACCGCTCTACCATTGAGCTACTAAGGAACAACAGGAAATTCGATCTTATAGAGTTCAATTATCGTTCTCAACTCATAACCAATATGAGCTCGAAGTTTCCTTTGTAATTCTCAAAACTTCTTCGTAGTGGCTTCGTTACATGCCTCATTTCATAGGGAACCTCAAAGTGGCTCTATTTCATTATATTCCATCCATATCACAATTCAATTCATTCAATATCCCTTTGGTGTCCATTGACATAAGAGATGTTGAACCCAAGAGTTAAGAATAGCAAGTTCTTCATTACCCGTAATAGAATAACCACTTAAAATAATGAAAGAGGTTATAGTTATCGATAAGTGCAAAATCATGTGTTCTTAAGAAGAAACGGTTTGAGAAGGTTCAATTGTCCGAAATGAATTTCTAGATTTGCAAATTTCCAATATCAAATTCGTAAAAATAATCGAATTTTCTTTTCCTTGGCATAAATGGGCCATCCTGGACTTGAATGAGAGACCTCACCCGTGAAGTAAATCATCGAAACGAGATGATGCCTCTTTAAATTGTTAACACTTCCATAAAAGCCAAACTAAGCAATAAAGTACCTCACATTTTTCCCTCTGCCTTGGGTTGTCTTGCAATACCTTCTATAGCTTGGCCCATAACAGTACCTTAACCAACTCTAGGTCAAATAAAAGCACACCCGACAACTAACCAGCAGAAATAACAGAAGCAGTAGAAATCATTGGATTCATGATAAGTTCCTCACCACAAAAAAAAAAAAAAGAGTTAATGATACATTTGTCCAATGAATTATGACTTAATTTATTCCATCACTAAGATTCATCCGGACGAAGTAACTAACAACTCTGAATTCAACTAATGGAATAATATTTCCATTACTAAATCATCCGAAAATCTTATGTATGTACTCTTGCAAAGACGAACTAAGAGGGTCAGCTACCCCATCCAATCTTTATAATTAAATACCATTATTGTATAGGTAGATCTTTTTGTGAAAGACCTATTACTAGATAATTCATGGGTAGAGCCAAAGAATGTAAACTGTACAACTTGCTAATAGCATTGATCAAATGAAGTAAGGGACTCGAGTATATATAGAGGACCTCACCATTTAAGACATAACCATAGAAACGATGGAATCCACTATTTCATTATTTATTTCTATTTATTACTCTTTTTTTTTTATACCTAGTATCAATACTCACTGTCCTAGACATGATTTATTCAGAAAAAAGAAATTGGAACAATGGATAAGATCGGATAAGATTGGATAACCCAAGGCTATGGAACTTGGGTGTGGGTCTTTTGTCGAAATTAAAGAATTCGCAATTTGAGATAATCTTGAATCTGTTGGGAATTACTGATCCCCGAAAACCGGATTCGACACCGAATCAAACCCCTAAATCAATGCGGAAGCGAAGCCCAAGAAAACGACACGTATCACCGATCGTAAAGCACACCACGGGTTTGAGCGTACCTTGTTGGCCACAGATTAAACACCGTCATCAATGGAGGAAGAGAATCCGGTCGATGAAGCCTTGAAGGGAAGAAATTGGAAGCCGTATGCCTACTGTTCTTCGGGAGAGAAAACGCGCGGGAGAGAAGCGTACGTTGATTGTGCCAAAGGGTGCGTTTCTCTCTCTCTCTCTCTCCTCCATTTTATACCTTCCCCCATCCACGGGCCCTATTCCCGTGGGCCGGGCTTTTTTGGGCCCAACTTGGGCGGACGGGCCAACTCAGGCCCATCTCATAAATCCATCATCTCCCACTCGCACATGGTGGTACAAAACCAACATGGGCGGACAAGCCCTACTCAGCCTCATTAGAGAAAAATCCGTCATAGACTTTCTCTTAACATGGTGGGCCGAACAGAATTCTCTTTTCCTCTATTCAACATTCATACCGGTGAATAATCCGTGCGACCAGCATACTTTGAGAGCTCGTTGCCATACATCTGTTAGGAATACATAGCAGCTCATAATGGGCATCACTTCCTGAGTAGATTTAGTATGCAGTACCCTAGATCGATCGATCACATTTATATCTCTCTTGATCTCTTTTAAACAATGATATATATATTGTATTCACAATTATGATTATCACAAAGACAGTCATAATTGGTTAACCGGTGAATACAAAACTATAATGTGATTCTCCAAAATCGATCTTCCTCTTTCCTTCAAACTCTCAATTTTAGTCCAGCTTGCTTTTCTAGAAATGCCCCATTAGATCGAATCAAACTCATGACCATTGGCAACATCCTAAGATAGCAAACACTAAATAGAAATCTTGAGAATAAGTAAGAGTCATGAGGGGACTAAGAAATTGAGGAACTCCTTTCCTCAAGAGTCTCACACGACATAAAAAGTTGAGATCAAACTTTTGCCACTCTTATTGGTCGTCTCATGCATACGTAGTATGAAATACGTATTACGGTATTAACTCCTTTCCCATGGAGCGTATGTCTACACCTTTCAATACCGTACAGATGATAGTTCAGACATACCCAATGTCTAACTTGAGTTCACGTATCTACTCATTCACTAAATTCATCAGAACTCACATCTGGCATCATAGACAGATAAAATAAAATATGTGGGGTATTTTACTCTCGGACATAGTAAGTATTATGTCATCATATTAACACCTAGTTAAGGCGACATACGTGTTTTAAGCTTGAGCTCTCGATTATCACCTAGATAATAAGCTTAAAAACAGTCTCATCTCTATTTATCACACAGTAAATAGAGGCGATTACCCGTGTGAGTGGGCTAATCTTATATCTGTCCGACATACTTCTCAACTTAAAGTAATGCACTAACCATTAAGATACATAAAGATCAAACAAAGATTCATAGGCATTAATGATGAAAACACAAATTCATCAAATGTGAACTCTTAGGGAAATTACAATATTCAGTACATCATCCTCTACGCAATCCTAGAGATTTCACATGGCCACAAAACACATCTCTAGGTATTGGCTTTGTCATAGGATCTGCTACCATTCCATGCGTAGTATGTACTTTAAGTTCACATCTTTTCGTGCAACCATATCCTTGACAAGATTCTACTTGGTATCTATATGTTCGGTCTTGCCATGATATTTTGGATCTTTGGTGTACACTTTTGCTGCTTGGTTATCACAGTTAACCAACAATGAATCTGCAGCACTTCCAATAACACCTAAATGATCCAAAAAAAAAATCTCTTAAGCCAAACATCTTCTTATACTGCTGCTGATAATGCCACGAACTCAATTCCATCGTGGACAAGGCTATATACTTTTGTTTCTTACTGCTCCAACACATGGTGCCATTATTCGGTAAGAGAACAAACCTAGAGGTAGATTTCCTTTCATTTAAATCTCCTCCCCAATCAACATCAGAATAGCCTTAGAGTCGCAGATCCTTTCCATAATAACTCAACATATAATCAGCAGTCCACTTTAGATACCTCAGTATTCACTTAACGGCTTTCCAATGTGCTTGACCTGGATTGGATTAGTATCTACTCACCATTCCAACTGCAAAACATATGTCAGGTCTTGTACACATCATAGCGTACAACAAGCTTCTAACAGCACTAGCATAAGGAACATGTTTCATTTGTTCCTTCTCTTGTGGAGTCCTTGGACACAGTCTATGGCTCAATCCTTCACCTTTTGCAATAGGAGCGTCAATGGGTTTACAATCTCATATCATTCAATTCAAAAATTTGGAAGACAACCAACTTTTGACAGTATTGACTAGCTCCATATTGCTTCCGGCAATTAGTATATCATCAACATATAATGATATGATCACAAATTGATCCTTGGATCTTTTGATATATACACAATGATCCTCATCTATCATTGTAAAGTCATATGCCATTATGGTATTATGAAAACGTATATATCATTGTCTTGACGACTACTTAAGGCCATATATCGACCCCCAAAGTCGACATACCTTTTCTTCTTGGCCTTTCACTATGCAACCAACAGGTTGTTCCATATATATTTCTTCCTCTAATTCTCTATTGAGGAAAGCAATTTTTACATCCATTTGATGTAACTCAAGATCCAGACTAGCCACTATTGCCAGAATAATGCGAATCAAGGCAAATCTTACTATAGGAGAAAAAATATCTTCATAATCAATTCCTTCCTATTGATTATACCCCTTCGCCACAAGGCGAGCCTTATGCCTTTCAATCGAGCCATTAGCCTTTCGCTTTATTTTGAGAACCCATTTGTTCCCAATAGCTCTGCGTCCTTTTGGCAGATCAACCAGTTCCCAGACTTGGTTTGATTTGATTGACTCCATCTCCTCTTTTATTGCATAAATCCATTTTTCCTTGCTAGGGCAATTCAGAGCCTTATTAATATTTCTTGGCTCATCCTCATTTTGTGGAGCAACCATAAAAGTTTCCCTTTCAATGTCACAACATCGACGGGGAATACTTTAGCGACTTGTTCACCGTATGGGAGATTGTACACTTAGCACATCATTCCCTATTATGCTCCCACTTGGATTAGGTAATGATGATGTCGTCACATCAGGTGGTTGCAATTGAAAATGAGTTGAATTCAATTCATCACATCTCATATTACTCCCACTTGGATGAACTCCATTAATATCATAATCTTAATCTAAGGTTTCAAATAGGAAGTAATCTTCCCCTATTTCGCCCTTCTTAGGAAATTCATCCACTAAGAATGTGACATCCTGTGATTCAAATTCAGTTATTCTCCCACTTTCCTGCTCACTTACGAACACATACCCTTTTGAGTGTTCGAAGTATCTCATTAAAATACTCTACTTTTATATGGGACTCAATTTCCCAAACTTGTGAGAGGACATATGAGTATAGACAGCATAACCCCATGGCTTAAGTAAACTTAAGTCCGATTTTCTACATATCCATAACTCATATGGAGTGAAACTAACTGATTTGGAAGGCACCCGGTTAAGTATTTAGGCAGCAGTTAACAACACATCACTCCAAAAAGTGATGGGTAAGTTAGCATGCGCCTTCATGGACCTAACCATTCCAGTAAGGTTCTGTTTCTTCTCTCTGCAACACCATTTTGTTGAGGAGTATATGGAATAGACAACTATCTTTCTATTCCTTTTTCATCACATAATTTTCTGAACTTATCAGATAAATATTCTCAACCTCGATCGGATCTAAATACCTTTATTTTCCTGTCTAATTGATTTTCTACCAGGTTCATAAACCTTCTAAAACAACTTATGCTTCAGATTTATGAGAAATCAAATAGACACATCCGAATCAAGTAGAATCATCCATAAAAGTGATGAAACAAACAGCCCCTTGCCTTCCTCTCACATTCATTGAACCACAGACGTCCAAATGGATTAAATGCCGAGGAAATTCAGCTCTTTTACCTTTTCCAAATGGTCTCCTTGTCATTTTCCCTTCTAGGCAATGCTTACATATGGGCAAATCGACTTTTTCAATGTTGCCCAATAAGCCCTCTTTGGCTAGTCTGTTCATATGTTGTTGGCCCATATGACCAAGTATAGCATGCCATCATATTCACATCATTATCATATAAGATAGAAGACGTGAAACAAGAAAATAACATATTGACATCACCACAGTCAACATTTAGTACAATGAAACCATTTAGAAAGTGACCACAACCATAGTAGTTTGTACCTAAATACAAATCTACACCTTTATTATGGAAGTTCATTCTAAAACCAAGTTTAACCAACATCAAAACAGACATTTAAATTTCGACAAATCTCAGGAGCATATAGAACATCGTGTAGGAATAAGGTGTGTCCACCACGCATGTTCAATTGGCCGGTGCCAATTCCTTTAACTTCATCTCTGGAGTTATTTCCTACATAGATACACTTAATTCCAGTTGGTACTCGTCAAAATTCCACGAAGGATTTTATATCCTTCGCTGCATAGTCTGTCGCTCCTGAATCTACAGTCCACAAAGGATTGGATTCAGCCAATAAAGCAGAACTCGACACATAAGCAAAGTTCTCAAATGTACAATAGGTGTTTACATTCTTTAGCTCACGACAGTCGCGAGAATAGTGACCTCTCTTGTCACAATTGTAACACCCTTCCCTTGACATTTTCTTTACTTGATGACGTTTTCCTCTCTTGTGTTGGTTAACTCTCGATTTCTTGCAACAAGGACTTGATCCTTTGCATTCCCACATATTGAACGAATCAATATGCTTGCGCTTAGAGCACAAAGCCCTTTTTCTGAGCTAGAACCAGCATAGAAAATATCTATTTACAGCTCAAATGCCGTTAGGCGGTCCTCAACTAGCTCAAGGTGGCGCACAACATTTATAAGATCTTCCATAATATGGTCAAGAGCTTCTAGTGCTTCTTGCTTTTCCAGCACATATTGAATCTTCATATTCAATATTTCACAATTGTAGCCGTTCATATCAGCAATTACATTCTTAGTTGCTGAACCATCGTTCTGAACACATCAGACATACATGCACGAATAATTAATGCCTATCATTTATGCATCCCTATTTACATAGACCCATTATATTAATGAATAATTTCAAGTAAGGCTTCAGAATCAAAAGGTCACTACGTTTCCAATCATCCTCCAAAAATCCTAACTTAAAACTATCATTAATATGATTGTCATATGCAAAATCAATTCACGAAGTTACAAAAACTTCTATAACTACCCACAGTTAACTACCCACAGCAACCAGCAATAGCAGAAAGCAAATAAAAATCTTAACATCCAATAAAATAACAATGCTTTCACATGATACAACTAATATATCGGTTGCTACATTAACAACAATCAGGTAGTAATCATTACACTAAGCAATATATACAAAGAAAAATATCAACATGGAAAGAGATATTTACATCTATAAAAAAAATCTCATAATTAATCTAAGAAATAATTAGGAAATGTCCCTTCTAATCTATCAGCCAAAACATCTGAGAAAACTGAAGGTACATTTGCCAACCATGGAAAAACTTTTGGAGAGCTCTCATGTCGCCACCAAGGCGCATTCACTCTGCGCCACGTAGCGCACAATCTAAGTGTTGAAGTTTTGGCCAACTCAATCCTATAGTACTCTCTTACAAAAGCTTCCACCAGCCTCCTATAACCCGGGACCACGTTGACCTCCCATAGCCGATCTAACACTGCTTGCCATTCAGGTGGAAGAGTGTTCATCAAAGCCGGCACCTTCTCAAAATCCGGCATAAGATAACCATTCCAGATGATTTCCTGTATCATCTGATTGACCTTGACCATATGTGATACTAAATCACCATCAAGCCACCGATAATCAGCTAACTCTTTTATCAGCCTTTTCAGTCTAGCTCTTCCTTCATCCGTTCTTGGGATTGCAGGTATCCGTGCATAACGCATCATAGTTCCTGCAACAAATGCAGAACTAAAATAGATCACTTATAATCCATAATAAACAAAATGGAACATACATAAATTTCCATGATTCATGCAACAAATGCAGAATAAAAATGGATTACCTACAACCCACACAGACATAATTGAAAAAAGAAACAAATTCTTTTTTTTTTTTTTTCGGGTCAACGGTCAAAGTCAACGGTCGGTCAACGGTCAACGGTCCAGTCAACGGTCAACGGTCGGTCAACGGTCGGTCAACGGGTCAACGGTTGCGCGGGTCGGACCGGTCGGACCGGTCGTGACGGTCGAACCGGTCGGACCGGACGGGCCGGTCGGACCGCTCGCACGGACCGACCGCACGTGCCTCGCGCGTGCGGGGGATGACGTCACGCAGACGTCATCCGGCACGTGTCGGGTGCGTGCCTCGTTCTCGAGTCGGGTCGGGTCGCCAGCGGGTCGGGGTCGCCGGCCGATGACCGGCCGGCCAACCGTCGTCGGCGTTGACGTCATCAATGACGTCATCCCCGACGGTTATCGACCGTTGGTGACGTCACGATGACGTCAGCGGGTGACGTCAGCACGCGTCGGTCCGCGGACCGGCGCGTGCCGGTTCACCGGCTGCCGGCGCGCACGTGCCGGTTCGCCACCGGCGCGTGTGGCGCACGCGCTGGCGAAGCCAGCGCTTCCAGGCGCGTCGCGCCCACGCGCAGCGCCTTCCGGCCGCGCGTGTGGGCGCGTGCGGCGGCTTCTGGCGGCGATCGACACATCACCGGACTCGTCTCGACGTCGTGCTTCTCCCAGTGTCTTCATAATTTGATTTCGACGTAGGAAAACTCAGAAAAAAGGGCGAAAAGCGCTCGGGTGTCGGGATTTTCGCCCGGTTCCGTACGGCCGAAGGGATTTCGCGAAAAATCAATCAAAAACATCATAATTGATCGGGAAAGACGTGAAACAGGGCTCTGATACCAATGTTGGGAATTACTGATCCCCGAAAACCGGATTCGACACCGAATCGAACCCCTAAATCAATGCGGAAGCGAAGCCCAAGAAAACGACACGTATCACCGATCGTAAAGCACACCACGGGTTTGAGCGTACCTTGTTGGCCACAGATTAAACACCGTCGTCAATGGAGGAAGAGAATCCGGTCGATGAAGCCTTGAAGGGAAGAAATTGGAAGCCGTATGCCTACTGTTCTTCGGGAGAGAAAACGCGCGGGAGAGAAGCGTACGTTGATTGTGCCAAAGGGTGCGTTTCTCTCTCTCTCTCTCCTCCCTTTTATACCTTCCCCCATCCACGGGCCCTATTCCCGTGGGCCGGGCTTTTTTGGGCCCAACTTGGGCGGACGGGCCAACTCAGGCCCATCTCATAAATCCATCAGAATCAAATGCACAAAATCAAGCAAATCTTGGATCACTTCTCTCAAACCAAGAAAAGGATATTGGAGAAGATTATGCAAGCTCCGATATGAAAAAACATAGAAAGAAAAAATAATATAAGAGCAACACGGAAGTAGAGCTTGATTTTTTCCTAAAAAGGTATTTATGATTTCAATTGAGATGGGATGATTCTTTAAATCAAAGAATGATAAGCCGGTGAATTATAAAGAATTAATTAAAAATAAAAAAGTTTTTTTATGGACTATACATATCAATATTGGAAAAAAGGTCACACTCTTTGTAGGAGGCGGTGGTAGCTCTTACCTTTAGTTGCTTAATTGCTTGACTTTCTTATGCTCGGAAGGATAAACTTCTTTAAATTGATAAGTACTGGTGTGAATTTCTCAAAATCAATTTCAAATTTACATTTATCTTAAGGAGATGAGTGAGAAATAATCGTCCGTTTACAAGTTATGAATGATCAATTTTGGTCCCCTAATTAGGGCTCAAAACAGCAATTTGCATTTTGACTTGGTATATCACCAAATTGAATGCATGAGCAGATTTCAAAATAGTTTCTAAGCCAAATGTCAAAGAATGAACTATACCTAATTATAACTATATCGAAAGTAATTTGATTTTTGACCAATTTAAGACCCAAAATCGAAAAATTCGGAAAACAAGGTTTTTAAACAATTTTCGTAAAATTTTCAACACTAAAGTCAAATTGACATTAAAATAAATGTATTTGTACATTTTTTATTTCTTTTGCAATTTTTTTTTGTCAAAGGTATAACCAAAAGTCAACCATTTAGTTAATTTTTCCTAAAATGTTGATTTTTTTGGTCAAATATGAGTTTTTGAGAAATCGGTTTGACAAAAGTGAAGTTAAAGCTAAATGTCATCTTTCTGGGTAAAAAGTCAATTTTTGACCCAATGTTGACTTTTGATCAAAGAGTTGACTAAAAAGTCAACTTGAAAGTCAATTGTTTGACTTTTTGAATTTTTCTTTAAAATGATTTTGAAATTTCTTAAAAAGGGCAATGCAAAAGAAAGAAATGAGAAACGATATTTTTTTACTGAGAAACGGGCTTAGTCTCAATTGAAAATCCAAATATAGATTTTTAACTTTTTTTGACGCGTCGACTAAAAATCAAGTGTCAATAGCGAGCAAGCCCAGCCCCTCACTCCACCCCATCCAATCTTTCTTTTTCCTTTTTTTTTCTTTTTTTTCGGAAAAATTTAAAAATTACCATTAGTGATGCAAATATTCCTAATGTTAATATGCAATGCAATTTCTCTATACCTTTTAATGAAAATTTTTTTGTGCGTTACTTCTTCTTTTTTTAATGACTAACTCCTAAGTTTCTACCTTACCAAAAAAAAAAAACTTTCTAATTTTCTACGCAATTAAATCCTAAGTAAAAAGACTAAAAATTAGGTGTCAACACTCATGTGAATAACAATCAAAATTCTATTTGTCTTATCAACATTTGACCCCATAGAGCGAGATTGCTCTTAGTTTTGCTACCTTTCAGCACAATTTCTTGCTGTGATAGGATGTTGAAGAGATTTGTCCTGTTTTTTGCGACGGTGTTAATATTTTTTGGTTTGGCTTTCGTTCTGTGGTAGCTTGTCCTTTTGATTACATCTGTTCAACATAATTTTCTGATTTGTGATGCTCTCATCCAGTTGATTTCACTTTTCTTGCTTTTCGTGGAATGAAGCCCAGAATTTTTTTTGTTACGTGTAACAATAATACCATGTAACCAATCAAATGTCTTTGGTCATTGCAATTTCGGACGTAGAATGGCAACAAATGCAATGAATCATGAAAGCGAGAACACTTTATTGGTTGGTTGACCATGTTATTACGCCTTTAAATGTCAACAAATACAATGTACGATGTACTTTCTCCGATGGAGAATTACCTCTGTGGCGTTCATGGACTCTTTTTCTTTGTGTAGGATAGTGTTTGTTGACCACACAGAGGTGACTTTAATTTCAAGTGATGCTTGAGTAATACAAATGAACATCGTCATGACTAGGCAGGAGATAGCTTACCTAAAGCAACAGCACATCGGTGATGTCGTTGCCCCAACCGACACTTTTGCTTTGCCTTTTTATCCCTTCTTTCGGATATGCAACTGCTGATACTATTGCGCGTACTCATAACTGAAGCATTTCAGATTGAAGTTGCTTTTGTAGGTAAATTTGTCCTGTTACATTCACGTTGTAGCCATGTGCTTGGGTTCACGTTGTTAATTGCTCATATCATGTGGGAGCTTACTAGTTACTGTCATTCTATCTTTAGTGGACGGTAACTTTTGTGGAGGCTGCTTTCAACTCTTTGATCTATGATCTGCTCCCAAAATGCAGATTACACGTCTAACTTGTCAATGCCCTGTCGATGGGGTCATTAAGATGGCTGCATGATGTTCAGAATTCCATTGCATTTTTTAGTGGATTGTACATCCTTTTATTGTGATCATTGATATCCTTTACGCATGCATTTTCATGTCAATTTATCTCCTTATCTTGACCATAAAGTCTCTCTCTAATTAACATAAGGATTACACTCAAATATAGATAACAAATTTCTGTCATTTTATTTAATCTTTTATTGTTAAGTACAAAGCGTATATTCAATTATTTCGTTACTATCAAAATATAGCCTACAGACTAAAAGGCGACAAGATTTACATTAGATTATATGTAAACCTGCCAAAAAGAGAGAGAGAGAGAGAGAGAGAATCACTTGAATTGATATGTACGTAGAGGATCGTAGATCCACAAGCAACAAATTCACTTGCGATTTAGGAGATTAACAATTGACCTAACAAATACTGAATTGAATTGAACCGCATAATGTAAATTAACAATCAACTCATTCCGATGACTATTTTAGACACCCGTATCTTGAGTTAAATGGACCACACCTTTCTCTTAGCCCTTCTCAATTGTCAGTTTCTTTGCCAACAGCCAGTGTCATGTCATTTTTGGACAATGTTTGTCTAGAAATTGACAAAAGACCCCTCTCTCTCTCTCTCTCTCTCTCTCTCTCTCTCTCTCTCTCTCTCTCTCTCTCTCTCTCTCTCTCTCTCTCTCTCTCTCTCTCTCTCGCACACAACTCACGTTCATCTTTAGATTGATTGGGTTTTGTTGTCAATGATGAAGTTTTGCAATTTGATGGCTGTTGTTTGTTACTGGGCAATCCACTCAGTACCATCTTTGTAATGGCAATGAAATTCAAAGTAACTCATTAAGATAGGGTGAAAGGACGGTGGAGTGGGAGCAGGGCGAGGCATGATATTCCATTTATTGGTCGGATACGCATTGCCCAACTAGTCAGATGCATGTTCTAGGAAGTTGGGATGTTCACTATGCACATGGAGATTCCGAAACCGCACCTTTGGATCGGATTAGTAGCAATGGTGCTGGCTGTGTGAATCGAAGCTGTTTCTTGCAACACAGTACAATGCTCTTTGTGGATTGATCGATGTTGATGCCCTGAAACTCTCCTTATTCAACTACGACATCGTATGCTGTGAAATGTGATGCGAGCGTTCACCAGATGCATGTTGAATATTCTCCCTCCTCCTTAAATGTCTCTCTCTTTTGTTGCATATATCCATCTTAATTTGTGGGATATCGGAGACATTGCTGGACACGGAAGCATTTATAATCGGTCAGTCTTTATATGCGGCTAAAGCCCCTCCTTACTAGCTGTCCGCAACTGAAGCTTCGTGATTCACATGACGTACAAGCTTGGAGTCTGCCTAAAACGATGTAAACTTACAAATCCCTGTTGTTCCGAACGCGAATTACGTTGAACCATTAGTCAAGGCTTTGAAAGCAAAACCCATGGGGACAAGACCAGCGAACACGGCTCGTTCATTGAAGTGATTGATGTCCGAGACTTTTTAGGGTTTTTGGTGGGCCCAATGAATGACTCTCAATAGTCTTCAACCAGCAACGCTCTAGAAAAGGGTGTTTCGCTGTTCTCATCCTTGAAAGGAAGTGAAGAATAGGAAGCGCGAACGCGGACCGTAAGCTGAAAACCGGGGAAATCTCCGCGTGTCCGAATTGAAGGTAATTCTCAACTACCTAGACAAAGTTCGGACAAATTCAAGTACAATAAAATAAAGAAAAGGGTATTCGAACATCGAGACAACCCATATCTTTTCGGTCTGATCCGTAGAACCCCAATCATTGTATGCATTTTAGCCCATACCTGGTCGTCGTAGCATCTTACAAAGCGGTCACATTAGATGATGAATATGGAGAAATCCTCACATAAGAAAGTAGAGTTTCGAGATTTAAATGTAGGAGTCAATAGGAATGCATATAAGATGGATAACGAAATTGATCGGTTATGCTCACTCAGTACAACTAAGCTAGGGTTATCATCAATAATGACCGCACCAAATGAAGTGGCTACGCCATCTCATTTTCTTTTCAAATTCTATTCAATAGAATTATAATTTACTCACATAATATTTTTAATGAATAAAATTTTGAATTGTGTCACAAAACTTAGATTGATAAGACAACTATCAAATATTGTTTACACTAAAATAGTCATGTTCATAAACTATTCAAAAGTTTTCTTTCAAATTTACTTTTAAATTTTTGCCTTACTCATCTCACTTTCTCAATCTTGTCATAATTGTCACTCCATATTATTTGATGTTGACTTTATTGAATATTTCTTCACACAAGAAACGTGTCATAGATATAAGTCAAAGAGGAGCAATAAAACTTCACTATCTCTTCTACAAGACTAATTGGTTACTCTTACTCATTACAGCTAAGCTAGGGTTATCATCAATAATGGCTGCATCAAATGAAGTGGCTATGCCATCTCATTTTCTTTTCAGATTTTTTTTCAAGAGAATTACAATTTACTCACGAGATATTTTTAATGATGACAATTTAAATTGTGTCACAAAAATCAGGTTGATAAAAAAAAAAACTATCGAATAATGTTTACATTGAAATAGTCATGCTCATAAACTATTCAAATGTTTTCTTCCAATTTACTTTAAAATTTTTGTCTTACTCCTTTCCCTTTCTCGATTTTGCCATAATTATCGCTCCATATTATTTGATGTTGACTTTATTGAATATCTCTTCACACAAGCAAACAAGTCAAGGAGGAGCAATAAAACTCGACTACAACTTCTACGCATTCCACTTGTGGTGCAATGTTCAGTTTAAACCTTAGCTATACAATATGAATGCTTGAGATTGATGAGTCAATCACTAGCTCCAACTTCCCCAGTACTAGAAAATGCCCAAGATATAAGTTGGCTGGTGATTCACTCACAACATGATTCAATTTCATAACTTCATAAAAGAACTTCTTTATCACTAGGCTACCACACTCGTTGATCCTCTACATGTTATGTAATTTTATCATATAGTTTTTAAGATTACCACCATATATCATTTTATATTAATTTCAAGTATGATTCTTTTCATCTATAAAGTATTATCTAATTATTCAAACTATCCCCGTAAATTACATTAGTAGAACAATGCAAACTCATCAATGTGACAAATTAATTGATTATCGATAACAAAAGGATAGGATTGCACACATTGAGAGAGTTAGAAGAGATGCTTACCTTCCATGGGTTTCCTTTTTTAGCATTTTTTATATTTTGTAATGAATTTTTTATGTATAGCTTTTGATAGTTTTTGACATATTATAGGCATTCCCAAATCGAGCTAGATTAGCTCAAGACCTACCATGTCATATTAAGCTTTAAAACTAAGTAACCGTGCTCAAGCTCACCCAAAGGAGCTCTTTTGGCCTATTTGACCCGAGTGATCCTAGGTGAATTCATAAGCTACCAAGCTCGCAATAAGATATGTTCTCTCCATACAGGCAATGTCAGTAACAGGCCGACAAGGTAACAACTATTTATAGCATCTGAGCAAATCAATAATATGATTAAAATGAAGGAAACTAAAATGTGGATATTGATTAGACTATGGAATGAACATCGAGAGATTTCATAGAACTGTGATACAAGTAACCTATACCTCCCAAAGCATATACAGCGTACTTTCCCAAATGGCTGCAAGCACAGTGGTCTTCTCAACGAGGGTTATCCTATTTTTTTCTAGTCGGAACCAATTCTAATTAGTCAAATTAGAACTCCGACCATAATTGTCTTTTCAAAAGGTCTGCAGGATCGATTCAGATTTCAAAGTTGAGGGGGACCACAGACGCCACCCCCACTAAAGCCAAGTATGGTCTTTGTTGAATGATTAGGTGCAAACGTTTACCACATTTGATTTCGAGCGTGTAAGTGATCCCATTGAATAGTATTTCCCAATCACTCTTGAGCATTTTCACCTGAGATAGTTCCTCGTACTATCTCAGGGTGACGACAACAAATTTTCCTAATTTCTCTTTCTACTTCAAGTCTCGTTTGATTCGATTTGAAATCAAATTAGCTGACAAACAAGAGTGATAATAGAATATCTTGGAATTTAATTTTGCGGACATGAAAATTGTGGTGGTATGATTCTCGTTCCTTGAGTAACTCTGTTTTTAATGAAAGATTAAAACAAGGCATCAATTCACTTAAGAGTCTCCGTCCCATATTTGCATTTAAATTAGATCTACCAAAAATAATATTGAACGAATTTGAAGGATGATAATAAAATTGCCAAAAGGAAGATGCAAATCTTAGCCTAAAGTGCTTTAAGTGTTGAACATCACTTGTTGGATTTGTGTCATGACATGCTCTTCACCATAAAAGATGGGCCATCAAGAATAGCAAATTAGAGCATGATCCCCTTTTTTTCTCCAAGTTCAAGAACAATTGAAAAGATTCCTCATATCTTCTTTCCACTGTCTTCCCCGGGGGTTTTCAAGGGAAATCCCGATATCTGACCAAAGAATATGTTACTTATATTTGATTACTTCCTCAAGCTAGTCATTTGAATCTTGTGCAAGAACCGTTAAAATGTCCATTGGGTGGCCACATTAGTGAAATAAACTAGATAGAATCTGACTTCTCTTTTATATAATAATGGCCAACCCAATATTTTAAACTGATAGATAAAAGAAGATCAAGTACATATAGAGAAAACCCCATAAATAAATAATGCGGATATTTTAACAATAAGAACAACATAAGCATTTCTGTTGTCCGAACAAGAAAAGAATGCACGAGTGTCTATCGTGATCATATATCTCTTAATTCCCAATTGCAATTTTTAATGTTCGTATTGTTTTTCTTTTTCTATTATCGAATGGTGATTTTCGGAGATAAGTAGCATGAAATGGTAGAATATTCTTTGTACAAGACACTGAGCGCTATTTGGGGTTGATGTAGACCCAGTTAGCATGTCACAAATATCATCGACATGCCTGCCAATAAAATCATGATGGAGACATACACCGAAAGTGGAATTTTTTTTTTTTTCGGTCGAAGAAAGTGGAAGTTTGAATTTTAATCATCCGTGGCAAGAAAAACAGAGCAAGAAAGGAATCATAAGAAGTATGGAATGTTTGCAGTAGTTAATCATAATAAACAGTACTTCTCATCTTGGGGTCCCCGCCTTGCTTGCTGCTTGGTGAGAAAATCATGGTGAATCGATTCAAGAGGAAAATGTCCTTCCTCTTCCTTTTTCCTCTTGAAGGGGAAGGACAGTTTCCTCTCTTTTTTTCCCTTTTGCTTTTTTCACAGTTTTAGTAAATCTACTGGATGTATCCGGATTGATTTTTACAATTTTACCTTTTTCTACTTAATCTAAATCTTATGGCTTATGCATATTAAAAGCAGTTCCTCTTTTTGTTTTTATATCTCAAGCCTTATTATATTGAAACAAAGAAAGAGTCGGCAAGATATATTGAGCCAAATGAGTGTATTATTTAGATGAAACGTTTCATTCAATTATCACATACTATATCACTCAATAATAATGGTTAGTCAAACAATTTCTTGACCTTGGTGATGTTGGAGGCACCGAAAGCCATGTATTATGGAACGGTGAAAAGAAATGAAGGATAAAGTAAAAACTGAGGGAGTTCTCAAGTTTGAATGCGTAGCGGCTTTCTTAAGAAGTTTAGAAAATGATGGATCTCAAATGGTTTGCTAGTCAATCAATGGAAGTCAAGTGGACACAAAAAAGGTAAACTAAATGAAATAAATGCCGTTGGTTCTAATTCTGCCTTTAGTTTTCAGTTTAGAGAGAAATTCAAATGCTTCAGTTCCGGTGGGATGGGCAAGAAACATTTCGGAAGTTTCATTCTGGAAAATTGACTAGCAATACATGTTATTCTTAATCTAGATGCAGAATTTCGTTACTTTAGTTTGATTTATTGTTTTCCTTTAGCTGACTTGGAAGTAAACTAAAAGCCTATTGATCCAGAGCAAACTACCACCATCCACGATGCTTCAAGTAAATCTTACTTTTCAGCACTAGATAGATATGTCGAGATTGCATGGTATTCAGCTTGGAACCGCTAGCAAGACAGCGAAGGGTGACGCTTCGCTTAGTGGTAATGAAAAAAAACTTTTGATGATTTGATTTAGTATTGTAACAACTAACAACCCTAGATGTGTTTAAGCAAAACTCTTTGATATAGTACAAACAGTTTCCTTCTTTTGAAGCTGTAATTGACATTGGTCAAGGATTCTATGCATAGAGGGATAAATCGAATTCGAGATTTGAAGAGATGCTTCTAGGCTGATTGAAGTAACTTAATTTTCAAGGAGAATGGCCGCTTGAGATCATGTTCTCCTTCGATTCAAGAAAAGATTATATAGACTTATGTGATCATTATAATCACCCTAATGTGAAACATTCTTAGGAGTGAAACTTCTTTTGTGGATCCAAGATAAAGCAAATTCTATCACTTTTGATACGTCATTAGCTTGACATAGTATGACAAATTGTGACAATAGTACATTCAGCTCACATGGGTAAGTAAATCATTTATGCATTCTGATTCAAGGAATCTAATCATGTATCTTTTTATCGATGCCAAAAAAAATAAGATTTCTTATGAACTGGATCTGTACGAACGGAGACAATTTTAGTAAAACCCCCATGTGGACGCAAAAAAGCAAAACATATGGCAGTGTCACATCACATGAGCTATTAATTAATCTAAAAGTATATTTTAATTAAAAAGAAATTATGCTGAAATAAATAAATAAAAACTAAGAGGGAGCATACTTAAGAAGCTTATTAATCAACCAAATAAGAAAAATTTTACTGTATTTCATATAATACGTTCTTTCGAGTTATTTGTAATCATTGTTTTGAAAAACCATATATTCCTTATTAAATTATATCGAATAAGTATTATGAGAGTATCAGTACCCGAGGCCAATGCCTCCCTTTTGACAGCTACAATCGTTGTGGAAGAACCGAGGCGGTGAAGCGCCGGCCACCGCTTGTTTCTCTTGTCACTTCATGTCTAATCCTTGACCCAACCGCGTTGATGTTATCATGTGCAAGAGGACGCAATTGACACGCCGTCTCTTCACTCGTCATGGTCTCCTCCCTCCTGCATTCTTTCCGTCAAAAACCCTAGATCATCTCAACACACTCTCCTCCTGCTCGCGATCCCTACAAATACGTAATTGACTTGCTAACTCAAATCCGCGCCCAACTAAAGCTTTACCTCATCGTAGTGTTCAACAACACAGAATCTTTATCTACCGATCCATCTCGAAACCTTAGGACCCAAAACAACCAGATATGGAGAAGTACCCGACAGGTTTCAGGTTCTATCCAACTGAGGAAGAGCTCATTTCGTTCTATTTGCATAACCAACTTGGTGGCCTTAATCAAGATGAGCTTCATCGTGTCATCCCTGTCCTCGACATTTTCAACACTGAGCCATGGAATCTCCCACGTAAGACAGTCCGCGTGCATGCACGCGATTCTTTCACATCCCCTGCATTGATTGGACTGTGCACTAAAATGGGTTCTTGAAAATTACAAATGCCCATTACCAGTGAACTTTCTTTTCCCTACATTTTCTTTGGTGAATTTGCGTTGCAGAGCTTGCGGGAGAGCTGTGCAGAGAAGACAGAGAGCAGTGGTTCTTCTTCGCGCCCCTGCAGGAGAGGGAGGCGAGAGGAGGGCGGCCCAGCCGAAGCATGGCCACCGGCTACTGGAAAGCCACCGGGTCTCCCGGCTACGTCTACTCGTCAGACAACAAGGTGATCGGCGTGAAGAAGTCAATGATTTTCTACATGGGAAAACCTTCCACAGGAAGAAAGACCCACTGGAAATTGAACTTGTACAGGGCCATTGAACTCTCACCGACCAATCTCGATTCTACGAGCAGTAATATTTCCATTCCTAAGGTGATCGTATCAAGAAATTCCGACCTTTATTTCAACTTTTTCAAACAGAGAAAGGATAAAATAACTTCGCGTGTATGACACCTAGGTTATCTAATTTTGACTTTGAATAATCTTTTTTGTACTGGTTTTCTGTTTTGTACTTTATCGGTGCCGTGCAGTTGCAGAATATTAAATTTCCGTCTCTACTTAGTTCTTACTTGGACTTTCACAGAAAAATGCAATAAACATGTTTCTCTGTGTTTGATTTTTTGGAAATAATGTACTTACAGCTAAGGCGTGAATTCGCATTGTGCCGAGTGTATGTGGTGTCCGGGAGGTCTCGAGCATTTGATCGTCGGCGACTGGAAGCGGTGGCTAGAGAGACAACAATCCAAGGTAGTGACAACACTGCTAGCAGCGAAGGCGGGCACGAAGGTGATGGATGTGCAGATGCATCATCATCAGAAGCAGTAGCGGCCAATGCAGGAAGTTCACATCAATGGGAGATGGCAAGTTTTGAAGACCCAATTTGGGATTGGGAGCAACTGGATTGGCTCTAATTTCATGAAGAGGTACTCTCATGATGGAGTTGTCACATCTACATGTATTGAAGCCCTTCATCATTATATGTATCCATGTATATTTATTGAAGACATTGTGCTTGGTACCTAATTAAGAGGCAAGCCAAATGATATATGCAGCCTAAATGTGTGTAAGTGAATCATATGCATATCCTATCTATCGAATTTTCAATATAGAATTAATTGGGCCTAGGAAGACCTAACTTGATAGATTAGGCTCAAGAGGAAAATTGATTTGTCATTTTGGGTAGATTGGCAAACCTCTACGCCAAATTAGGAAAATAGACATATCCGAGTGATCTTTTCCAATTATCTATCTTTTTACATTGATGATGGGTGCGTCAAAGAGCTTGTGACTTGTGGTTTATAAGAAAATCATTTTATTCAATATTGGATGCCACAGTCAATCTTAGAACAAATCCTAGCAAATTAGGGCTGCTGTCAAATTATAAGGAATAAATGGGATATCTGCAATTATATATGTAAAGTTCGTTACATATGTGCCAGGAACTCCATATTTATAATTTTTTTCATAAATAAAAATTATCGCATGAACAACAAATAATTATGAATTAGTAGGATGCACGTTTATATTAAAATTAGTAAAGTACAAGTGAATTTATGCTTTCCATCTCACAATATTGCTGTATGGATCGTTTTTTAATCATGATTTTGTGAAAGAAATGATATAAAAATCATAAATAACAAATAAAATTATAATATCTATTGCTACATATACGTCTTTTTAAAGATATTTTATACGGTATCTTGTATCTGTATGTAACGTAACCCTAAATAGGTAAACAATAAAGGATGGGGACCTTGTGCATATGACCTTATTCCGTGGAAAAAATTTATACTCACCATTTTGAATTTTTAGAAACTGGAACCTAGTCCTTGACTTTTACTACAGATCCTGGATCCACTCAGCCATGCCGATTCCGAAGGTTTTCCTACAAAAGCCCTAAATTAGGATGGTTCATACTGCATTATTTCCAGAAGTGTAATTCCCTATTTTCAAAGATTTCTCTCGCTAATAACTTGCCTTAGGTGTCGCTTGAATAAATAAGAAGTATATAAGTGATGGAAATATTTCAGATACATAGACGGCGAAACTTTTTTAACAACCCATCACTATTACTATATCCAAATTTATGATTAAAAAAAAAAAAGATAGCTTATGAAAGAAAAACATTTACACGACCTTTATACCTTAAATTAGTCCAACAGAGAATATGAAGCTACACCACTGCATACATACAGTGCATATGGTTTACGCATTAACTTGCGCAACAGTCTACATGTAGATTGTAACTTTATGTTCTGTCATGGTTTGAGATTTACTTACTGCAACAATTTATTGATTTTTAAACTATACGAATCTAATGTATACTAAATGAGTTCATTTTATGATGTCAATTAGTACATTAAAAATTGTAATATTTCCTTATTTATTTACTTAATTAGAGGGATACTTTTTAAATAAATCTATTCAATATTGAGATGATATAGGTTTATGGGGCATGAATGAGAACAATAATCGATTTTACTTATCAAATTACAAAAGGAATTTTACACTTCTCCCTTTCATGTCATCAATTGGAAACGCACGAAGAGCAACAAATAAATGCCACTTCTACTGCAAATAAGATAAACCCTCTTGTATCTCAATCGGGAAAAATTGAGCTGCTCATGTTTGTTGAGCGTTTAAGGTCATTACTGGAGCAAATGATGGAGCTTTTGATTTTCATTGTGGTGTAGTTTTGATTACGTGTGTGAGAAAAAAAAAAGATGTGATTTTCAGTGAAGCCGAGAGGATTGCAAGCTTTGTGCTTATTCGGAGTTGCTATGTTTTTTTTTTTTTTTTTTTTGCTTAATCCGAATTTTTATGAGTTCAAACGGCCAATTCGACTGTAATATGAAAATCTCCTCGGGATCACAACCATCTTTTTTTCCTAATTAATATGAAATTCATGGTCTAAAAGTTAATTATGATGAGAACAAAGAAATAAAGTCATTGGTGGATATTGTCCGCAAATGTACTTCATGGAAGAAAGGATCCTGGTGGGTTGTCTTTGAGTGGAGTGAGAGGTGAAGAGGATGATCGTTGAAGTGTATTGGTGTTTTAGAGGGCAAGGACTAGATGAGGGCATTGCAAGGCGTTGGTGGAGATTGCTCTACAGTGACTGAAAGAAAGATTAGAAGCCATACCATTTGTGAAGGAAATGGAATGCCAGACCAAACAAGAGGCTGGATATATATAGGGACCACCTTTCGGGATAGCGAAGTGCAAATCAGAGATATAGGAGTAGGTGTTCCTCATAACAAGAGAAAGGAATAGGGTATTGAATGATCAGCGTGCTCCAACATTTCTCTTACTTTTCTTACAATAAGAAAATCTGAGTACCCAATGGATTACCCTTCTAGTACTTCACCTGCATTTTGCTTTTCATGACCAGTGTGCTAGAATATTTCATACGTAGATGGATAATGATAAGATCCAAGTGATAGTAGTGGTTGTGATTGCAGCAATCATGAATGTTGTCACACTAGTTATGAATGATTATAATGATTTTGAGAACTATATACTAAGAGAGTCTTGTGTGAATCAAGATCAAGAGAGAGAGAGTTTTATATGAATTGAATCCTATACGGCAGAGATACTCATTGCATAAACCCAATATGGATGACACCAAATGCTTTTTAAGATCTCTATAAAACACTCAGTGCAAGGAAAATGTTGCATTCTACACTATTCATTTTTATTAGGGAGCAACTTCAAGTATTTTGCCATATCAATGGATATGACGTGAGGTTTAGAGTTATAGATATTTCAAAATTGTCTTGCAAGCAATTTTAAAATTATACAAACAAGTGGTGAAAGAGCCAAGAGATTCTACTCCTCCAAAGATAACTGAAATTGAAGGTTTTATCCATATATTAAGGTATGAAATTTGGAACAAAAATCTATGTATTTTCATTGAAAAGTTTCATCAATTCCTCTTAAAATTCAAAGAAAATTAGGTAACAACACAAAGTATTAGTTGCTGTCACATTTGCTTGAGAATTTCTTATGTATTAGCTAGTTGGGAGGGCACTGCCCATGATTTATGCATTTGATTTGATGCATTTTCAAAGCCGAATGGATTGATCATTCCTAGAAATTAGAAAATGGAGTTCCACACAATGTTTGAATTGAGTTTAGTATGTTAGCAATAAACTTAAATTATGACTTGTATGGAAATATTATCTTGTCAATGCTCATTATGGAATCTAAAGTGGGATCATCTCTCCATATTGTGGTATTGGATACTATCAGGAGTTTAGTGAATCTACCTAAAAATGAGAAGGAATTATTCAATTTAAGCTGCTCATTTTTGTTGATGCCTAAACTTTAACTATTCACTTAATGACGAATTACAAAGATAATTATGGACTAACCTTTAGCCCCTAAACCAAAAATATAATAATGGCAAATCACATAGTTTTTAGGAGCATGTTTTATTAATGCATGAGTTCAAAAAAATATCATTAAAATTCAATCGGTGAGGGATGGTTCTGAATTTTATATGATGGACCGAGCCCATAGGAGTATAGAATTTTGGCCAAGCCCATGGACCTGAAGAAATTGAAAACACATGGGTAAGAGGAGATCGGCAAAATATTGGAGAAAATATTGGCTACAGCTTTGAGGCCAACTTAGCAAAAAACAAGTCCATTGATTTTGCAGACACATGTCGTACACGGCCCCACAAGTCAGTCTCTGTCCCCCTCCCTCACCCTCTCTTCCTCTTCACGTCTTCCTCTCTCTCTTTCCTCCGCCTGACCCCTTTTCTCTTCTTTTTTGTTTTATTTTTATTTTTATTTTCTTCCTCCTTTCACTCCAACGCGGACGACCATAGACGTAATGACCACCTCCTTGCCGCCGTCTTAGTCCACCACCTCATTATCGTCTCAGTCCTCCATCATCAAGCTTGAGCTCGGCCGATGAACTGAAACCTCAAATTTAGGATTTATGGTCGAGCGAGCCCTAGATTTGTGATCTAAAGCTCAACTCGACCTCAAATCTAGGTTGGTTCAAGGTCGACCAGGGTTGGCTTAGGCAACAGCAAAGTGGAGGCAACGGCATGGTTCATTGTCACGTGTAGGACCTCGACCTCCCGGTTGACGTAGGTGCAAATGCAAAGGACGCGGGAGGAGTTGAATAGGAGGCGATAGCGCTGGAGATCGAACAAAAAGCGGGCAAAGATGGAGGCTTAAATGGAGGCAACGTGCTGAAAGCAATGGCGATGTGTTTGAGGTTGGGCTCAAGGTCAAGGTCGGACAAGGGAAAAGGGGTTAGGTGGAGGAGAGAGACAAAGAGGAAGATATGAAGAAAGAGAAGAGAGGGTGAGAGAGGGAGAAGTGGAGACAGAAACTGACTTGTGGGGTAGTGTACGATACGTGTTTCAAAATAAATGGACCTGTTTTTTGCTGAGTTGGCCTCAAAACTGCAGCCAATATTTTCTCAGAAAGAAACATACGCGTAATACACAAGGCGCAAGAGGGGAAGGGGATCAGAATATATTATGTTCTTTTCTTTGAAAAGCCCTAGCTGTCCCCAATATAAAGGACCCACCACGCATGCATTTGCGGAGGCTTCTCTTTCGATAACCATAATTGACAGACGATCGAGAAAGAGAGAAAAGAGAAAATTGGAGAAAATTATCAAAAAAATCATAAATTTATTATAATTATGTGACCTGCTATCAAGAAAAGAATTACAATAGCTAAATGATGATGAGCAATATCAGTCAGCCATAGACCCCTAGTTACTGGGTCTAATCCGTCACGAACAGTAAGAAATTCTTACTAATTTAATTTTTAATTATTCTTTTGTCAATTTATTCTATTTAGCCAAATTTGATTGGCCAGTACTAACGTAGCATGACCGATGCTTACATGATTTGACCGATACTGACGTAAATAAATTTTAATAATTTTTTCATAATTTTTTCATAATTTTTTCATATTTTTAATTATTTTCCTTTTTCCATTTTTTTTCTTTTTTTTCTCTTTATTTTTTTCCTCTTCCTTCTTCCTCTAGCCAATAGCCAAACCAAGACAACTTGCCAAAGGAAGAAGGAAGAGGAAAAAAAAGGAAAAAAATGAAGATAAAACATAAAATATTTAAAAATTCTAAATAAAATATTAAGATATTTTTTAAAAAGTCTATGTCAATACTAGCCATACCATGTTAACGCCGACAGGTCAAAGTTGGTCACATGGATTGAATTGACACAAATATAAAAAGATTTAGGATTCAATTGATTAAAAAAAAGTTCATGATTGAATTAATACAATTACAATAGGTTTATGATTTTTTTTAAATAATTCTCCCACCAATTCCCTAATCTTGAGCCAATTTCTTTTTCAAGTGAATCATCTTGGCGTCCACCCCTACTGCGTTCGGTCTCCCTCTCCCTTTGTGATGCCCTTAGCCCTTGTGGCCAGACGATTACAAGGGAAAACCCTTCACCATTCTCCCGTAGACATGTGTCATTGCTCACCTCATGCTCTCTTTGTGTTGCTCATTGTCCCTCTGCTACAAGACTTAAAATAGGGTTTTACTATGATGTGCTTATGTTACTTGGACCTTTAGTAGAGATATAGACAACCGTTTAATTATTGACCAAATCTTGAATCTAAGATTGGAAAAACCTGACTTTCTATGTTATATTTTGGAGAAAATACATAAAAAAGTTTAGATAAGAGGAAGATTTGGAGCTTAATGTAGTTGTCCAAACTCTTTGGCAACAAATTAAAAGATACGACAATTATTAAGCATGACCACATGATGTTGAGGGAATAAAAAAAAAATTCTAATGAAAAGGTGTTACATTCATGTAGACCCAAACATAAGCATCACATTAATGGTAGTTCTAACAAATAAAGTACCACAACTTTTCAACGAAACCATTCGTTTGACCATTCTCTAAAAACTAAACTCCCAATAAATTTTCAACCAAGATACCAAATTTTTTTCAAAGTTCGAATAATAAGCTTTCTGTAGATGTAAAAATTGAGTCAATTCAACGTTGGATAAAAAAAAAAATTGTACATCAAGTATCGATAATTTGTTAAAAAAAAAAGAGAGATAAGTGCACCAAAGGTCCCATGAGAATGTCTTGGGTGGCACAAAAAAATTTAAAAATATGATTATTTATAAGACAATTTTGAAAAATGACCACATGCAACTCTTGGTTTGGTTGCACGAACAGCATTGTCTAAGATAATACACAATATCTTCTATTTTGTGGTGTCATTCTTGCATTTATTTTTTCAGCACTCTTTATCCAAGAGCTTATTTGACTGATCATTCTTTCATCATTTTTTGTCATATATAAATGACATGAAAATGCAACTTCAAAAGATGAACCCTATATCTCTCTCATGCAACAATGCTTGAAACAAAGCTTTACCTAAGAAAATCTACTGTGCAAATGTTGCTCGGGCCTCTAGCGGAGATATAGACAACACTTCATTATTGACCAAAGTTAGAGCTTATATTGTAAAAAGGAAAGCTTCTAGATTATAATTTGGAGAAAATAGAGAAAAGTTTAGATAGAAGGAAGATTTGGAGCTTAACCTACTCTCATTTGTCCAAATTCCATGATCAATCAGAGATATAATAGATATAACAATTATTTATAATGACTATATGACTTGAGGGTATCAAAATAAATTTTACTTCAATAACGTGGTACTTTCACATAGACTCTTATATGAGCTTACCGGCACTTCAAGAACCATGTTGATTGTAGTTATAATGAAAAAAACATCATAGGTTTTCACTAGGACCATCTATTTGACCTAATTCTTGAAAAACTGAAATCCCAATGAATTTTAACGGAGGTACAGCATTTTTTTTCAAAGTTTTGCTAATAATCATTCCGTAGATGTAAAAATTGAGTCAATTGGGTATTGGAAGAAGAAATGATGTACGATCAAATCTTGGTCATTTTTTGTTGATTTTTTTTTAAAAGGGATTTTTTTTTTTAAGTGATGAATGCACTTTTTATGAGGATGTCTTGAATGCCATTTGGAATTTTGAAACTTTGATTACTAAAAAGTAGGATATTGATGAATTGCCTACTAGCCTGAAGAAAGGAACACTTGAATGTCAATAACGAGAATTTTCGGCCAAACAACTGAGATGAGTTTTTTTTTGGTGAAAATTTTAAATGATGTGACATTTCTTTAAAAATAATTATCTACGTGGCACTAACGTTGCTAGACAAGTCCCAAAACGGCATCATTTTGGTCCAAAATTGATTTTTAATGTAAATATTATTTAATTTAATTTAATTTATTTTTTTAGATGAAAGGGAAAATCAGCAAGGGTTGCCACGGCCCTTGTCACCACCACCTCACCATTGCCGAAAAGGGCTGACGATGGTTGGGCGAGGGTCAATCGAGGCTATTGAGTATCGACTAGTGGCCACAGAGACCCTCACTAGTTCCCCCCCCCCCCCCCCTTTTTAAATTTAGTCTTTTTAATTTTAATTTAATTAATATTTATATTGAAAATCAAATGTGGAGACAAAACGACATTGTTTTGGGGCATTCTGGCAAGCCACATGGACATTTTTATTAATAAAATAATATCACGTTGGATTTCTAGCAAGTCTAGCCGAAGTTGGCGTTTAAGTGTCTAATTTTTTTTTAAAAAAATGACATTTAAGTATACCTTTTGAAAGTTTTGGATGTATTTCTTCTGAGGAATTTCAAGTTTAGTGTAGTTCAATTTGTCCATATTCGACAACCAAATCAAAAGATATATATGACCATGAGGATATCAAAATGAATTTTAATCCAATAAGATGGCATATTCGTGTAAACCCAAACCAAAGCTTATCGTTACCTCAAGATTTATGTTGATTGTATTTCTAACTATTAAAATATCACAACTTTTCACCATGATGGATAGACCTAATTCTCCAAAAAGAAAGTGATCTCCAAGGAATTTTCCATTAAGGCTCTGTTTTTTAATGGAATATGTGACATTGTTAGAAAATATTTTCTAGAAATTCATTTCCTAGAAGAATGCCAATATTTTTTGGTGTTTGACTGAAAATTAGAAAATAATTATCACCATTTCATATGGAAAATCTAATTTGATTTTCATTAAAAAATTACTAAGAAATTAGAATTATTTTTTCCCTCCTCTTTTATTTTATTTCTTTTTCTTTTTATTTATTTTGTTCTTTATTTTTTTCTCTCTTTTTTTAAAATCTTTCCTTGTTCCACCGCCTCCTCTCTCCACGACATGGCGTCCTCATCCTCAAGATCGACTGCTCCGTCTTCAATGAATCCGCCAGCAACCGCACGCAGACCTTCTCCCACCTCCGCCTCGCTCCCCGCAGAACCGCCACCTCCTCCTCCTCCCCCCTTTCCCGCCAAAAGCCACCGCCTCCCAAGCCACTCAACGAGGAGAACTCCCTCTTCATCTCGCTCCTCCAACAGCTCTTCGCGAAGGATGCCCCTCGATCGATCCGGCCACCAAGGCGGGTTCCCCCGTTGTGGCACGACAATGATGACCTAATTCAAGTTCGGGTCGAATACGACAAATGCCTCATTGATTGTTCACAAACTATGGTGTAGAGCGTGCCGATTGATGTCATGGACCTTGATGAAGCGGAAGTAAGGCCGACGAGCATCGAGCTCGCCAGAAGTCAGGGAGTCAAGCTCGCTGCAACTTGCTAGGCATTGAGCTTGAGACCTCCTTCTTGAGCTCACCACTACTTGCAGTGACTTGCCAACCTCTAGTGAGGCCTCTTAGCTAGCCGATTTGGTGAGGCTCGGCCAAGACTGATAAAGCTTGACTCACTGGAATTTGGCAAGCTCAAGCCTCGCCGGTTCTTGGGTGAGCTTGTCCCTTGCCTATGGCCGGTCACTAGTCGTCACCGTGGCTAGTTGTTGCCAAGGAAGAAGGAAAGAGAGAAAGGAAAAAAAAATAAAAATAAAATTTTTTATTTAAAATATAATAATATTGAAACGAGTGGACGGAGAATTGATCTAGGTGAAAGAATTAAACTAGACGAAAAGTGAGGAGGGAAAAGAAGAAATCATTTTCTCCACTTTTAAAGGTATATTCTTTCCATTGATGGAAAATATTTTCCTTCACTTTTTTATTTTTTGTGAACCAAATGCCAAAAAACCTTTTCATGAAAGTTAATTTTTGCAAAACAAATTGAGCCTAAGATACTGTGTTTTCAAAGTTCAACTAATAAGCTTTCCATAAATGTAAAAATTGAGTCAATTGGACATGGGGAGGAAAATTCATGTATGATCAAAGTGTTTGTCATTTTTTTTTGTCGGAACTCTTTTAAAAAAAGGGAGTTTGTTTTTTTTTTTCAAATAAAATGTGGTAAGTGTACCAATTTTTTTTTTTGCAAAAAGTAGAACAAATTTCTTTTTAAGAAACAGGTAGGAGATCCATCATGGAGTGGGAGACCCCGCAATGTCACCTCCTATTCCCTCATCCTCAGGAAGAAAAAACTAGAGGTTGGAATTTGAAGGCTTTATGGTGGTGAAGGTAAGACACCACGTCAAGACTTGAGCTTTGGCTACCGTCGGGTAGTTTGATATAGTAGCCACCTGCGCTTGGGGTGAGTAAAGGTAGATGCAATGCCTACTGCAGGCCTAATTTTTTTGCAAAAAGTATAATAGTCATTTAACTTTCAAAAAGTGCAATGCAATTCCAAAACTTGTTAAATTCGTACAAAATAATTAATTTTATCTAATTTGGCTAATGAATTATGCTGACATGACTTTTTCTATTTCTTCCTTAAGACACATGGCTTTGTAGTCGTTCAAACTTGAATCAAAACCGAGCCCTGATAAAATATATGAGTCGTGACCCAGATTTATCTTAAATTCACTAATCTTTTTGAACTTGTTGATTGATGAAGTCGCCCAAAAAACGCACCATGAAAAGAAAACTGTTAAATGAGCCGCAGACCCGAGAGGTCCAACACTGGATTTCCGCATTATTGGTGTAACCGAGCTTTGGCTTTTCAGGGTTCGCGAAATTGTGGTCCAAAAGAGCAAGATGCACGACGGGAAAGAGGATCCCAGTGCAATCCGACTTCTCCATACCTCCAATTATGCTCGTCACTACCGCCCGGTCAAAGTGGGATTTCGCGAACCCAGGGCTCAGTCTCAAGGACATCCACTGCTAGAACACGGACTTGAATCCAACAAGAGACATGATGGGCAATCATATTAGGATCTCCTCCGGAATCCCATGGAATGTGAGGTGATTCGGATTTCTTCATAGTAAAATTCTCATTCCTAATCGATGAACTCCATAGTCCATCGTGATCTAGCTGATAATTTTTTAACCGACTTGATCAAGTTTCACCATGTATTAAGTTTAATTCTTACTAAGCAAAGGTAAATTATTTGTTGAGTCCAATTCAATCCCAAGCCCGAACTTAATACAACTTGGGCCGAATCAGCAATCCCAATTGAGGCCCAAGTAGTGATGATTCTCTTTGAGATTTTAGTACCGCTTTCTTCTTTTGGTATCTTCAAATTAATGATTTCTATCATAACAGAAAGAGCTCGTAATCTTTATCTACTGATTATACATTACACTTTTAACGTTGATCGTTATATGAGAGTGCAAGAAGTCTATCAATGAAATGACTGACAACACAAATACCACGGTAGCATCATGAATCTAATAGGATTTGGTGAAAAAACCCAAACCCCAGCTATTTATATGTGATGATGAGTCTAACCGAACTTGTATTGTGCACATAACTCACACCCGGTTTAGTTCTTGACCTCTAAGCCAACGCTATTTTAACATTTAACTTTATAAAAATCCAACAAACATAAAGAAAATGTGTTTTCCTAAATTTAGGACTCATTAAAAGTCTTATCTCATGATTATGTCCTTCAATTACATTTCAACTATTCAATTTTGAAAAATTCAAAAAACAAAATGTAGTAAAATATGTCTAGCACTAAGCATGGCAACAGACTCCAAATCTGGAAGTTTTAGTATGGATTGAGATACTCTAAATTTAGGATTCAAAGACACAATAATAAGTAATATATAATTAGAGATTGACTGTTATTCAAACCAACACATGAAGATTATTCATGTGACTCATTATACATAAATGTTATGCTACTTATGCAACACTATATATAATTGGAGTGTGCAAAAAAGAATTTTTAAGATACTAAGATTCATCTAGTAAGTAAATTTACTGAATGATGTCAAATTTCAAGTATTGAATTTAAGCTAGAATGTCAATTGCACCCAACAAAAATCTGTGACATCACTTAGGAAGCAAACTTTGTAGACGAGTCTAAGTATGATCGCCATCATTCAAATTATTTTGATTATCCATACATAAAAGGAAATTATGCAAGTTATATATTCCTCTAGGATGTTGCATATATTTTTATCAATAAGACTAACTATTGTGTAATTTTGGTTATTCTAATATTTCATCTATGACTTAAGCATTGACAAAAAAAAAATCCAAAAAATCACTTACATCTCATCTCATCTCAAATCAAATTGACCCAACCTGACCCAACTTCAAAATTTTCGAGTTCGGATTAAGTTGTCCTTTTTGCTAGTTGAAAAAAAAGTGCATTCGATGCCCTATTTTTCAGGGTAGGTTTGGCGGGTTATTGGGTTTGGATTTGTCTTTGCCCGATTGAAAATTTATAGACTTAAAAATGAAAAACAAAAAAATCAATGCACATGAGATGAACATACCCCAAACCGGGAACGACATCTGAGAAAGTGACCGAGTCCAATCGACAAAAATTGTCCATAAGGCGTCGGTGGCCAAATTCTTCTCACAAAGCACTGCACTCCTATCAATGATAAAAGACATATTCTCTCCACCCCTCCTTCTGTGGTTTAGAATCGAGGCGGTTTTAGAAAGGGCTTGTATGGTCGGATTTGCTTGTTTGCCCATATATATATATAGGCCATGTTTGGTTCAGCATTCCCAAGAGGCTTTCATTCCCAAAAGCCCATTGGAAAAAAATTTAGGTGTTTGATTCAGCATTCGGATGTGTCATTGGCCAAATACTGGCATTTGAAATGCAAGTCCACCTCTACTATTCATCCGTTGACTTCTTTTTTTCTTTTTTTTTAACCGATCATCTTATCCACACTCCAACCGCCATTGATTGGCGACGGAGTTTTATCGAATTTTATTTTTATATTTAAAAAAAAAACTCTTTGCAAATGTTGAGTTCGCCTTTTTTTTTGTCATTTTTATCTTTTGACAATCAATAGCCTAACTTTTTATCAATACACTAGAATGATTATTAATTAATGAAGATGATTAATACTACAATAATTAAAAAAAAATATTCAAAGTTGAAAACAAACCTAAAAGAACCCTAGGCCAAAAGTTGATCTTTGCATCTAATTTATAATCAAACTCTTTTAATATAATTTTTAAATAAATTTACTAATATATATATATATATATATATTTTACATTACTCTCAACATGAAAATGTAAAAGGTTATATAGTCATTGTTTCTTTTTTGCAATTTTAAAAATACTAAAACTAAAAACTTAATTTGGTTACACTAAAGAGCTTTTCAAATATATGTTTACCAAACAGTCTTGCATTTTCCTAAAACACTTTTCAGTTATAGTTTACCAAATAGTCTAGTATTTCGGAAAACCCCTTTACCTAAGGGCATTTCCCCTAAGCCAAACAAAACGGGCCCATATATATATATATATATAATATTTTTTATCTTTTTTTCCCCAATATTAATTAAGGATGAAGAACGTTTGAAGAGAAAAAAGAAAAATAGATCATGTTATTTTCTCCACTATAAATCGGCTTTCTTCTTTTGTAGCTACTCGTAAAAATCCTTTTTTCGAATTTCCCAACATGAGGTAAAAAAGCGAGCTTGATGAATGAACATGGGAAATTTGCAGTTTGGGAAGCAGGCCTGTTTGGTTACGATCTCTGGACTGCAACTTTTTGCTTCCTCAACAAAATTTTAAATAAAAAATATCTAGAAAATTATATGTGAATTTATATGTTGACATTTCTATATTGTGAAAATTTTAGATGTTTCGGATCAAGAAAAAATGAAAATGCATCTGACACAATATTTATATTAAGAAGAAAAAACTGAAAATTCATTAGAACACGTGGGACCAATTTCTAATCAACAATTGCAAGCACATGAAATATGATTGTTGATAACCGAGAGAGATTAGAGATTGAATTTTGCCGATTATGTTATCAAGAATGGTCTATAAAACAGAATTACAAAATGACGTGGCACCTTTTTATTGGGCATAGAATATGCGTCACATGTTTAGAAGGTAAAGAGGAGGAAATACATAACCTATAACATTATAGGACTAAAAAGGATATTTAGAGTAACTAGTTATGTCTATTTACCAACCATAGTACCTTCATTTTCTTTTTTTTTTTGACTGTACCTTCATTTAAAAATCCTGCGTGAAATTTCATGAGTAAACCAAAACTGCCTTTAATTTTTCAAAAGAATTTGTACGGCATGAGTTTAAGGTTTTATTTATTTCGTATGAAATGAATAATTTGAATTTTTTAAAAATATTCTTTGTATCGATTACAAGAATAAATGAATGAAAAATGTTTAAGTATAAAATATTATCAATGATGGAAACATTTACTATTGACTAAGTATTTTAAGCGATATAAGTGATTATTTAAAAAAAATTCAAGAATAATTTATTTTTCTTGAAATAAATAGAGTCTAAATCTTATAGACAAAATTTTAATTGAATTCTGAAGCTTTTCATTAATGCAATCAATCCTAACAAAGATTGCCACTTAGCTAGCAATAATCAGTACTACTACTCATTGTGATATATCGATTGTACTTATTGAAATTAAATGAATATTTAATGGAACCTATTGAAAGGTTTAATGGATTCCGAATGTAACCTAGGATCTCCAGTGTAATATTCTTTAAGGCCATTAAAATAAAAAATCTCAAAATCGGTGTCTCATAATGTATTCCTTAAACTAATGTGGATCTCACAAAAATTCTCAAAAGTGGTACTATTGACCCAAGTTATACTCAGTTAGCATCCCATCCTATATCCCTTTTATGTATACAAGCATCAGCATTATAACAGACAATTACAAGATGGATTTGACATAAAATCTTCATGTTATGTAAGAATTTTAATGAAGGGTTATTGCATTTGGATTTTCTGTGAAATGATTTATTTTTTGGCGTAAATAACATTATTGGTTTGGGACTTTTTGTTAGACAAAAAGCAATTCGGGATAAATATTTCGTACGATATCAATTTGAGATATTTATCGGCATCAATCCTTATTTTATTTTATTTTATAACTTCGTGTTATCTTTTGATTGGGGCTCCAATGCATTTTTTGTTCATAGTAGAGGTGGACTAGTTAAGCAGATAAAATTTACAAAAATAGCTGCTGGGGTCCACAAATCCATCACTTAACGCTACTCTTATCTATGTGTGGCCTGAAAGAAGTAACACGCCAACCAACCCAAAAACACATACTATACACCAACAAATCACCCCAAAAGTAAAGTCCTCCCTCTCATTTCTTTTCATTTTTTACTCATTTTTTTTCTGCATTTTTTTCCCTTTCAAACGGCTCCCTTCAACCACCAATTTGCTCAATCTAAGTCAGCCATAACCATAAACAGGAAACGCACGCACTTCTCTAATCAACCACCGAGAAGAGCAAGGATGGCCATGGCAATGGCGCTCCGACGCCTCTCCTCCTCCATCGAGAAGCCCCTCCGTCCTCTCATCAATGGCGGTGGCTCCGTCTGCTACATGGTCCTCATTCCCTTCCCTTCTCCTCCCTCCTTCCTTCTCTTCCTCTTCTTCTTCTTCTTCTCCTTCGGCTTAAGTAAGCATCGACCGGTTCCGATTTTTGTTCTCCCGCTCGGTTCTTGCAGGTGTCTTTGCTGAATGAAGCCGTCTATGAGAAGGAGAAAAATGGCGTCACTGTAAGCGTCCTCACGTTCATAGAGTCCTCCATCCAACTTGCTTATGTTTTGACGATATGGGTGTGAGCTGTTCGCAGCGGTTGCCGTATAAGTCGTCACTTGTTTGGCTTTGAAATGATTCTACCTTTGTTCCTTTGAATTCATGTACGTCCCTCATGCACGGTATGTGTTTGCAGTGGCCGAAGCAGCTTAACGCTCCGCTCAAGGCCGTTGATCCTGAGGTTGCTGACATCACTGAGCTCGAGAAAGCCAGGCAATGGAAGGTATCACCCGGCTCTCTGTTTTTTGTCCTCACAAAGCTTCTCATATTGCTGTGTTGGTTGGTACTCATCCGTTCGTTGGCGAGTGAACTTTATTTCCAGTTAGTTTCACTGTTAGGCCAATAGCATTTTCAAGAGTTCTGTGTGAATAGCAGCTACTTTGCTCGTTATTTGACTGGTGCAAGCAAAATCATGCAACAAATTGCAGGGTCCATCTACCCTTTGTCTTTTACTGGAGGAGGAACGATTTTTGAGTTTCTCATTCTATGCGTAATGGAGAATGAAAATGATTGTGGATATAGCTCCATTTTGTCATGAAGATTAAATCTTTCTCTGTCATCAATCATATCTGATTTCCAATGATCGCTTACTAATGGTTATGTCGGGGTTTTTGTGCTTACCAAGGGGCTGGAGCTAATACATCAGAGAATTTCACTTCTGTCTCGGTGATGCAAGCTGTTGGATCGGTATTGACAAACAAGTATAATGAAGGATATCCCGGTGCGAGATATTACGGAGGAAATGAGTATGTTTGAGCACTTTCACAATATGCATATCTTGTAAAAGAACTTTGTACTTATTTGCCGCTGTGGTTTCTGCTCACTCAATTCCATCGTACCGGTATTTACTCTTAACCTAGTAAAATTTGATTGGTGGTGAAACTGGTAGTCTGTTCATGTATATTGATATGGCTGAATCCTTATGCCAGAAGCGTGCTTTGGAAGCATTCCGGTTGGATCCTGCACTGCTACTGCAGTAACTTCGGCGTTCTCTTTGCTTGTTCTTCTGCCATTCTCATTCTCAATTGTTTCCTTACATCTGGAAGTTCAATGTTTATGTTGAATTATCATGATTTTTAGGATCTGATTATTAGGAATATTCAATCCTGATTTTTTGGGTCCTAATTATTAGGAAATAGCTGTAAATAATTAGTTAGGATATGATTTATTAGTATCCCTTGATTTGTGGGATTATAGCTGTTTTTTACAGATCTGTTTTTTCCTAGTCAGTACTTGTAGAAGTTCTATAAATAGTTTTGTAATCCTGGTACAAAAATATTGAGAATTATCACAATTCTTCTCTAAATTCTTCATGGTATCAGAGCATTAGGCTCATTTTTTCTGGGATAATGTTGCAGAGCATCCTTCATTGATGCAATAATCTTCCAATCACAGCCTTCATTGCTGGATTTGTCTTTGTCCTTAACAATCTGATCGCAACTGTCATTGTTGTGATCCCTTTTTTTCCTTCTTTGCTTCTAAACTTGTCCCAATTTTTTTTTCCCTAAAACCTCATTCACTTGCAGCAGCCTTTACTGCTTCTGTTTCTCTTGCTCTTCCTTTCCAAGTACTTTCTTTGTGCCTGGAATTATCCACGTCTGAGAGAAAATTGATTGGAAATACTTCGGGTCAAAATGAGGAGGCCAATACCAACCATATGACCGGAGATCTACAAAATGTGAGAGCAACTTATAGGCTGAATGAAAAGAATTATCTCAAATGGTCACAATTCATCAAGACCTATTTGAAGGGTAAAGGAAGACTCAGCCATCTTCTCGGAACAGGTCCAACACCAGAAGATCCCACGTTCAACGCATGGGATGAGGCAGATTCAATGATCATGTCATGGCTTTGGGATTCAATGGATCCAGCCATAAGTGATACATGTATGTTTCTCAAAACTGCCAAGGAAATTTGGGATTCTATTCGCAGGACTTATTCGAAGGCTCGAGATGCAGCACAAGTATATGAAATCAAGGTAAAGACAAGTGCAACAAAACAAGGGAGCAAAACAGTGACAGAATATGCCAATTCCCTTCAAAATCTATGGCAAGAACTCGATCATTATCGAGTATTTGAGATGAAGTGTGCAGATGATGCTGCAACTCTAAAAACCTTCATTGAAAAGGATCGAGTATATGATTTCTTGGCAGGTCTTAATTCTGAATTTGACCAAGTCAGAATTCAAATACTTGGAAAAGAAGAAATCCCTTCTTTGGAAGAGACAATCTCTCTAATCCGGGCGGAAGAAAGTCGAAGGGGAATAATGCTAGAGCCTCAAGCTGTGGAAGGCTCAGCATTAGTAACTCGCAATGCGTCAACACAAGAAAGAGGAAGGGTGGATACTTCAAAGTCCACATGGAGGGATAATCGAGACAGTTTGTGGTGTACCTACTGTAAGAAGCCAAGGCATACAAAGGAACGTTGCTGGAAACTGAATGGCAAACCAGCAACCTCAAGCCGAGAGTGGGGAAACAAAGGAGGACAGCCAAGGCCCCAGGCTCATCTAATTGAACAGACCAACCAGCAAATCAATCACGGTGAAGGACAGGTGAAAGAATCCTTTAGCAATGAGGAAATAGAAAGAATTAAAGGGTTTTTAGGGTCTCTTGATAAACCCTCTGGTGCATGTTCCTTAGCACTCTCAGGTAAGTCTCCATTCTCTTTTAGTTTAAATGCCTCAGAAAAACTTTCAAATGAAGCTTGGATAATAGACTCAGGTGCCACTGATCACATGACTCACACTTCTCATTTTTTTAGTACCTACACCCCTTGTCCAAGTAATAGAAAAATAGGGGTGGCTGATGGTTCTCTTGAGAGATATAAAGCACGATTGGTGGCAAAGGGTTATACTCAGACTTATGGAGTAGATTATCAGGAAACATTCGCTCCGGTGGCAAAGATGAACACTGTGAGAATTCTACTCTCTTTGGCAGCTCATTTTAATTGGCAACTTCAGCAGTATGATGTGAAGAATGCATTCTTACATGGAGACCTAGAAGAAGAGATCTACATGAGTATTCCACCGGGATTTGAAGGAGAAAAAACAACAAACAAAGCATGTCGATTACGGAAAGCATTATATGGGCTCAAGCAATCACCTAGAGCTTGGTTTGGGAGATTTTCCAGAGTTATGAAAGCTTCAGGCTACAAACAAAGCCAAGGTGATCATACCCTCTTCATTAAGCATTCAGCAAGAGGGAGAGTAACAGCACTTCTAGTGTATGTCGATGATATTATTGTCACAGGTGACGATGATGAGGAGAAACAGCAGCTAAAGCAGTGTTTGATTAAAGAGTTTGAAATAAAAGAGCTAGGAAGACTCAAATACTTCCTTGGCATTGAAGTTTCTTACTCTAGACATGGAATTTTTGTCTCACAACAGAAGTATGTGACTGATCTCTTGAAGGAAACTGGAAAACTTGGTTGTAAACCAGTAGCCACACCTATTGAGCCTAATAAAAAGCTTGGAGATGCAAAGGAAGAACCTGCTGTAGATCGAGAAATGTATCAAAAATTGGTTGGGAAACTTATCTATTTGGCTCATACTAGACCTGATATTGCCTATTCAGTAAGTATGATTAGTCAATTTATGCATGACCCAAGAGAATCACACTTACAAGTCGTCAATCGAGTGCTACATTATTTAAAAGGAAGTCCCGGAAAAGGAGTCCTATTCAGAAGAAATCAAAAACTGATGCTGCAAGCTTATACCGATGCTGACTATGCAGGATCTATGATGGATAGAAGGTCAACATCTGGTTATTGCACATTTCTTGGCGGAAATTTAGTGACTTGGCGGAGTAAAAAACAGAATGTAGTTGCAAGATCAAGTGCTGAATCAGAATTTCGAGCAATGGCCCAAGGAATATGTGAGCTATTATGGCTTAAAATCATCCTAGAAGACTTGAAGATCAAGTGGGAGGGTCCTATGAAGCTGTATTGTGACAATAAATCAGCAATTAATATTGCTCATAATCCTGTACAGCATGATAGGACAAAGCATATTGAAATTGACAGGCATTTCATCAAAGAAAAGATAGAAGAGGGGTTGATCTGCATGTCCTACATACCTTCCGGAGATCAACTAGCTGATGTGCTAACTAAAGGACTTAATGGTGGGATCTTTCATGAAATAATCTTCAAGCTGGGAATGGAAGACATCTATTCCTCAGCTTGAGGGGGAGTGTTGAATTATCATGATTTTTAGGATCTGATTATTAGGAATATTCAATCCTGATTTTTTGGGTCCTAATTATTAGGAAATAGCTGTAAATAATTAGTTAGGATATGATTTATTAGTATCCCTTGATTTGTGGGATTATAGCTGTTTTTTACAGATCCGTTTTTTCCTAGTCAGTACTTGTAGAAGTTCTATAAATAGTTTTGTAATCCTGGTACAAAAATATTGAGAATTATCACAATTCTTCTCTAAATTCTTCAGTTTATATGTCAGACTCAACCTTTTTCACCTTTGAATTTCTAATCATATTCATGTCTTGGTAGTTGGGGCCAGTTACCACTCAGTACACAATATTATGGTACATATAATTGATATGATAATGTTGTTGAATGCATTTTGTTCAGAACCTTGTATTTAATTCTCCACTCAAATATGACAAGCAAAGGGAAATCAGTTTAGTTAATGGATCAGTTAGGAACTAATTTCCATTCACCAATTTGTAAAATTATTTAATATGCTTGCCAGAATCTGTGTATTACCAGCAGATTTCTAAGTATCCTTTTGTATTGCAGTCAACGTGCAGTCTCTATCTGGGTCTCCTGCCAATTTCCAAGTATATACTGCACTTCTAAGACCTCACGACGGGATTATGGCACTCGATCTTCCTCATGGCGGACATCTTTCTCATGGCTATCAGGTGCTTCATGTTGCAATCAAGAGCTTTTTTACATTTTTGTCAATCTGTTTGTCAGAAGAGCTTTTTACTTTATCCATAAAATTTGCTTCTTCTTCACTAGAGATGGCGTACATCATAATTCTCTACTAGAAACTCCTCATGTAGCGAGGTGAAATTGAGTGGAATCATATCCACAGCAATTACTGATATAATGCAATTGTGTCCAACTATTGTGCATCAGAGTCTTATTTCAGGCTGTTTCAGTGGTAAGATTTTCTTGCTTTAAAGGATCTCTGCCTCTTGGTCAATCCAAGCAGTAAATTGTGCAGCATCAATCACAGGGGCAAGTATTGGTGCCTATTCTTTTCATAGAAGATGATTCATTGCTTAGCTCAAAATTCAACTGAATTGGAATGAGAGAGTCGGATTTTTTCAGCAGAGAATTACTGTAATTGCACAGTCCTTCATATTTGTTAGGGACAGGTGATTGAATCATCTTTGGTCAGAGGCTATAAAAAATAAGCAATTCTTGGGTTATCTATTTTTCTCTGCTGATGTGAACACTGGATTCTTCTATTCATGAAGCATTTAACATTCCATCTGATTTGGCAATCTTGTAATGGGATATTTTCTGACCATTTCAGAAATTCTTTTGATTTCTCATTTAATGTATGGAAACATCCATTGATCAATGGGTCCGTGCTCTTGAAGCTTGTTCATTCATGTTCTCCATGTTTTTGGATATATTAGTAGATAATAAAAAATTAGTTAACAATCTTAAAGTCAAATGCTTTAATTCCGTACAGAAGAAGATGAGAGATGCATATCCAGCTGATAAATGCAGTACCTAGTTTAATCTGGGCTATTATACTATCACATACCCTGGGAAATCAATACACAACTTATGACAAGGCACCTTACATTCTTAATTGATGGAAGTTGTTGATCTTGATATGGAGATTCTAATAACTTTTTCTGTTCTTTTGCAGACTGATACTAAAAAAATATCTGCAGTGTCCATATTTTTCGAGACAATGACATATAGATTGAATGAGAGCACGGGCTACATTGATTACAACCAGGTAGGTCTTGTTGAAACTCTCTAGGATTCTAGTCCATCATGGAAAATCATTGCTTTATGCAATTAACACAGCAGAAACATCTATAGTCTTCAGTGTAATATGAAAGGGAAGAATGTAGCTGGTTGTGTTTACAATGGGTGTTTAAACTGTGATTCTTTGGAACTAATTCTAGCTGAAATTTAACATTCTTACCTGTAGCCAGAATGTTATCAATGAATATCCAGAGTGGCTTAGAGTATATTGTAGTATGAATCGTAGATGCTCTGTAATCTCGTGGTTTCACTTTGTCTCTCACTTCAACATTGCAGTTGGAAAAAAGTGCCCCACTCTTCAGGCCAAAACTAATTGTGGCTGGTGCCAGTGCTTATGCACGTCTCTATGATTATGCTCGTATTCGTAAGGTAAACTCAAAAGGTATTTTGTTTTAGCAATTAAGTTCAGTTACTGTTCAAAGTTGGGAACGAACCTTACCTTGTAATCTGGAAATCCAATGTCAGGTTCCCGATGTATGCAACAGGTATGTGACAAGCAAAAGGCTATCCTGTTAGCAGATATGGCACATATCAGTGGCTTAGTTGCTGCTGGTGTGGTTCCATCACCCTTTTAATATGCTGATGCTATTACAACCACAACTCACAAGTCACTTCGTGGTCCATGTGGAGCCATGATCTTCTTCAGGAAGGGTGTAAAAGAGATCAACAAGCAAGGGAAAGAGGTTTGTAGACACTTCAGATTATTTGTTTTCCTCAGCCATTTTGTCTACCTTTCAAATCCTACTTTTGCTCTCCCCTTTGCCACAAAGGTGAAGACAGATGAGACTCTTCTCATGTAAAGCAGTGTACTAAATCTTGATTTATGGACAGGTGTTGTATGACTTTGAAGACAAAATCAATCAGGCCGTCTTTCCTGGTCTTCAAGGAGGCCCACACAACCACACTATAGCTGGTTTGGCTGTTGCATTGAAGCAGGTGTTCTTTTCTGACCAGATCTCTGCTGTGAGGGGATTACATTGCATGAGTAACATCAATTGCAGTTTGTTTTCTGTGAGAGTGCAACTCATGTTGATCTTGGTAGTCATTGAAATGATCCGATCACAGCTAGAAAACTATGTCTCATCCTGGAATCCCTTCAGTTATGGGCAGGAATCCTTGCTTCTAGCTGACTTAACTAGATATTTCATTGGTCAGTGTCTAGGTCCTGTTTGGTTAAGTAACACTTTCCAGTCTTGGTCCTCCATTGCTATAGTTCTATTCATTCATTTTTCTTCTTTGTTGCAAAGTAGATGGTTCTAGAGAAGCTCACGTTTATCTTGTGATCGGCTTTGCTAGATATATTAAGAGACATGATGTAATTTGACTCATCTTGAAGTACATTTAACTCTTAAAATTCAAAGGCTAAGCTTGCTAAAAGATCCAAAAAGCTGTAGAACAGCATCGTCTATGGTAAACAATTTGATAGATTTGTATATTCTTTTTCAGACCATTGATTCATATCCTCCTTGAGATCTCAAAATGAGCCCCCTCCCCAAAAAATGGAGGGAACATGGGCTTATATACTACCCCCAAACTGTATAATTTCATCCGTCAATTCGATCTAACGGTCAAAATTTTGATCCAAAAATTTGATTTCAAAGGTTGAATCATGATCTTGAGGTGTTGGGTAATCTATCTAATGGATTTTTGCAAAAACCCAAGTCAAAATCAAGAATTGTATCAAAATGTCTGATTATGAGTCAAATTGTAATTTGATGAAATTTGAGGATCAATATGTAAAATTTCGAGAAATTGAAGGTGCATGAGTGAAATTGACATTAGGAAGATCCCAGAACCGGTCATTGGAGGTCCAAAACCGATCGGCAAATAATCAAACTGGCTAGCACCGTTAAGGGCTGACAAAGTAGCCTGATTGATTTGGTTTGGTTTGATCGATATTTGACCAGTTCTTGACCAGTTTGGTTTGATTCTAGCCATTTCATTAATTTGTGACCCTTATGAGTTCAAAATTTATGTAATTTGATCCCTAAAAAGGAAATTTATCATATTTAAGAAGAAATTGGCCAATTGAGATTCAATTAAGCTAATCAAACCTTATGAATGTGATCTAGGGGTCTTTTGCTGATCTAATCGAACAATTATCGTGAAAGACAACGAGCCAAAACCATGGATGCTTTGAATTAAGTCTAAAGGGCTAAAATAATCAATTATGCAATTTAATGGGTTAAATTGCAAATTGATTGAAATTGAGTTCAATTAGTGCCACAACTGTCTTATCTGATAACCACACATGTGTAAGATCACTTATTGTGTCTGAATTGGCCTCGAATTAAAGTACTCAAGCTCATGCCAAAAATGAATCTAGATTTAATATTAAAATTGGACTTAGATTAATGAAATTAAACCATAATCATAAATGGGTCAATTTGAATTTTATCAATTGAAGTTTAATTGCTTGACTTTCTTATGCTTGGGAGAGTAAAATTCTTCAAGTTGAGAAGTTTGGATGTGAATTTTCCAAAATCAATTTTTGATTTGTACTTATCTTAAGAAAATGAATGAAAACGGCTGTTCATTTGCAATCCATGAAGGATCGATTTTGGTCCCCTAATTAGGATTCAAAATAGCAATTTGTATTTTGATCGGGCAATTCATGAAACTGAATGCACGCGCGAATTTAAAATAGTCCATAAATCAAATGTCAAAGAAGGAATTATGCCTAATTATGACTATAATGAAAGTAATTTTATTTTTGGCCAATTTAGAACCTAACACCAAAAAATTCAAAAACAAGATTCTTAATCAATTTTTGTGAAATTTTCGACACAAAAGTTAAATTGATATTAAAATGAATGTATTTGTGAATTTTTTATGTTTTTGATTTTTTTGGTCAAAGGTTTAACAAAAAATTAACCATTTAGTTGATTTTTCCTAAAATATGGATTTTTGGGGTCAAATCTTTGAATTTTTGAGAAATTGATTTGATAAAAGTAAAAAAAAAAAAGCTAAATAAATGGGATCTTTTATGGATAAAAAATTAATTTCTGACCCGGGGTTAACTTTTGGTCAAATGGTTGATCAAAAAGTCAACTTAAAAGTCAACCATTTGACTTTTCGGTTTTTTTCTTGAAAATGACTCAAAAATCACTTAATAGTAACAATGCAAAAGAACATTTTTTTTTTGGCCAATAAATGGGTTTCGTCACAATCAAAAACTCAAATCTCGACTTTATTTCTTTCTTTGACACGTCGACTAAAAATCATATGTCAACAATTATTATTTCCTAACACTTCCCCTCAATTTGAGATGTAGATATTAAATAATCCCAAATTTTTACATAAAAAATCCACTATATTCCCGTGTAAAGACACGGTAAAAGTATTTGCAACTTGATCTTCTATCCTTACATGTTAGAGTAATCTCCCATTTCTAAACCTTTTCTCGTACGAAGTAACAATCAACCTCAATGTGCTTAATTCACTCATGGAAGATGGGATTGTTTGCAATATGAATAGCTGATTGATTATCATAATATAATATCAATGGTTTCGATATTGACATCCCAATTTCTAATAACATCCTCAACCAAAGCAATTCACGTGTCACATGTGCCATTGCTCTATATTCTGATTCAGCACTTGATCAACAAACTACATGTCATTTGTTGTTGTTCCAAGCAACTAAATTATCTCTAATAAATAAACAATAACCCAATGTAGATCTCCTACTAGTGGGACCTTCAGTCCAATCTACATTAGAGAGACTTGTAATATTTAGATGGCTATAATTCTTGAAAATTAGTCTTTTACTTGATGCTCCTTTCAAGTATTTGATAATCTGAAGCACCACATCCTAGTAAGTAGTCCGAGGAGAACTTATGAATTGACTTACAAAACTAACAACAAAAGATATATTTGGTCTCATGACGGTAAGATAATTTAGCTTACCAACTAATCTCAAATATTTTATTGGATCATATAATAATTCTCCATATTCTGCATCAAGTTTTATATTGGGCTCCATAGGAGTATTAGCTAGTTTTGCTCCGATAAGCCCAACTTCATCGAGAATGTCAAGTACATATTTTCACTAGGTTAAATTGATATATATGTGAATAGGCAATTTTGATACTTAGGAATACCTCAGATGTCCTATATTCTTAGTACTGAACTGTATATGTAGAAATTGTTTAAGTCGTTGAATACTATCGAAATCACTACCAGTAATGATAATGTTATTCATATATACCACTAGAAGAATACACCCAACTGAGGAGACAAAACTAAAGATTGAATGATTTACATAACATTGCTTTAATCCAAACTTGATAATAGTATTGCTGAACCTACCAAACCAAGTACGAGGAGATTGTTTGAGTTTATACAATGTCTTATGTAAATGACATACCAAATTCTCCCCCTAAGCAACAAACTTGGTGGTTGCTCCATATATACCTCTTTAGCCAAATCACCATGTAAGAACGCATTTTTGATATCCAACTGATGATGAAACCATATAAAATGCAATGCTAGGGAAATAAATACACAAATAGATGAAATTTTGGCTATAAGTGAAGAAGTATCATCATAATCAACACCATAGGTTTGAGAATATCACTTGGCAACCAATCACGCCTTCAATCAATCAAGTGTGCCATTGAGATAAACCTTAACAGTGAAAACCCAATGTTGCTTTCCTGCAGGTAAGGTAGTAAGGGCGCGCATGACAACAATTATGTTCTAGAAATAGTTTTTGGAACAAAAATAGATTTTTCTATTTCTATTTCTAGAAGAGTTTCTAAGCAAAAATAACCGTTTGATAATAATACAAAATTTCTACTCTAAAAATAGAAATTCATTTGATAATGACATCAAATTTCTTCCTTTCGGACGGCGGCTGCGACGACCGACAACCTTTAATATAAAAAATAAAAATAAAAATGATTTAGTAACAAAAAAAATAATGAATAAAATAAAATAAAATAAAATAAAATAAATCAAAAAAATAAAATAAAAAATCCTTAAAAATAAATTTATTTTATTTATTCTATTTTATTTTATTTTATTTTATGAATAATTTTATTTTAAAATGAATAAAAAAATAAAAAAAATTATTTGGCAAAACACTCAAGGCAAATAAAAATAAATTTATTAAAATTATTTTTAATAAATTTGTAATTATTAAAAATAAATTATTTTTAATAAATTTAATAAATTTATTTTTAATAAACTAAAAATAAAATGATAAATAAAAATAATTTATTTATTTTAATAAATTTATTTTTATTTTTAAATGAATAAAATGAATATATTTATTTTTATTTATTTTATTTTTAATAAAATGAGGAGAGGCGGAGGAGGAGGAGGAGGAGGAGGCAGAGATGTAGAGGAGATGAGGGAGGACTTACCGAAATTAGGGTTTAGTGAGAGAAATTATTTCTGATTTCTCTTTCAGAAATCAGAAGTAGAAAATTTTAGCTTATGATTTCTCTTCCAAACCTATTTCTGGAATATAAATCTATTCCATAAATAGAAAAACTGAATAGGTTTATCAAATGGATTTCTCTTCCAAAAATAGGTTTGGAACATAAAAACAATTTCTAGAATAAAAATTTTGGGTTGTCATGCACCCCCCAAGCTGCCAAGTACGGTTTTCAATGAGTGCCTTCATTTTATCTTCCATTGCTTGTTGCCACCCAGGATGAGCAAGAGCTTTAGCAACATTGCTAGGCATAGAGATAGAGGACAAGACCAAGACAAAGGTAGAAAAGTTGGAGATAGACGATTATAAGATAGAAAGTTGGAAATAGGGTGATGAGTACAAAGACAATCAGACAAATCAAAGTAAGATGTATAAAGATCCACGGAATGACCAATGAAAGAATATGTACCTTTTCAAGTAGCAATGGACGAATCAGGATCAAGATTAGAAGACGGCGCAACAACCAATGAGGGAATAGATGAATCAAGTGATGGTTGCACTACTGTATAAGAGCTACTCCACATCTATGGTAGGTGTGATCAGCAAACTAAAATCTCGGGGATGATCCTGGAGGAAATATGATTAGTTGAAGTGTTAGTAAGACACGATCATCATCATTAGGAGGCACTGTAGGAACCGTCTGAGTGTTGTATTATGGTTGGTTTTCAAAAAGTGTCATATTGGTTGACATAAACACAGATGATGAGTAGGACTATAACATTTGTGATCCTTCTTTGTTCGAGAATATCCAATGAAGACACATTTTTCAGTACGTAGGTCCAACTTATCAAGACCTGGAGTTAGAGAATGAACAAAACAAACACAATCAAAGACACGTAGAGGTAATAGAAAGGGAGAACAAGTTGGATGTAAAATGGAGAAAGGTTTCTCCTCTTGAAGAAGGGAAGTTGGAAGCCGATTAATTAAAAGGTAGGCCATAAGAGCACCATGGCCCCAAAAAAATTTCGGTAGATGTGTATGAAACATAAGACAACGAGTAACATCAAGAAGATAACAATTTTTGCATTCAGTTACACCATTTTGCTATGGTGTATATGAATAGAGAGTCTAATGAATAATGTCATGAGAGTCAGGAAAAGGTTAAAAACTAGAAGTAGCAATAGGATACTCTTTGGCATTAATTTACTGTAGAGTTTTAATAAAAGTCGGATTCAATACCTTAAAATAGAATAGACGAAAGTAATGAAAAATCTCAATATAGTCTTTTATTAAGAATAAGCTAGTCATTTGAGAAAAATCATTCATGAATGTAACAAAATGTCTAAAACCATATTAACTACTTCATTTATGAATTTCATAGTAACATGTATCAGAAACACGACATGGACCCCGTAAATCTGAGTGAACAAGTTCTAAAGGACTAGATTCATGACTCTAAAAACGAGAAGGAAAAGAATGTTAGTTATATGCCCTGCAGCAACCATGTGATAGTTGCATGTTGGAGATTTCAGTTGTACTGTCAAATTAATGGCAAAGACGTATTCATTCATTTGTCCAATTATCTATATGAATGATTCCATAAGATCAATTGTGACTGGACTTATTCTTGAGACGTTAAAAATATGCGTGATGGGTTCACAGTTAGACTGAATCTTTAAATTGTTCCTGATCAATGGATCATTTAGTGGATATCAATGATCTTGTTGAGACCGGTGTGTTCTTAGCTTCACTGTTAAGTATTGGATGCTTAAGGTAATGACAAGTCACAAGTTATTAGGTATTATGATGCCTGAGTTAGAACATAAGTGCTTGTAGTAGACAAGTTCACTGAACATGACACACATAGAAGGACTAGCAACATTGAAGCTTTTAGCGGGATCAATGATTAATTGTTCATGCTCTAGTTTTCTGTAAACAATCCTTAAACCTGAGACATAGTGTTAACTTGTATGTTAGACGGCTATGGTTCACGGGTATGCATATTGACGGCTCATTGATCCGTCTCTGAACCTGATGGTCATAACTCATTCACATATGAAGTTACACGTGTGCACAACAAGGAATCTGTCTCCTTGTCACATGTAAGATATCGTAATGATGTCCTATGTAATTTAATTGTGACACTGCATTAAAATTCTCGGCCAGAGTTATAACTGAGAATGAATTGTTTATGTCTCGTATAAAATGCAGATTAATTAGGTTTGTGTATATGATCGAATTGGTGACTTGACAAATATTTCATGGTCCTTGTTCGATAGGGACATAGTAAGATAGATGGATTAAATTACATTATAGCCGGAGCTGACGGGTTCATTATGTTCTTAAAGCATTCACACTGTCTGGGTAGCTATGGCATATTGCTAGATGTTAATCATGGTTTACAAGACCTAGAGATTGATTGGGACAATAAATTCTCTTAGGAGTACTAATGTCTTAGTGCAAGTCTTACTACTAGCTCAGTGATGAACCTAGGGATGTTGCACACCATAACCAATTCACTTGATTGAACACAGTCCACTCACGAGAGTTGTTCTCTTGCTCACCCAACTTCTGGAGAAAGTAGTCAATAACTTATTTGATAAGTTATAGAATAGTTTCTGGAGAAAGTGGTCAATAACTTATTTGAGAAGTTAAAGACTAGCTTCTAAAAGAAGTAGCTTCTGGAAAAAGTAGCCAATAACTTCTTTAAGAGGTTAAAGACTAGCTTCTAGAGAAAGTTAAATGTTGACTTTTCCAGGACATTATAAATAGAGCAAAGAGAGGGTGAGTGGGTTAAGTTAAGAAAGAGAGAGAAATAGAGAGAGAACTTCATCATTAACAAAATTATAGTGGCGATTACTATTGAGCTCTTTTTCGTTTGAGGTGCGTTGGTGGTGTGTCTAAATTAGAGACTCGACATTTGTGAAGCTCGAACTGAAGAACATTTGAATCAAGTTGTTTTAAGTGTGCTTCGAGAGGTAATCCATATAACCCCCTTTGATATTCTGATTTTTTTTTATATTAAAATGCATGAACGACGCCTTTGGAGATACATATATAGTAGAATTTTATCTTTGCTTCCGCTGCATTTATGTTTATTTAGCCTATACATGTTTCATAAAATTCCAACAATGATATCATAGCCAATCCTTGGGCGTTTTCGTGCATTTAATTGATTTTGGTTCATATTTATTTTTACTTTTGTTAAGAGAATCGATTACTCTTACATGGCGAATAAAAGTTGATTAATTTATGTGATAAATTTTATCAATTGAGCAAAAATTGGAACTAAATCAATTTTGAATTAAAAAAAATATGTAATTTGCTATATTTTGTGTTTATCTTCTACGATGTTTATCTTCTACAAAATGATTCACAAATGTGAATCTAGAGGTGACAACAAAGCTACCACTTGGAATCACGCTCGTGAAATTTGTTTTGCCGGTTTTGATCTCTTGATGTGGCTTGCTTGCTCGGCCATGAATTTGATTCAATGCAGAATTTTATTTGTGACTTCTAGAGCTTTAAATTATAAATTTATGGCTTGTAAGGAAGGGTGGCAATCATGGAAAAACTCATAAATTAATATGATTGATGTATGGATGAATATATGATGATAACAGGTATTTTTTGGGCTTGTAATTATTAAATGGAGGCTATGTCTTTCCTTTTATTTTTCATGAAATGTATTTTTAGCATAGTTTAGTATATCAACTATTAATGTAAATGCTATGAGAGGAAGAGCCATAAAGTCGGAGAGCCTTATAGGCTCGGTCTTTGAAGGGTTCAAGGATCTAAGAAGAAGTGAAGAGCAGGTCTCTATTATTAAAACATTAAAACATTAAAATGGCTAAATGGCCTTCATTGGCTTGAGACCCATTGAGCATAAGTCCATGATCACCACGTAGGATAGATATCTATACATTTAATATCTATTTATTTATTTATTTTGTTTATGTTATTATGCATGTTAAACCGGCTAATGTGCAAAGTGAGACTGTTAATAACGACCCAGACCTCCTTATTAATAATATTAAGTCAAAATAGGTTTTGGATTCGTGGCCTTCCATCGTCATGGTTTGATCCAACATTATAATGATTAATTGACCGGCTATGGATATATAGGGGTTATTTGCCATTCATAATATTGGACCACTCCATTATGCATGTGATGTTGTGGGGTTAAAGCTAAACGATTTCCAATAATTGTCAGGTGTGGTGATCGTTTGTGCTTTCAATACTTGCATGAGATGATGGGCTACATTTAACGATGATCATGATGCCAATAACTATTAGGAGAGGTTTTCATGGTCTAGAGGTCGAAGTTATGATTGGGACTCGCATATGATGCATTGAACAAGTTGGTTCACTCACTAAGTTCATAGAACACCAAGAACTATCAGGTGAGGTGCGCTTTGGATTGGTGGGACTCCAATCTCCACTAGTAATCTTTACCCAACAAAATATTACTATTTCCAATTTTAAGGAGTATGAGATTCGAATATAAATTTAGTGGGAGGATCTATTTCATTTAAATGCCAAAATGAAATAGCTATTTTGAAATGCAACGGCTAACAATACATTTTCTACACAGATATATTAATACTCTGAAAATGGTAATCACAAACCCACTCGCTTCTATATTTGTTAAGAATTGTTTGACTAGATCCAATTTCATTGACTGGGTGAGGAATATAAGAATTGTTCTCAATTCAGAGAAAATTGAGTATGTGCTTAATGAAAAGATGCCGGACTCTTTTCCTCAGGATGGAACCCAAGAGGAGTGTATTGCTTATGATAAGTGGCATGATGATGACTTAAAAGTTAGGTCATATATGCTTACTTCAATGAATAATAAATTGCAGAAGAAGTATGAAACTATGGAAAATGCTAGGTTGATCATCTTACACATAAAGGAATACTTTGATGTGAATAATTGAACCTCTAGGTATAAGATATCTAAGACATTATACTGTATGAGGATGGCTGAAGAATCATCCGTTAATGATCATGCTTTGAAAATGATCTGGCACATTGAAGAGTTGACTAGGCTAAATCTTGTTATGGACAACGAAATAGCTGTGAATTTGATTCTCCAATCTTTACTCGATTCTCTTTTTTTGGTTTTGTCTAAAACTTTCACATGCATAAGATGGAAAAAAAAAAACTCTTGCTGAGTTACATAGCATGTTGGTAGTTTATGAGAAGGAAATGCATAACACGAGGCCCAATGTAGTGGCTATGGCTAAGACTTCTTCAAAAAGTAAGACTGTTTTGAAGAAAACATATGGAAAAAGCCTGTTAAACTTATTGTGCAATCAAAGCCTATGGTTAAAAAAGGGAAATGTCATTACTATGGTGTCCAAGGGCACTGGAGGAGGAACTGTAAGAAGTACCTCATGAGCTTGAAGGTTCAGCCTAAGAACTAACCTTATAAAGGTGTAGTGTTTATGCTTATTGAAACTAATCTTATGGTTAGTGTTGAATCTAGCTTATGGGTTCTAGATTTTGCTGCAATTTCACATATTTGTATGTCATTGCAGAATTTGGAAATAACCAGGATAATAGGATGAAATGAAATTGTCCTAACATTTGCCAATGGAGTAAAAGTTGTTGTATTAGCTGTAGGGACTTTTCGCTTATGTTTGCCTTCTTGACATGTATTGGTTTTGAAAAATTGTTTGCATTATGAGAATGTTGTTAGGAACATCATTTATATACCTTGTTTGGACAAAGAGAATTATGAATTTTCTTTTGCTGATGATGTATCTATTTATCATAATAGAAGATGTGTTAGTTCTAGCTTGTTAACCAATACCTTTTTATACCATTATAATGTCCGATAATGCGATTACTGATGTGAATAAGCAAAATGGAATTGATATATATGCTATAACTAATAAACACCCTAGAGATAGTCCAAATCCGAAGTATGTTTGCTAATTAGGTCATATTGGAAAAGATAGAATCAACAAATTGAGTAATGATGGATACATTGATCCGTCCATGTTTGAGTCATACTCGACTTGTGAGGCATGTCTTCTAGGGAAATGACCAAAGTGCCCTTCGTGGGACATAGTGTGCAAGCCACTGATATATTAGGATTGATACATATAGATGTATGTGGACTAATTAATGAAACTGCTAGAGGTGGTTATTCTTACTTCATCACCTTTACTGGTGATCAGTCACGATATGATTATTTATACTTAATAAAGTATAAATCTAAATCTTTTGAAAAGTTCAATGAATTTAGAGTTGAAGTCGAGAAACAAACAGGAAAGTGTATTAAGGCTCTTCAATATGATCGAGGAGGTGAATACCTTAGTATTGAGTTCCTTGACTATCTTAAAGACAATGACATTTTATCACAATGGACACCTCCTGAAACTTCAAAGCACAATGGTGTATCTAAATGAAGAAATCACATTTTATTAGATATGGTGAGATCTATGATGAGTTACACTGACTTGCCTATATCCCTTTGGGGATATGCCCTTGAGATAGTTGCATATATACTGAATAGAGTGCCATCCAAATTTATTTCAACTACGCCTTATGAGATATGGCATAGTTTCCTACTATGTCTTAATCATATTAAGGTTTTTGGTGTTGTCCAACCTTCATCAAAAAGCTGAAAATGGAAAAATGGAGGCTAGATTTGAACAAAGTCGCTTAATTGGATATCCAAAAGAGACTCTTGGATATTATTTCTATTTTTACTTTGACCAAAGAATTTTGGTTAGTAGGCATGCTTCTTTCTTGGAGAACAAGTTCATTTAAAAAGGTGGTGCTGGATGGAAAATAGTCTTACAAGAAGGAAATAATGAAGTATCAAATGATCATGATTAGATACCAATCTCCAATTTAGTAGAAGCTTCTAATACACAACCTCTTAGGAGGAGTGCGAGAACATCTCGTCCACCTACTCGTTATGGATACTTGATTGAACATATAGAGCAATTACTCATTGTGGATGATAATTATCAACCTGGTGATCATAACACTTAAAAGGAGGTGATGTTGAACATCAATTCTAGTAAATGGCTAGAAGCTATGAAATCCGAAATGGATTCAATATGATGTTTGGACCTTAGTTGACATGCTTGATGGTATTTTAGCAATTGGGTGTAAATAGATCTTCAAGAGGAAGATGAATGTTGATGGTCACGTTGGAATTTACAAAGCACAGCTAGTGATGAAAGGATATCGTAAAAAAGAATGAATTGATTATGATGAAACTTTCTCACCTGTAGCCATGTTAAAATTCATTCGGATTATGTTGGCTATATTTGCACACCTTCATTATGATATATTCTAGATGGATGTCAAAATGGCTTTTCTGAATGGTTTATTTGAGGAGAACATCTATATGGAACAACCACGAGGTTTTAAATCCAATAGTGAAAGTCAAAAGGTGTGTAAGCTTAAGAGATCCACTTATGGACTCAAACAAGCCTCCAAAAGTTGGAACATCCATTTTGATGATGTAATCAAATCGTTTGGCTTCATAAAAAACCCAGATGAACCTTATGTATACATCGATATGATGTACTAATGATATCATCGATAAAACTATCCTTATCACAAAAATTTTCCATGAAAGATTTAGGAGAGGCAACTTATATTTTAGGTATCAAGATCTATAGAGATAGATTGAGACGATTGATTGGCCTCTCACAGTCTACATACATAGACAAAGTGTTAACATGTTTTAACATGCAATGTTCCAAAAGAGGATTGTTGCCTTTTATGAATTGAATTTGTTTTTCCAAGGAAATGTGTCCCAACAATCTTGAAGAAAGAGAGCGGATGGCAAAGATACCTTATGCATCCACTATCGAAAGCATAATGTATGTTATGTTATGTACCAGCCCTAATATTGGGCATGCTGTAAGCATTACTAGCAGATATCAGTCTTGTCACGCCCCGATCCTCGAGCCCATGTCCATTCCTCAGTGGTCGATTATATTGTGATTTCCTAAGACACGTCGCCAACCCATTCATTTTAATGCACATGCGGAAGCGATTAAATAAATCCCCAGACAACATAAATATGAGATAGAAAAGCAGGGCCACAAATTTTAAAACCACAACACAGTTATATACATATCAAACTAGGTCATATACAATACTAGTCTACATGTATACAAGCCTACAAAAGGTAGAGGGCTACATATCCTCTAAACGTTCGAACCCTCAATTGAAGGCTCCAAGGTCTTGAGCTCCGGGGAACTAGGGTCTACCACTGAACCCCCAGGAGAGTCAGCTGTACCTTGGCCAAAAGTGATCTCTAACATCGATGGAGGAATCTCAAATTCTGGTAGAGGTCCTTCTCTGGGTCCATCTCGCCCGTAAGCACCCTCCGGGATAGGCCCGCATCAACCTAGACAGTGGATCTCACGAGTTTGTAGACCCAGTCTCCTTGGCTCCCGAGGATGGGAATCTGAGAGATTTGTTCGGTGATCTTCTTCAATTGGCCGAAGCGCTCAGGAGGAACAGTCATCTAAGGACCTGTAAATGTTAGCCCACGATGGGGTGAGACGATGTCTTAGCAAGTTCACTCCCAAAACTTTGACTAGAAAGGAAATACACCTAAAAGCTGCCTACGCACACATAAGATATCGAAGTTACATTTACCTCAAGTTGATAAATATATTGATCGTGCTCACTCAAGCTAATAAAACGTTCATAAAGGATATATATATATATAGGTTGTGTTCATTTAAGCTGATAAAACGACCGTAGTATATATATATATATATATATAAAGGTCGTGCTAACTCAAGCTAATAAAACGACCTTGGCTCACTCAAACTGATAAAACAACACATTAAAAATACCCAATAAAATAGTCGTGTGTGGATACACGTGTGGCCTGAGCCAAAACTTCAATATTTTTCTTTTAGAAATTTCCACTAGTCATAATAGTCCATAATCACATTTTTGGCACTATAAACTAATGCTTGATTTTTTCCAATTAAATACCGAAATTACTCAATTTTGGAATAAATACCCAAAATTATAATTTTCACTCAATTTGCACAAATCAACACTCAATTAAATAAACCAATAATACCATTGTGATCAACATGAAATTCCAGTCACTGTCTATCTCGGTATAATTTTCGGAAAATAATAAATAATTACATAAATACCAAAATTCATTAAATAAATACATTTAAATACCATAAATGCAAAACTTAGGCCAGAAAAAGCCTAATTAAATACCGAAACATGCCTGAAAAATTTCCGAACCTATCTAGATAATTAATACAACCTATCTAGTTGCTAATTAAGTCGATCTAACCACCTAGCATGCATAAATGAGTAATTAAATATCTAATCCATTCTAATTAACCACCTAAACCATACTTAGCCTAAACTAATCAACCCTTAAGCATAATTAACTTCATAAGCAGAGTTTAGTGAGTAAACTCATCGATTTTGAAATCCGATGAGTCCACGATGACGGCAAGGCAAAGACATGTGACAAACTCCGAAGTGGCGGCATAAAGCGAGGCCTAGAAGGGGTTCGAAACGGGCCAAATAGTGCATGGCTGGGCTGAGGCAGCTCGGTTCTATTCTTAGGCCAAAAGAGGAGGTGTGAGGTTGACTAGGTTGAAACAGTGAGGGATGAGCAACAACGGTCCAAGCGGGGCTTCCAATGGCGGGATGGGCGGCCAGGCGGCTTTGACAGCCAGGGACAGCGGCTCAAAAGCTTTGGGGGATGGGCTGGGGTCTTGATTGGATCGAAATGGCGGCGGACGAGCGTGGGACATGCGGGGGATGCGATGTGATGCAAGCGGTGAGCAGCGGGCGTGCGACAGCAGCAAGCGGCTTCGGACGGTTCGGTGATGGTAGGGGCGCTTGCTCGGCTTCTTCTGCACTTTTAGAGCTTCTAAGGGTTTGAAAATGGATGTTGCCGCCTAAATTTCCCTTTTTTAATTAATAGGGTTTTTATTTTATTTTATTTTTCCTTTTTCGAATAAATAGATAATAAAAAGCAAAAACAAAACAAAAGCAAAAAGAAAGCAGAAAAGCCCTCGCATGGGCCCGTGAGGCCTATTCAGCGTCAGCCCAACCCAGCTAAGTCTTCTTCTTCCTCGCGCAGTTGCAGCGCATGTGCAGGGGACGCGACGCCGGAGCGGAGGGGAGGAGCAGCAACGACGCATGTGGAGCAGAGGGCAGCTGGCATCGGATGGGACGCCGGTTCGGCCGGCGAAGGTTGTGGCAACTTACGGTTGAGCTCCGTCGACCGGCCACCCCTCGGCCTATAAATAGGCCCTCCATCCCCGAAGAAGAAGACACAGAGACAGATAGAGAGAGAGAGAGAGAGAGAGGCCACCGGAGCTCGGGGTCCCTTAAGAGACTTCGGGGAGCTCGAGTGTAGGCCGACCGTGGTGTGCTGAGCTTGGAGGGGTCCTTGAGAGACTTCGGGGAGCTTGATGAGTGAACCCGAGGGAAAGAGAGAGTGTTCCGGCCATATTTGACCAAGCTCAGGTCTCGCCATCGCCGTCGTCGCTCGCCGTTTCTCCACCATCGCGAACCGCCCTCCTGCCGTCGCCATCCCTGTTCGAGAGAAGGTAAAAAGCGTCATCATTCATCATAGCTGTCGTCGCCGCCGTAGTTGCCGTCGCTGCCGAACACCTCGGTTCCCCCCTCCCCTTCGGCGTTGCGGATTCGCAAACCCTAGGGTTTGCGATTTTCCGGGTCATCGAATCGGATCCGGGTAGGGTTTTGCGAAATTTCGGGGTGGCGGGAAGCGGGTCGACGAGCCAGGTCGTAGAGTAGGTTGTTGGGCTGGGTCATCGGGTCGGGTCGGGCGTCTCCAAACACCCGGCCACGGCGTCGTTTTAATTAAAAAAAAAGCTGAAAAATCCGAGTCGGGCCCGCAACGCGGGCCTGTCCATGTTTGGGTCGCCAGCTCGGGTCGGACCCCACTCGTGGATCCGACCCGGGTTAGTTTTATTTTGTTATTTTAATATAAAATAATATTCTAATAAACAAAAAATAAATATTTTATTTAAAAAAATCAAAAAGTGTTTTATTTTCGAAAAAATGTTAAAAATGTTTTAATTTCCAGAAAATCGAAAACATTTAAAAAAATGTCGAAAAATGTTTTATTTTCTAAAAAAACCGAGAAAAATCAAAGATAATTTGAAAATATTAAAAAATATTTTATTTAAAAAATTAAAAATATGCCAAAAATCCAAAAAAAGGCAAAAAATTCATGAAAAAGCTAAAAAATAAAAAAAACCAAAAAAGACTTGTATTTTTCCAAAAAATACAAAAAAACCAAAAAATCCCTTTTATGTCCAAAAAAATTAGAAAAAGACTAAAAAAAATGTTTTTCCTCCAAAAAATGCATGGAAAATCCCTTGAACATCCAAAAAGTCTCAGGGTTTAAACAAGATTAGGTATCGAAAGGGCATTAGTGATTAATTAGTGTAATCAAGTCCCCGATCCTAATTTCTCTGGTTATGCAGGAGTGAGTATTTCTCCCAAACGCCTCGAAAAGCTTGAGGAAGCTGAAACAACTGCAAGGCCTCCAAGATCCTACTTTAGCGGACCTCTCCATTTATTCCAATGTCAAAATGCCGGAAAAATTCAAAATGTCTAAGTTTGAGAAGTACGATGGCACGACTTGCCCTAGGGCTCATTTGCAAATGTACTTAGTTCGAATGACCCAATGCATTAATAATGTACCATTAATGATCCAATTGTTCCAATCAAGTCTAATAGGCCCTGCCCTGAGATGGTACATTATAAAGAGCATGAATCTCCTCGAAACGTGGAGCGAAGTGAGTGAGGCATTCCTCAAGCAGTATAAGTTCATAATGGACATTACCCTTTCTTGTGAGGATCTTGAACGTACCGAAAGGAAAAAGCATGAATCATTCAAAGAATATACTATTAGATGGAGGAATCTTGTAGCACCCCGAAACCTTCGGCGATCGCCACAAGCTCTGGTGTTACACTTTATTTCCTTTCTTTCTTTCGAACAACGCCCCAATTAGCAGACACATTTTTTTTTTTAAACGATCGGTCCCAACGCGACTCATAGCGGAAGCAAATTAAACGTCACCATCTATCCCCCTACCAATCCATGATACAAATACACACCAGCTAAACATCAGGATTTTATAAACAAACATCGACACATTATTTACATATTCTTTTAGGATGGGACTTCCTCTAGGGTCAGTACATAACAAGGAAAAGCTATGACTCAACCATGTCCAGCCTAAAACCTCAAAAAGAAACCTCGACCCTCAACATCATGCGAACACAAAAACCCCCCATCGAAAGTGTCGACTATCTACATCAAAAAGAGATCTAGCTTCTACTCATCACGCGCAGGTCTCACACCCAACCCGGTGCATCAGGTGGTGGTGGCGGTAACATCCCTCGCATAGCTCCATCCCGTTGAACGTGCACAGAAATGAACTCTTGTATGACAGGGCCCTCAGCCAGGCCGATATCATACATCACTAGACATCGCACTCGGATAAAAGTCAATCCGGCAACAGAAGAACAATCTATCTCCGCACACTCGACCTCTACATCGGACGGTAGACCATAAAACGTACCACGCGTGACGGTAGGAAGCGGCATACTGCTAATCTGAAATGTTATCCCCAAAAGGGGTGAGTACAACCACTCAGCAGATAGGGAAATCCAATAACAACTCAATGCATCATGCAAATTACACATGCATTGCAGGCATCACTTACCTTGAAGCCAGGCACACACTATGACGCATCATCATATCACATCACATATCATCATCATCATCATCATGCATATCATCATGCATATCATATTATATCATGGGTGATCATCATATCACATCACATATCATCATCATCATCATCATCATCATCATCATGCATATCATATCATACCATGGGTGATCATCATATCACATCACATATCATCATCATCATCATCATCATCATCATCATCATCATCATGCATATCATATCATGGGTGATCATCATATCACATCACATATCATCATCATCATCATCATCATCATCATCATGCATATCATCATGCATATCATATCATGGGTGATCATCATATCACATCACATATCATCATCATCATCACATCATCATGCATATCATCATGCCATAGTTTAATTTTTCATTTTTATCTTTCAATTTTGATCACCACATCACCCACTCATCAATCTCATCATCAACCCTTCGGGCAGAAATCTCCGATAGGGCTCCCAGCAAACTCAGCCATCCCATGGCCACCGGGCTTCCGGCCCCCCACATTCCGGGCATCTCGCATCTCAACTAGCATCACGAGGTATTCCCTTCGGGTAGAAACCTCTAACAGGGCTTCCGGCATTTACACTCCCTGGCCGGGCATCCTGCACCCAAATCCTGGTGTCGTGAGGAACCTCCGGGCATGTATCCAAGATACAACCGGACTTCCGGCCCCCCACATTCCGGGCATTCTGAATCTCCCAAGGAATCTCTGGAATTACGCCACTAGGCCACCAGACATCATCATCCACCACAACCACATCCTCATTTTCCATTATCCACATATACCATTTCTTTATCTCAATTTAACATGGCAATTGGCATGGTATCAAACAAATCACACTTGACATGGAATTCACACTTGCATCTCAATTCATATGCAATACACATGCCATAACTTTATCCCATACACATCTCAATTCAATACATGTACAAGGACCATGTCATACGCATACCAAGACTTTATCACATATACATTTCAATCCAATACATGTACAAATACCTCATCACACATATGCCACACAAATAGAATTGAATCCATGGCCAAAATAAAAATCCATTTTATTTTATTATTTATATTATTATTATTATATTATTATATTATTATATTATTATATTTATTTATTTTCATAAATAAATATTAAATTTAATATCTACGATTTTCCCAAAATCATAATATTCAAACAATCACTAAACAAATCAATAGATCACAATTTCATACAAAATTCATGGCCAAATTGAATTTCTCATAATTTCACAATTTCCACAAATTAGCACATGATATTCGGATAATGACCAGAATTGCACAGTTTTCAAATAAATTCGATTAAAATACTCATATGGCCTTCAAAAATTACAAAATTTTACAGAGTGGTAGTCAACACATTTTCGTGCACTTTTCATGAAGAACTCTAAGCCAAATTATTTTTATATTAATTTATACAACCCCACGAAACCTCTGGAACCACTACCGCGACGTCCAGAACACACTCCTCCGAAATTTCTAGATTTCACCCATCTATTCTCTTTCGTTTCTTCTGAAATTTGAGTATGTTATGTACCAAGGTGTCCTTTACAAGTTTCATGAAGAGATATAGACCAAATAACTAGATTATGGTCACCATTTTAGTCCATGAAGTCTCGGATGTCTCGGAATACTTCACCAGAACCATTGTTTCCAAGATCTAGCCGATTCACCAAGCTATACTTGTTCTTTTCACTTCAAATTTGAGTATGTTGTAGGTTAAGATGTTACCTACAACTTTCATGAAGACATCGAAGTCAAATCTTCAACAGAAATCAACATGCAAACAAGAATCTAGCAAGAGGTCAGCGAAAACTTCACAGATCTGGGGTCTCCGTATAACAAGGCTTTAACCCCTCAACTCTCCATCATTTTTCACGACATTTCAGTATGTTATACTACAAGATGTTAGCGACAACTTTCATGAAGACACCAAAGCCAAAATCGGTGTCCAAATACACATGCAAGCTCGAACAAGCTACTGACTTCCACAAACCGAACAAGAACAGTCACACGGTTTGAAAACAACCAACCCTTACCTCGGTTTTTCGCACAAATCACACCTAAAACCGAACATGCAACCACAAAAACAAACATGCAAGAGAAGTTAAGGACTCCACTTGCCTTAAAGATGAACAAACAATGACGAACGGCGACGATCGGACGGCGAACGAACGGCACCCTCCTTCCTCTTCCTCTCGGCCTCTCCCTCTTTCTCTCAAACTCTCTCTCTCTCTCTCGCACACCTCTCTCGGCCGAATGAAGAAAACCGGCCACTCTCTCTCTCCTCATCCCTTTTATACTCCCTTAATCCCATGATTAGCAATCATGAGATTGCCTACAATCCCACCAATGCATGCTCTTGCCATTTGCCACTTGTCATTTTTATTTTGAATTTGAATGGGCTTGGGCTTAGGCCCATCCGGCCACTCCTCCTTGGGCTGGTCGAATTCCTCCTTTGGGCTCAAATGGGCCGACAAGCTTGGCCCACCAAGCTTGAGGCTAATGGGTCTAAGGCCCATTCCAAAAATAATCCTCTTTTTCCCTTTTTTTTTTTGAAATTCCTTCTATAAATATTTCTAAATTTCAATTTTCAATCTTGGCCAAAGTCTTAGGATATTTTAATTATTGAAATTTAAATCATGTGGCCAAGCATAGATTATTAATCTATTAAATTTAAATTTCCACAATCACAAGCACAAATCATCAAATTAAAAGACTAATGGTCAAAACATAAGCCATGGAAATTTAACACCTAATTAAAGACTTTAACACACCTTAAGGCTTGGCTTTGAATTTCTGGGATGCCACAAATCTGGCCGCCCAAATCTGTCCTGAACCAACCGATTTCGAACTAAGAAAAATGTTTATCAAAACCCTCCCTTACGAGTACCGCAATCGAATGGTAACCACGATCGCCAAATCGTTTAATCAACCCATTCCAGTAGAGGAGCAAATCGAGATAGGGTTGAAGGATGGTTGGTTCACTGAACCTGCACCCACGGGTAGGTTCAGCATGAAGAAAGATAAAGAACCCCTAGTAGATGTCAATGCGACCTACAATCATTCTCCAACAATTCAGACAAGTACAAGATAGCAGCAGACCACCAGGCGTCAACCGCCCCAGCACTACAACAACAGGAGACAATTCACTTCACTTCCTAGATCTCCATCACAGGTTTTGGCAATCCTTCGGAATAAGAATCTCCTCTCGACTAAGCCAAAGCGACCAAATGCTGAAAACTTCTCCAGCTATGACCCGTCCAAAAAATGCGACTATCACATGGGAGAAGTGGGGCACTCGATTGATGAGTGCTTCGCCCTCAAGAGTCGAATCTAGAACCTATTAGACACTAAAGCTTTCTCATTCCAGAGCAATTTGCTCCCTGATCACATCGACAAAGTAAATGCGGTATTCAGTTCTAATGACAGTCAGAGCAGAAATGTTGAAGCACATACCGCTGACATTCATCAAGGGCTGGTGAATGCCGGGTATTATTCAGGCAATGAAGTGCCACCCTTAGCAATAGAGAAAGAAGGGCCAGATGACATGACCACAATGTTTGGAGACCTTTTCATGGACACCATTAATAAAGGACCATAAGGGGAAATGGGTGCAGACCCGCTCCAGTAGAACCCTTTTTAATTTCCTTTCGTATTCCCCTACGTGGGAACTTGTACATCTTTCTTAAGTTTGGCTTGTTTTTATTTTCAACATCAGTTCCGCTTGAGGAACTAACTTTTGAAATCACTCTTCCAAAATGTAAATCCACCTATTAAATAAAGTTGAAAATATTTCAAGAGCATGAGGCGGTATCCCAAACTGGCCCAGTGGTGCTATCCAACCATGAAAAGAAAATATCATCCAAGGAGAATACTGAGGGCTGGGCTTCCTCATGCTTTTTCTCCCCCGAATACATATTTTGAAAACAAAAAACACTTCATCACCAAAATCTTTCAAAAAAAGATGATAAATTTAATCATGTTTGTCTTTCTGACTCACTCACTTCGTGTCTTAGAATATCATCCTCTTTAACTTAGTGTGACCAAGGGACATTTGAACCTGGCACATCATGTGAACTTGCTAAGTTCAAAAGCACTCTTCCAAGAAAGCGGGGGCAAATAGAAAGGATCATCACGCTTCAAAATGGTAAGTCCTATTCCCTGAACATAATGTCGAAAATGACATCCTCTCTCTTCCATCTACAGGAGACGAAGGATGGGATGTAATAGGCACATGCATATTATCAAACTTGAAGCATGCATAGCACGATAACTCAAGGCAGGATGTCGTGAGTCCATCAACGGGACTTCCAGCTTCGACAAGCCCAGAAGCACAAGGAGGGGATCTTTTCTCTTTCTTTGAATTAGCTACTGTCAACAGGGAAGAAATCCAGACAGTTGAAGCGGTCTCTAGCCCCTATTCAAAATGAGGACCTAGAAACCTGACTTTCTATTCAGATGCATGCTCTTACAAGAAGTAATTGCCATCAGAGAATTGGAGGTTTTGATTGTCCATCTCAGATTCCATAGAAGCTTGAGGTACATGACTTTTGCCCAAAGATGCTATAGTTAAAGATAGAAGGAGAAATTCCACAGAAGGAAGGCGTTGAAGATGAATCAACGACCAGCAATCATGCATACATGGTCACAAGTGAGGAAGGACAATCGAAAGAAATGTCAAACTATGCCAAGACGAAAAGGCTATCATCGACACTCAAACATCATCAGGAGAAGCACCAGGATTCAAGAGCCAAATTTGATGGTTAGCCAAATCAATATTGGCCAAGCTAGTACATGGAAATGACCTACATCAAATTCACCTGGCTTCGTGTAAAAAAGATATGTCATCCAGGAGCCAATTCAGAGAATAATTGACCTAACGAAACAAGGGACATAGGGCTTCGTGTCCCCCTTCTCACTTCAGGTTCACCCAATCGTCTACAAACCAGTGAAGGGAAAAGTTGTATCGATTCCAGTTATTCGACTCTTGAAAGAGTTCATGACTAACACATTCCCTCTTGTTTATTGCAGGATCACCTGACTGTCAAAAGCAAGCATAACAAATCAATGAGAAGCATGTCTTGTTGTAGGATCACTTGACTATCAAAAACAAGGATAACAAATCAATGACAGGCATGACAAACTCTCCTAAATGAAATGGCGTCTTGAGTAATTGCCAAAGAAAATGACAGAAAATCTTTAGGCCTCAACTCACATTTGATTTTGGCCAGACTAATTGATCTATTTGTACATCTTCTCTTCTACAGGGGCAAAAGTAGAGATGCCCTATCAGATCCCCGACCCCGGCTGATCCTTCATGTGTCATATCCCTAACCAATAAGGACAACTATCGACACCCATTTGCGAATAACTCTTTTGATGTTCAAAATTTAATATATTTGGAAACACCATTATGTTAACTCCTAAAGTTGTCAATAGGGTCTTTTTCGAGTCAAAACCATTCACTTGTTTTGAAGAGTTCAAACTCTATCATATTTAAAATGTTACATGTCATTTCCAGATAAATTATGCATGATGATTTTGTCTATTTAAGTCACTGATTCCACTAAGGATTATCAGAATAGACAGCTAAGTGAAGAATACAAGATTAATTGAGCATGCTGGATGAGGCGTGTCAGAATGATGACAGGCAAACCAGATCCTACACATAGTCCCCCATCTATACACTTGTGAGATGAGTGCAGAAGATTCCATGGCTGCAAAGTAAAGAGTTCTCTCGCGAATGGTACGATAACCAAAATAGTGAGAGGCATTCCATTGCTCACCCCATTGAGCCCCATACATTGGTAAAGCTTATCTCATACCTTCATCAAGAACCACCCCACACTGGGGCAGAGCAGAGGCAAAGCAGCATCACAACGTGAAAAGAGAGATAGAAATTTTTTTGCTCGCACTTGCATCAATCTTCAAGTGTCTTTATTGCATATGAACACTCGCATTAATTTAAGTGCCATAGAATGACGAAGAGCATTTCTTTCTCTATGCACTTGTATTCATTGTACAACTCAAGTGAGTCTGTAATTTTACCCTCACATCGAGACAAAACAGAAGTTACTACCATTTAAACAACATAGCTCAGAGCGCTAGCTGAAGACGAAGACTCAAGAGTCTAACAACAGTGTCATAATCGAACTTGCCTAGGCTAGTTCCTCTAACGACAAGAACGAAAAAACAGGGGCATAAAAAAGCAGTGTACTTGGTAAAAGCAAGGTCAATGCCCATCAAAGAAGAACTGGAATAAAAAATAGGGGCATGAAAAAAAGCAGTGTACCTGGTAAAAACAAGGCCAATGCCCCCCAGTCAAAAATGCAGCCAAGAAAATGTTGCTATTGTGGTCCATGGAACCTCCATTTGACAGTGAGAAGAAAGACTGGTGACAAATGCCAAGGCAATCACCAGCTCTACCTTTTTACACATGAATCAAGCCTACGTTGCATCCCATTGTAAAAGTCTCTTCAGACTAGGGGCACTTCAATTAACGTAGGATTTCATATGTCTATAAGCATCGCCCGAAGAAGTACGAGCAAGATTACTCTATCTCTTTTCGTAGGGTTCTTGACTTGTAAACCCGGAGATGATCGTGCGGCACTTTGTTCATGAGCCTTGACCTCAACAGTCCCATTTGATGAGCTATTGACCAAGTCTTCATCACAATTTCAACAAAGACCTCTCACACTGGTAAAGTCGTACCACTTGCGAGAATACTCAGACCCCTGTTGACATGATGATAGTGAGAAGTGTGGTCCTTATAAATCCTGCATCAATAGTCAGGATAGCCTTTTCCATGAGAGTGAGCAAAAAGTCTTTTCAGACTAAAAGTCCCTTATCTGGTATGCTCAAGACATCTACATTCTGAATGAAGGTTGTCTTTCAAAATTTTCCCCAGTGGAAATCAAAAGATGCAGAATTGACAAAATTATCATGCATGAATCTCATTTGAACTCATGAATTTACAGCATATACAATCATGTGTGCATACTGTGCAAATAGTAGACATACTCTTAGAGATCAGAGATATTGCCAGGTAAGCATATCTCTATCCTGATTTGTCTTAAGGTACCTATCACTGTCCAGGTATCCCTTTATTTTTAGGTAGCTCACACTGTCTAGGTACTCTCTTCTTGACACTTGACCTATTCAAGTTGTCCCTTGAGTTTCGATGCTTATTACTGTCTTAGCATCCCATTGTCTTTGAGTACTGGCCATCGTCCGGATACTCCTTTTTCCTGACACTCGACCTATTCAAGTTGCTCCCAGAGTATTGATACTTGTGACTGACCAAGTATCCATTTATCGTTGAATGCCTACTGCTGTCTAGGTATCCCTATTGCCTTTGAGTACCAGCCACCGTTCGGATACTCCCCTTTCTTGACACTCGACCTGTTCAAGTTGTCCCCAGAATATTGATACTTGTGAATGACCAAGTATCCATTTATCATTGAATGCCTACTATCGTCTAGGTATCTCTATTGTCTTTGAGTACCAGCCACTGTTCGGATACTCTCCTTTCCTAACACTCGACCTGTTCGAGTTGTCCCCAGAATGTTGATACTTGTGACTGACCAAGTATCTCTTGGAATACCTACTGCTGTCTAGGTATCCCCATATCATTAAGTACCCACCGTTGTTCAGGTACTTCCTTTTTCTGACACCCAGCTTGACCGAGTATCCCCCAAGAATTCATGCTTGTGATCATCCACGTACCCTTCAATGCCTATGGTCAGCCAAATACCCATTTTGACGCCTGCAAAGGTCCAAATACCCTTCAGGTTGGTACTTGTGAATATCCAGGTACTCTTTGATATGCTTGTGAATGTCCAGGTATCTTCCAGAATCAATGCCCTAAGAAGGTCGGTGCATCCTCCCAAGAAAAAGTTGGGTACCAGCTGTTGTCTTTGACAAAGGTCAGACACCCCCCCATAAAACAGATGCACCGAGAAAGGTCGATGCATCTCCTGAGAAAGGTCGGGTACCAACTGGTATCCTCGATACAAATCAGGCACCCACAAATGAGATGCCCTGAGAAAGGTCAGTGCATCTCCCGTCAAGGCGACCGAAGAAAGGTTCGGGTCCTAGACAAACCATTGATTGTTTTAACAGGCGACCGAAGAATGGTTCGGGTCTTGGAGAAGCAATTTCCCGTCACGGCGACTGAAGAATGGTTCGGGTCCGAGACAAACCACTGATTACTCCAATAGGCGATCGAAGAATGGTTTGGGTCTTGGAGGAGCAATCTCCCGTCAAGGCAATCGAAGAAAGGTTCGGGTCCTAGACAAACCATTGATTGTTTTAATAGGCAACCGAAGAATGGTTTGGGTCCTGGAGAAGCAATTTCTCGTCATGGTGACCGAAGAATGGCTCGGGTCCGAGACAAACCACTGATTACTCCAATAAGCGATCGAAGAATGGTTTGGGTCTAGGAGGAGCAATCTCCCGTCAAGGCGACCGAAGAAAGGTTCGGGTCCAAGAAAAACCATTGATTGTTTTAATAGGCAACCGAAGAATGGTTCGGGTCCTGGAGAAGCAATTTCCAGTCATGGCGACCGAAGAATGGCTCGGGTCCGAGACAAACCACTGATTACTCCAATAGGCGACCGAAGAATGGTTCGGGTCCTGGAGGAGCAATCTCCCGTCAAGGCCACCGAAGAAAGGTTCGGGTCCTAGACAAACCATTGATTGTTTTAACAGGCGACTGAAGACTGGTTCGGGTCCTGGAGAAGCAATTTCCCGTCATGGCAACTAAAGAATGGTTCGGGTCCGAGACAAACCACTGATAATTCCAATAGGCAACCGAAGAATGGTTCGGGTTCTGGAGGAGCAATCTCCCGTCAAGGCGACCGAAGAAAGGTTCAGGTCCTAGACAAACCACTGATAACTCCAATAGGCGATCGAAGAATGGTTTGGGTCTTGGAGGAGCAATCTCCCGTCAAGGCGACCGAAGAAAGGTTCGGGTCTTAGACAAACCATTGATTGTTTTAATAGGTGACCGAAGAATGGTTCGGGTCCTGGAGAAGCAATTTCAAGTCATGGCGACCGAAGAATGGCTCGGCTTCGAGACAAACCACTGATTACTCCAATAGGCGACCGAAGAATGGTTCGGGTCCTGGAGGAGCAATCTCCAGTCAAGGGGACCGAAGAAAGGTTCGGGTCCTAGACAAACCATTGATTGTTTTAACAGGCAACCGAAGAATGGTTCGGGTCCTGGAGAAGCAATTCCTGTTACGGTGACCGAAGAATGGTTCGGGTCCTAAAGAAGCAATCTCCCGTCAAGGCGACCGAAGAAAGGTTCGGGTCCTAGACAAACCATTGATTGTTTTAACAGGCGACCGAAGAACAGTTCGGGTCCTGGAGAAGCAATTTCCCATCACGGTGACCAAAGAATGGTTTGGGTCCTGGAGGAGCAATCTCCCGTCAAGGTGACTGAAGAAAGGTTCGGGTCCTAGACAAACCATTGCTTGTTTGAACAGGCGACCGAAGAATGGTTCGGGTCCTGGAGAAGCAATTTCCCATCACGGCGACTGAAGAATGGTTCGGGTCCGAGACAAACCACTGATTACTCCAATAGGCGATCGAAGAATGGTTTGGGTCTTGGAGGAGCAATCTCCCGTCAAGGCGATCGAAGAAAGGTTCGAGTCCTAGACAAACCATTGATTGTTTGAACAGGCGACCGAAGAATGGTTCGGGTCCTGGAGAAGCAATTTCCCCGTCATGGCGACTGAAGAATGGTTCGGGTCCGAGACAAACCACTGATAACTCCAATAGGCGACCGAAGAATGGTTCGGGTTCTGGAGGAGCAATCTCCTGTCAAGGCGATCGAAGAAAGGTTCAGGTCCTAGACAAACCACTGATTGTTTTAACAGGTGACCGAAGAATGGTTCGGGTCCTGGAGAAGCAATTTCCCGTCATGGCGACTGAAGAATGGTTCGGGTCCGAGACAAACCACTGATTACTCCAATAGGCGACCGAAGAATGGTTCGGGTCCTGGAGGAGCAATCTCCCGTCAAGTCGATCGAAGAAAGGTTTGGGTCCTAGAGAAACCATTGATTGTTTTAACAGGCGACCGAAGAATAGTTCGGGTCCTGGAGAAGCAATTTCCCGTCACGGCGACCAAAGAATGGTTCGGGTCCGAGACAAACCACTGATAACTCCAATAGGCAACCGAAGAATGGTTCGAGTCCTGGAGGAGCAATCTCCCGTTAAGGCGACCGAAGAAAGGTTCGGGTCCTAGACAAACCACTGATTGTTTTAACAGGCGACCGAAGAATGGTTCGGGTCCTGGAGAAGCAATTTCCCGTCATGGCAACCAAAGAATGGTTAGGGTCTGAGACAAACCACTGTTACTCCAATAGGCGACCGAAGAATGGTTCGGGTCCTGGAGGAGCAATTTCCCGTCAAGGCGACCGAAGAAAGGTTCGGGTCCTAGACAAATCATTAATTGTTTTAACAGGCGACCGAAGAATGGTTCGGGTCCTGGAGAAGCAATTTCCCGTCACGGCGACCGAAGAATGGTTCGGGTCCGAGAGAAACCACTGATAACTCCAATAGGCGACCGAAGAAGGGTTCGGGTCCTGGAGGAGCAATCTCCCGTCAAGGCGACCGAAGAAAGGTTCGGATCCTAGACAAACCATTGATTGTTTTGACAGGCAACCGAAGAATGGTTCGGGTCCGAGACAAACCACTGATTACTCCAATAGGCGACCGAAGAATGGTTCGGGTCCTGGAGGAGCAATTTCCCGTCAAGGGGACCAAAGAAAGGTTCGGGTCCTAGACAAATCATTGATTGTTTTAACAGGCGACCAAAGAATGGTTCGGGTCCTGGAGAAGCAATTTCCCGTCACGACGACCGAAGAATGGTTCGGGTCCGAGACAAACCACTGATAACTCCAATAGGCGATCGAAGAATGGTTCGTGTCCTAAAGGAGCAATCTCCCGTCAAGGCGACCGAAGAAAGGTTCGGGTCCTAGACAAACCACTGATTGTTTTAACAGGTGACCGAAGAATGGTTCGAGTCCTGGAGAAGTAATTTCCCATCATGGCGACCGAAGAATGGTTCGGGTCCTGGAGGAGCAATTTCCTGTCAAGGCGACCGAAGAAAGTTTTGGGTCCTAGACAAATCATTGATTGTTTTAACAGGTGACCGAAGAATGGTTCGAGCCCTAGAAAAGCAACCTCCTCATATCACCAGGTATGATGACGCCTTAATACTTGCCAAACTCGGGGTTTACACCCTATCTCACTCACTCCCGGTAAGTAACTACAGGTATCTTCTTATCTATCTTAGTATATGTAATGTTATATTGCTCTTTTTCTGCATAGAACAATAGGTTCCAAATAAAATATAATCTGCTATGCATCCATGGATAAATTTAGGCTTCAGTCTGTCTTTGAATGCAACCTCTGCGAACTCACCTTCAAAGAGGGGCAGCTGTTGCCGCCTAAATTTCC